>CM018047.1:0-1200000 GCA_008638375.1 Nyssa sinensis
ACCCAAAACCCTAAACCCTAAACCCTAAACCCAAACCCCAAACCCCAAACCCTAAACCCTAAACCCTACCCACAAATTGTTTATTTCAATTTTATAACTTGTGGCCAAATTGCCTGTATTGAAGTTGTCAATTTGATTGTAATTCAAATTGTTTTGCAACCTAATGGATGCTTTAAAATTGTTACTTTGCTCCACATTTAGTATTGCTTGATTGAAAACCTAGATCGATGGAGAAATGGTTGAACTTTCTCTTAGCTCTAAAACTCCATTTAGTCAAAACCTATGGCAAAAACCAATTATTATTCATGAGCATAGAAGGAATTTGCAAGAGAGGCAGCATAGGATATTCCAGTTTCCTTGAGGATGATATGATAAGAGTAGACGACAACTTAGAACAAGAAAAATAGAAATATAATAGCAGATCTTTAGTGATGTTAGTCATTGATTTTATTTGTAATTGGGACCACAATGTTATAAACCTCATACACTTATATATGTACAGTTATGAAATATTATTGCTCTGTCAAGTGTGATTGCATTCTTGTTCAAAAAAAAATTTACAAAATCTCACTACCAGCTATTGTTCTAAAATTTATGAAATTGCAAAATGCGCGATGTGACAGTTTTGTTTTTTGGATAGTTAATAAAATAAATTACTTATCACAAAAATACTTACTTTTATGGATAAAGTTTTTATAAATTACTTGGCAATGGGGATTTCATAAATCTATTTTTGTTGTATATAATAAAAATGATTGATTGTTTCTATTTCCTTTGTATAGTTCTTGATGGGGATTCATGGCCTGTACGACCCGTTCTTCTCTGTTTAGTTGTGTCTTTGCTTGATAAATTCTTATTTACCTAAAAAAAAAAGATACATACTTAACAAGCAATAGTGTAATGAGAGTCATACTAATAGTTGATTACTTTGTGATTTGTTTTTTTTTTTTTTTGTACCGTTTATTTCTAATCGTTTTTTAAGAAGTTAGCAATGAACTTTTGGTTACTTGATTATTGAAGGATATCTATAAGTGAAAATTTCTTCTTCAAAATAATTTTAAGAAAATTTTGATTAATAATTTGCTATTAATAAAAACGATTTGCACCCAAAAAAAAAAAAAAAAACATGATTACAAATAAATGTTAGTCACTCTTAAAAAGCATGTTATTTTTACAAGGGACGCTCTGTTTTTAAATCATTATTAAGCCATTGAATTCATTGTTGGGCTCATGTTGTTCAAAAAGAATTAGATCAAAATTAAACATTGAACCAAGTATTATGCCTAAACCCTAAATGTTTTTTTCTCTAATATGACATTTTAGAACATGTTTGGCATCACCAAGTTTTGGCTTTGGATCAAAATGGTTGAAGTGGATAAAGGAATGTATTGGCACTGCATCATTGTCAATTCTAATAAATGGATCACCATCTAGTAAAGGAATTGGGGTTGATCAAAGGGATTCAAGTGGGGTCAAATGCCTTGGTAATATCACATCTTCAATTTGTCGATGACACAATAGTCTTTTGCAACACAGATTGGTGAGAGGTTGTGAACATCAGAATGATACCGAGATGCTTTGAAATAATGTCTGGTTTTAAAATAAACTACCACAAGAGCACTGTGTGTGGGGTGGGCTTATCAGAGGACAAATCAAATATGTTTGTTTCAACACTCAAATGCAAGTTTCAAAGGCTACCTATCAAATATTTGGGGCTTCCTCTTGGGGCGAGTCCTAAAAGAGTGAAGACATGGAATCCAATGATTACAAATTTTAAGAAAAGCTTGCAACTTGGAAGTGAAGAGTTTTTTGCTTTGGTGGGAGACTGACTTTTATAAATTTTGTGCTAGGTAAACCTGCCCATTTTTTATATGTCCTTGTTCAAAATGCCCAAAAAATAGCCAAGATTTTGGATTGCATACCGTCCAGATTTTTTTGGGGTGGGGATGTTGCTAAGAGGAAGATTCATCTTGTAAGATGGGAAATGGTATTGAAATCTAAAGAAATGGGTGGTTTAGGGCTGAGGAATTTTTTGGTGATGAACTCTTGCATGCTATTCAAATGGTGATAGAGGTTTGGGGTGGAGGAAAATTCTCTCTAGAGGAAATTTCTTTGTGAAAAATATAATGTGTCAGGTCAAGCATGGTTTTTGAATTCTGTAGCTGAATGTAAAATGTCATCTATATGAAAGGATATAATTCGGGTGTCTTCTCGTGATCAATCACTATTCAATATCTTCATATCTAATATTGGGTATAAAATTGGCAATGGTTACAGATTGTCAGTTTGGAGTGATGACTGGATAAGCACTGGTCCATTAAAGGAAATATTCCCAAGGCCTTTTAGTATAGCAATAAAGAATGAAGCTCCATTATCTGAGGTGCTGAAATGGTCAACAAAAAGCTTTCAATGTTAGTCTTTATTCAAAAGAAAGTGGCGTGTTTGGGAAGAGTTAGAGGTAATAAAGTTGCAGGAATCAATCATAGGCTTCCATGCTTTTCCAACCATCCTGACATAATCTCATGGAAGCAACATAACTCAAGTCAGTACACAATCAGTTCAATCTATCAGTGGTTCGATTCTACATTAGGTCCAAAAGTTGAACTGATGAATTTTATTTGGAATTGGTTTTTGCCTCCTAGAATTTAATTTTTTGGTTGGTTGTTATGGAATGGTAGACTTAAAACAAGGGAGTTCTTGATAAGAATTGGGGTCGTGGTGGATCTTGAGAGTGCAAAATGTTGTTTTTGTGGATCATAACTTTCTACTGTGCAAATTTAGTTGGAAGATATGGTCATGTTGCTTAAATCAGTGGGGTGTACTATGGGTATCTCTAGGATCAGTCAATCAATTGTTATGGTCGTGGCAAGGATTTGAGTATAATAAAACTGCGAAGTTAATGTGGGAAGTAATGTTCTTTGCGATTAATTGGTCTATATGGAAGGCAAAAAATGGGGGGATCTTATAGAGGGGGAAAAATAATCAAATGTTATTTACTTCCAAAAGATATCTCATCATTCACTTGGGGAAACACATTATTGATCAAGTCATATAAAACAAGACATAGTGTATTATATATATATTTATATATATATATATATACACACACACACTTCTTCTTCATTCCAACATAACTCACAAACTACAATATTAAGTTCAAACTTGACATGCATTGCACTTTAATTAATTGTATGAAACATTCACATTCACCTGCATGCTACAAATCACCTTCTTCAATGGTAATACTACTAATTTCTATGGATGCTTCATTTCAGCACTCTTATTGTGGAGTAAGGACATACATTTTACAATCGTGGGAATCCATAGATGCAGTGAGTTGGCCCTTCAATGACATCTCAGTTGAATGTTGTATATATAATCCAGTAACATTTATGTTATGTTTGTCGTATGAAAATGAGCCTTTAGAATTAAAACTGATTAGAATTGAAGCCAAAATCATTCAATTTCTAACAAATTCTAATTCCAAAGGTCCAATTTCACTGTGTCAAACACAATGATAAATAAAATTAATATCTATAAAATTAACTCAAGGGTACCTACCACCTCATCAAATTAATAATAAAAATACAATTTTAGACTTACCGCCCATAAATCTCATGCTTCGACCACTGTTGTTGGCTTGAGACCAATATCAGACCAATCAGCAGTAATATTTGCTTTAGAACCTCCTCTATTCCATAGGACCAGTGCAACTCTTTCATTACTAAGGGGACCTGCCCAAACCTGTATTTTTTTCTTTTCTTGATGATTTGATTTAAATATAAAACTTTATATGCTAATATATAAGTTTATAGTTCTCCATTTAATATTTTTTATTTTTTATTTTTTACAACTTAGCAATCTCTTTTAATTAATAATTCTTTAAGCAACCAAGTACTTCAACTTATATATGGTATGCAATTAATAAATGCAGTACTCAATAATTAATGATCTTTTGAAAACAATCATTATATAGTATTATTAGTTTTTTTTTTTTTTGGTGAATATAGTATTATTAGTTATTAGAATATAAAAAGCCATATATATATATATATATATATATTTGTGTATGTATATATTATATAAAAATTATTAGTGACTTTAATTTATTAGTAATAAAAAATGAGAGTACAACTAAAATTGGAAAATTTTGAAAAAAGTTAACACCCTTGGAAATAAATAAATATATATATATATATATACACCCACGCGCACACACACATACATGTATGTGTGTGTCTTAGTTTTATGTTGGATGAATAAGAAATTCATTAATAAAAATCATAAAAAAAAACTTTATAATTAATAATTTTACCAATTATTAAATTATAAGTCTCCCGATATTATTAGAGGATTAATTGTATATGAATATAAATTATGTACATAGCATGCATGAATATTCATTTACACATACAATATATGTCAAGATAAGAAAAAATTTAGACAAGGAGTTTAAACAATGCATGGTAAAGGAAGCTAATTCAGAAAAATTGAAGTACGATAACTATGTTACCTCTAAATCTCCATCCTTCTTAACCTTTTTCCCTTGAACTCCAAGTTTATCTATACACACAATGCTACAAGTTTAGAAACCGAATACAATAACTTCTCCAGGTAAATTAAGGCTTATAAAGTTTAAATAATTTTTTGGTTCATACCTTAATTTACTGCAATAACTTCGTTGTTGCTAAGTAGTTCATAAGTGACATTGTCCATGGATCGAATATCACACCCAATCAACAAAGGGGCCTATTCCCATACAACTGACATGTTAGTTAATAAAAGAAATAAAACATTTTCTACCTTTTTACTTATTTTATGCATGAGTATCTATATTTATTTATTATTTTTTTTTAGAGGTAATTGCATGAGTATCTATATTATTTCCTTGCCCCGCATGGTTTGGAGATAAAAGAAAAAAGAAATGTTAAAGTTCATACAAATGTATCTAAATTCAATCATTGAGTTAAACACAAGGATAGGAGCTAGCATGCAAAGGCTGACCCTCAAAATTTTTTTTAAAAAAAATCTTTTCAAATATATACCTTTAAATTTAATATAAAATATTTAATTTACACTTATTTTAATTTCAATTTAGCCCCCTCAACCTTTTTAGATTTTTGAACCATAACTGACTTGGGACAAACTGAGATTATAATCCAAAAGGCCTAAAAATTCAAGAAGTCTTAATCATCTTCTCCTCTCTACGACATTTACAATTTACAACTAATACATACTTGAAGGACATCTTAACATATATGTGTGAACTCTTTAATATTGTAAGATGATTTTAATTTTCTTCAGCTAATTACCTTGGCTAATGCCCATATGCTGAAATGTGAACGGTATTCTGCTACTGTCATTCCACCATTTCTAACTTCCAGCATGTCAGGATCTGACATTAAATTATGGGAGAGTAATGTTTAGTTTCAAAGTTATTGTGTGAAGGAAAATGTTCAAAATAATGCAGCAACGTCCATTTTTTAAATCATACATAATATTAATTGAAGAGTCATTTAAATAATTAATGCATGGTGTGGACTAGTTTCACTTATTAAACGACTTATAAGAGATCAATTATGCATCCAGTACTAAGACATCATATTGATAATTTAAAGTGTAATTATTGCCAAGGTCCATTTTGAATTAGCAAAATGATTATTAGAGTTAAATTATTTGCTAGATATTCTTTTTTTGGGTAAAAAACAGGTTTATTAGACACTCATGATGGCATTTAAGCTATGTTTTGAAGCGTGAAATACCTGCCTTATAATTCAAGCTAGAGGAAAACTAATTTATAGTTTAAAATATCATCTTCAAACCGACGCTGAATTCCATGTTGTTAACCCTAACAAATAGTGAAATGGCTTATAATTTTCCTATGCCATAAAAGATCGAGATTAAAGTACTGCAAAAAATTTCATTACCATTCCAACCACCAGGCCCAGCATAAGATGCCCATTTGTCATTCTGATCTGCACGTGAAGTCATACTAACAAGAAAGTGAAAGATCAGATTTTCACACAACAAAGATTCATTGAAAATGTTATGTAACTGCTTTATTAATATTTATTAGTAATGACATTATACAGTTATGTAAAAAATTCCTTGCCTTCTTCATCAGTACATTTTGAAGTTGTAACTTGTGAATTGTAAGAGTATAATATATATATATATGTGTGTGTGTGTGTGTGTGTGTGTGTGTTTAAAGTACTAGCCCTCTAAATTTTCTTTAGTAATGGTACGAATAAAAAAAAATTCTAGTAAAAGAATTGTCATGATATTTAACCTATGAAATTAAATCAATTACAATCTTTCTAGCTTACTCTTACCTTTCCCAATTATCACCAATGTCTCCAGTGGTTCTCCAACTGTTTCCAACAGCTTGAGCCCAAGTTGCAGGGTCTTCCTGTCCCCTAAAATCAAAAACAAAATGAAATAAGAAGCATATCAAAATAATTTTTAATTTTATTTAAGACAGATAAATAATATAAGGGAGCTGTTTTTCTCTCTGTTTTTTTTTTCTTTCTTTACCTCACTAAACCCGTAAGCTAAACAGAACCCATGAGATAAGATCATTAAATAACAATAACTTTGTTCTTGACACTTCGTATGCAAAAATATATCAACAATCAATGTAAATGAACTTATATTGGGATGCCAGATATCTTTTTCTGCAGTACAAAATTATTCTACATAATAATAAATTAATAAGAAATATGGATGAACTTATCAAACAATTTATGACAATTAATATAACTAATGCAAACAGAGAGTTTAACTCACCATTCACATAGAGAAAAAAAGATGGACCTTCCAGAGTTTAGTAAAGCTTTACTCATTTTAGGATACCTATTTCATAAATAAATAAATAATGAAGGTTATTATTGTAGAAAATATAACTTAGACTATGTAAAACTGTAAAACACACACACATATATCAATCAAGCATCCATATATTGTGTGGCAAATACCTTTCCTTAGGGCTTATATTATTGTTGTTGCAGTTATCATACTTCAAGTAATCAATTCCCTAAGTAGAAAAATAAAATGAGAATTAGCCAACTAAAAAGAGCTGTAAGTATATTAGAGTTAATTACAAGTCAAAATAAATTGAAGCAAAATACAACTATGCATTTCTAGTAAATTAGTTATTAAATGAATCAAACATACCCATGAAGCAAAAGTTTTTGCATCTTGTTCTTCGTATCCTAGTGATCCCGGCATAGTTTTACTACATGTTTATGCTCTACCCAAAAAAGGGGGTGAAAAAGAAGGAAAAGAAAAATTACTAGCACAAAATCAAATATATACATATATATATATATATAGATTATATCATAATTATCTACCATAAATATAATTTTAATAGAAATGATACCCTGCATCAGAGTATATCCCAAGTTTCAATCCTTTACTATGAACATAATCTGCTAGAGCTTTGATTCCAGAGGGAAAGGTTGATGCTTTAGGAACCAAATTCCCCTGCAAAAATTAAAACTCTTCCCAAATTAAAAAAAAAAATAAAATGTTGCAACATAAAGTGAATTACAATCAAAATCAAACAATTGAGTAGCAGTATTTTCCAATGTACCTTATCAAAGAAAAAAAAATGTAAATAGTAAGGTGTTAATTGGTTAATGTAGCTTTATTTTCCGTTGTGCAGATAGAGTGAAATTCATTCTTATGTACCTATCCAAACAAAACAAAAATCTTTCTTATGCTAAGATATTGTATCTTAATTGTGGGCGAAATGTCGGCAGCTATTGCATCGGAGGGGCAAGAATGACTTGATTGACACCTCAAACATATATCATACCACTATTTGTACCATTGCAACATGGAGAATTTTAACCCTATAATTGCACCAGTACTCTAAGAATTCCATTTGGGTGCAGTGCAGGAGCAGCTCCTTTTTCCTTGCTTTTTCGGTTCTTAAGGATTCAAAAGCATAGAATGCATTAACTGAATTGAGGGAAGAGAAAATAAAAGAGAAAAGAAGGGAATCAGAATTTACATATTTAACCAGATTTGAAAGAAAAAGAAATTAGAAGTTAACTATACAGATTTTAGGCAACTAGTCATCTAAAACATTATGAAAGAAAAGGAAAAGAGATCTATCTAGTACCTTAGAATCTCTGTTGAGTTCTGCCCAACAATCATCTAAAATAAGAAAATAATTTAGAAATCTGTACAACTAGAAATACAACATCGTCAAGTAGTAAAAAAGATACCTAAATTTATGTATTCATATCCTACTACAGCAAGCCCCGTTGACACCATCCCATCCGCTATCATAAAACAATAGTAACAATATTTTAATGCTAATTTATAGTAATAATTTGTTGATTAATTCTTCTTCTTCCTTTTTGGGGGTACAAATATAAAATAAAAATAGTTGAAGTCACCTGTTTCCTTAATTAGTTTCTCTTCAATATGGCAATGGAAGTGATTCTAGTTGTTCCATCTGATCGATAACCACATAATTTAAGTGATGTTCTTTCCATGCATGAATATGAAGCACATGATTTTAATACTACCCTAGGTTCAGTTGTGTGTGTGTGTGTGTGTGCGCGCACAAATATATTCTGCAAGAAAGCTTACCCCATCTGGGGTGTTAGACCGAGTCCATTTACCAAAAGGTTCCTACGAATCTGATCCCCAGCACGGGACGTCATGCTGTTCATCATCTGGCGAGTAGCAGCAGTTGATGAGAGAAAGAAGCAACAGCAGCATAATGCCACCACAACTGAACCTGACAACGCCCGCAGACCTGTTGAAGATGAAAGACCACCCATATCTATTGGCAGACTAGAACAGGGCAAAACAATGATATTAATTCGAGCTGAGAGGATTTTATTCTATATATAGACTATATATATACATGGAGAAGGAAAAGGAAATGGATCAATTCTACAAGTGAGCTGGACAACGGCTATTCCAAGGAGACGTTGCTATACACACACATATATATTTATATATAATATTACTAATAAATGAAATAATGAACGTAACAGCATCTCCATCACCGTCATCTCTCTGTCTTTGGAGAGGTAAGGGCAGGTATAATGTTTTCTGTGGGTTACTGAATGGATCTAGCGAATGGACTTATTTATCGTTACTTTTCATATCTGTAGATGAGCTAAAAAAAAGGCATGTGCTTGGAAGTCTTCACTCTGACACGCAATATTTTTGTTTCTTGTAAGGTAGGGGGCGCACATCACACGTGAGCTATTTGTCTTTTTTTTCATTATTTTGTATTCACAAATAACATATACTTCTATTTTTGTTTAATTTTTTTTAAAATGATAAAAATACATCTTTCATATATATTTTTTCCATTTTTTAAATTTTAACCAAAATTTTCTAACTTTTTAAACAAATTTTTAATTTTATATAAAAATAAATTGGAAATAAAATAATTTCTATTTTTGTTTTTAATCGAGAATGTTTTAATCAATATTTATTTAAAAATAAGAAATTTAAAATAATCAAAATTAAAAAAAATATAAAATAAATTAAATTAAATTAAAAGATATAATTTTATAATTTAAAAAAAATAAACTAAAAATATATATACTTATTTTATCAGTAAAAATAAAAGTGGGCTAATAAGGCAATAACATTGCCTCGTCAGCCGGTAGTGTTTCTTTGAGATTCCAAAGTCGTTTAAATCTCAGCAAAAGATAATACAGATGACCTCCAATGTGCTTTATGTCAAATCAGCTACAGAAACTACGATTCATTGCTTCAGGGACTGCCATTCAGCCCATCAAGTTTGGGACTTGATTCTTCCCTACCAGGAAGCAAGGTATGAAGAACAAAAAACCCTCCCTGACTGGATTGAAACCAACATTATAAGAAACATGAAAAGAAATAAAACCCTAAGCCATTGGCCAACTGTTTTCCTAGCAACAATCTGGGAAATTTGGAAGGCTTGGAATAAAATGATATTTGATACAGTGCCCAAATACCAACTATACTATGTTCAAAATTATAAATTCTACTAATGAGTTTATGTTGGCCTCTACAGATAACAGAATGCAAGGCTTTCCTTCTCCAGCCATCATTGTCAAATGGAACTTCTCGCCCTGTGGTTGGACCAAATTGAACACTGATGGAAGCACTCAAGGAAACCGGGGGCTTTCATGTTTCGGAGGTGTAACTCGTGATGACACGGGAAGATGGATATTTGGTACTAGTACAAGCCTCGTGGCCTAACTTTGGAGCATATGCGAAGAATTCGAGCTCCTCCTTCATAGTATAACTCATGTCATTGTTGAATTCGACTACAAGAATGCCATTTCTCTTTCAAAGCAAGGCCACCCAAATTCTCAGTTCGATGCTCTAATTGACGATAGCTTGCACTATGCCAGTCTCTTTAAAGCATGCAAGTTCACCCATACTTTGAGGGAGGGAAATAGAAGCGCAAACTTGATGGCAAATCTAGGACAACAGTGACAAATTCCTGTGATAGTGCTGGAGAATCCCCCAACTGAAGTAATCTAATTTATGAAGGTGGACATGATGTCCGTTGGTTTTGAGAGAGGCTCTTAGGTGTAATAACCCAACCCGATAGGCTCGGGCCATGACATGTAAACTCGAACTATGAGCTAAAATATGACGAGAGTCAAATTGAAAATTAAATCGAAGTAGTAAATTATCCAAAAATTTGACGATGACAATCATAGGCCATGAATAAATTTAAAAATGGACGAGCGACAATCAGTTGTCCAATAAAACACACAAATCAAGAAATGAACAAAACGATTCGGTTCCGAAACCGAAATGGAATAAAATAAAAATCAATAAATAGAATAATAATGATAATAATAATAATAATATAAATAAATAAACAAATATATATATATACTTATCAAAAAAAGAAATATATATATGTATATCAGTATATATGTATATTATATATATATATATGCATATGTATATCTATGTGTAACGTGTGATGTAGTGAGGTATTGGAATACCAAGTGGAAGAAATAGCTAGGAAGCATGGATGGGTGGCAATGCCACCGACCTTAAGGTCGGTGGAGGAGAGGATTAAAAGGGAGGAAAAGGGAAGTGAGAGAAAAAGAAAACTGAGGTGCAGAATAGAGAGCAAGAAAACCGAGGAGAAGAAGAAGAAAATCTAAAGAGAGAAAGGACTGATTCTGGAAAGGAGGAGGAGGAGCTAAAACAGGTATCACCTTACGTTAAATTCTTAAAATTTTTCCTCTTAAAATCATCATAGATGCATGTAAAAATTTAATAAGCTTAAAATGTAAAAGAAAATCAAGGAATGAAACCTTAACTTATGGTCAATCATGGTGGATTTTTGTACGTTAAGCTAATCTTAATTCTAGGATTAGAAACAAGTAGAAAACATTTTTAGGAGTCCAACGCAAGAAAAATGGTGCAAAACGGTCTAGAAATGACCATGTTTAGTCAAATTATTCTTCACCGGTGCAGTGGTCAAAAAAATGCGAAATGGGTGTCGTGAATTTAGTTATTTGAGGGCTAAAACTATCCTAAAAACATTTCTTGAAGTCCCAGAATTCATTTGGTGTAAAAACAGTTAGAGTTGGACGTTAAAAAGTGGAAAACCGTGACTAGTTTCACTGTTCCGTCGACTGTGGCCGGAATTCCCAATGGAGAAGACGATCGGAATATCAAAGGCTCTATCGAGTCAAGACAGAACTGGGTCAAGTCGGGATCCGACCGACCGTGAGGATGGGTCATTAAACTGTGTCGTTTTGGGTGTTGGATTTAAATGGCTTTGGGCTTATTTGGTTATAGAGATAGAAAGTTGAAATTGGGTTTAGGGTTATCCAAACCATGGATAGGATAGGAAATTGATTATTGAGTTCCGGTTCATTAGGACAAATTGAACCAGTCGATTCAGTGGTTTTGGAAACCGGTTTAGGGTTTCAGTTTAAAAACCCATTGGTTCAGACCAGATCTTTAAGAAATTATGAACCGACCCCAGAAGTTCTGAAAAATTATACTACGGCCCAACAAAATAATTATTTTTAAAAAAATTATGAAAATACCCCTAAATCAAAAGTGGGTCAAACGAATTCCAAACGAGGCGAATAAATAGTCAATTTTTATTATCTTGGGCCTTACAAATCCAATAGTGATGTCAAAATTATGAAAAAAGGTCTCGGGAATAAAAGACACGTAAAAGAGTAAAATGACCGTTTTGCCCTTTTTAGTACCGAAGTCCAAAGTGAAATCCGTAAAAGCCTAAACCAACTTTCTTCGATGTTCCAGACTCAATGGTGAGGTCCATATTATGAAATAAGGTACGCAAAAATGTGACACATAAATATGTATGGTAATAGAATCAAACTTTAAGACTTAAAAAAGCTACCTAGAAAAGATAACTAAAATAGAAAGAGATTTAATGACAATTAAATCGAGTGATATTATGGAATGTAACCAGACTTTAAAATGTGATTATAGGAACCTTCAAGTAAAGGAAGGATTTTTGAGTAAAAGCTTTAGATTCAGGTGAGTGTTTCATACCATATTGAGGTAGACATTTTCATTATAGATATAAATATTGAACTCTTTTATGATGTATCGACATATGATATCATTTCCCTTTATAGCCTTTGTTTAACAGCTATACTATATACGTTTTGAATAATCCATTGACTACTATATTGTCTTCTTTGACTTAAGAAAATGAGATTATAAGATACTCAAATGTTATATGATCTTCTTACAAATATTTGAACTGTTTAACTAAATACCAAATAAGGAGTTTTGATTTGAGTAATTGAACTGTTATTAATGATTATTGATTTTGGATATGATTTTGATGCTTTGGATAGAACACTCTTCTATGATTGGTAACTACCGAATAGGTTGTGACTTATCAAACCTTGTCATAGGGTATATTGTGGTGAGCCGGTGTGATACAGCATATCGAACTAGTCTATCGATCTCAGTCAGCGAGGTTCTAATTTGCAGGCCATAGAAGTGAAATATATGAATTTGAATATGAATATTGAATATGAACCATGATTGAATATGATTTATCGAACTATGATTTTGAGTTATCGAACTATGATCTATCGAACTATGATTTATCGACTTATGTTATCGAACTATAACTTATCGAACTATGATTCATCGAACTATGTTATCGAACTATGTTATTGAACTGCGATTTTGATTTATTGAACTATGTTATTGATTATCGATTTATGATTATCATTGAATTGAGATTTATTGGAAGTGAATTTGATACCATTATCTTATTACTATAATTAAGATAACATATGATATATGTGATCATTGACATTTTAGTATTGAATTATATAGCAGTTTTGAAACCCTTGGTATGTTATGGAATACTCACGAGCTGTTGAGCTCATATAGATTTTTATCCAATATATTTCGGGTAACGATATCGGCAAAGAAATAGCAGGTTCAGGCAGGATAGTCAAAAAGCCTATAAGGCTATGAACCCTTTTTGTATTAGGAACTTTGTTAGTCATGATGTAGTTGTTTTTGGTAATTTTGGATTTTACATCGAATATGGCATCAGCAGGCTTTGAAAAAATTACATCATGTACTTTTGTAGTTACTATGGAATGTAAATATAGATGACTGATGTTGACTTGTATATTGACGCTTCCGCAATAGAAAAATAAATTTTATTCCGCTATATTTGAATAATGGAAATGAGGAAAACATTGTAATCATTGAAAAAGGTCTCGGTGGCCGATCACGAACCCTTGATCCGCATGGGCCGGAATTAGGGTCGTGGCATTAGGCCTCTTCTTTTATGTTCTTTTTTGCGTGTTTCTATTTCTTTCTTTTATACACAAAAAAAAAAAAAACAAACAAACAAACAATTTCTTAAATGTGATGTATTATAATTGTGTCATGTTTATTTCTTTCAAATTAAAAGTGTTTTTTTTTCTATTTTCTTTTCTACATGTTAAAGAGGCATGCTCACGCGATGTGACACACGATGAGGTTGTATCCACAAACTCCTAAGCTTACGGAACATTTGCATTACTTGACGGACACTACTTGGCTCCACACCAGGTGGGAGGAATCTTCTCTTACCCACATGTCTCTTAACCACAATCTATCACATATGCAATGCATATTTATTTTTAAATTTTATTTTTTAATTAAAACTAAATAATCACATGATACAAATGTGATTATATATGTAACATATTAAGATTGTGACACGTATATAAGTAGAGGAAGTTCCTCCTACCTTGGAGCCAAGCAGTGTCCTTACTTGAATATGATTACAATTCTAATCCATTTTCCTTTGGACGATACCTAACTCCAAATTTGGTAGAAGGAACTTCCTTTTACTTGAATACGTATGGTAACCATAATTTACCATATATACACGTGTTTTTAAATTTTATTTTAGTTTTGAAACTGAATGTTACTCCTTTTTTATCAGAAGAGCCTTCCTTCCTTCGCTACCCGTTAAGAACTTGAGATCAGAAAGTCACCGAAAAGGCTCCAGTAATAACTGTTCTAATGATAAAGTCAATAAATAGAAAGAGATCATAATTTAAAAGAAGAGTTGAACAAAAAATTGAAAACGTACCTTATGGTTTATTTATAGGTTGTAAATCTCTTGAGTTGAGTAGAATTAGGAGCCATAAAAGTAGGGATTTGAAGATATCCGAAGATAGTAGTTACCATATTAACACTACAAGGAAAGCCACTTTTAGCGACGCACGCATGCGTCACTAATAACACCAATATATGTCTCTAAATCGTATTGGCAACGCACAAGTGTGCGTCGCCAGGTGCGTCGCTAATAATCATGTCGCTAATACTATTAGCGGCATGCACACGAATAGGTGTAGCTAAAAGTTACTATTTGCGACGCACAATGTGTGTCGCTACTAATCAGGTGTGGGCGTCACTAATAGTATATTATTAGCGACGCCCAGCATGCGTTGCTAATAGTTTGTTAATAGAATTATTTAGCGACGACTTCGGTACGTCGCCAATAGTATATTTTTAGCGACAATTGTGAAGCGTCGCTAAAACTAATATTTGGGTCTTTTAGCAACGCCTTTGTGTGCATAGCTAAAAGTTTTTTTTTTACTGCTTTGGACCTGAATTTTTTTTTTTTTTTTTTTTGTGTTTTATTCCTGTTTACAACGTGTATCAATCATTTTGATATAAAATAATTTCAAATATTCTAAAATGAATATATTAAAAGAAGCATTTATATATATATATATATATATTAATAATTACTTACAATTGTAAAAGTAAAGTTCTCAATTAATACAAGAATAAAAAATTGTCTCAGAAAATCTAACTACAGATGTTCATGAAAAGAAGAAAAAAAACAAAGGAGAATAGTAAGTCCCGATACAGAACAAAAAGACGGCGACGCAACAATCTCAATCAATTTGAAATAAAGAACAAATTATATATATTAGAACACTTATTAAATATATATATATATATATGAACATAAAATGTGAATATTTTTTTTTGCATGCAAAAATAGTAAGAACGGCATAAAGTAGCATAAGTTGCAAACTAATGATCCGAACCGAGTACCGTAAGCTTGTGCAAGTCTATTTTTTCATTTGTGAGGTGTGTAATGGGGTTTCGGCGTAGTTAGGCTGATATCTGGCTTTTTGGTCTGTTAAAACCCCAAAATTAATCTTTTCAAAGCAAAAGGTTGCATAAGTTTCAAATCAGTGATCTGAACCGAGTGTCATAAGTTCGTGCAAATCTATTTTATCATTTTTAATATGTGTGATGGGTTTTTGGGCCTGTTAGGTTGATATATGATGTTTTGGTCCGTTAAAACCTCAAAATGGGATTTTTTTTTTTAGCGAAAAGTTGTATAAGTTTGAAACCGGTGATCCAAACCGAGCATCGTAAGTTTGTTCAAGTCTATTTTATCATTTATGAAGTGTGTGATGGGGTTTCAACATCGTTAGGTCGATATCCGACATTTTGGTCAGTCAAAACCTCAAAATGGGCTTTTTGGAGTAAAAAGTTGCATAAGTTTCAAACCGGTGGTCCGAGCCGAGTGTCATAAGTTTGTACAAGTCTATTTTATCATTTTTAAGGTGTGTAATGGGGTTTCTAGGCTGTTAGGTCGATATCCGGTGTTTTAGTCCATCAAAACCCAAAAATGAGCCTTTTAGAGCAAAACGTTGCATAAGTATGACACTGGTGATCCGAACCGAGTGTCGTAAGTTCGTGAAAGTCTATTTTATCATTTGTGAGATGTGTGATAAGGTAGCGGGGTAGTTAGGCTGATATCCAACATTTTGGTCCATCAAAACCTAAAAATGAGCCTTTTGGAGAAAAAATTGCATAAGTATGACATTAGTGATCCAAACCGAGTGTCGTAAGTTTGTACAAGTCTATTTTATCATTTTTGAGGTGTGTGATGGGTTTTCGGGGTAGTTAAGCTTATATCCAGCATTTTAGTTCGTCAAAACCCTAAAATTGGTCTTTTCAAAGTATAAAGTTTCATAAGTTTCATACCGATGATCCAAATCGAGTGTCGTAATTTTGTGCAAGTCTATTTTATCAATTTTAAGGTGTGTGATGGGGTTTTGGGCTCATTAGGTTGTTATTCGATGTTTTGGTTCTTTAAAACCTCGAAATGGGGCTTTTTAGAGCGGAAAGTTGCTTTAGTTTGAAATCGGTGATCCAAATCGAGTGCTGTAAGTTTATGCAAGTCTATTTTATCATTTTTAAGGTGTTTGATGTCTTTTGGGGTAGTTAGGCTGATATCCGACATTTTGGTTCGTCAAAACCCAAAAAGGGGCCTTTTTGGAGCAAAAAATTGCATAAGTTTGACACTGGTGATCCGAACCAAATTTCGTAAGTTCGTGCAAGTCTATTTTATAATTTGTGAGGTGTGTGATGGGATTTCAGGATATTTAGGCTGATATCCGACATTTTGGTCCATCAAAACCCAAAAATGAGCCTTTTGGAGAAAAAGTTGCATAAGTATGACACCAGGAGATCCGAACCGAGTACCGTAAGTTTGTGAAAGTCTATTTTATCATTTTTGAGGTGTGTGATGGAGTTTCGGGATAGTTAGGCTGATATCTGGCATTTTGGTATGTCAAAACCCCAAAATTGGTCTTTTCGAAGCAGAAAGTTACATAAGTTTCAAACTGATATCCGAATCGAGTGTTGTAAGTTTGTGCAAGTCTATTTTATCATTTTTAAGGTGTGTAATAGGGTTTTGGGCTTGTTAGGTTGATATCCGGTGTTTTGGTTCGTTAAAACCTCAAAATTAGGCTTTTTGGAGCGGTAACTTGCATAAGTTTGAAACCAGTGATCCGAACCGAGTGTCGTAAGTTCATGCAAGTATATTTTATCATTTGTGAGGTGTGTGATCGGGTTTCAAGGTCGGTAGGCCGATATCCGATATTTTGGTCTGTTAAAACTCCAAAATGGGTCTTTTTTGAGCAGAAAGTTGCATAAGTTTGACGCCGGTGATCCGAACCGAGTGTCGTATGTTCGTGCAAGTCTATTTTATCATTTGTGAGATGTGTGATGAGGTTTCGAGGTTATTAGGCTGATATTTGGACATTTTGATCCAGCAAAACTCTAAAATAAGACTTGTTGGAGTGAAAAGTTACATAAGTTTCAAATGGTCATTAGAACCGATGAAATGAAGTAAGTTCAGTGCAACTCTATTTTTTCATATTTGAAGTGTGCGATGGGGTTTCTAGGTCATTAGGCCAAAATTCGATCATTTTTTTTTTCGTAACATTTTCTATAAATAATAAAGCCACCAAAGTAATTTTAAAAACTTACTAAGGCTGAACGGAGCATCCCTGCTGGCTGAGGAATGTCTGCGTAAGAGACTCTAGCTGGGTCGTGCGAGTGTTGAGGTCTATCACCATTTGCTCCAGCTCTGCATTACGTCTCTCAGCTGCCTCAACTCTTTGGGTGGCTACGTGAAACCTAGCATCGCTCTCGACGGTAAAGGAAGATGTCATCAGCTGCATCCCACTCCCTAAGCCACGCACATATCGCGCCTCATGCCCAGAACAGTCTCCCGTAACTGGTCATCGGTTGGTGGATCCTAACCGCACATTCTGATTAAACACCGCAAGGCCAGTTCGTTGCTGCCATGAACATCTATCAGAATTTCGTTCTTCACGATTAAACATTGTCTCAATATCTTCAAGAGGCATAGAGGAGAAAGTGAGACATTGAGCATCAACGTATACCTCAGCAATTGACCCTTCCAATCATACTTTGTTACGCACATATTGCTTCAATATGTGTAAATATTTGTTTTAATAATTAATTAGTTATAAATTAAAATAGTTAGGATAGATAGATAAGACAAAAATTAAAATTTAATGTATCTTTCTATTGGATACATCCAACAGTATTAGACAGGTCCCTTTCGAGCTTTTCCAATACTTCCAACTTCAACGTCTTGGCACTTAATTCTTTAAAGAAGCAGCCGAACTCAATCAATATCGTTGATATGTCATCAGTGAGATATCCACGTATTACAACCGGAAGAAGTCATTGTAAAAGAACATGGTAGTCGTGGCTCTTCAATTCGGATATTTTTCCATTTTTAACATTTACATACCTAGATATATTTGATGCGTATCCATCTGGGAACTTCACTGATTTAAACCACTCGCAAATCCTTATTCGCTCGTCGGATGATAATGTATAGCATGTAGGAGGCACAGTATATTTATCACCGTTACATATTAGGTGCAACTCTTTCTGTATTTACAACTCCTGCAAGTCCAACCGGGATTTAACAGTATCCTTCGTCTTCCCTTCAATGTTCATTAGAGTTCCCAGCACATTATCACAAATGTTCTTCTCAATGTGCATACCATCCAAATTATGCCTCAACTTAAGGGTCTCCCAGTATAGCAACTCAAAATATATGCTTTTTTTTGTCTAGTTTAACTCCACATTAGTACGCTTCCTCTTCTTAGTACCCGGTATCTTTCTAAACCTCACTGGTTGGATGAGTGTCAATTACGCCAACACATCTTTCCCAGACTACAATAGAGGTGACAATCTGTGTTCAATTTTTCCATCAAACAGACGCTTCTGCCGATTTTGCCAACCATGTGATGCCGGTAGAAAACGACGATGGCACATATAGCATATTTTCTTTCCATTGGACAAATGTAGGAAACATGCATCCTTATTGCAAACTGGACACGCCAAATACCCCTTAGTGCTCCACCTAGACAAGTTCCCGTATGTAGGAAAGTCATTTATGGTCCACAGTATCATTGCATGCAATTGAAATGTCTCATTCTTAGAGACGTGGTATACCTCCACTCCAACCTCCCACAATTCCTTCAATTCGTCCACTAACGGACGCAAGTACACATCAATTTCGTTACTAGGAGACTTCGGCCCTAGAAAAAGCAACGACATAAAAATAAATGATTCTTTTATACATTTCTACGGTGGCAAGTTATATGGCACAAGCAACACATGCCACATGCTGTAGGCATTACTCGTGTCACTGAATGGATTGAAACTGTCGCTAGCCAACCCAAGTCGTACATTACGCTAGTTCATTTGCAAACCCTTCATGATTTCTATCAAACTCAGCCCAATTTTGAGAATCTGTCGGATGCCTACATACATTTTTCTTAGCAAGACGCTTCTCCTTATGCCACCGCATCTCTTCTGTCGTCTTCTGAGACATGTATAACCTTTGTAGCCTTGATTTTAAGGGAAAATATCTTAGCACCTTGTGCGGAATTGTCTTGTTCTTTTCTTCATTCACCTTGTTCTTGGGTTTGTGGCACACCTTACACTCCATACATTGTTCGGTCTCCTTCCAAAATAACATGCAATCATTTTTGCAAGCAGGTATAGGAATATACCCGAGGCTCAAATCTCTTAACATTTTTTTCGCCTCATAATATGATTTCAAAAGGGTCTCCCTAGTAGAAAGTGCTACGTTAATCAATTCAATGACCATATTAAATGATTTGTTACTCCATTGGTTGATGGTCTTAATATGAAAGAGTTTCACGAGAAAATCCAGTTTCGAAAACTTCTTACAAACCAGATATAACGGCTGCCTTCCTTCCTTCAACATGGAATCAAACACTTTCGATTGTCCTATGTCACTCCAGTGACTACGAGCCCCAGTTATAGCCCTTTGCAAGTCTACTAGCATTTGTGGCAAGCCTTCGTAACTAACCCCAACATTATCACCTAAGTCATTGTCGTCGTTTTCTTTTTCATCCTCACCTACCACGCATACGTCACGATGTTCCCCATGAAATTCTCAACACATATACCTCTTGTCCATCCTGTGTAGGAATAGGTGCTCTTTGGCCTTATTTATGTGTATATAATCCTTATTATTGCACCTCCTACATAGACATCTTATCATATTTCTCCCATCTGCAGATGCATGAGAAAACTCAATAAAATCTTTGATCCCCTTCACATATATACCCTGGCAAATGCTTGCCCCTCAAGTTCATCCAACTCTTATCCATTTTCGTCTACCTAATACAAGTAAAAAATGTTGCTCATTATAAATATGAAACATAAATCGTAGCACCTCCAACTTCTCTCTAAAGGGTAAGGTGGTCCTATCCCATTCGTGAATGTATAATCTACATTGCAATCAACAGCAAATCAAATGCTTGATTCCATTCGAAGAAAATTTTGGTAGCATCTCCCTACGGTTCTCCAAGTATACGAGATAAACATTACCATGTCTAAATATATACCCAGAGAACAATAGGAGACCGTGCTGAAATTTTCTTATAGTAGAATATTCAAGCATGCGTTATTGATTGCAATGCAGATTTTTCAAATTGTCCTACTCTAAACAATTCAAGAATCGATTTTCACACACACAAGCCCAATCGTGAATAAATTCTGCGACAAGATTCATAAGTAATGAAAATAAATCCCGAATAAGGCTAGGCTTATATGAATGCAATTATTCATTAAGTTACATGATCATTTAAAAGATTAAAATCTCAACTCCAAAAAAATTCTTATAATGGGAAAATCAATTAAAATAAAAGTTCCATTTTGATTTTAGTTTTATATTTTTCAGGCACTAGAACTTTCCCTTGAATAGCTGGGTCAAGGATTGTTGAGTTGGGTTGAGTCAGGATAGAACTTTTGAAACTTCTCTTGCCCATTATTTGATAGGTGAGTAAACAAAAGAAATCAGACTCATGATATGTTTCCAATTGTTTTGCACTTTACTTTCCTCAAAAAGGGGAAAAACTCAACTCGACCATGGCTGTATTAGGCTCACTTGAGCAAACGTTTAATTTTTTTTTCTTTTCTTGGCTTTAGTTACAGTTCAAAGTTTTGGATTCTTTTCTTTCCCATATATTCCCCACAACAATTCAAACTTAAATATTTCAAGAATTTGGGTAACATAAACTTGATCAATACAAACATTGCTGTAATTGAAATTATGGGAGAACAAGATCGCCATCAT
Organism: Nyssa sinensis; assembly: GCA_008638375.1. Classification (NCBI taxonomy): domain Eukaryota; kingdom Viridiplantae; phylum Streptophyta; class Magnoliopsida; order Cornales; family Nyssaceae; genus Nyssa; species Nyssa sinensis. The sequence goes on from CM018047.1 coordinate 21,470, forward strand.
AGCATAGACTTGATAAAATTCAAATGAAACTTCATTTCACGCAAACATATGATATATGAATCTCATATATGATGTGTTTGTGTACAATTAATTCAAAGAAAGAAAAGACAGAACAATGATAATTCCATTGTTCTACGAATTTAGGGGTTATATGCAATGGTGAACAGGGTGTGACTAAATCTTTCAACTAGGGTTAAGGATGAAACCTCAGTGTTTCGTAGTATACAAATACATATTCTCATTTATATGTATAGAAAAAAATAATTTGACACGCATTTTTTATAATAAATTTTACATCTTTTCTATATAAGAAAATATTAATTCAGAATTTATATGTATAATATAACCAAATATTATCTCATGTGATTTGAATATTTATAATTTTTATTTCAATTTATTGTGAATGGTAAAATCACATTAAAAGCAACTTCGTTGGAAGAATTATATAAAATCAATTGGCCAGTTAGTCATTCATGCATTTTATAAATGAGAAGTTATAGGTTCAAGTCTTATTTCCTATTAGGGAATGTGAGCATTATAGACTGGATTGAGTTATTTTTCTAAGACTCATTTTAAAAAAATTCTTGAATTTATGTTATATAATCTTATAAATTAATTGTAACACAATTCTAACATCCCATCACCATTATAAAATAACTTTTCAACTAAGGATGGAGAAAAAATTTAGACTTATCCAATGAGACTTGCCTTTTGGGGATAAATAAGAATATGCATTGCTCTCAATCTAAAAAGAAACAATATTTAATTTGTCATTTGAGACTTTTCTCTTTCACGGTTTTGCTTGATTTCACAACTTGACAAAGTATATTGAAGTAAGATGATAAGATACGCAACCTGGACATCAAATTTTAAAACAAAGAGTTGACGGACAAAGACATGAAAGAAGTATTACTAAGAAGTATACCTTGGTTGTAGATGTCGAGGGAGACGGAGATTCGTTCTACACCGGAGTTGAGCCTAGTGAGAGTGGTCCTCTTGTGGGCGACGATGAACGGCACGTCTGAGCTCGAGAGTGTGGACAGGTAGACCAAGAATAGAGCTAACAGTAGAAAGAAAAGCAGGCTAGAGATTGTAAGATGCTGAGAGAGGACATTGAAAAAGAGAGAGAATAAGGTGCGGCGCTGAGAGTGAGAGACTTATCAGTTTATAACATGACTTATTAGCGATGCGTCGCTAATAAGTCATTGAGTGTCACTAACTTTAAGTAAAATGACAGTGTTTCATTTACGCATACTATTAACAATGCCCAAATGTACGTCACTAAATGCATTAACTATTAACGACGAACGTGTGCGTCGCTAATGGCCAATTGTGAGTCACTAATAGGTTCACACCTATTTTTTTGTGTAGGAAACTAATTTTTTTATTACTTTTTTTACTACTTTTAGTGACGCATTCTTATACGTCGCGAAAAGGCACTTTTAGCGACGCTTCAGTGTCAGTCGCTAATAATGTGTGTCGCTAAAAGTACCTTCTTTTGTAGTGTGAACTCTATTTCCTTATTCTGAGGTCAGTAGGATATGGAAGGCAGTGTTATGTTCTGAACCATATACCTCTAAACCCCCCGCGCCTGTTTAATCTAGATAAGATAATCCTTCTTAATTTGCACCATGAAGAGCCTTGTACATACACGTGTCATGCTTTAAATATGTTTGTTACTTTATCTTATATCAGCTACTCCCTCCCGAGCCTCAGTTCTTGAGTACCCGTGCAGAGTTGAGGTTAGGGTTTTTGAAGAGTCACGCGTATTTTCATAAGTTTTCTGTTACATATTTCGATAAAACAATCGTTGATAGGACAGATAAAGCCTCATCATTACGTCAGCCGTCAATTGGCTAACCGAGGCCTTTATTGGCCAATCGTTGATTGAGATTTTGGGGCCACAAAGGTCGATCTTCCTTGGGTAGTCTTATAAATAAAAGAAATCTCACCAAGAAGAGTCTTTTACGAACTCTCTAACATACCAAATGCAATTCTGACCAAAAAGAAGGCCCCAAGGCGATTTCTGGTGTACCTAAAGATCATTCCAGCGATCAATCTTCAAGCTTCTAGTTGTGAAAAAATACCATTCCATCGTTTTCTTTTATGTTTTGTCTTTTATTCTTGCCCTTCTTTTCCTTTTTTGTTTTATTTGAAAGGATGTCTACTTCTGATGCTCATTCACGCACCGAAATGGAAGAAAGAGAAGCGGTAGAAATAGGGGATCAGGGGGCATTAGGCCCTATTTCGGGTGATGAAGTTGGGATTGCTTCAAGTGATAGTTCGAGAGTCTTTTCTAATTGAAGTGCACCTCGAGCCTAGGGATAAAAAGGTTGGCTTGTTGGGCAGACCTCATAAGAGAGAGGAAGACGAGAGTGTCATGACTAAACCTAAAACCCAAAACCCCAAACCCCAAACCCTAAGCCCTAAACCCTAAATCCTAAACCTTAAACCCAGACCCCAAACCCTAAACTCTCAACCCTCAACTCTAACTCCTAAACCCTAAATCTTTTCCTCTCATTTTATTTTTTACATTTTAAGGGCATTCCTTCCCACCTTTATGGAAGGGGATAGCCAGTCTAAATACCAATGTGTTTTTTCTCGTGGTGGCACTCATAGTAGCTTTATGGTTTTTAAAATTTCATCGTTATCCCTGTTAGTGTTATATGTTTTATGATGTTAAAAAAATTAGCTATTTTATAATTTTACCCTCACATTTAGTAAATTTTATATCAAAAATTCAAAACTTTCTCCATCGTTTTTCTCTCTTTAACAAACCCAAAAGCCCCTCTCTCTTTTAACCCCTTCTCTCTCAACCAATTCTCTTTTATCTCTTTCTGTAACTACTATTATCTCTCACCCATCTCCCTCTTTGTCTCTCAAAAATCATATAACACATATATGAAATTTTGAACACCTATAAACTCACAAACCATTAGAACACCTAGTAACACCCCGACTTCCAACGAGGATGTTAGCGACGCAATGATATTAGTGGTAGATTCGAATAAGGAAAGGTACGTGAGGTATGATGAGTTTAAGAGGGCATTGAGTAGGGAAAGAAATTGAGAAATGTGAGGTGTGATGGGTGATGTGTTTAGGGTTATGGACAAAGACGGTGAATAAGTTGGATTTTGGTGACGAATCTATAATTGAAGCATCCAGTAGTTGGAGTTAACTGTGCATCCATGGGGACTCTGTCCATTTGAAGTTGTATAAGAGACTATCTATTGATTGTGTTGAGTATTGATACAGATTTCGAAGGATGCATGAAGTTGACAATTGATGTATGATTTGTAGTATATTGCCATTCTTTCAAAGGCATGTATGATAAGATCTTTCAAAATTATTGGCTAATTGATATTGATGAGTCAATGGTGTAATACTTGGACATAGATAAAAGAGGAGAGTTGATCTTTATTTTAGAGAGAGAATGTACGTGTTTTTTTAAATTGTAATATTGGGTTGTTTGATTAAATATTGTTTTGAATCATTGGTTGATCTTAGTAATTTATAAGACCTTTTGTTTTCACCCAGTTGATGGTGCAAAATAAAATATAGCCAAACTTAACTCCTAATTGGATTTGGAGGAGTTTTTTAGAGATTTTAATTTTAGAGAATTGTTAGAAAGAAAAAATATTTAAGAGATAAATTTTAGAAAAAAATTAGGAAAGAGAAATTACTCCTAAGCTTAATTAACTTCAATTTTAGGTATTTTTTTTCAAAATTATTTGCCACTTGTGATTATCTTCAAATTGAGACTGAACAAATATTTAATTTTTGAGGGAGACGTTTTAATTTTAGAGAATTTTTAGAAAGAGAAATTGCTCCTTGATTAATTTCATATTTTAGGTATTATTTTTATTTTTTAAGATATATTTTTTACTTGTGATTAACTCCAAATTCTATTTAGTATTTTTTAAAAATATTTTTTTGTGATTAAATATAAATAATAAATATTACTTTTTAAAATCACTTTTGATCAACATGTTTGAGTTAAATATCAAGTGAATCATGCTAATGAAAACTCTTTTAGGCCCGTCTGCTCGATGAACTTACTTTAACGAACTAGTTCGGCAACCTGAGCCGAACCTCTTGTTTTGGTTGGGCTTTGTTTCAAATTGGGTTGAAACAAAAGACAAATTTGTCGAAGCCTAGGAGTGGGCTTTGATCGGCCTCCAACTCGGTCCGATGGTGCACCGTATGACGGACTCTCCAGAAGAACAGGAGAAGGTTCCGGAAGAACCTCCAATGCCATGTGGGCAGAAAAAAAATTAGTATTATCTTGGTCAAGTCAAGAAAGGCCATCTAACCCTGTTTCTACCTCACCGTCCAGTTTCCGATCTCTAGGAAACTTGCTGATTCGAAGGAGATCTCAGGCCACACCCCACGGCACAAATAGCCATAGTCCCCCCGCCCCTCGAGCCACAAATCGAGAGTTTTTATTATTGTTATCACTTTATCACTAGTTTTAAGAAACATCTTCTTTCAGATCGAAAAGTCGTGATTTTTTAATCTATAAGGTTTGATTTGATTTGATTTATACGTAGGTAGAGCTCAGAGGATTTGCGTTTTGCCTGAGCCTGAGGGAGGTTTAATTTATTTGGTGTTGGGGGTGAGAATACCAGTGTGTGTTTGTTTTGGGGCCCAGAAATCATAATAAAAGTATGGACAGTGCGGTGTCAGAGAAACAGGCATCGGCATCGTACACATATTGGGTGAGGGAAGTCACTCAAGATGCAGCCCCTCTGCCAGTTCCCAGAAAGCTCACCTCTCAGGATTTATCCAACCAATCTCAACCTGCTACCCTTGGTTCTGTTTGGAATCGGGTATATATGTTCTCTATCCCCTTATCTTTTTTCCTCCTTAATTTAATTTTTGTTTTGTCCATCACCTGGAGCTCATATGTTTTTGTGTATTTATGTATATGATTTGTTTGTGATAATAAATAATGTAGCTAATAGAGTGCTCTAACATCACCTCACAAATTTTGTCTTTCTATAATAATTTGAACAGTGTTTTGTCCTGATGGATTTTAATTGTGGAAGTGATTATTTCTCAGGGAAACCAAGTCATTTAGCTTCCTTAGGGGAAAAAATTGAACCTTTATAGTATCGTGGAAAAAAAGTGGTCAAATTTTATCCTAGGAAGTGTGGTGGGAGTTATAATATCCGGCAAGCATCATTTTGTTGTTTGAATCAGGAAGTAAACCTGTAACACCTACATTCGGGTGTAAGGATGAGATAATGTCATTTTATTGCCTAATGGAATCAAGTTGATAACCTTTGCTGCGAGGCAATTCTAGTCATAACTCATAAGTTGATATGGCAAGCATCATTTGTAGTTTGAATCTGGAAGTAAACTTTTAACAGCCACATGCTGGTGTAAGCACAAGTTAACGATACTTAATTGCCTAAATGGAATTGAGTTGATAGGCTTTGTTGTGAGGGAAACGCCTGAAGTAGCTGAATTTGACATGGGAAAATATCAAACACCTCCTTAGGCTTTAAGAATGGATGCAGAGCCCATTTATTGGTGTAGGTGCATTTCAATTGAAGAATGAGTTCAGTGCACGTATTACAATTGGATACAAGTACAAGGAACATATTGAAAGTACTGCAATGGGAAATGTGAAGTACCCTCCCCCCCAACTTTTTGTGGAAATTCAATTTAGAATGTGGACAACTCGTGCCATCGCAAGAATATGCTATTAGAGGATAATGCATTACGACATCTATGAATGAATCCATGCTTTCATTATTTTATTTTTTGGTAAAAGACTTGTTTGGCACTCCCATTTGTTATTCTCTTCCACTCTCCCCTCCCCTCCCCTCTCTTGGAGATCCTTTTGAAGTTAACATCTAAGAAACTTCTACATGGATAGGACACAGACTCCTTCACACAACAAATCTTGAAAAACTAGGATACAGACATGGTGAGCATACAGCTGTGTTAAGCATGTAAACAGTTTGTTTACATATTAACATATATAAATATGTGTGTGTGTGTGTGTGTGTGTGTGTGTGTGTGATGGGCTTGCAATAGTTTCTTGGAAATGCTGTGGTGGTTTCTTAGCCTGATAAAAGGCAAATTTTTATGTTTATTTTAAAACCTAAATTGTTCGGAGTTTTACCAAATGAACTCCATTTTTTAAAGTCTACAATTGCATTGGGACTCCATCATGTCCCAAAAATGTTGGAGCGTGTCTTTCTTGTGTCCCAGATGTTTTCGAGTTTTTAAAATTAGAAATTAATTATTGGGGATGTATGCAATGTGTCTGACATAGATCAGGCCGTGCTTGATATGTGTCGGTGTTCATCATGTGTTGGGACATGACTGCTCCCTTTTAGGAGACATTTATGTGCTTTATACTTTAACGTGCATGCTATATAGAATTTGGTAAAGGGCTTTACATGCCTCGTTCAATTGACATTTGAATAGGCAGAACTATGCCTTATTTTGGTTTGTTTGCCTTTGGCTCCTATTTTAGCCCTGGATTTGAGTTCAATCTGTGCTTATGGGCTGGTCCTTGCTTCGTCCTGCTCTTGGCATCAAGTATGATAGTAATCCTGCATGCCAACGGTAATCATTATGCAGTACATTGTATCTTTAGAGTATTATATTGTACCTTCTAGAAGACAAAGGATGAATTACTAGAACATGATGTGTATAACTCATTGTAAGAGGTTCCATATAGTTGGTGTATACCTTTGTGCTAGTCACTTGGACGATGAACTAATTCCAAAAGAGATAAGGGTTGTGCTTAAATTAAGAATACAACAACATGGTGCATGTGGAGTTCGTGTATTGATAATGTAGCTCAACTTAAATTAGTCTCAAAGGTCTTCCATGTGCAATGCTTTGACACTTTTGCTTCTTGCTTTGGTTGAGAGAGGCTCTAGGAGCTCTTGAAATTTGATACTTGTTGGCAGTGAGATTAGTTGTCATCTGTGTGGTCCTTGTGGATTCTTTGTTTGGCAGTTAGAAACTTATGCCGAGGTGATCTTTACTTTCCAACTGATTGTGACAGTGGCATGCAACTTTGCTGACTTGGGGAGAGCTTACATAAGCCTTATACATGTGTTACTACTCATATTGGCAATTAACCTTCAATGTCATTGTGCTGGCGTAGTCATGCATGCTTTGTTAGTTGGTGACCTAGTTGTGTTATGTTGTGGTCAACTCTCGGTCTTTAAGGCCTCTACATCTCCAAGTGCTTATATGATGGTAAATGTCTTTAATTTCTTGGCTAGACAATCTTCAGAGTTTTTGGACTAGAACTCTTATTGTACCTCTATTTAGCTCTTTCTAGTTGGGCTACTTTCCTCTCATTCTAGGCTTGAATCCCCAGGCTATTCACATTGCACATGTATTGTCTCTTAGGATAAAGAGTCCGGAACTAAAATAGTAGAAGACTTATTAATTTCTTAAGCTAGCCCTTTGACAAGCAGCAGATTTGAGCATTTGGTCGTTGAACATGATTTGAGGGAATTATTTCTTGCAGAAAAATAGTTAGTAGTGTGGCCCCCCCTTTCTTTTTTCTTTTTTTGACAAGTAACAGCCACTAAGCTAAAAGGCACCCAAGGGGGGCGAACTCATTTACAAAAGCAACACAATTACGGACCAAGGGACTCCAAAAAATTAACAAAAGAACCTGCATACAAGGGGAAGGCCCCTTTAGCCTAAAAAAACAGTAGCCTCAAAAAATTATCCTTTAAAACAAGGAGGGAATTTTCCAGCCCCTCAAATACTTTATAATTTCTTTTATAATTTCTTTCTTTCCAAATACTCCACAAAAGACAAAGGGAAGCCAAATCCCAAATCCCCCGAGCATCCTTCTTGACGTGGCAGCCTCTCCAATGACTAAAAAGCTCATGAACATTGGCCGGCATAACCCAAGCAAACCCAAATAATGCAAGAACAAGATTCAAACAATCCGAGGTGAAAAAGCAGTGGATGAGAAGGCGATCAATGAATTCCACTGATCTTTTGCACATGGGGCACCTACTAACCAATATTGAAACCGCAACACTGCAAAGTAACAGAAGTCAAGATGGCTCCCCAAGAAGCAGCCTTTCCAAAAAAAACCCACCTTTGAAGGAGCCTTCGAGTGCCATATAGCCTTCAGGTAGGAGAGCTCCCTCCTCCTCTCCGAGCTGCTGTAAAAAGACCTCATTGAGGAGTTAAGGCCTCCAACAGTCCATACAAGGGCATCGTTCCCCCCAGTGACAGGCCGGTAGTGGGATAAAACTTCCAATAAGGCTGCCACCTTCTACATCTCTCAGTCATGGAAGTGTCTTCTGAAGCGCGGGCTCCACTCAACTCCACTATGCCCCCCTCCCTAGAATAAAGATCAACCACCTTTGCCCCTCTGTCCTGTGACGATCTATGCAGATTTGGGAACTTATGACAACCAAAATGCACAAAGAATGAAGGAAGATAGTTTTTGTTTTCTTTTACCTTTTCCCTTTTCCTTCCTCGTCAAAGGAGTCATAAGATATATATTGTGATGACCCAGGATTTATTTTAAGGTTAATTATGTGTTTAAATGTAATTAATAAATTGCAAAGCATGCCTAATATAATGAAGTGATTAATTATATGTGTGTATATATTTAAAATGTGGGTATACGTGTTTTTGGAACATATGTTGAAAAATAATTAAGTGGGTCAGTTTTGGTACTTTTTTTAGATTGGAATTTTTATGCATGTGGTGCATGCATGCGTTGAACAAACCGGCCATTTGCTAAGTTAAGATATTGAGGAAAGCTTCTCAAGGAAGCTAAGCAAATCTAATCTTTTTAAAAATCAAATCAGATCCACTTGCTCATGCTAATGGGCAAGTGGACGTGTAACATATGTAGTGATATACATGTACAAAATAAATAAATAAAAGAAGATTGTTCTTTTTGCAAACTCTCATATCTCCATCTAAATACACACACACATCTCAACACGCAAACAAACCCATTTATAGTAAACTCTCATCTCCCTATGAACGAGCTACAATTTGTATAAATGGATCTTTTGGGCCAAGTCTAATAATGAAGGTCCTTTGGGCCATACTTTGTAAGAAAGCCCATTTGGGCCAGTTTTAAAATTAAAGCCTTTTGGGTTGACATTACACTAAAGGCCCATTTGAACCTATTTTAAATAATGAAGACTTTTTTTTCTACCAACATAGACTGGGGGAAGGGGTAATATAAGGCTAAATTCAAACAACTCTCACAGAAGGGTTCCTAACTTTTGGAGATGTGATGAAGCCTTATATCCACATTTAGTGACTGCTGAGCGCTGTGGGACACAAGGGTCAAACTGCAACCTGAACAATTTTGTTTTTTTACCAATGAAAACTAGGAGAAGAGGAAACATAATGCTAAATCTAAACACTTCTCACAAAAGGGTACCTAACCTTTGGAGATGTGATGGAGCCTTGTGTCCACACCACTGGGCATGTTTTACTCAATAAAGGCCCTCTGGATTAGATTTGATAGTAAAGGCGTTTAGGCTTGTTTTAGAGAAAGGCTCGAGTTGAATTAAAAGGCTTATTTGGTCTCTGTTCAATAATAAGGGCTGTTTGGCCCATATTGGAATTAAAATTGTGTTAGGCCTAGCTTAGTATAAGGGGTTGTTTGGCCTAGGTTGGTACTAAAGGCATGTTTGGCCGGTTTGGTGTTAAAGGCCTACTTGACCTGATTTTAATACTAGGGATTGTATGGCAAGGTTTTAATATTAAAGGTTGTTTGGCACGATTTACTTAAAGATGGCTACTTCTTTTCATTTGTTTATGGTTTATGAGTGACGGGCCTGTAAGGCTAGATTAAATTTATAATAAATGCCTAGAATACCAATTACATGCCATTAATGTGTAACGGTAGGTGTATGTGTGGTCAAACACTTGGATTTATATGTAATGGTATGTGTACAAATTTTGGTGGTATATATGGTAGAATGCATATAGTTCTAAACTCTATTTGTATATATCAATGTCATTGGTGTTTCTTGGTTGTTTTGGATATTAGTATAACATAATTAAGACTATGTTATTGTAGTAATGCATGGTTACAACCATTCATAGGATCATATTATCTTATAATGGGGTAAACTATTACAACCATAGATTTAAATCTTGTGATCGTGGTTGCGGTGTGACAATATTCGGTCACCCGTAATGGGAATAGGAAACTGCGACTATGAATTTTTTTAAATTTTAGCGAATCTCTTAAAATTCATTGATACACATTTTGACAATAATTTACCACATTTTAGTTTGTTATTATTAGTTTTCAATTTTCGACAACCTAAAAAGATATTTTTTAATAATTAATACCTAGAAATATGTTTTGCTATATTTATATACATATATATATATATTTAAAATTAAACTAATAAAAAAGTATCATTTGATTTGAATAACATTGTAACAACTAATACAAATAATAGCAAAAAATGATTATGAGTATGAAAATCAATTTAGTGTGATTAATTATGGAAGAACAAATTTAAAATTTGAGCCCAAAAGGCATTTTTTGAGGTCGCATCGGCCCATTTTTTTTGGTAACTTGTTTAAATTTTGTGAATTATTTTGTTGGGCATCTTTTTTGGTATTTAGATCTTATAGGGGAGGATTCTACAAAATAAATAAATAAACTAAAAAATAAATGAAAAATAAAGAATGGTTGTGTCAGTCCTATAACGGCACGTATTGGTCGATACGTAACGGTATATATCGATACGGTTGTGAATTTTAGTATCACCGATATATCGACCTGTATCGGTATTGGAGTGTCAAAAAATCGATACGTATACGATACGTAACAATCGTTATTTAAATCCATGATTACGATAGATTTATAGGTGCTATCAAATGAATTGGTTACTTGTCAAATGAACCTAGTTTGAGCAAGTAGGGCTTGGTGGCCTTGGATGAAAACCCTAAACCCTGATCAGTTATTGGATTTTCCTTTCGTTGTTGTAACAAGCCCATAAATTTGAGTGTCCACTGAACATGGACATGGGATTTGTTAATTCATTGTCAAAGTAAAAGTTTATTAGATGGTTTTTCACATGGGTTAAGTGATTATGGAATAAAAAATGGCATAATTGGGTATTCTCAAGTAAACAAGGATTAGAGGGCATAATAAAAAAAGTAAACGACTAAAATGACTTACTGTACTCATTTAGTAGACATACAATTATTCATGTATTTGTATGAATTGAGGTAATCACATATTGTTGATAGTAGATAGATTTGGTAATGAGTTAGAGAGAGTGTCGTACAATGAGTAAGTGTTCCACATCAGAGAGTCATGGATCCCAGAGTGAGATGGTAAGGAGAAAGTATAGGTAGTGTAGAGATGATAGATTTTGTAAAAGTGTGGGGTGAGGGTATGAGTGTTGATCAATATCACTACGAGAGTGATGACGATGGCATAGTACCCCATGCACTCTTGAGATTCCGTAAAAGTGTGGGGCGAGGGTATGAGTTTTGATCAATATCACTACGAGAGTGATGACAATGGCACAGTACCCCATGCACTCTTTTAGTATTAAGGTTTCAGTATAAACATTGCAGAGAGTACAATGTCAGAGCTTATAGAAGTAAGGATAGTTTATAGTGTGGGCTATTTATAGTAGTCCCAACACGTGAGTTTGTTAGGTTAGGAAGCTTCAAGAAGTACTTCTTTATGAGTTTGTTAGTTTAGTTATTGGGAGAACCCAAGTACTCTCTCTCATGGATTTATTGGTGCTGCACTTTTTTTCTTGAGTCAATCATCCACTTTGGTATCATATTGAACAAAAATAGCGATATTCTTCCTCCATTGATCAAGATGACGTCACCATTGGGAGTTCCCAATACTTTTTAGCCTCCATGCCACAAAACCCTAAGCATCTTGATGGAGGGTCTTTAACACTTTTCAGCACCATAGTCACACGCCAGACTTTAGGAGTCTTCCAAAGGCGTGTAGGAGTTCCTGGAGGAGAACTTTTGGGGAGTTAGTCAGGTGTGGGAATTATATAGATAGTTCAACCAGATCTGGCGTAATACTACTAGGTTTGGGAATTAAAATTAGTTCAACCAACACTTACGCTTATAGTGTGGCACTAAGTTCAGGAACTGGTAGTAGCTCTACCAAACTTAGGCGTGCAGGAGTGGGTCGACCAACACTTGGGACCTCACTTCATAGTTGCTTCATCATGAAACTCTTGGAGAGCTCTCTAGTGAAGGCTTGTGACACATATCAATTCAAGGTTGGTCCACCCGTTGATGTCAAGATTGATGACTTGGCGATCTTGGTCATCTCTTATGTCGAGTTGTTAGTTATTGGATGATTTTCCATGTGATAGATTATGCTCGAGGTAAACCGAGTACCTACGTTGAGTAAGAGGGAGGTAAAATTGACAAGTTGCACCGTTTTCAGTGAAGGAAACAAACTCATTTTGCCTTTTGAGCATATGTAAAATAGGGAACCCATTTTCCTCATTCACTGTTCTTTCATCTAGTCCCCCTATTGTTGAAGGTGGGTTTCTGTGACATCCCTTTGATGAAACTTCACCCTGATTGTTGAGCTGCTTAGTTTGGGGTGCAAAATTCCCCCATTTATAGTTGATGATGAATGGCGACAGGCTCCATTTATGGGTAAGAAGGCCATAGACATTTTCTGGATAAATGTGAATAAATGGGAGAACACTGTGGAGCAAGCGTTGGACGATCCATTCTTGCTTTTTGAAGAAGATTTAGAGATGATTTCCCAAATTCCTCTAGAATCAATTGCTCGAATGGGTATAGAACGAGGTGATTATACCTACTCTTTTACAACTTTCATGGGGAGTTATGGCCCAGTAGGTGGAGCAGATTGGGCAGAGTGGACAAACGAGATCTTGTTAAACCCTGTATACGAGAGGCTATTAAAGAGAGCTCGAATTTTGGATTGTGTCCATATTTGCCATTTTTTGGTATGCAGGAAAGACAATGAGAGTTTGTCGGCCCTAATTTATAGATGGAGTAGTGTTTCTCATACTTTTATTACCGCTTAGGGGGAAATTACCCCAACAGTGGAGGATGTTCTTGTGTATGTGACTTCTTTGGTGACCATGAGCTTCCTGCTCTGCCAGTGACAGCTTTGGACAAGGCGGTGTTAGATTATGTTCAACATTATCAAAGTGTGTCAAACACCTGGGGGAATTTGGGAGCAAGAAGAGCGGCCGTAAGGAAAACTTTGTTGCCTGGCTCCGTTATTCTCATACATCTTCCCGATGTCCCCAGACAATGGGATTAATCTCGAAGTTTTCCCTTTAGCTATTAAGCTAGCATTTGGATTCTCTGTGGCATTAGGCCCCCTCTTCCTTGGTAGCTTGTATCGTAGGCTTGATATATTTGTTAATGATCAGCATTGGTCGGTAGGTAGATATGACATGGTGAATTATACTCCCACCATTTTTCTTCAACTATTCCTTTTCAAGAGGTTTCCCGGATATGCTCCCGCCAAGCCAAAAAAGTTTACCTCGAAAAAAGAAATGCCTCGAGCATGGAGATGGCATGGGAAGGGAAGTTTGAAAAAATTGACCCATTTTTTGGATCAAGAATTAGAGTTTTGCTTCCATACCTACACTCGGACTTTGAAGGGAGATGTTTGATCTTAGATTGTATTGGGACCAACCTCATGAACATTATCTGAAAGAAGAGGATGTGCCCGTGATGGGGGGAGTTCAATATAATCCTCACAGAATGATGCGCCAATTTGGGTTCAATCAGGGGTTACTTAGTCATGGATTTCCTCGTATTGATTATGCAAACTGTTTCACGCAATTTAACATCGACGAGCAACAAGGGGGCCTCAGAAAATGGTCTCTTGATTGTGCCGGCAGGATAATTGTGTTGGGTTGTCCTTGACCCGGGTTTATTAGCTATGGAAGGAGCAGCTTTGATCCTTTTTTGATTTTGTTCAAGAGGCAGCTTCCCGCCCTCCTGTGAGGGGTGCGTCCAAGGTTTTCAAAGATGATATCTCTTTGAGGATCCCAAATAAGAAAGAAAGGGAGAAGAGACATCAAGGTGGTTATGGTATTTTGCTTTTCCTTGGACAAGTTACAGAGTCACCTGATTCGAGGGAAGCAATAGTGGAGAAGAGGAAGAGGAAACTGGAGAGAATTTAGTTGAAGTTCCTAAGTCTTTAAAAGGAATAGGCAAGGAGAAGGCTCATGTGAGCAGCGGTCCCCCAAAAATAGTATTGAGAACATCAAGGTATCATTCCTACTTTTCTCTATCATCTTCATTCTCTTCAGTTTTATATTGAGATCACCTTAAATTTATCATTATATTTTCAGCAAGTTCCTAAAGTTGTGCTAACCACAAGGAGTCGATCAACTCATGAAGAGAATGTGAGCCACTCTCAATCTGATTTGACGGAAGATCCTAGTGAGATTCGTAACCTTCTTCGGTCTGATCCTTTTTCTTACGGTTTGTCTGTTATTGATGTTGCATTCCATCGAGAGAAGATTCAGCTTTCTCCCGACAAGGAGACCTCAAATTCTCCTCCAATCTCGAGTGACAAAAATCTTGATCTGGGCGATATCGAGAAAGTTGTGGGAAATTTGCATCGAAATTCCAGCGGTAAGGTGGCAATCATGTTTGATTTTGAGTGATAGGCTCAGTGTGGGGTTGAGAACCTTACCAGAGATGGATTTCCACATGTATCTTATTGAATTTTATTATATTGAGTTAAATCCTCAACTAAGATAAAAAAAAAAATTATTTTCCAATTTACCGTTGTTCTTAACTTATTTACGAAAATATTTAAAAACGTCTTCTGGAAAGACGATTTATTAAAATATTTTTTAAGTCTTTTTTAAAAGTGTCTTTTTGAAAGACGCTTTTAAAAACAATTTTTTTTTTTATATCGATTCCTTGGGGTACTCTTATTCAAGGCCATGAATACTTCATCCCCACTCTTCAATGGCGTTCCAGAACTCTCTGATGCGTACCCGATATCGCTCCAAGCCTGCTCACGCATCAACCCTCTCTGTAAAGCCCTTATGATATCTTTCAATATCAACCGGACCAAATGCTCTCTGGATGTATCGCCGGCAGTATTTTTTTCTTGAATGCTGCTTTAATTTGCTGAAATTGCACCTCTCCAATCTCTCTCTCGACATTTTTTGACAAAAGCACAAAATGGGCTCGATTCGTGTACGGTATAGTCTCTAAATTCCCATAATATACTGTAATCAATATACCTGAACTTACCAACACCAAAATCAACACATTCCTCGGATTCTTAAACCACTTGCGAGGCCCTCATGGCTTATAATGATGAACTTGGTATCAATCCACATAGTAATATCTTCTTGCACCACCAAACAAGGAACCATATGGATTCTGTTTGAGCCCAAATCAAAACCCAAATTTCTAGAAATTGGAGAAGAAAGAGAGAACCCAGAAACCTTAGTAGATTTATTCAAACTGGGTATCAACCAACCGTATTGATTGATTCCTGGAGGGGACTCACGAATTGGGTTTTTGCGCACAATCTTTGAAGCGAAGCTATGAAGCGCATCGAGTGCAAACTTTGATCTTATGTATCATCCCATATTATTGACTCGCAATTCAAAATTGTGAAACGGATAACCATTCAAAGTATGATTTTATAGAATCAGTATCTGATATTTCAATCGAAGAACATGAAAGAGGGAAGAAGAGAGTGTGCCTGTTATGCTGTGGGGAGTGAACTATGTGGGAAACGGCGACCGCTCTGTTGAACTTTATTGTCAAAGATCACTCCTTTACCATGCAACTCACCAAAAATCTCAAGTATTTCATACGGGTTTCCTCCCAAACTCTTGAACTCCTCGAGAAAAGTATTCCAATATAAGTAGTTTCGCGCAAAACCCACAAAGAAAACCATCACGGCAGGATCGAAAATCGCCAAATTCCAAGTACGACGAGATCAAGGATACCATTTTGGCATCTGAATTGCTCTTTTTGGCCATTTTTATCATCTGGGCATGCATTAGTTTGATTGAATTCAAGGAACTGAGCTCGCTGAAGTCATTTAAACCTTGAAAGCTTGAAGATGAAGCTGGAGGAGAAGCAGAGAGTGGGGATTGTGAAGAGGTCTCTGCAACTCTTAAGAGACTGAAAATGGTGTAATGGCTTTTGTATTTGCTGTAGGGGAGTGGGTTTTGAAGGAGTGATGGGTTGAGGTGCCGCAATGGAGTGATTGTCTCCGTGAAAATTACGCACCGAAAACGTCTTTTAGAAAGACGTTTTCTAAAAAGACCCTATTTGGTAAATAACTTCAAAACAGCCCTATTCTAATAAAAAAGTTTAAACTAAACCCTAAAAAGGTTAAAAATTCTTATTATATTGGTTCTGCAAAAATTCCCCTATCGAGGAAGAGGAAAGAAAGATCTACCTATGCTACTCTAGACCAGGCTAAAGATGTCTCTGGAAGCCTTAAACAGAATTTGGAGAAGCTTAGGGTTGAGACTTCTCCAGTAACAAATTCTCCTCCTGCAAAGCCATCTTTGAGCAAAAGCCAAAGCTCACTCAAGAAGAACTGGAAGATCTAAAGCAGCAATTAGAGCGCAAAGAGTAGAAAAAGGAAATAGTTGCTTTGTTGAAGAGGCGAAGAATTGCTCAAGAGAAGTTCAAAAAGAGAGGGATAGTGGAAAAGCTTGTTCCCGCCATTGAGGGATGTCTAATGCAAGAAGGTGAAGTTTTGTTGGTTGGGAGATCTCCCTCTAATGTCGAGGTTATCCTTGAATTCTTACTGTTTGTTCCTCCTCCAACACCTGTCTATCGAGGAAAACAGTACTTTGGGGACCATATATGGACCCTCACAAATTTCTCGGGACGATGCTAAGGATTCTCGAAAGTGGAAGAGGTGTAAATGTTCCAGTTCATGGTGAAGATCATATCAATTCAATCCAAATGCGAGATCATATTTCTTTGGTAGGGTGCACAATTGCGAGCAATGTGGTTAAGCCAAATGTTACAAAGCATGTTTGCCACACTAATCCAAACCCTAATTTTACTGTTGAACGCAGGAACCAATGTTAACAAAGCAGATGAAGGGAATGTTCAAGAATCCCCCGACATTACTTTGAAAGATATGGATACTCAGGGTAATTTGGCTCAAGTTAGTGAAGGTTTGCCTATTTTAGATGCCCCAAGAAAAACTTCTTTCAATCATTTGATGTTCCAAACACAGAAGAACCTTTTGCCCGAATTGCCCATGTTACCGATAAGGTTCTACCTTATTATATTTCAACCGAAGAGACCTCTACTTGAGTTGAAGAGGTGGAATTTGAGGGAGTTACAGATTTTCACCTTAGCTCTCCTATTACACCTCTGCCAGATTTCAAAGAAGGTGGTGGATCCACAGTTCGCCCCTCTGATCAAACAAATGCTCCAATTATCAAACGAACAATCCCACAAGTGCAAAAAGTAGAGGGTTTCCTGGGCACGAAGAAAAGTTTTCCCTTGATATGCCCCAGTTTTGGATCGAGTTCAAGCAAAGTTTCTAGGAACTTTCACAAATTTTAAACATCCTTATGAGAAGATCAAGAGTGCTTGCTTGAAATCTCTTGGCGATACGATTCTTGCTTTAGATAAGCATCCTACTCAAGATTTCTGAGTTTTTGAAGTTGAGAAGTTGCTAAGAACTCTTCCAGGCCTAAGTTTGAATGGATTGGATGTAACTTGGCTGAGGGCTCATATGGAGATGCTTATTGCCTTTATTCAGCACTATACCAACTATCAAGCAGAGCAGGAGCTTCAAAAGGAGATTGCTGAAATGACTCAGAAGCTTGAAACACTTGAGTTCTCTTCATTGGCTGAGGTCTCGATCGGAATGTGAAAGAGGACGCTTACAACTTCCTCACTCTACGATTGGGGCTCATAGCGGAACATTTGGTCTTTTTGACTAAATATCTTGTTCAATATTCATGTCCTTATAATATTATTTTGTCAGTAATACAAGTGGCTTTTGGTTTAATCTCTCTTTTCTTCTCTTTTGATTACAATTTCGAAGAAAAAGAAACAAAACGAACTGAATAAAGACTCAATGTTGATGATCAACCTTTTAAAGGTTAATTCTCTTATATATTTTTTTGTAGAAAGTAAATTACAATGCATGATTTAAGCAAAATAAAACTTGGGCCATTTGACATTGGTGGGCCCAGTTCTCATTTCATTTTCGACATGTTTAAGTTTCACACTTGGGAGCAAATTTGGAAGCAGTTGTCCCTTTTAGGATATGGTCAGCCATTTTGAGTACTAATTCTTCTTCTAAAAACTGTCTTGGTCGAACTTTTGTATTATAAGCTCTCCTAATCCTTTCATGGTAAATTTTTAGGTTCCTTGCAACTTTTGTCTCGATGCTCATCCAATGCTTCCAAATCTACCATTCTTCTTTTGAAACTTGGCTTCTCATAGCTATCTGAGCAGCATAAATTGCAATTTTGGATAGGGGAACTACTTTTGATCCATAAACCAAGGAGAAGGGAGTGGCCAGAGTTAAGCGCTTCTCTGAGGTTTTATACGCCCAAAGAGTTGTGAGGAGTTCATTGATCCAATTCTTTGGTACATCATGCAAAGTTCTACTCAAAATTTCTAATAAGTTTTGTTTGTGGCCTCAGCTTGCCCATTGCCTTTGGAGTAATAAGGGGTTGACTTGTGATGGTCAACTCCATATTCTTGAAATAGCTTGTGAATTTACATGTTAGACAAGATTGTTTTAGGTATACTACAATGTCGTCAAAGGCTATTGTTGAGGCGATTTTCAGTCTTGCCGCCTTAACATGTTCTAGGCCAAGCGTCTTCAAAGAGTCGATCGCTCACCTTAGGACTAGTAAGGTTACAAAAAATTCTTCTATATAAGACTTAGCTAAATAACAAAATTTTGAATATTAATTTAGAAAAAAAGCACTAAAGCTTAAAATGGTTATATCACTTAAATATGTTATTTGTAACTTTTAGATTGAATTTTTTAGTGTTACATGATAGTTATTTTAATGCTAAGATATTATTTAACGTTAGAATGAATTAATTTTTAATGTGCAATATATATATATATATATATATATATTGATTATTGTACTAGTTAGGGCCTTGTTTCACTCATGCTAACGTTTTTTTGTCACTTCGCTTTTCGGGCAATGCAAGACCTTAGCGCCTTAGGGGCACTTTTCGCGTCAAAAAGTCTTCTTTTCCCTTGGAAGCTCATATGGTTCTCAAAAGCGCCCCCTAAGGCCTCTTTCTTCGCTTGGGAAGCCTCATGGAAAGTCATCTTAACAGCAGACAATTTGAAGAAACGAGACTTCATCTTGGCCAGTAGATGCTACTTGTGTAAGTAGAAAGAGGAAACGGTGGATCACGTTCTTATCCATTGTCCTTTTTCTTAGAATTGCTGGAACATGATTTTCGCTCTTTTTGGTGTTTCCTGGGTCATGTCTTGCACCGTCAAGGATCTTCTTTTGGCTTGGACAGGGTGCAACCTCTCAAAAGAGATTAAAAGTCCTTGGCGTCTGGCTCCCATTTGTTTGTTATGGTGTATTTGGCTTGAAAGAAACAAACGTGTCTTCGAAGATGTGGAGTTTCCCATTCCCATGTTCAAAGACTCGTTTCTGTGCTTATTGACTTTTTGGGCTAAAGAGGCATCCCCTGTCAATGTCTCTTTTTTTGTAGATTTCTTGGGGTCGCTAAAACCTTTGTAAAGTTTTTTGGGGTGTTGCCCTTGTTGCCTTTCTTGGGCACAATTTTAATATATATATCTTTACTTACCAAAAAAAAAAAAAAAAGAATTCCCTTGTGAAGTTTTCCACAGCAGCAACAATGGCCTTCTACTTACTTGGTGAACAACTTTGTAGCTACTAGAATCTAAACATGTCCTCGTACATGAGGGTTTATTGGGCCAACTAAATCCATTCCCCAAGTGTGGAATGGCCAAGGAGTGGTTATGGCATGAAGTTCTGCTATAGGTGTGTGGATCTTATGGCCATGGAATTGGCACGCCTAACTTCTGCTTGCATAGTCTTTGGTGTCCTTTTCCATTGTTGGCCAATAAAATCCGTTATGGATCAACTTTTGAAATAATTTGGCCCGTCCGTGGTGGTCCATTTCATGAGTTGTCTTTAGGGCTTCCAAGATTTCTTCGTGAGCTACACATTTGAGCAGTTTTTTTTTTTTTAAAGTTCCTTCTAAAGAGTTGATTTTCATGGAGAAAAAAGCGAGAGGCTCTCTTTCTTATAATAGCAAGATTAGACTTATTGGTTGTAAGAGAACCTTCTTTTAGATAATCCAGATAGGGTTGTCTCCAATCTTTGATCTCTTCCAGAAAGTTGCATTCCAATTTTTTTGGTAGTTCCTGACATTTGGGGCAATTATGTTGTTCGGCAAGGGGCTCCTTAGTCATTTCTGGCCAATAAAATCATTGACTTTGCATTCTTCGATAAAACTAACATCCTTAATTGCACATGAGTTGTCATGAACTTCCTTTAACCTTTTCTTTGCCTCATCTTTTCCCAATCATCGAGCGAGTGTCTCTCATAGAGCTCTAGAGTACAGCTCTCCATGATAAAGAATAAAATGCTTGAAATTTGAAACTCAGAGATTTCCATTGTGAGTTAAGAGTTGGGTTTTGATCAGACATCTCCCGTCATTGGAATTCTCCTCTTCTAGACAGAGATAAGTTGCAGTGGTTGGAAGAGTTCTTTTAATTATTTCTACATGAGTTTTCTCTTCCTCAACATCAATCTTAGATGCCAACGTTGCTAAGGCGTCAAGATGTCTATTGAAGGATTTGGGCGCATGCTCTATGGTTACTGCTTCAAATTTGTCCATCCATTTTTTAACTATTCTGTAAGCAACCAATGCTGGCTCTTTTATCCCATATTCTCCAGACATTTGCTTGATCACCAAATTTGAATCACCTTTGATCTTTATTGACGAGATGCCAGCGCTGTGAGTAGCCATTAACCCAAGGATCAATGCTTTATATTTAGCCTCATTGTTTGAGCACTTGAAGTCCAATTTATTAGATAGGTTGATCTTCTCTTCTCCTCCAGAAGTCAAAACAATATCAGCTCCAAGGTTGTGGATGAGCCATCAAAGCTTAAAGTCCGCATTCCTGCTGAGTGTTCCACTAGAGAAATGTTGAAATCATCCCCAGAAAGATCTTCTGAAGGGGTTTCAAAATCTCCACTTGGAAATTGCATGAGAAGATCTGCAAGTGCTTGGCTTTTAATTGCTATAGGTGCTACACAATTGATTTCATATTCAGCGAAGGAAAGTAGTGGATTGGGTTGCACTTGGTCATGAGTTGGAGAGAATGAGCCAACAAATAGTGTCTGAACTTCTAGACTGCTAGGAGTAGCTCAACTAAACTTAGGCATGCAGGTGTGGGTCGACCAACACTTGGGACCTCATTCCATAGTTGCTTCATTATGAAAGTCTTGGAAAGCTCTCTAGTGAAGGCTTGTGATGCATGTCAGTTCAAGACTAGTCCACGTGTTGATCTCAAGATTGATGACTCGGCGTTCTTGGTCATCTCTTATGTTGAGTTGTCAATTATGGGATGATTTGCCATGTGACTGATTATGCTTGAGGTAAACCAAGTACCTACACATATTTATGATGACTGTAGTCACTGCATATAAATAGTTGATTGATAACAGGGCACTCTTATTAGGCAACATTGCTCATCCTGGTCTTTTGACATATACGAAGACAGAAGAATATTGCTGTGAACCAGAATCTGCACTAGCCGTATGTGGCTATTATATCTTTTTGGTTGATATGTATATTGTATAATTTGTATTGACGACACTAGGGTTTGAGTCTTCAATACACTTTTTTTGTAAAGAGTGGATGTACCCTTATTTTTTTTGACAGTATGATGTATAATTTACATTTACTGCATGTAGGTGGTTTTTTATATGGACATTGATGATATGATTGGCAGGTATTCCATGTCTGTCTAATAGGTCAAACATTGGCCAAGTATCATCGTGGTTTGATTGGTCCTTAATTATTAGATTTTACACTCACATGTCTTTTTTTAATATAAATATTGGTTATTTTAATTTAATTGACCGAGGTTATTATGATGAGGGTTCAGATAACCCTAGTCATGTTCTGGGGTTTTCAGGATGTGACATATATCCCTACTGATGGCTCGTGCTTTAAGACTTTTTGTCATCATAGGACATTTGGATGCTAGATTGGAAAGATGTGTGCAATCTTTATCCAGCTGCGCAAAAGAACTTGCAACCTCTTATATTTATGTGGGAACAACTATATTATTTATTGACAACCAATATATACTTAAAAAAGCAGGAAAAAAACTCATAATTATGCATCAAAGCGAAGGACATGTGCGAAGTGCGAACATTGTTTATATCCTGTCTGTTATTTTTTCTGATTTGACTCGCCAATACTAAACCATAGGCATTCACACTTGCATCATAAAACATGCAAAGATGTATATTTTTACAATAGACATGTTTGGAAAAACATATACAAAGCCATGCCTTCTGTTTAGATTTAAAGACGTTGCTGTTTTTTATGCTTTTTGCACTTCAAAGTGTCGGAAAGTTTTACCTGTTTAAAGTGTCAAGGATCTTCACTATATTTCTGTGGATAAATTTTTATTGATTGCTTATTCCTGACTACATATATTATACTTATTTATTATAGGCTGGAACCTGGGAAGAAAAGAACCTTAACAAGTGGGCAAGCGATAGGATTAAGGTTTGTACTTCTACGAATAAGCGAGTATTTGGTTATTTGCTGAATTATGTCGATTGTGCTTTGTATTTTGAGTATTTTATAATGGAGGAGGGTTATACACAGCTCATGAACCAACTGATTTAAGTGGTTTCATGGGATGCACCCATGTTTTCTTTAGTTTAATGTTTGTATGTTTTATTGTGTAAACAATTGGACAGTGTGTTAATGAATTTTACCCATTCAGATGGTGTCTTTTGTGGAAGTCATACTGCTGGTCTACAAGGAAGCTTAATAATGTGGTCTCCAAGATATATATATATATATATATATATAATTTTCTTTAGTAGCTCTTGCTTTTCTCCTTCTGAGTTTGGACTTGAATTGCAGGAGTTGCTTATATCTGTGGGGTCCTTGGAATTCTCTGGTGGCAGAGCAGAAATAGAAGAAGTATCCAAATGTGTAGGCGATGTGAGTTCTTGAAACAATGATATCCAAGATGCTGTTTGTATTATGTTTCTAAGCTTTATGAATTCCCATTGCTTAGTTCATATTTGGATAACTGCATTTGTCAGTCATCAAAATATTTTCACCCCTTAGCTATAAAGGGAAAAAAGGGAAATTTAAATTTTTTATCTCTTGTCTGCTCGTATTTCAATTCGTTCATGGAAGCATGTGCCAGCTCCCTCTGGGGTTTATTATTTAACTGGGAATAAACAGAAGAATTTAGAAAGAGGTGATGGAATGAGTAAAAAATCAGAAAGTAAAGGAATGATATGCTAGAAGAGAATGAAGTGCAGGGTTCTGGTGTATTGAATTTGTTTGGTTAATGCTTCTTAATTGTTAAAATATCAGATCTAAAATCGAATTAATAAACCATTCATGCTTCATCGGTTTTAGATTGTTTATCATGCCTGCAATTATACAATGCATTAAGCATTTCATGAGACTTCACCTTGTGTCTTATTGCTGTTTTATTTAAGGTTTCTATAGCTGTGTTACGCCATTGATTTTAAGTGTTGTTTGTTTGACAAAAGGACTCATGAAGCAGGATGTCGATTACAAAAGATGCATGAGTTACTCTAGGCCTAAACAGCAGTGCTATCGGCTACCTACTTCTTGTGGGGAGTTCAGGGTGATATATTTGAGAGCCCAGACAGCTAAAAAGGGGTGGGAAAGGGACTTGGACTTTGTGCCCGGGCTTAGGGTTTGTTGCCTAGAAAAGAGAAAATAAAAAGAATGAATGAAAATCGATAACCTTTTATACACTTCAATGTTTGGGACAGCTTATTTTCAGTTATGGTACTAGACCTAATGGTACAAGTCCCTGTTGGTAGTGGTGTTATGAATTCATTTTTATTTCCTATTGATAACACTTACAAGCGGTGCACAGGCATTCCTGGTGACTGTACGAAACAAAAAACGTGTTGGCTACACTTATGAGTTGACCCTGAGAACCAAAGGTAAGTGGAGTGAAATTGTCAAGGCCCTTCAGTTTTTTTCTTCTCTCTTTTTTTTTTTTCCTCTTTTTTTTTTTAAAAAAGTTACTGTTGCGTATGTATTTACCGAATAACAATAAAATGGAAATCAGGGGAATGGCAAGTTGGAGAGGAGAAAAAGAAGGTTAAGGGCCAAATAGACATACCGGAGTTCTCATTTGGTGAGCTGGATGACTTGCAGGTAAATTTTACTCTCCAATATGAAAGTATCTTAGAAGGAACTGTGAAAATGAATAGAAATGGAAAAGAATCCTGCTTTAGTGATATTTGGTCCACATGTAGTTCTCAAAATCTGCTGTGTTGCATGGGTGGGTATGCCTGGTGATCAACTTACTCTGTTGTTAGGCCAAAGTTTCTCCCAAATTATATTTGACTTCGGGGCTGTTTGATGAAGAAGGCCAATGAGTTGGCCAACAAAGTTTTTTCCACTGAACTAACTTTTTTTTCGTATATGTTTAAGTTCGCTTCTAACATGGAAAAAAAGTGCTATCATATTTGTAGACGGAACCAGGATCTGCCCAACTAATTTAGTTACCAATATTGTGTCTATAGTCTGAATTTAAGTTCTGACAACCCAGAATGGCATGGCCGAGCATGTCTAATTAAGGCTAAGTTTTGGCAGTGCAGCTTTATGTGCAACCCTGGTTGCCATGCTGTGTTGGAGGATCTATTTTTGTGCCGTTCAACTATAGGTACAAGGCCATAAAAAACTCATTATCCAATATTAGTCTCACTTTTGCAAGGTGTTGGGAAATATACCAGGGATAGACTTAAAGTGGCTACTCTCATGATTACCATTACACTAAGCAATGGCCCCTAATACATGGGAAAAGAAATTCCTCAACTGTCTTCTATCATGATTTAGTTGTCATTTGGTTCTGCCATAATATTTAAGAGCGGGTCTGAAGCATGAGTTAATCTGCATTTGGTGGAGCATATGAAGGGAGAGAAACAATAGGGTTTTTGAGGGGGATCGAATCCTGTTTATGGATTGTAAAAGCAGAAGTGTTGACACTCTCTTTTTTTCATTGTCAAGGGGCCTAACCGCGTCCATAGATAGCTTTGATTCCTTCTTGCACTTTGTCTGCAGATCCGTAGATTGTTGTTTATATTTTTGTTTTTGGGTGCACCCACTTAGGTGCTTCTTGTAAATGCCCCTTTCCCTGGGGGCTTATTAATATATTTACTCTTTACATATGAAAAAAAGTATTTGAGAACGTGATGTGGGGTTCTAGTTGGCATTGTGGTTTGTGTTATAGAATTCAACTGGCATTTCAATAGTCACATCTTCTTTTAGCCAGGGATATGGTTCTAGTTTTTCAACAAATATTCCAATGTTAATCTTATGTCAACCATAATTATACTCTAGAGATGAGCTTATTAAAAAACGTAAAATTACTAAAGTAAACTGTTTTCCTAGTCATCACCTGATCAATTTCAGCCCATCCTTGATGTCTTTTTGTAGGATTATGATGCTTGCTATCTGTAAAAGCTTTTATATTAATATAAATAATGAAGCTGACCGTAGCCTATTTATGATTTACTTTGTAGATTGAAGTGAGGCTTAGTGGAGAGAATGATCTTCTGCACCAAGATAAGCTAAGAATCAGCAAGGACTTGAAGCTTTTTTTGCAGCCTGTTTGTGAAAAATTGCTCCAATTTGAACAGGAACTCAAAGATAGGTAGAAGGGGGTGGTATTGTCTTTGTTGAATCCTTGGTTTCGATGGCAGTTACTGTTGCTTATATTTTCTGATTAAGAACCTTTCTTAAATACATGGAACGGAACACGGCTGTTATGGAGGCAAAGCCTTCTTGGTGTTGTTTTGGGACAAACAGAACAACTTGTCTGGTTTGTTTGTTTGCATTCTGCAATTGTATGATGTAGTGTAACATTTTATTCGTTGTTATTGCTTGAAGACAATTGCCCCCATCTCTCTTGGCAACTTAGGTGGACCGTGCAGACATTAAGAGGTACGTGGATAGATGAGCACTATCTTTAACCTTAGTTACAACTGTCTTCTGTCTCGTCCTAGACCACCATCGCCTCAAACGTAATCCGGTCCCTTACGCCTGATTGTTTCCTCTGCAATTTGGGCTTCAAGAGTATTTTTGAAGGAAAGTATCCTCGTGTGACTACATCTTGAGTTTTTTATGAGCACTCAGTTCATTGACAACTCTTGGCAGTGTCATTTAGACATCCAAATAAGTAATTGAGAAACAAATATTTACATAATTTTAGTTTGGGTAAAGAACTTATTTGCTACTTTGATGGGTTGTTATGTTTTTTTTTTTTATTATTATTATAATCTGATAGCCTTGATGGGTTGTTTTTAACATAAGTGAACAAAGTAATGGTTTTAGATATTACTTACAAATAAGGATTCAGTTTTTATTTATATAATATAATTCAAATAAGAAGTCTAATTATAAAAAATGTCTCAAACTTTGTGTTTATAATATATAGTTGAATCTCATATAATTAATATTTAATAAGTTAATAATTTTTAATGATTAATAAATTTTTAAAGAAACAACTTGGTTCTATGATAGATAATTAATAATTTTATTTTTAAATAATTAATATTTAAAAAAATTATACTACTAATTATTAGAGAGATAAAATAGTTATATATATATATATATATATATATATACTTACATATCTTATTTAACATTTGTCTTAATAATTATATTTATTAAATTTATATAATTGAAGTTAAATTATTGTAAGTGAAAAAAATTATAATATCAAAAAACATAATTTTTTTATTTGAAATAGATATTATAAGTTTTTTTTATGCTATAAGTTAAGTAATATATGTACTTTTTAAGAAAAATTAAAATATCATTCAAAAATTACATATAAGGTCTTATTTTTTTACCGAAAACCAGTTACATTTAAGAAGCATTTATTAGTTGATGAAAGTATAAAAAAATTTAATAATTAATAATTTTAATAATTAATAAATTTTTAATTTTTTATATTTATTAATAAGAGGCTTGACTAACTTAAATTAAAAGTTTAAGACCAGAAGTCGAATGCTCAAAGTGTTCCAAAAAAATAAAATCAATTAATATATAGATAAGAAAGAATACAACCTATGATAATTAATATAACTAACATTTGAAAAAAATTGGGTACGGGCGGGGTAAGACGGGAGAATAAAAACAAAAGCAGGGTCGACACTTTCTACTAGAGGTAACATGAGTGCTTGGCACGGCACAATTCACTTGCATTCTCTCCACTCTATAATTATTTCCGCAAGCTCTTTCATTAATATTAACTCTCTTTATATTTCTTGAGTAGATAAAATATATATATATATATATATATATATAATTGATGGTTGTATTGGAGAAGTGTGTTGTTGATTACTTTTACAAGTTTGTAAATTAAAGGAAACCAATCATATTCAAGATTTAAACATCAAGGTAAAAAAATTATTGTTATTTAAATCTTAATATAATTGTCATTAGTTATTACTAAAATATTATTATTATTAGTTGTCAATTAGTTGTTACTATAATCAACTTATAATATTACACTTTAATTATTGTTATTATTATTAGTATACTTTTTAATTATTAATTGTTATTATTAATTCAAAATCTAGTTGTTATTGTTATCTTTTTTATTACTTTAAATTTGAAAGTGGACCATAGTAGAAATATTAATCTAGAAAACATTGACTATAGTGAATATGATGAATTTGATGAGACTTCAAACTAACTTTCTACCGGCCCTACAACTACTATCCAAACCGAAGCTACATTTAGCTGTCTTAAGGCAAAGAGAACCAACACATCAAAAGTGTGGGCTCATTAAACCATAAAAAGAAGTAAGTATCAATGGTCAAATAGAACAATGAGTTGTTTGTAAGTTACATAATAGTGTTGAAGGCCTTTCTTTAAAAAAAAAGAACTACTTTTAATGCAACTCAATTAATTCATGAGAGTGACCAAGTTAAAGCCCTTTTTATAAAAAAAAACGCTTCTGTTTTATTTATTTTTCATCCTTGCTCTGTTGTGTTTTCTATGCCATGTACTTTTTTTTTTTTTTTAAGTCAACAAAAAAGTAACAATCATTTTGAATTTTTTATTAATTGATACCTTGAATCAGTTTACACAGATCAAAATAAGTTATTTTTAGTCAGCTTACGTTGATCGGGACACAAAGAATTTGAAATCGAAATGTTTAAATCCGGGTTGACCCGACTCGACCCGACCCATTTATGACCCGACCCGTATTCGACCCGGTCAATTCGGATAAAAAATGGGTTCAACCCGTTTATGACCCGACCCGTTTACACCCAAACCCGCCCAACCCGCCCATTTTGCCAGGCCTGTTTGTAACTATTGAAAAAATAGTTATACTTGTAAAAGCGCTAGTGACACGGACCATTTTAGTAGACATGCACAAAGATGCCGATAAAAACATGGCCCTGATGTCCTTAGGCAAACCCAACTTAGTCAAGCTAGTAGTAGTAGTGCTTTGAAAATTTGTTACATAATGTACAAACTAACTATACAAAGATTGTATTAAAAGATTTAATGATTTAAAAGTATATTTAATTAATAAATTCTCTAATTTTAATGCATTTATTTTTTACACATTTGATATGTGGACAGTGGACATGTACAAATGATCTTGGTTATTTTTGTGTTACTGCACATTATATTTATAATGATTGGATCTTAAATAATAAAAAAATAATTGCTTTTTGGCCCAAGGGGCCCCAATCATTATGCTACTATTATATTTAATTATATCATGACCATATTTAGAGAGTATGTAGTCCAAGATAAAGTTTTTAGCATTACTTTTGATAATGCTACTACTAATATTGCTTCTATAAATATGTTTAAACGTGTTTTTCATCCACCGTTTAATGTTAGTGATATACCACAAACAGACACACTAATCACTTTGAGACACGTATGCTTACAGAGTTAATAATCTCGATCATACAGAGCTGATAATTTCGATCATACAGAGCAGCCACAAGCCTTCAGGGCATTCTCATATATATATATATATATATATATATCACACAGAACCGATAAACTCGGTCGTACAGAGCATTCACAGCCTTTAGGGCATTCTCATATATATATCCTATAGAGCCGACAAACTCGGTTATACAGTGCAGGCGGAGCCTCCAAGGCATTCTCATACACATATCTTCCAGACCTTATGCTTTGGGCAATATTCAGCATTTTATATGGTTCCGACCTTATGGCTTCCTTAACAACTACCAATCAGGGAATAAGGAAACAGTCTTCAACACGGAAGCAGTCTATCTATGATTATCTTCATCTACGACTCAATACTCCACAAGGTAACTGCAATCTCCGATGATCAAATCCCTATATTCATGGCATCGAATACTAATCAACTTAGAAGGCCACGACCTATAAATTAAACCCTAAAGGTACGCTTTATTTTCATGCTCATTCTTTGACTTTCAATACAATCTTTCAACTCCATTTACTTACTTAAGCATCGTAGCGGCTACCGCCGGAGCCAATCCGGTGGTCCTCTAATCGTCTTTCTGAGTGTTCTATAGGTCACGGAGCCCACACTTATTGCGAGTCGACAAGTGCAGCATTAGTTTGGCGCCGTCTGTGGGAACGACTAATCTCTAAGTGCTCTACTCACAAACTCATCTTTTTCCTCACCGGAAAACCATGGCACCAAATCTCCGACCGCGATAGAATACTCAGATTTCGCAAAGCTCTCAACGTCGGCCCCCTGCTCCACGAGAAAGGAGGCCAACAAATGATCCCATGCGACAAGAGATCGAATCGATCAAACGACACAATGAACTGGTGCAGGAACAGTTGCTTACCATCACTTGAACACTAGCAACGCTCACACAGAATCAAGGGATAAGTCCTCCTAACCTGCTGGTCAATATTGCTGCGGGAACACAACCCCCTGTTACCACGGAGAATGAAGAGCCCCATGAGCAAGCTCCAAATAACCAGCCCAGGCACCCCCAGGGTGTTGCCCGCGTTGGTAGAGATCCACAGCCGTCAGCAGCTCCAACCTGGGGAACATCAGTCTTCGTTCTTAACCTCCATTACCGGAGCACTACTCCAGCCCCAACTCCAAGGGCTTCGGGAGCGCATCCGGCACCACAGGAGCCTCATCCCCATGCAGTACCAATCCCTCCGATTCGGAACCCTCTTCCGTCCGAGGGACGTAGCCAACCCGACTACCCTGAAGCCGAGGCTGTCAAACAGGGTTCACAAGATGTCAGACTTAGAAACCCGTGGAGGGTAGAAGAAATCGCCGAGTCTATGGACCAAACAATTGCTTTGAGAGGTGCCCAAAACCCTCCAAAGCAAGACGAGTTGGCTAGGTGCTCGGAAGACTGGCCACCCCATTCACTCACGCCATCATGTCAGAAGAAAGGCCCAGAAAGTTCATAGTGCCAAAATTCACCCTGTACGACAGGTCTGGAGACCTAGGAGATCATCTTTCGCACTACCAGCATACAATGGCCCTCCACGGGGCCTTTGATGCTTTTATGTGCCGGACTTTCATCACCAGCTTGAAGGGAACTGCTCTAAAATGGTTCCAGAACCTCTCTTCGAACTCAATTACCAGCTTCAATGAGCTCGGTAGACAATTCTTGGACAGGTTTATGACCAGCAGAAGGCTCAAAAGGGGACCAGAATTCCTGTTAAATGTCAGGCAGACTAAGGAGGAGTCCCTCAGAGCCTACATTGCACGCTTCAATGCCAAACTCACGGAGATCACTGACTGCAGCCCAAAATTCCTTGTGGCTGCCTTAACTGCTGGACTTGCTCACGGTGGCTTCAGAGATTCCTTGACAAAGAGCCCTCCAACTGACATGGTAGCACTACTGGATCGAGCTAGGAAATATATCAACCTGGAAGAAGCCAACCGCACATCCCAGAAGGGCAAGGATCAGACCCAGAGGGATAATCCAAAGAGGGAGGATCACAAGAAGGAGGACCACAGAAGAGACTCCAGCAAGAAGAGGGCCAGGAGCCTAGAGAAGAGAATAGCACTTAGAGCTGTGTACAATTCCGGACCAAGGGAGTTCACTAACTTTACTCCTTTGAACACTACACCGAACCAGGTACTCCGGCAGATTCGTGATCGGGAAAACCTAAGGTGGCCAGAACTAATCAAATGAGATCCCAACCTTCGGGACCAAAGTAAGTACTGTAATTTCCATAAAGATCATGGACATACGACTAACACATGCAGGACCCTCCGGTATGAGATAGAGCAGCTCATAAAGAAGGGGCGTCTTCAGGAGTTCGTCAAGCAAGACGGAAGGCAGAACCCCCAAGAAGACAAGCCTCAACAACAACCAGACCAGAGGCCTGAGCAGAGGCATGAGTAGAGGGAATGACGAAGCGAGCCTCCGAGACAGAACAACCATGTCATCTACGTCCTCCATGCTGACTCCCCTATTACAAGAATGTCCAACAGGGTAAGAAAGAGATATACTCGGGAGGCCAGAGCTGCCCCGAACGTATTGCAGATCTCCAACGTTGAAAAGAGGCTCAAGCCAACACTAGAGATCCAATTCACTGAACAGGATCTAGCAGGGGTACATTGCCCTCATAGTGATGCCCTTGTCATCACTCTCAAAATCGCCAACTTTGAGATCAGGAGAGTCCTGGTCGATACTGGCAGCTCCGTCAACATACTGTTCCATGAGCCGCTTAAACAGATGGGAATGGACCACGACACCATCAAGCCCACCACTGCCGTAATGGCAGCTTTTGATGGCAATCTCAGCACCCCCTTAGGGAGAATCGACCTTCCTACTACTATAGGAGATGGTGAAGGGCAGAAGACCACCATCTCGGAGTACATGGTGTTGAATATGAAATCTCCCTACAACGTCATAATCGGGAGACCTTGGTTGCACCAGATAGGGGCGGTCACCTCAACCCTCCATTAGTGTCTAAAGTATGTCCACAACCAGAACGTTCACTCTGTCAGAGGGTGTCAGCCAACCTCCCGGGAGTGCCATGCTATTGCCCTCAAAGAGAAGGCCACCAAATAGCAATTACAGTACACTCGGGACTGTGCAGATCCAGTTCTCACCCACACTCCCGAGGTGGAAGCTTGCCCATCCAGCATTGAAGAACCCCTGAGCCCAAGGGGACGAGACAGCCGAGCCAAACCTGTTGGCGAGCCCATCAAAGTGTTGGTCAGTTCAGAATCAAAGGGGCGTTATCTGTACATCGGCCCAAATCTGACGCATAACGAGCAGGAGAACATAGTCAGGTTTCTGAAAGATAAGCTCTCTATATTTGCTTGGGAGACCAGAGACATGGAAGGTATAGACCCCAGCCTCATAACTCACAAGCTGATGGTGGATCTAGATTATCCACCAGTCAGACAAAAGAGAAGACCGGTTGCTCCTGAACGGCATCGGATTATAAATGAAGAAGTCCAGAGGCTACTTGAAGCCAGGATGATACGAGAAGTGTTCTATCCCGAGTGGCTAGCCAACACCGTGCTGGTCAAGAAGAAAAACGGCAAGTGGAGAGACTGCGTTGATTATACAGACCTCAATAAGGCGTGCCCCAAAGACAGCTTTCCACTACCAAGGATAGATCAATTGGTTGACGCCACTGTGGGGCATGAGCTCATGAGCTTCATGGATGCCTACTCTGGGTATAATCAAATTCAGATGTACCCTCCAGACCAAGAGAAGACAGCCTTCATAACCGAACGAGGTCTCTACTGTTACAGAGTAATGCCTTTCGGTTTAAAGAACACTGGAGCCACTTATCAGCGGTTGGTGAGCAAGATGTTCAGCCCACTGCTCGGCAGTACCATTGAGGTATACATTGACGACATGCTGGTTAAAAGTCTGCATAAATGTAGTCACCTCCAGCACTTAGCCCAGACCTTCGATATCCTCAGACAACACAAGATGAAGCTCAACCCCTCGAAATGTACCTTCAGGGTTACAAAGGGAAAATTCTTGGAATACATTGTCTCTCAAAAGGGTATCGAAGCAGACCACACTTGTCACGACCCGAAACCCACCCTATGCGGATCTCGTGTCGCGGGGCCGACCCGAAGGCCGTCCCTACTTTTTCTATTCCTGTATCATAGTACTAATATGCAATGTACAAAAAATTTTAAACAATGAACAGCGGAAGTCTTTATCAATTACAGTAATCTAGCGAAAGTCTTTTAAATACATGACATAGTTCTACATAAGACAAAATGAGAACTAAACGTAACCAGCACCCGGGGGTGGTGAATACATGGGAGAACTAACATAGACTGATACCGTACTTCAAAATGTCCCCCTACGCTCTCAGATTCCTACTGGGGTCTCGCAGCGTCATCATCTGAAATGGGGGTAAGTGGGGTGAAATGAGCTACAAAGCTCAGTAAGTAAATGCAAATCTCCAACACTGGTATCGATGATCAATGAATCCATGAATAAGATTATGATAGCCAATCATAAGAATAAGATACTGTGATAGCCAATGGAAACAATTGCCACGAGGGCCAATGGAAACAATTGCCACGAGGGCCAATGAACAGTAATCACAATACACAATCAGAAGTATTGGTGTAATGGCGATATGAAGAAATCCAATGATAATATAACAACAATGAAGTACTGCCACAATGAACCGATCACAATCAAATCAATCAATGCAAGTCTTTCGAGACTCGAAGAATCATAAGGAATAATACCATTCAACAATCAAGTTCTTTCAATCATAAGAGATGCTTTTATTCTGTAACATGCCAGTGAGTTTGCAAATGCAATGCCAGTGAAATGCAATGAGATGCCAATGATCATGCCAGTCAATTGCCGATGGAAAGCCTTCGAGGAATTCATTCCTGCCACCTGTCCATTCATGGACTTGACCCTTAGGTCTCCAGTCAATACAGAAGCATCGGATGGATGTTGTGACTGAGCACAAATCCGGTATTTATAACATATCATGATCATTCGTGATTCCATAGAAGTATAAAATGGAATATCATAGATTCAATGAAAACATAACAGTACGCCTTTCAAGGCATAGTTCAACATGATAACAATGATACAACAGTCAACCAATGTCCACAAGATAGAACAATATCACATTGTGGATAGCAATAACATGAGGTACTTTCAAGGCACAGTGAAACATGATAACGATGATATATCAGTCAATCAAATGTCCACAAGATAGAAAATATCGAATTGTGGACACAGGGATATCAATACATTCAAGAGTACGAGTTGGCAGTAAAAGAATGAACTTGGCTTGTGGAAACACCACATGTAAGAGAGAGTGATCCACTTACCTCTATCGTGATCAGAAATCAGGAATCCGTAAGTGTACCCTTGCCTTTCGAGTTCCCTATACATCAGTGAATACGTTTTAGAATAAATGTTATTCATCAAATTTTATGCCTGTCTATGATAAGTATTTCAAATACTAATTTAGACTTTACCATTGTGTCCGGAATGCCGAAGAAAGTCGGTTTAGGCTTTCGCGGAATTCCATTTGGACTTTTGTACTAAAAAGGGCAAAATGGTCATTTTACACTTTTACGGTATTTTATCCTTCGGGGTCCCGTCTCATAAAACGGACCCTACCATTGGACTCAAAACATCCGAGATAATAAGTTTTGACTATTCATTTGTATCGTTTGGACTTCGTTTAACCTATATTTGGAATAGGGGCATTTTTGTAAAAGTAATATTTTATTAATTTTTCCTGTTTGGGCCTTAGTGGAATTTCTTAAAACATTTGGGGCCGGTTCACAATTTTCAAAAGCTACGGTCTGAACCAGTTGGTTCAGACCCAAAAACCCTAAACCGGTCTGCCCTTCCCCTGAACCAAACGGTTCAGTTTAATTCAAGAACCGGATTCCAATATCCTGGTTCCTATCCTATCCCAGTTTCGGTTAGCCTCAAAACCCAATTTCAATTTACTATCCGTGTAACCAAACAAGCCCAAATCCATTTAAATTAAAACCCAAACGACACAGTTTCACTTACCCATTTCATATCCGGTCGGGTACCGACCCGATCCGAACCCGAATCCGGTCTAGATCTAACCCGATAGTCCCACGACTTTCCGGTCGTCTCCCCCAGAACTCCGGTAAGGTTCCGGTGGTGCACAGTCACCTTTTCCGGCGACGGTCACTTAATTTCGGTCAGTTTTTAAGCCGTTTTAAATGCCATTTTATCCCATTTTTTCCAAGGATTTCAAATCCACTCTCGGTTTCCATCGAATCCCTCCCCATCTTCACGAATAGGGGTTTAAACATCTCCGGCCGATTCTCCGACCAACTGGTTTCTTTTTATTTCACGACTGTTTCTCAACTGTTTTGGACCCATTTTGTTCCTAAAGTGTTTCTGCACTTTATAGCAACATTTTTACAAACTAAATGCAAGGTTTTAAACATAAAATCAATGAAACCCAGATTATCCTCCCGACCTGCAACTTGGATTTTCTCTTTGGTTTCTTAACCTTTTTCTATCATTCCTTTTGCATTCAGTTCCATATTTCATGCTCATTTAGACCCTATATTCAAAATGAATTAAATCATGCTATAAAAACTTTGAAATAGAAACAGTGGCTCACCTTGGTCTTCTTGTTTGCTCACGGTCTCTTCCCTTCCGTTCCTCTCTCTAACCTTCTCTCTTTCTCATTCTGCTTTCCCTCTCCCTTTTAGTTCCTGATCTTTCCTTTTCTCCCGAGATTGAGAGATCATATGCATGAAATAGGCTTTTCATTTCTCTCTCTCTCTCTTTCTCTCTCTCTCTCTAGTCAGACCTCACCATGCCTTGTGACCTTCTTACACACTCCAACACCAACTTTCTGTTTCCACCACTCCCTATTGAGTGTTATACACTCAACTCCTTACACCCACACATACAGCCGTTCACACACACACTTTTTCATACATATTTATATATATATATATATATATATATATATATCTCCACCCACTCACACACACTTGCACGGCTGATAACAGCCCTTTTTCCCCTTTTTGTTTTCTTTTCCTTTTTTGTTTTCATTCAATGTACACACATATATATATAATACATTTTATAATATATATATATATATATACATGTATAACTCATAGTTATACATATTTTATACGTACCTATTCGCCCATACATATACGTATATACTTAAATTCTAGGCACGTACGCATACACTAATTTTCAGCATACTACGTGTCTGTGAAACATGGGCATGCATGGAAATACGTGTGTGCATGCTTTACGATGCGATGTCCCGAGGTGCTCTGGTGTTACCCAGCACCTGTTATACATTTTAATCATTTACCATTTCCAGTCATTCATTTCCATGAAATACCATGATATACTTTTCTTACCGTTCAAGTTACATATTTTAATCGACCTACCTCGGTATCCGTGACGTATCTCGGGTCGGGATATTACAACACTCAGATCCAAGCTCTGATTGGACTAAAGTCACCAAAAACCAGAAAGGATATTCAGGCACTGAATGGTAGAATCGCGGCATTAAGCAGATTTATCTCCAAATCCACTGATGGCTGCCTACCTTTCTTCAAAGCTCTGAAGGGCAACAAAGCTTTGCAATGGACGGAGGAATGCGAGAAAGCTTTTCAAGAACTAAAGGAGTATCTAGCCTCTCCAGAGCTTCTGTCAAAACCAGTACAGGGAGAAAAGCTACTCTTATACCTTGCAGTCTCTGAAAATGCGGTTAGTTCCGCATTAGTCAGACAGGACAGAGGAGTACAGAGGCCCATATTCTACGTCAGTAGGGCACTACTTGACACAGAAAAAAGATATCCAGAAGTGGAAAAGCTAGCCCTCGCTTTGGTCATATCAGCTCGAAAGGTCCGACCTTATTTCCAAGCCCATCCAATTGAAATCCCAACTGCCTATCCTCTGAAGTCAATATTGAGGAAACCTGAGGTATCGAAAAGATTAGTGAAGTGGTCTGTGGAGCTAGAGGAATTCGACATATCATATGTGCCTCGAAACTCCATCAAAGGGCAGGCCTTAGCTGATTTTGTTGACGAGTTCACCCCGACACTTCAAGACAAGGCACAACTCATCGAAACCTCGGGAACCTGGCTGTTCTGCATCGATGGATCGTCAACCAATCAAGGCTCGGGAGTAGGCCTGGTACTACAGTCCCCTGATGGGCTCACGTCAGAAAAAACAGTCAGCTTGGGATTCAAAGCTTCCAACAATGAAGCAGAATATGAAGCTCTAATCTTAGGCATGAAGTTTGCATTGGAATGTGAGGCTCAGAACCTCAAAGTCTTCTCAGACTCCCAACTGGTGGTAAGCCAAGTCCTGGGAGAATTCGCCATTAAAGATGATAGGATGCTCCGGTACTCCGAGCTGGTGAACCACTTGAAGCATTCCTTCCAGACATTCACTATCTAGAAAATTGAAAGATGCCAGAACTGTAGAGCAGATGCTTTGGCTAACCTGGCGTCCCGCCTAAAGTCTAGAGCAAACTCCACAGTAAAAGTCTCTTATCAGCCAGGACCTAGCATAGAGGAAGCCCAAGTTACTCAAATCACTGAACAGCCCCAGAACTGGATGACTCCAGTCCTTCAGTACCTACAATCCTGGCTCCTCCCAGAAGACAAAAACAAAGCCAGGAGAATCCGAATCAAAGCGGCTCAGTACCTGATCCTAAACAACAAGCTGTATAGGAGGTCGTATTCTCAACCTCTGTTAAAATGCTTAACTCCAGAAGAATCATAATATGTCTTGGCTGAAATACACGAAGGAATTTGCGGGAATCATAATGGGGGCAGAACTATAGCTCACCGAGCTCTGTCTCAAGGCTATTACTGGCCTAGCATGCTAAAACAGGCTAAGGAATATGTTCAGAAGTAGGACAAGTGCCAAAGATTTGCCCCATATCAATATCAGCCTCATCCTGATTCCTAGTCCTTGGCCCTTTGCTCAGTGGGGGATGGACATCGTGGGTCCATTACCAAGGGCCCCACCAAACAAGAAGTATCTCTTGGTAGCCATTGACTACTTCTCTAAGTGGGCCGAAGCTGAACCTCTAACACATATCACAGAAAAGGAAGTTGGGAACTTCACCTGGAAGAACATTGTTTGCAGGTTCGGTATACCACGTGTGATTATCTCTGACAATGGGACGCAGTTCACTGGTAAAGGCTTCAAGAAATTCTGTGAAAATCTCAACATTAGGCAACACTTTGCCTCTCCAGGCCATCCACAAGCAAATGGGCAAGCAGAGGTCACCAACGGAACGATCCTTGACGGGTTAAAGAAAAGGTTGGAACAGGCCAAGGGAAAGTGGGCAGAGGAACTCCCTGGAGTTCTTTGGGCCTATAGAACAACCAGAAGAACTCCCACCTCTAAAACTCCCTTCTCACTGG
This sequence comes from Nyssa sinensis, assembly GCA_008638375.1. Lineage (NCBI taxonomy): Eukaryota > Viridiplantae > Streptophyta > Magnoliopsida > Cornales > Nyssaceae > Nyssa > Nyssa sinensis. The sequence goes on from CM018047.1 coordinate 60,093, forward strand.
CTTACGGTACAGAAGCAGTAATTCCAGTTGAGATCGATATGCCAACCTTGAGGACTGAAGCCTTTGAGCAAGAATCCAATGATCAGCAGCTGATGAAAAATTTGGATTTGCTTGAAGAAAGAAGGGACCAAGCCAGTATCAGGATGGAAGCCTACCAGTAGAGAATGGTAGACAAAACCAAGGTGGGGCTCAAGACGGTCAACTTTCAAGTCGGGGACTTTGTCTTAAAAAGAGTCTTTCAAAACACCAAGGATCCCACTATGGGAAAGCTGTCACCAAACTGGGAAGGCCCCTACAAAGTAACAAAGGTCGTTAGGCCTACCACCTACTGGCTAGAAGACATGGCTGGGAAGCCTATTCCTAGGCCATGGAACGTAGAACATTTGCGGAAGCATTATTAATAGAGATGTTACTTTCTTTTACTTCCATAGAATGTTCATCTATAATGCACAGGCCTCTAGAGCCTGGTCCATAATGTACAAGTCTTCGTACTTGGTCCATCTATAATGCACAGGCCTCCAGAGCCTGGTCCATAATGTACAAGTCTTTGTACTTGGTCCATCTATAATGCACAGGCCTCCAGAGCCTGGTCCATAATGTACAAGTCTTTGTACTTGGTCCATCTATAATGCACAGGCCTCCAGAGCCTGGTCCATAATGTACAAGTCTTAGGACTTGGTCCATCTATAATGCACAGGTCTTCCGAGCCTGGTCCATCTTTAACACACAGATTCTATGATCCAGTCCATCCAAAGACAGAAGTCCTGAACATCTACAAACTAAAGTTTCCTAGATCGGAATACCTCAGATCTAATACTTAGATTATTTGGCTTATATCAGAAGTGCACGAAAAGGTGTTTTAACTCCAGAAGAGCACATTCAAATACAAAGAACATCCGATCTGAGAAGAAGGAACCCAATTTTATTGATGATTCAGAAAATTTACATCAGTACAAGAAGACTGAAAACAGGACAAGTACACAAAAAGCTACAACAAAGGCAAACACTATACGACATCATGGCTTTCTTCTTCTAATGAGAAAGGGATCCAGGATCCAAACTTTCATTACCACCGCCGTCGGCTCCATTTGAAAGGAAGGAAACCTGAACCCTAATCTACATCAAGAAGCACCCAGGCCATTTGATCGTCACTGTCATTGATCTCAAGACCAACGGACAATAAAGGCTCTGGGTCTCAGGGGACCTCCATTCATCTCCCTTAGAGCAGTTGTCACACCCCAGCCGATTTAAGCAAGGGTCTCTGCCAAGACACAAAGGGAAGGAGGCATCCCACCTTTGTCTTCATCACCAATGCTCCAAGCCTTGGTTGAATCAAGGAGGGTCCACCTCCCATCGGAGAAATCTCGACCGGATGCTAAGATGGACAAGAAGATCTTAGCCTCCTCTAATCCTTCCTTGGAGACTAAATCAAAGGGAAGGTTAACTCTCGGCCACAGTTTAATCATTCCCAACTCGGACTGAAAATCGTTAATCATCTCCGGGCAAAAGAGAAGCCTCTAAAAGGCATTCAAATTCTCTCCGATAGGGGAAAAATATGGGAATACAAGTAAAATAGATATGGGGCAACCTTATGCTCCTCCTCCATATATATAGACCCTCGAAGCCCAAAAGTCACCCAGACGAACCGTCGCAACAGTTAAATAAAGGGTTGGTCTCGAAAACCCAAAAGATAGCTGTATAAATGGATGACGTATAGAATCATCCTTTCAGATACTTAGGCGATAAGATACAAGGCGTCCCCAAACATACCGAACTGATCAAAGCAAACAAAGTCCGATCCACCTTTATACAAAGGCCTTCGGTCTAACATACAGACCTCACAGTCTTTACCATTCCGTTGATCCTTGATGAACCACGTGTATGACGAAAAGCCTTCAGTTCGGATATATATCAGTCCAGGTCTGAATGATTTAGGAGGCAGAAGTCTCCATCATCAGAGCAACAGACACAAGACATCGTTTTTACTACAAAACTTGGGTTCAGAAAAAGCTGCCTAAGAATTCTTCAAAAATTTACTCTCAATATATATGTGGCACAAGATCATCGTCAGATCCTTATATGTCAGATTGAAATTGCTTTCCTACCTCATCCAAAGAGGAAGAAGCAATCAGAACTAGTCTACAATCATTATCTTATCGCAACTACAGTTCGGAAGATAACTGCCAATTCTTGGAAGCTGATCTGGAGGGATCTAGAACAGCCTTACTTGCATCAATTTCTCACATCAACAACAAATTCAAAGGAAATACTACATGGGTCAACCAAGCACAAGAGAAGACATTTGATAAAGAAAAACTGTTTCATTGAAGAAGTCTATTACACTGAAGTTCAAAAAAAAAAAAAAAACAACAAAAAACCTAAGCTAAGCATATTTCAAGCCGGATCGGCAGAGGCAGGCTCAACGGTTGGGAGGGTATCGGCAGGAGCAGCATCAATCGTCTCACTTGGGACGACAACTTCGGTAAGAGCGGCAGGAAGAACGTCGACCACCTCGTTCGGAACTGCAACCTCAGGAGGGGTAACCCCTGGAGGCACAATCGATGATATGTTGAAGTCAGGAAATTTGGCAAGGAACCAATCTCGGAAGTTGTTAAAGCCAAACATGATCAGGGTGTTGGTCATTCCTTCCAGTTCCATCCTCATCTCCATCTCATTATCCACCTTGGCCTGCTCCACCGCATCGTCAAGCTTTTTGTTATATTCATACCGCAGGCCGTCGAACTCCCGCTTCAGCCTCTTTTCCCGCTGAACAACAAGGTCCCTCTCTAACTCCATCACGATCAGAGAATTCTGAGACTCCTTCAGCTTTTCTGCAAAGTCGTGAGCCTCTGACTGAGCGGTACCAAGCTGAAGCCTGAGATCGTCCAGCTCGGTCTTGAGTTGATCAACCTCCTCTGAAGGAGGAGTGACCTCCGTCAAGGCAGAAAGGGTGTGCAGAGCCTATAGTGTACAAAGCACACAGTTCAGTACCAACCAAAACACTTGGAAAAAGTGAAAGGAGATAAAGACCCGAAGAACTTACCTTGACCTAAAAAGAATCCAGGTCAGCAAAAAGCTTCTCCGGCTTCTGGGGCCTAATTTTGCTTGAGCCTTTGGCCCAAAAGTCCTCTAGAATCTTTTTGGCCCCCACAGTATCAAGGGCCACCGAAGATGACGCCCCCTTGCCCGCTTGCTTGGACGGAGCTGGGGGGACCATAGAAATGGGGGTAGGCGTCTCTCTCTCCACCTCAATGGGGTCAGGAGAGATCGAGAGTATCCTCCTCCTCTTCGCCTGGATGGGAGGGTCCACTAGGGAAGAAGCCTCCCCCACTGCCACAGATGAAGATGGCTCGGTCTCCCACAGTGCCATCATGTTCTTTGCAAGCTCCTCAACACTTCCTCTAGCAGCCATCAATTTATCAGGATTGACAATGGAGGAATGATCTCGGTTACTGGGCTTTAAGAGCTTCTTGCATTGCTTTTGAATCGCAGGAGAAAATTTCGGTCTTCTCCACACGCTCTTAACTGCACGAAAAACACAGAAATTGATCAGTTCAGCAATTGGTGTACGAAATGAAATCAACACAGCCATGGGAAAATTGGGCCTCACCCTTTCGCCCAGTGGTTCGAGGGAATGTTGAAGGTTGGCCTTCGAAGTCCTTGAATTCCCATCCTCCTTTTATGAAGAAATACCACTTCTTCCAGGTCTTGTTGGAAGAGGGCATGGAAGTAAGGGGTCTGAACCCACTATCAAAAGACATATAATAAAGGTCTTCTACCTTCTGAAGTTTTAGATCCATATTGCTACGGATCAGGTCAAGGGACACATTGACATTATTCATATGCCCCAACCTAATGAAGCTCAACAGATGTCTCCAACTATTAAGGTTCAGGTCTGTAGGGCAAAGGTCGAACCAACAGAAGAATTGTTTTATAATATCAGAAAGGGGGAGTGTCAATCCCATTTCAAACCAGGCCAGGTATACGCAGATTTCCCTCCTCTCTAACATCGCTTGGGCAATCCCGAGAGTCAGGGACCCTGAAAGTAACGTTTGAGGGAAGATTGAATTTCTCCCATAACTCCGTCAACATTTTCTCGGTGATTGCACTCTCACCCTCCTCTCTGTAACCGGATCGACCAGAGGTCTCACCAGCCCTATTCGGGGGCTCATCAAATGCATCAACAATCCTAACCCCGGACTAGAGGGGGGCTCTATCAGTCTATTCTCATCATCATCTATAGAAGGAAGATTCACTAACTGAAGTTGAGGGACAGTCCCAGAAGGACTTGCCCGAACCAGAGGGTGACTCAAGGCCAGACATGGCGAACAAAAGAAAGAAATGAAGCAAATGAGAAGGAATGTAGAAGGGGACTAAAATCAAACCTGAAATCAAGAAAGGAGTATGAACACCGGATATCCTTCAAACTTCAAAATATGTCAAATGGCGGTGGCAGCCTCTGGTACTGTAGAAGTAAGTGCAGAAGAAAGGTATAAAAGACATTTCCCTCTCTTTATATACACATTCGAAATATGAGCCTCCCAAGACGAGTCGACTACAACGGTTGAAAATAATGATGGCTTCTCAAGTATCGGCTGCGCAATAAATAACTCATTAAACCGACTATCTCGAGAAATGGAGAAACAAAACGTGTGACTCTTCACAAAGCCCATAACCCTAGTTAAGCCCTAGCTTCTAACTAAGGCTCGGGGGGGGAGTAGCTGATATACCACAAACAGACACACCAATCACCTTGAGACACGTGTGCTTACAAAGTTAATAATCTCGATCATACAGAGCTGATAATCTCGATCATACAGAGCAGCCACAAGCCTTCAGGGCATTCTCATATATATATCACACAGAGCCGATAAACTCGGTCGTACAGAGCATTCACAGCCTTCAGGGCATTCTCATATATATATCCTACAGAGCTGACAAACTCGGTCATATAGTGCAGGCGAAGCCTCCAAGGCATTCTCATGCACATATCTTCCAGACCTTATGTTCTGGGCAGTATTCATTCAGCATTTCATATGGTTCCGACCTTATAGGCTTCCTTAACAACTGCCAAGCAGGGAATAAGGAAACAGTCTTCAACACGGAAACAGTCTATCTATGATTATCTTCATCTACGACTCAATACTCCACAAGGTAACTGCAATCTCCGATGATCAAATCCCTATATTCATGGCATCGAATCCTAATCAACTTAGGAAGGCCACGACCTATAAATTTAACCCTAAAGGTACGCTTTATTTTCATTCTCATTCTTTGACTTTCAATACATTCTTTCAATTCCATTTACTTACTTAAGCATCGGAGCGGCTACCACCGGAGCCAATCCGGTGGTCCTCTGATCGTCTTTCTGAGTGTTCTACAGGTCACGGAGCCTACACTTATTGCGAGTCGAAAAGTGCAGCATCAGTTAGTTTTTTCATAAAAAATGTGTTTTTCATATAATTAATTTAAAGATACTCCAAGATGACATACAATTAATTGATACTCAACTAGTCAAAACAAGAAAAACAATTCGTTGCATTTTTGTATCCCCTACTAGGTGGAATGAATTTAAAAAGTTCTGGATTAAAAAACTAAAAAATTAAAAACTGATGTCAAGACTTGTTAGAACTCCACATATCTCATGTTAGAGTCTTCTGAAAAACATAAACCGTAAATTAGTGATTATTACAATAAAAAATGTGGTGCACAAGTTTTAACTAGTTTAGATTGGACCATAACTTCTACATTTAAGTAATTTTTATAGTTTAATTAATACTTGTTCAAGGTGTTTATTATTCCATTTATTGTATTGTTCTTAATGAATTATTTAATATTTATTTTACTTTTCAATCACATAAGGATAGTGAATTATTTAAAAATATATGTACAGTGATAAAAGATAAATTTAAAAAATATTGAAAATATTGCTCACAATTTTTATTTTAACTACAATAATGGATCCATGAATAAAATATACCAATGTAAAATTTTTAATAAATGAAATATAAAAAAATAGTCTGTCAACTAAAAGTTGTCAAAGATGACATAAAAAAGTATTAAATGATGTTTAATAAAAAACGACGAGTGCAACTTTGTCTTATTCTAACTCCAAATTAACTAGATATTTAGAAAATGATTATATTACTTTTCCAACAGCTATCAAGTTAGAAAATCTTAATATTTTGTCATAGTGGAGATCAAATTAGAGTTGTCAATGGATCGGATCGAGATCCGATCCAATCCGAGATTCGATCTGTTAAGTCCAGATATGGTTTTTGAAATAGTAATCCGTGATCTGATCTGATCCGCATCCGATTATCCCAAATATAAACGAACTGGATATGATATAGGCTGATTCGATCTGTTTACAATCCGATCCGATCCATTTATATATATATATTAAAATTTATATATATATATATATTAATATAATATAATATATATATATATATATTATAATTTTAAACGGATCGAACCCGATTAATGGATCAGATATCCGGTTATTAACGGATAAGGATACAGATTAACATTTGCTGGATCTGTTGGATTATCGGATCAGATCGGATCGGATCGGATCGGATTTCTTATTAAACGGATCAGATTCAGATCGGCTCTGATCCGGTCCGAATCCGATCCGTTTACAGGCCTAGATCACATGCAAGAAGTTTTTCTATGCTTTTCATCACGACGTGTGATGTACTAATACCTTCAATATCAATAATAGCATCGAAATCTAGTTTTAGTGCCGACAACAAAGTAATAGACGAGAGAATGAGCTTATTGGGAGCGGATATGACATAGTAGAGGCCCCACATGTGTATGAAGGACTAGGAGTATACAAGACTTCGTATTCAAAATCGGATGGATGAGGATATAGCTAAAGCTTTTTCAAATTTAGATTGTATAATTTATTCATTGTAAAAAAATTAGTTAATAATTGGCACCTCTAAGATTAGTCATTGGGCACTCATAAACTAAGAGGGTAGGGGATACTTGGATTATCAAAAAAAAAAAAATAGTTAATAAACGTATCAAAAAAATTTATATTGTAATGCAAATGTAAAAAATTGCAGAAGATTTATCTTGAAAGGATACATAGACAGTCTAATAATTATTATAAACTAGACAACAAAAAATCATTATTTGTAATTGATTTTATTTTTTAAACAAAATGGTGATGTTTTTTTTTTTTGGTCAATTATTATGTATTTATTTTCAAGCAAACAAATTATAACTAAATAAATATTAACTAATAACTATTATGCAATAATTTTAAAATATTGACTAACATAAAAATTTAAAGATAAAGCAAACTAAAAAAATCTAGCTAATAAACTAACAATTAACAAAGTAATATATTATAAACTTATAACATCTTAAAAATTAACAACTTAGTCTAAGAAAAAAAGTTAACAAAATAAAGCAAAAACAAATAACTAAATTATTTAATCAATAAACTAATTAGTAACTATTATAATTATAAGTTAATAAATAAAGAAAAATAATATCTGATATACCACAAAATGACAGACCAATCATCACTTGACATGTATGCCTACAGATTACCTACGCTCGGCTATTCTAAACACATCTACAGAACTTGAAGGGCAGAGCATGTACCTCCAAAGCAGAACTACATTCTTGCATAACTTACAGGTCTAAGTACAGACCTTCAGAGCACTCTCCGCTATTCAGAGCTCATCACCGCCTTAATATCTGCTAAGCAAAGAATAAGGAAACAGTCTTCTACAAGGAAACTGTCACACATGGTTATCTCTATTTTGATACAATGTCTAACATAGAAACTACTATCTCCGATGATCAGATCCTTACTTTCATGGCTCCAAATCCTAATCAACTTAGGAAAGCCACCATCTATAAATTAAATCATAAAGGTACGCTTTATTTTCATGCTCATTATTTGACTTACATTACTATCTTTTCAATTCAGTTTATTAACTTAAGCATCGGAGCGGCTATCGCCGGAGCCAATCCGGTGGTTCTCTGATCTTCTTCTTTGAGTATTCTTCAGGGAGCAAGCTCGAAATCTACTTCGGCCAAAAAGTACAGCATCAGTTTGGTGCCGTCTGTAGGAAACAACAATTACCAAGTGCTCTACCAATTCAGAACTCATTCTCTTTTTTGCTAAAAGATTATGGCTCTCAATCTCCGACCAAGGAAGAATACTCAAAATCCACAAAACCCTCAACCCCGACCACCTACCGGACGGGGAAGAGGGGATCCCGTGCGACAAGAGCTCGACCAAATCAAACGACAAAATGAATTGGTACAAGAGCAACTTCTAGCTATGTCCAAAACGTTGGCAATACTCACTCGGAATCTTGAAGCTAATCCTTTGAATCCACCCGTCAACGCAAACCATCAGCAACCCCTACTATTGCTCACGTTCATGGAGATCCCTAGCCGTCAGCAGCCGTAGGCAGAGGGATCCCAACCTTTATTCTAGAAGTCCATTACCAAAACACCACTAAGGTTCCAACTCCCGGGGCTTCGGGAATGAATCCGGCACCACAACAGTTTCAACCTCAAGCAGCCCTTGCACCTCTAGTCCAGGAGGATCAAAATAATCCCCCAGCCATGGGCCCGGATCATCCTATCCTTATAAGGCCTGAAACCGCAAGGCATGACTCACAGTAGACGATTTTACCTAGGGGCCCACAAAGAGCCGAAAGAAATGGCAGAATCTATGGACCATACTGTTGTTATGAGGGGTGCTCAAATCCCTTCAGAGCAAGATGAGTTAGCCAGGCTGCTCGAAAGGTTTGCCGCGCCATTCACCCTTGCTATCATGACTGAAGAGAGGCCAAAGAAGTTTGTTGTCCAAAAGTTCACTCCTTATGATGGGACAAGAGATTTGGGGGACCACCTTTCCCATTACCAGCACATCATGGCCCTTCATGGCACTTCAGATGCCTTTATGTGCCGAACATTTGTGACCAGCCTCAAGGGTACTGCTCTGAAGTGGTTTCATCACCTCCCACCGAACTCGGTCACCAGTTTCTACGAGCTCGGTAGGCGGTTTCTAGACAGGTTCATGACTAGCAAGAGGCTAAGGAAGGGTCCTGAATTCCTGTTAAACGTTAAACAAGCCAAGGAGGAGCCTCTCAGAGCATACATTTCACGCTTCAATGCTGAATGCACTGAGATTACTGATTGCAACCCCAGTTTCCTGGTAGCTGCTTTGACCTCTGGTCTTGCACAGGGAGGCTTTAGGAATTCCTTGACAAAAAGTCCCCTTGCCGATATGGCAGCCCTCATGGATCGAGCAAGGATATACATCAACCTAGAAGAAGTAAAAGACACCTTTCGAAAGACTAAAGATCAATCCCTGAAGGACGACCAGAAGAAAGACGACCAGAAGAGGGATCCTAGTACGACAAGGAAGAAGGTCAGAAGCCTAGAGAAAAGGGGGGCGCCCAGAGCTTCGTATAATTCAAGGCTAAGAGAGTTCACCAATTTTACTTCTCTGAACACCTCTCCAAACAACATACTACGGCAGGTCAGATCTCGAGAAAACTTGAGATTGCCAGAGCACTTGAAAGGTGACCCCAACTACCGGGATCAAACCAAGTATTGTGACTGTCACAAGAACCGTGGACACACCCCCAACACATGCAAGGCTCTCAAACACGAGATTGAGCAGCTTATAAGAAGAGGACGACTGCAGGAATTCATTAAGCAGGACGGAGGGTAGAACCCACATGAGGATAGGCCTTAGCAGAGGAGGCCTGACCAGAGACAGAAGCAAAGGAAAGGATGGAACGAACCTCCACGGCTAAACAACCAAGTAATCTTCGTCCTACACGCAGATTCCCCTGCAATAGGAACTTCCAACTGATCAAGGAAACGTTATGCTCGGGAGGCCAGGGCTACTCCCAACATCATCCAGATCTCTAATGTGGAGAAAAAATTAAAGTCGATGCCAGAATTCCAGTTCTCGGATCAAGACCTGGTAGGAGTACACTGTCCTTACAGTGATGCCCTTGTCATCTCCCTCAAAATTGACAACTTCGAGATCTGAAGAGTCCTTGTGGACACTAGAAATTCGACTAACGTTCTGTTCTACGAACCTTTTAAACAGATGAAGCTCAACCCCAGTGACATCAAACCTACTGGTGTAATCATGGCAGGTTTTGATGAGAATCTCAACACTCCATTAGGAAGGATTGATCTTGCCACCACTATAGGAGAAGGGGACGGGCAAAAAACCATAGTAACTGAATACATGGTTCTAAATGCCAAATCTCCCTACAATGTCATAATTGGGAGACCTTGGCTGTACGAGATGGGAGCGATCACTTCAACCCTTCACCAATGCCTAAAGTACGTCCATGATCAAACTGACTACTCAATCAGAGGATGCCAACCAACTTCTAGAGAATGTCATGCCCCTGCACTCAAGGCCAAGGCCTTCAAATACCAATTACTACATGCCCGTGAATGTGGGGATCCAGTCCATACCCGTTATCATAAGGCAAAAGACTGTCCTTTTAGGATTGACGAGCCACTAAGCCCTAAAGGAAGGGACAGCAGGGCCAAGCTCGTAGGGGAGCCCATTAAAGTACTGGTCAGCTCTGAAGCCCAGGGGACGCTACCTTCAGATAGGCCCAGACCTGACACTTGCTGAGCAGGATGAGATAATCAAATTCTTGAAGAAAAACCTCTCTGTGTTTGCCTGGGAAACAAGGGATATGGAAGGAATAGATCCAGACCTCATCACTCACAAACTGATGGTGGATCCAGACCATCCAACAGTGAGGCAAAAGAGAAGGCCACTCGCTCCAAAATGGCATCAAATCATCAACAAAGAGGTCCAAAAGCTACTCAATGCCAAGATGATACGAGAGGTATTTTATCCTGATTCGCTAGCTAACACTGTTCTGGTCAAGAAGAAAAATGGCAAGTGGAGAGTCTGCGTCGACTATTCAGACCTCAACAAAGCTTGCCCCAAAGATAGCTTTCCTCTACCGAGGATAGATCAGTTAGTAGATGCCACTGCGGGGCACGAACTTATGAGCTTCATGAATGCCTATTCAGGATACAATCAAATACAGATGCACCCTCATGATTAGGAGAAAACATCATTCATAACTAAACGAAGTCTCTATTGCTATAGAGTGATGCCGTTCGGACTAAAGAATATTGGGGCCACATACCAGCGTCTGGTTAATAAGATGTTCAGCCCTTTGATCAGCAGTACAATAGAAGTCTATATTGATGATATGTTGGTAAAAATCCTACGGAAGAGCAGCCACCTCCAGCACTTGGCTCAAACGTTCGACATCCTAAGACAGTACAAGATGAAGCTTAATCCCTCAAAATGCACCTTTGGCGTAACAAAGGGAAAATTATTAGGATACATTTTCTCTTAGAGAGGTATAGAAGCAGACCCCACATAGACCGGGGCTTTGATTGGACTGGAGTCACCAAAAACCAAGAAAGACATTCAGGCTCTGAACGGAAGAATTGCAGCTCTAAGCAGATTTTTCTCCAAATCCACTGATCGCTGCCTACCTTTCTTCAAAGCCTTGAAGGGTAATAAATCTCTACAATGGACGGAAGAATGTGAAAAAGCTTTTACAGAACTGAAGGAATACCTGGCATCGCCCGAGCTCTTATCAAAACCAATCCAAGGAGAAAAGCTACTTCTCTACCTTACAGTCTTCGAGAACGCTGTCAGTTCCGTACTAGTCAGGCAAGACAGGGGCATGCAGAGGCCCATATTTTATGTCAGCAGAGCACTATTGGACACAGAGAAGAGGTACCCCGAGATTGAGAAACTAGCCCTTGCGTTTATAGTATCTGCGCGGAAGCTCAGGCCCTACTTCCAAGCTCATCCCATAAAAATTCCAACTGCTTATCCCTTGAAGTCAGTGCTAAGGAAGCTAGAGGTATCAGGACGACTAGTCAAATGGTCAGTAGAATTGAGAGAGTTTGTCATATCCTATATTCCACGGATCTCCATCAAAGGGTAGACCTTGGCTGATTTCGTTGCTGAGTTCACTCTAGCGCTATAGGACAGGGCACAGCCTTGTGAAAGCTTGGAAGCGTGGCAACTTTACATTGACAGATCATCCATGGACCATGGGTCTAGGGTCGGCTTGATACAATAATCCCCTGATGGGCTCATAACAGAAAAGGCAGTTAGCCTAGGGTTCAGAGCCTCCAACAATGAGGCAGAGTACGAAGCCCTTGTCCTCAGAATGAAGTTAACACAAGAATATGAGGCTCAGAACCTCGAAGTATTCTATGATTCCCAATTGGTGGTAAGCCAAGTATTGGGAGAATTCGCCATCAAAGATGACAGGATGATTCGGTATTCAGAACTAGTCAACTTGTCAAGACGTTTCTTCCAAGCATTCTCTATTCAAAAAATAGAAAGAAGCCAGAACTGTAGAGTTGATGCATTGGCAGGTATGGCCTCTCACCTGAGGTTAGAAGAAGATTCTACACTAAAAATCTCCCATCAGCCAAAACCAAGTATAGAGGAGATCCAAATTGCCCAAATTTCGGAACAACCTTAGAACTGGATGACTCCCATCCTCTTGTACCTGGAAAAATGGCTCTTTCCAGAGGACAAAAATAAGGCAAAAAGGGTTCGAATCAGAGCAGCTCGGTACCTTGTCATGAATGGGAGGCTTTATCGAAGATCTTACTCACAACCATTACTGAAATGCTTGTCCCTAGAAGAGTCTCAATACGTCCTGGCAGAAATTCATGAAAGAATATGTGAAAATCATAATGGGGGCAGAACCATAGCACACCGAGCTTTAACACAAGGTTATTATTGGCCTGGAATGTTAAGGGGGGGCAAAAGAGTACGCCCGAAAATGTGACAAATGCCAAAGGTTCGCTCCCTACCAACACCAATCCTACCATGAGCTCATTCCTATCACAAGCCTATGGCCCTTTGCTCAGTGGGGGATGGACATTATAGGCCCCTTGCCTAAAGCTACACCAAACAAGAAATATCTACTAGTAGTCATTGACTACTTATCAAAATGGGCGGAGGCAGAGCCATTAACACACATTACAGAGAAGGAAGTCAAAAGTTTCACTTGGAAAAATATAGTCTGCAGGTTCGGCATACCACGCGTGATCGTCTCAGACAACGGTACTCAGTTTGCTGGTAAAACCTTCAAAAAGTTCTGCCAAGACCTGCATATCAATCAACATTTCTCCTCGCCTGGTCATCCCCAAGCCAATGGGCAAGCAGAAGTCACCAACTGAACGATCCTTGACGCTCTCAAAAAGAGATTAGAGGGAGCTAAAGGAAAATAGGTTGAAGAACTCCCTATAATACTCTGAGCCTACAGAACAACTAGAAGAACTCCAACTTCGGAAACTCCCTTTTCGCTTGCTTATGGCATCGAAACAGTGATCCCTGTTGAGATTGGCATGCCTACCCTAAGGACAGAAGCTTTCAACCAAAAAACCAATGATCAGTAGCTCGCAAAAAACTTAGACTTACTTAATGAAAAAAGGGAGCAAGCCGGAATTAAGATGGAAGCATATCAGCACAGGATGGTCAGCCACTCCAAACTAGGGCTAAAACCTTCCAGCTTTCAGGTTAGAGATCTTGTCCTAAGAAGAGTATTTCCAAACACCAAGGACCCCACCATAGGAAAGCTATCACCCAACTGGGAAGGCCCTTATCGTGTAACAAAAACAGTCAGACCGACCACCTATTGGCTAGAGAGCGTGGATGGAAAATTGGTTCCTAGACCTTGGAATATAAAACACTTACGGAAGTATTGTCAATAGAGAATTTTTCCTTTCAAAAATTCCATGAAGTATTCTCATCTAAATGTACAGACCTTGTGTCTGGTCCATCTTAATATACGGACCTTGTGTCTAGTTCATTTAAATGTACAGACCTTGTGTCTGGTCCATCTAAATGTACAGACCTTGCGTCTGGTCCATCTCAATGTACAGACCTTGCGTCTGGTCCATTTCAATGTACAGACCTTACGTCTGGTCCATCTTAATGTACAGACCTTATGTCTGGTCCATCTAAATGTACAGACCTTACGTCTGGTCCATCTAAATGTACAGACCTTGCGTTTGGTACATCTTAATGTATAGACCTTATGTTTGGTCCATCTTAATGTACAAACCTTATGTCTGGTCCATCTTAATGTACAGCCTTATGTCTGGTATATCTTAATGAACAAATCTTGTGTCTGATCCATCTTAATGTACAGACCTTAAAATCTGGTCCATCTCATTGTATGAACTTCTAGTCTGATCTATTCAGGATACCGACCTTCATATCCGAAACTTCACACCAAAACTACTTGGTTATTTCAGAAACTGAAGGGAAAAAGGGTTAGCTCAGTTGCTCAACTACATAGCAACGAACATTTTTTTAGTCAGATATCCACCCCAACCAACTGTCATTTGGTTCAGCAGACGATTAGTCTCTTCAATGCCTGCCATTCAAGATTACAAGCTCAGATTCAAACGTTTCTAATATCAAAACTCGGGCTCAATTACTTACTATTTCCTTACTTTCAATTATTATAATTTGGGTGGAGAGTTTTGCAAGTCATGCAGCTCGGAAGTTAGCCCATTATCCATGACCAATCAAGGAATTACAATTAGTTCCTGAACATGTTTACTTACTTTAGTTACAAGGGACGAAGCCCATTTATACACTACAGAGCATCAATAAACTTGGGATAGTACAGAGTCTACTTGGCAATCACAACAAAATTCACAAGTACTAGAGCAAAGATACTGAGAGATCTGAAGAAAGATAGTTTCATTGATAAAGGTGGACTAGTACATTAAAGTTCAAAAATAAAGAAAAAGGGGGCAAAATTATACAAAAAGAAGTCCTAGGCCTTATCAGAAGGGGTAGGGTCCTCTACTGAAGAAGGAACAAAGGGCGTAGCCTCTTTACTCGAGGCAGCAACAATAGAAGGGGCCGCTCCAGGAGCAACAATTGACGACACGTCAAAATCTGAAAACTTGAGGAGAAACTTAGATCGAAAGTTCTTGAAGCCGAATTGGATCAGCTCATCGCCCATCTTTTCAATTTCCTCCCTCATTTCTGCCTCGGTCTCAGTCCTGGCATGATCGACTGCGTCTTGGAGCTTCTGATCAAAGGAGCTTCAAAGATCAAGTATCTCCCTCCGAAGTACTTTGGCCTCCCGAGCATGAAGATCCCTCTCAAACTCCAGAACGGCCAAGTTGTTGTTGGCCTCCTTCAGACTCTCCTCTATAGCATGAGCCTTAGACTAAGCTATTCCGAGCTCCAGCCTGACCTTATCCAGCTCGACCTTGAGCTTTTCAACCTGGTCTGAATTCAGAGGAGTCACCATCAGAGCGGCCAAACTATGTATGCTCTGCACAATACAAAGTAGATAGGTCAAGCCAAATGCACAAACAGACAACAGGAAGGACAAAAAGATTTTAGAAGTTACCTTCATATGGAGACTCATCATCTCGGTCATCAATTTCTCAGGATTCTCCCCCCTATACCGATGAGGGCCCTTGGACCAGATATGGTCAAAGGCCTTCTTGGCAATCAGGTAGTCCGGCTCATTGGACGGTTAGGGGGGAGTGGTAGACGCCTTCCCCTTCCCAGTTCGCTTACTTAGAACGGAAGGGGTAGGAGGGACCACCGAGATCGGGATAGCGGTTTGGGCCTTCTTCTCACTCTCTGGTGAAGTAGGTTCTGGAGAGCCAGAAATCAACCTCCTCCTTTTTACTTGTAGGGGAGGCTCAGGCTCGAATTGAGAAGAAGTCTCCCCCACCGACTGTGGCTCCGGATCTGACCACTTTGATGTTAGTCTTTTCTTGAGCTCTGTAGTACGAGTGTTGGCAGCCATCAAATTCTCCAGAGTAACGATGACGGTGTGAGCTCGGTTGGAGGTCTGAAGAAGCTAACGATATTGACTCTGAAGTTCGGTGGTAAAAATGGATTTCTTCCAGGCACTCTTATATACACAAAAACAAGGAAAATTATTTTAGTTAGGCATTTCAAAAGTCAGAACAAAGCCAAAATGGCCGAAAGAAAAATAGGTCTCACCCTTATGCCCTGTAATACGAGGGAATGTTGAGATGTGGTCTTGGAAGTCTTCACGCTCCCATCCTCCTCCAATAAAGAAGTACCACTTCTTCCAAGTTTTATTGGAAGAAGGTACAGAGGATAGAGGTCTGAACCCCTTCTCGAAATACATATAGAAAAGGCCTTCCGACCTCATATACTTCATATCCATATTACTACGAATCAGATCTACCGATACATCTACATCGTTCAAACACCCTGACACTACAAACCCTAAGAGGTGCCACCAACTATTAAGGTTAAGGTCGGCAGGGCAAAGATTTAACCAACAGAACAACTACCTAACTAAATCAGGCAATGGAAGCCTTAAAGCCATCTCAAACCAGGCGAGATAAACACAAATCTCACCACCTTCGACATCGTAAGGACGGTCTAGTGGGCTCGATACCCTACACGTGACATTTGAGGGAAAATTATACTTTACCCTCCACTCATCTAATAAGCTCTAGGTGACAGCGCTTTCGCCCTCTTCTCTCTAGGAAGGCCTACCAGAGGTTTCCTCAACCCATCTCTAGGTTCTATGAAAGCATCTACCCTAACCTTAGGACTGTGGGGGGATCCTACAGACCTATTCCCGATATCATCGGCGGTAAGATTACCTACATTTTCTACATGAAATGACGTAGCCGTCTCCAAAGGGTTCCCTGTGCCGTCACTAACGCCGAAAGATGAAGAAGGAGCAGACATTGCTCAAAAGAAAAACAGGGAGGACAAAGTTCTTAATTGAAAAATGAAAAGAAAGGGAAGACTAGCCGAACCTGTTCTAGACCAGAGCCTCAAACAACGGGTACTCTTCAAACTTCAAAATTCGCGAGGCACCGAATGCTCAAGCTCAACAATGGCGAAATTTCTTCTGATACAGTAAAGCCAAGTGCAAAAAAAAGGCATGATGAGCCCTTCGCCACTCTTTTATATGTTTTCAAAATGTGGGCCCACCAAGCCGAACCGCTACGACGGTTACGTACAATGATGGCTTCGAAAGCCCAACCATCAACTGCGCAATAAATGACGCGCCAACAGTCATCTTAGAAAACGGACAGACAGGGCGCATGGCTTTTCAAAATCATATAGCCCTAGTTGCTCGTTGACATCGAACTAGGACTTGGGGGGAGTAACAGATATACCACAAAATGACAGACCAATCATCACTTGACACTTATGCCTACAGATTACCTACGCTCGGCTATTCTAAACACATCTACAGAACTTGAAGGGCAGAGCATGTACCTCCAGAGCAAAACTACATTCTTGCATAACTTACAGGTCTGAGTACAGACCTTCAGAGCACTCTCTGTTATTCAAAGCTCATCACAGTCTTAATATCTGCCGAGTAAATAATAAGGAAACAGTCTTCTACAAGGAAACTGCCACACATGGTTATCTCTATTTTGATACAATGTCTAACATGGAAACTACTATCTCCGATGATCAGATCCCTACTTTCATGGCTCCAAATTCTAATTAACTTAGGAAAGCCACCATCTATAAATTAAATTATAAAGATACGCTTTATTTTTCATGCTCATTATTTGGCTTATATTACAGTCTTTTTAATTCAGTTTATTAACTTAAGTATCAGAGCGGCTACCGCCGGAGCCAATCCGGTGGTTCTCTGATCTTCTTCTTTGAGTATTCTTCAGGGAGCAAGCTCAGAATCTACTTCGGCCAAAAAGTGCAGTATCAATATCACACGAAGAAAAAATTTTCTAAATATCAAAATAAAAAAAGAGGAAAAAATCATAGAAGAATTTAGAAAAAAAAATTAAAACAAATGAAGAAAAAAAAAAGAATTTGGCGGGCCAGTAAGCTTGGCACAACACTAGGCACGACATGGGCCCGTTATGGGCCTTGAGTTCTCGTTGGCACTAATGGGACGACCCATTCGGCACATATACTTTCCGTTTCCGTTTTCTTGTACAAACATGGGCAATGAGTTCAGCCACGGAAATTGTAGGGGAAACTGTTGTGCAGAAACAGTAAAAAGTTGGGACGTTTGCCTGCACTTCACTCCCACGCCATCGCAAGAAGAATTTAGCGGAGATGCCTCCGAAGAAAGAACCCTGCAGAAATTTTCAGCGCGGCAGGTAAGCTATCGTTCTCTATCTTCTATTCTCTCTCACCCGAAATTGCATGGCGTTCTGTTTCTTTTTCTTATTGTCTTGTAAGAGTGTATTAGAGTTTAACCGGAGGATAGATTATGAGGCAAGCGAAGCTTCTTATATCCACTGTTTCTGTGGGATTTTTCCTTATCCTCCAAAGATTGAGAGAGATTTGCTTAGAATGTAGGTGCTTCGCTTCTTTCAAGAACCCTAACAGCTGAATTCGGGTGGTGTGATTGGTTGTCTTACTGTTGGATAATCTCATTGTTGTTGGCCATCTCCAGTGGTGACTTAAACTCAAACCCAAATTTCACTTAGTAAAAGTTGACGGTCTCCAATGGTCTAACTCAAATTTAATTTGAGTTATAAATTTGAGTTTGCAACATATTTGGGATTTGAGTTTGAGTAAAAACAGATTTGGTATGGGTTTGAGCCTAGGGTTGGAGAAGGTTTTACTCAAACCCAAACTCAAATTTAAAATTGAGTTTGGGTTTGAGTAACCACGGGAGATTACAATGGCAAGAATGGACCACCTGGAATAATTTTTTGGTTAAATTTATGCAACTTTTCTCTTTTACTCAGGAATTATGGCCTAATACTAGTATTGCATAGTTCCGATAAATTACTTTCAACATCAGCGAAGTAGAATATTGAGTGATGATTCATAATTTTAGTGAAGATCAACGCTGTGGACAGTTGTCTTAAAAATTGAACAATCATTGCGGCATGCATTCCAGTCTTAGCATGTCTTAGCCATACATAATTAATACATGATGTGATAGAAGTATGGAACATGTCTAGTGGCAGTGAGCTTCCATATGTGAAAGAAGAAAAAGGAAAAAGGGATTACTATTATCAGTCACTCTTTTTCGGTTGTATATTTACAAGTAAATGAGCAAAATTAGCAAGACACATCAGCTCAAAATATGTTGTTCCAAAACTTCTCTTTTTGCAAAAGTAAAAAGACTAATTTGCCCAATTCTTCATCTTCTCTTTTAAAAATCCTAACCCTAACCCTAACCCCATCACCATTTACCACCAACCCACCCTCACAAGCTATCACCGTAAAGATTCGTAAATTTTTTTTTATTAAAAAGAATAAATAATTTTTTTTAGAACAAATTAAAATTTAATTAACTAAATAAATTAGTTGATAAATAAAATCTGCTCAACAAAATTTGAGTGAGTACATGTATGGGTAGAAAATAAAATAATATACAAGGCAATTGGAAAAAGAAAAAAAAAGAAGTGAATGTGTGTGCAGCAGTGGTGTGTGGTGGTGGTTAAATATATGTACAGTATGTAAAACATCTAAAGATAAAACAAAATAAAAAAGAATAAAAAAGGCAAAAGGTGTGGTTGAAAAATCAACCACACCATGCTTTCTTTTAAACAAAACACACACAACTCACACAAAACACACACACTCACATTCCAGACGCACAATAGTGTGGAGAAGGAGAGAAGAAGAGAAAAAAAGGAGGAAGAAAGGAAGAAGAAGAAAAAGTAAAAAATTTTGCAAGTCACTTGAGCTTTCGTGGGGGTTAAGGTCTACTGCATTTTTTTTTATTTTTTATTTTGGGCGATTTAACCGAAAAAAAAAATCAAAGAAAACTTTGCCAAAATTGTACAAAAATGTGATAGGGTTTCTAAAACTTATGAAATAGGAATGAATAGGTTGCTAGAGGACATTCATTCATAAAAGCTTGATAGGATTGCCATGTTGTGTGTTAGATTTCAATTTTGTTAATTAATATGTACGTGAAGCATGCCCCATGCATTCTCAAATTGAAATCTGTGTTTATATTCGGGTTGTTGGGACTTTAAGCATGTATTTTTATTTAATAATATTATTACCACTCACACTTGTGAGGAGTGTGGAGTGAGATTATAATAAATAAATAAAAAATCATGTGTTTTGTACATAGAAAAAAATTGAGAAAAATCCTTGAAAGGATTAAATAATGAGTGAGAATGAAAAGAACCAAGAGTGTTGGTTTAGAACGCGTTTTGTGTGCTTATGAGATGATGTGAATACTTGAAATGTTGCGGTGTGGATTGAATTGTGAATGTGTATATCCGAGGTTCGACGGTTGAGTCGAGAGTCTTGCGCGGTGGTACATGTTATGGTTGCCTACAAGTTAGTAGCCTGTGAAACCATGTTTCGCTATATCGGAGGCGAGGTGATTACTTGATGAATGATGAATTAGGACTTCTGGTATTTTTTTGGGGTTTTAATAAAACATAGAGATTTAAGAATTTGGCCGTTGTTTGAATGAATTCAAGTGGAACTTAAGTAAATCTCATAACACGTAATAAGACAAATATGAATTCTGTATATGCTTAATTGATTATAAACTGTCATAGCATGGCACACACCAAGCACAAACATACACTTTTATGCAACGTTCATGTTTCGTTTGTTTTTGTTATCCTACTGGGGTACTGACCCCTATCAGATGCAGGTACTGGGAAGGATCCCGCGTCTTGAGGAGTACATGTTGATAGGCTTGATGTGCCTCTTTCTTTTGGGCTTACTTGATGTATACGAAGACATACTATGATGTTAATGGAGCGTTCTCCATTATTTTTGTTAATCATGTAGTATGAAATTCGTATATTTCTTAGGATATGTAAATGTGTTTGATATGTGTTTTGGGACATGTAAATACATGACGTAGTAACTTGGAAATGAATTCAATAAATAGAAATGTATGTATTATAATGTATGCTAAGTAGGATGAGAAAGAGATGAAATGAAGTATGTACTGAATTATATAATTACTGTACATAGACTATTAAGTTGGCAAATACCTAAAGAGTGAATGATTGAAAATTGCGTAAGTGTTAAACACTTGAAAGACAAAACTAGCCAATAATTTGGGCGAACGTTTTCAATTTTTTTTAAAAAAATCTTGACTTTTAGAAACTCTCATATTTGTTATCCTTAATCGATTCCCATACTTAAACTTATATATATTTTACTATTAAAATCTAATGAGATATTTTAATTAATTTAATCATTTTAATTTAACTTAATTTAAATATCACACCTTCAGGTTATGGGGCCCGGGGCGTGACAGTCGCCACTACTAATGCCGCCACCACCCCTCTTTTCCTTATTGCTACCCCCTCCTCCACCACTACCACTCCCGAAGCTCCAAGGACTTTCAAAACACCTCCCTTGCCCCAGTGTTATAAAAAAAAAAAACCTTCGATTTGCAACCATCGCTTTTCCCTTGCCTTGCAAAAAAAACCTATCACCATTCTCCTAATCACTGCTACAAAAACAAAAAAAAAAAAAACTGTTGTGAGATGACTTCATACAATTCTAACAATGTCCGGGTGCAACTATTATAACATAAGATGCAAGGTTTACCGCGAGTAAATCTTGCATCTCACATTATAATAGTTTCGCCTGAATAAAAGTGCATTCTCATTCTTCTTGATCTAATCTTCAGATCTAGTTTTTCCCCATCACCATCCACCACTAGCATACCCTTACCAACCGCTGCCACCATTGTCCCAACCACCCTCCCTCTTCTTCCTCATTGCTACCCCCGCCGCCGCCGCCACTACCATAACCACCACTCCCAAAGCTTCACCGCCGGGTAAGCTCCCGAGCGATGAAAATTCCTCCAAAGAGTGAATCTAGCCGTTACGAAAGCAAGAGCTGCAATCACTAATGCAAGCAACCATCAACACCAGCTCTTGGACTTTGGTTCAGCTTCCATGTAATCTTCCACAAAGTTCTGTACATGTAACAATATTTTACATACATTTATGTATATGTGTGCATATATATGAGGAATGAAAGTTTTCATTGAGATTTAGAACCCTCAGTACTTGTTCCACGATGATGAAGTATTGATTTTGAATCTAGAGGTTTCTTATACTCCATGATCTACCATTTGATGGATGGTGTGTGATAATGCCGATTCACCCGTAGATGATTTCCTAGGATAGTTTGTCTTTTAATAAAGGATAGTTTTGTGATAGAAAATACAAAAATAAGACAATTTGATGTATTTCTAATTTTTTTGATGTCTTCCTAATTTGCTCATTAAAATGACATGCTTCTAAATTGATGAGGTGCAGTTGACTGATTTGTAAATATGCAAGAGAAAAGTGACTAATGTCTGAATCATAATTCCCCAAAGGAAGATATAGATAATATCATTCTCTACTGATTACCAGTAATCATTGGAAAAAAGGATGAGACTTATTGATTGATTGGTTTGTGGCAGGATCAAGTGGGGCTTGGAAATGCTGATTGAAAGGGGCTTGGAACCTATTCTCAAGAAAACAATTCTTTTGCTGTTGTGCAATGCATTATTACTTAGGATTTTTCGAGATTCTCATATGTTTTTAAGGAAGATTTACTGTCTCATCTGGTTTCTAGAACACCATATCCTGGATTCCTCATTTTTAGAGTTTGAAAATGGCTACCTTAGCTAAAAGATGACCAACTTTGTAGGCATGTATGGTGTGTCGTCAATGTCTAGCTAGCGGTGTTTTGTTTGCCTCTCTTGTTTTGATCCCCTTTAGCAAGTAGATCTCCTCCACTTTTGTGTACTATGTTTTTGTTCTTTTAATAAATTCTAGTTTCTTGTAAAAAATTCTTATTTAATCAGTATGCGTTATTACAAAAGGTACTTAACTTCTATTAGGATTGAAAAATTTCTCTTTTGTGTGTCTTGATGCTTTTCCTACTATACGTGTTGATATTAGTTTTTGTATATTGTCTAAAGACGAATTATGAGTTCACATATTTCAGTATGTATAAGTTGGTACATTTGCTTGTCCTTTTCCTTCTTCCTTGTTCATCTCATTATCTGTCCATGATTTGTTTAATGTGTTCAATTTTTTGAGCCTAAGTACTTTTTGAGTGTGTGCTCTTGTATGAAATTTTATTACTTTATTTTCTAATATTTGCCTTCCCTCTTCCAGCTGTCAGTATGGTGAAAGGTGTAAGTTTCTTCATGTGACTCAGCAACAGCCAAAATCCAATGCGTTTGGATTTGGCATGCAAACTGCAACACAATTTCAGCGCTCAAATTCACAACAGCAAAATCCCAATCCTTTTGGATTTGGTGTTCAGAATAGCTCTCAGACTAGAGTGGCCAATGATTTTGGATCCAGACAGAACAATTTCAAGGTTTTTTGCTTTCCTAGATTTGTTGCTACAAATTTAAAAAGGTTACTCTGGTTGTTTTGGTATATTATGTCTTCATGTTGAATACCATTGAAGGACAACATTCTCTCTCTCTCTCTCTCTCTCTCTCTCTCTCTCTCCCGAGTTACTGTATTTAGAAAACTTAAAAGGATTTGTCCATTGTAACTCAGATATATGTCATATATTTATTCTTATTGGTCACAATGATTTTTTGTGGATCAGCCATTTGAAAATAAGTGGACCCGTTTCTCCTCCGTAAATACTGGTAGCTCCCATGCATCACGACAACCTGATAATCAGCCTCAAGTTGCTAATCATAAGTGCGTGCTTGATCAACAGTTTAAACTTTCTCTGTTTGCGGATTTATAGCTTTGCACTCTTTGTTCTCTCATCTTCTTCGTGACTTAAGTAAAATTCCTGATCAAATGTGATCATGTGAAGGTGTTCGGATCCTGAGTCATGCAAACGCCAAATAATTGAAGATTTTGAGCATGAGAGACCTCTTTGGAAGCTTACATGTTACAGCCACTGCAAAAAGTATGGTTTACTAACCACGTCTTTTGATGAAATTGGGATTTCAAATTCTCTGTTCAATTATTGACTAAATTCACATTCAGCTGGTAAAATGTTTCCAGAGGGTAGGATTGGCTTAACAAGTTTGAACATGGCACAAAAATGAGTATAGAATTGCAAGCTTTCATTGCTAGCATTCTTGCTCCAAACTTAAATTTTGATGTGACCGAATGTCATTCTAAACTGTTGGCGGACATGATTTATGGTAATGCCAAATTGACTTTTGCAGAGTGTTTTTGTGGTTCAGGAATTACGTTCCCTTAAAGCCAGCTTAAGTTTGGATATATACTTTTTTAAAAAAAAAAAAATCTGAAGCAAATTAGGTAGCCAACAAGCTTACAAATAAATGATTGACGAACTATTCATAGTATTTCAGATATTTGTGAAAAATTCACAGATTATTGAAATATTTGTCATAAACTATATGGGAAGGGATAACCATTAATATATATTTTTTCCATTGATTTGAATATGTTATTTTTTTTATGTCACTGTATTCTGCCCCTTTCTTTGTCATTATGGGAACAGATCAGGAAGATAGTGGCATAAGCTGTGACTTCTTTTGTTTGCAGACACCCTTGTGACATCATTGGTGATATTAGCTATGATGAATTGCGAGCAGCAGCATATGATGATGCTAAGCGTGGCCTGAGCTTGCAGTCAATCGTAAGAAGATAATACATGGCACATTTGGCACCACTGTAATTGCTTATTTGCTTGTTCATAAATGATATCATGGTCTGTGTTAACGCATTGTTGTGCTAAGTTCTGAAATGAATCTTATACATGCTGCTTGCAGTTTCATTGTAAAATTAATTAACTGATGCTAAAATCTTAGGAGACACTGAGTTTTGTAGGTGAAAGTCAGAAATTGAAAATTTTAGTTTAGATTCATTTTGTACCTTGAAAATGTCATGGGATCAAATCTTATGTAAAGTGTTGTTATGGTCAGCCCCCCAAAAATTGGATCATTCTATAAATGCATGGAAACGGAGCCAATAGTGGTGGAGGAAAGCATTGGAGCACTTACAGAGGTGTATTGTAGGCAGATTTGGCGATTTGAACACTCTGGTGCCTGAAACACACTGTTCACAAGTGGGCTGAGAAACAGTGGGGAGTTCAGGTGGGGTTGAACGTGCTAGAGATGAACGTAGCATGGTTCCTGTTTGAACTGCTGTCAAAGATGAGGTAAACCGAGTACTGAGACGGAAGGATTGGAAATTCGAAGGCCTACAGGCGTCACTCCAGTTATGGTCCCTGGAGGTTTGACCTGTCAAACACAACTTCGGTGGGCAAGGTTGTTAATCAATGCGAGAATGGAAGAAATCCTGGGAGTCACTTGTATCAATTGTGGGTCGAGGGAGTATGCGATCCCCATTTGGTTGGAGGTAGGACCGGTGTGCTTGACGAGGGATCATGACCCAGAGGGGAATGCAGGAGTCACACAGGAGGAAAGGGGGAGAATAGGGGTGAGGAGAGACGTGCGACTTGGGCGCGTAGGGAGGGGAGCCTGGTAAGGGACAGAGGGGATAGGACAGGTGTCAATCATCGGTGACCCCCTTTTATGGATCGTCCAGAACATTCGAATTTCAAATCTGGAGAGGCAGGGGAAGGGACACGTGGTTTTGGGAGGATCACGCGATGCGTGGTCGAGCATAAGGGGGGCACTGGGTTTGGTTTTTAAGACAGGAGCTACAACAGTAGATGGGGTGGGCCAGGAAATAAAAAAGCCCAACTCACCAATAGGCAGGAGGGGACGAGAAGGTTCGAGAATAATGGTTACTTGGGCCGTGACAAGGGGAAGAGGCCAGAGACCCAAGCCAGAGGGGTTAATGAACCCTGAAAAGCAGGCCTTTTTAAGGCCCAAGCTACGTGCCAACCGGTTGAGGCCCAAATGGAAGTGGGAGAGCTCAGCTCAGGGCACACGGAGGAAGATGTGGCTGAGGTTGGTCAAGTAAATTAAGGGAGAGAAGAAGGTTATTCAGAAAGAGGAGATAGGTCTCAAAATGGGAAGGGCGGTATGGAGGGTGGAGTGCAAACAGTAGATGGTCCAGAAGAGGGGAAGGACAACACTAGCGTCATGGGTAGAGGGAAAGAAAAAGGAAGGTAGAAAGGAATACGGTTTGCTCCTTTTGTCAAATGAGGAGGAGGAGGCAGATCAAGGCTTAGAGTGGGTTGAATTAGATAGAAGCAACCTTCCTGATGAGCGCAAATTTCTTTAGTATCTGGAGTCAAGTCTCTGCCAAGAAATCTCTCATCAAAGAGAAGATAGGGATGTGGAGAGGTTGTTCTTTGCAGGAGATGAATCGAACAAGGCAATCGGGGGTGAATTCGCAAGGAGGATAGACGAGGAAGGAGAGGGGCAGAGTCAGGAGCTGATTGGTCAACAACAGTGGGTCAACGAAGAGCCAGTAGAGTGCAATCCTTTAGCTGTGATGTGGCCAGTGGCTCAGGAAAATGAATCGGAATAATTAGGGATTTATTCAGAGGAGTATTTGAGAGGGAAACTGTTGGTGAATGCTGATTGGGTGATGAGAAGAATAGGCAAAGTATGCAGGATCTTGGGGGTTTATTGCGACGGTTTCGAAGAGAGATTGATGAATCTGTTTAAGGAAATTGTGGTGAGTAATTGGAAGCCAAAAATGCACGGTAGTTGCATGTCAGAGAAAGAGAAGAAAGAGAAATCCGAGAAGAGGCTGTAAATGGCATTGAAAGAGCTATCATGTCTAGTCAATTATGATGGCAGAACGCAGTCGGAGGAAGAGCGGAGGCACAGGGTGAGTTGTTAAGATTGGGTGCCCCATGAATCTAAAAACTTTGTCTTGGAATATGGGTTGGTTGAACGATCCAGATAAGAGGATGTTCATTTTTGGAGTTTTAGGCATCTTCTAGACTGGATTCACACTAATGTAGAGTTCTAAGGGGTGTTGAATTGTATGGAAGGGTGCTTTGGCTCTAGCTCATTTGATTTTCTTGTATATGTCTTACGCTTCTGAGGCACTTCTTTTTAATAAACTCATAATTTTTAATGGCAAAAAAGGATCTTTGTGTTTGCCTCCTTTAAGCCATAACACACTATATTTCTACTTTTTTTAATGCATAAGTCTCCTTTACTCCACCTTTGTCTCATCTCTTCTAGCCCTTTCCTTCCTTGACAGAGGCTCCTGTTATTCCTTTGTAACTCTGTTTTTGCTAGCTTTAAGGGCTTGTTCTCTGTTACGAGCTTGGAATTCTAGAGAAAGTGCTAACTTTGTGTTTGTCTCCTTCAAGCCATAACACTGTGTGTTTCTTCTCTTTTTAAAGCATAAGTCTCCCCAATTTTACCTTCGCCTCGTCTCTTCGAGCCCTTTCCTTCCCTGACAGAGGCTCTTGTTATTTCTTTGTATCTTTGTTTTTGCTAGGATTGGAGGCTTGTTCTTTGTTACGAGCTTTGTATTCTTGAGAAAGTGCTAACTTCGTGTTTGTCTCTTTTAAGCTATAACACTCCGTGTTTCTTCTCTTTTTAAAGCATAAGTCTCCTTAACTCCACCTTCGTCTCATCTCTTCTAGCCATTTCCTTCCCTTACAGACCCTTCCGTTTTTCCTTTGTATCTCTGTTTTCGCTAAGATTAGAGGCTTGTTCTTTGTTACGAGTTTTGTACCAGAGAAAGTTCTTGAGAATCAGTGTCTTATTTGTTTTCTTGTCTTTCACTTCTTTCCAAGCTTCCCCAAACTTTCCTTCACATTAGTCACTTCCATTCTTCTTTTGATAATTTATTAATAATAATTATAAATAATTAAGTTAATATTTCAATAAGCAAAGGACAGGCTACTGATGAAGATTCAACAGCTGGACAGGAAAGAGCAAGACAATTCTTTGACAGAGGAGGAGAGATGTGCTCGGGGTGACATGAAAGGGAGTTGAGGAGAACTTTGAAGTTAGAGGAAATTTCATAGATGCAGAAATCAAGAGTCCTATAGTTGAAAGAAGGAGACAGGAATACCGAGTTCTTTCACAGGGTGGTGAATTACCATAGATGAATAAACCACATTGATGAGGTGACAATTAGAGACAGAAGTATGTAAGGGGTGGAGGAAGTGAAGGATGTGATAGTGGGATTCTATCAAAACTAATATACCGAAGCCTGTGAGTGGAGACCGAACCTTGAGGACATGGAGTTTGCTAGTATCACGGAGGAGCAAGTGGAGAGCCTAGAGAGACCATTTGAAGAAGAAGAGGTTGTAGCGGCTTTGAAGAATACTGATAGGGATAAGGCATCGGGGTCGGATGGATTCATGATGGCCTTCTACAAGCATTGTTGGAGGGTCATACAAAGAGATGTTATGGAGGTTTTTGGCCAATTTCACAAGACATGTTCTTTTGAGAGAAGTATTAATGCTTCATTTATAGCCTTTATCACGAAGAATGAAGGGGCGGAGAACATTAAGGACTACAAAACTATTAGCCTTGTCGGGAGCTTGTATAAATTGTTGGCCAAGGTTCTTCCTACACGAATGAGAGAGATAATGGGTGGAATAATTTCGCTAAGTCAGAATGCATTTGTGGGAGGTAGGCGAACTCTTGATGCAGTCTTAATTGCGAATGAGTGTGTTGATGCTAGACAGAAAAGTAAGAAGGTATGATCATGTAAATTGGAATTTTGTGGTTTACCTTTTGGCTAGAATGGGTTTTGGGGAGAGATGGCGAATATGGATCCAAGTGTCTCCACAGTGTTGTATTCAGGTGATGGTAAATAGTACTCCAATAGTTTTGTTCAAGTCTTCGAGAGGTTTGAGGCAAGGAAATCCTCTCTCGCATTTTCTTTTTGTGGTAGTCATGGAGGCACTTAGTAGTATGATGGACAAAGCTAGGAATGGGGGATTACTTCATGGCTCTATGATTGAGAATAGGGATAGGATGAGAGAAGAGATCCCACACGTTATGTTTGCGGATGACACTATCGTCTTTTGCGAGGTAGAGGAGATTCAACTCAGCATAATGATCCGGCCCACGCTGTAGGAAGAGGATTTTTATTTGTGTATAATTGCAGCACTATTTATTATGGAATGTGATTTTAGATAAATCGTGGAGATTACACGACGAAACCTTTCATGTTTAGGGTTGTGCCAATAGATGTCTGGCGATTGTTGTGCTTTGAATTGTACATTCCGGTTTGGGGCGTGAAATTGTTCAAGGTTCAAACCAAAGAATCCTCCCTATAACTCCTAATTCGGAAGTGACTAAGATGCCCCATCAAACTCACTACTGCTTCTAACTTCCAGTCCTGCATATTCCTCCTAAAACAAGGAGTCAACACCCAATCCCCTCTGGCCCAAGAAGCGCAATCCACCAATGCACCTATATTCAAAGCAATCCTATATAGTTGGGGGAATTGATCCTTCAATGTAACATCACCACTCCAGGGATCCGTCCCGAACCTCACCCTCGAACCATTACCCATTTAATGGCAAATGAACTTTCAAAATTCTTCCCTCCCCTTTTTTTTTTTGATTTGTAAAATGAAACTAGAATAAAAAGCACCCAAGGGTGACACACCACAATATAGAGAAAGTACAAAGATTGTACACTTGAGGGCTTAAAAACCTCAAAAAATCTATACAAGAACCTATAGAGGAAGGAAGACTCTTATTGGCCCAAAAAAACAAAAGGTGCAACAAGCCATCCTTGAAAACAAAATAGGGTTTTTCACACCCTTCAAAGACCCGAATGTTCCTTTCACAGCACAAGATCCAAACCACACAATGGGGAGACCATTCTCCAAATTCCTCTAATGTCCTTCCTGATCCGTGAATTATTCCAACAAGTGACAAAATCCATTAGCCTACCCGGCATCACCCAGGAAACCCCCAAAATAGACAAAACCATATTCCACGTGTCACCCGCCACAGGACAATGAATCAACAAGTGATCTACAAATTCGGCTTTTCTTTTGCACATTGGGCATCTACTCGCCAACTGGAATCCCCTCCTCTTAAGATTATCACACGTCAATATAACTCCCCAAGCAGCCATCCAAACAAAAAAGGCGACCTTTGAGGGAACTTCAGAATGCCACACAATCTTCCCAGGAAACTGTCTTCCTCTGTCACCCACCAAAATCTTACAAAATGACTTAATAGTAAAGCAACCTTGAGCCATCCCAAACAATCCACTCTGTTCCCCACAGTTTTGACCCCCTGCCCTTATTTATTGATCTTCACAAACCACATCCATAAGGTTCCACAACCTCTCTAGAGAACGACCCGTTATCTTCACACCCATATTTTAAGTCTCTCACCTTCCTCCATTGAGTATCCTCCTCCATCGCAATTGCCACAACCATTTCCCCAAAAGAGCCATATTAAATGATCTCAACCCTTTGATGCCGAAGCGGCCCCTTGATCCTTGAAGCTATTACTTTACCCCAACTTATCAAATTAATCTTCCTCTCCTCCTCTAGACCTCGCCATAAAAAGTCCCTTTAAAGCTTACCTAGCCTCCTTTACACTGAAGTCGGCATCGGGAAAAGAGACATAAAATAGGTTGGCAAGCTGGCCAAATTACTCTTTACTAAAGGAATCCTGTCGCCTTTAGAATAGTAGTCTCTTCCACCCTGTGAATCTCTTTTCAAACCGTTCCACCACTACATCCCACATTGCCTTGGACCTAGAATAAGCTCCCAATGGTAATCTCAAATAAACTCGAAGGAAGGGATTCAATCCTATAACCCAAATGTTTTACTTGAACACATCTGATTTTTTAGAGCTTTACATTCAAAAATTGTCATTGATGCACCATCAACATCTGAAGAGGGTCCTACTAAGGTGTTTCCCTTGACTATCTCAATTTAAGTCAACAAAGCCTTATCCCAACTATGTGGGGTTGGTTACATGAGTCATATCTTGCCATTCTATTCTATTTAAGATTGTTTCTTCAGTTAGATCACACATTATTATATCTTTTTTTAACTATCTCTATCAAAGTTAATTTTGGTTGTCCCTTGCCCCCTAGTATGATCCTTGATCTGAACCAAGTCGCTCTTCCTTAGTGGTGCATTTAGTGGTTTCATTGTATATGGACGTATCACGTTAATTGGTTTTCTCTCATTTATCTCCTATAAGTTCTATTCCTATCATCTCATGAATGTATTCATTTTTAATTTTATCTTTTCCTGTCTTAATGCACATCCATCTCACCATTCTTCTTTCAGTTACAATCAATTTATTAATATGTTGTTTCTTAATTGCTTAACATTCCGTTTCATTCAACATCGCTGGTGTAATAACTTTTTCTAGAATATACCTTTGAATATTAAAGGTATATGTCGATCACACAGTGCGCCGAATGCACTTTTGCACTTAAACCATGTTGTTTTAATTTTATGAGTAACATAATCTCTAATTTCTCCTTCCCGATAGATAAGTGAACCTAGATAACGAAATTTCACTTTTTATTATCTCTTGATTTTAATCTTCACTATATTCCTGTTTGTGTTCCTTCCTATTGTTTATTATCACAGTCACATCATACATATCCTTTGCTATTTCGATAGATGGTTTTGTAACTACTTTGTTTTCTAAAACCCACTATATTAGATCTCAAAGATTCTATCATAGACTTTTTCTAAATCGATAAGTACCATATGAAGATCTTTCTTTATTTTTTTATCTCTATATTTTTCAATAAGCATTCTTAATAAGTAAATAGCTTCCATTGTTGACCTCCTTGGCATAAACTTGAATTGATTTTACAACACAACTGTCTCAAATCTTATCAGTGCTCGATCACTTTCTTTCAAAGATTCATAGTTTGACTCATTAATTTAATACCATGATAACTTTTACAATTTTGGATATCTCCTTTATTTTTATGTAGGTACTAGAATGCTTTTTCACCACCTATCTAGCATTTTCTTGGTTAATCTGATATTAAAGAAATTTGTTAGCCAAGGCATACTTTTCTCCCCTAAACCCTTCCAAACTTCAGTAGGAATACTATCTAGTTCTAAAAACATATTAGTTTTCATCTTCCTTGATGCATTTTTTTTATACCTTGGACGCTCTAATCCTACGAAAAATTATATTTTCTCTACTGCCCCTATCGTTCTCTACATATGCGTTTTCTATATGGTTTTCATTCAATAACTTCTCAAAATAGCTTTTCCATCTGCCTTTAATTTCATCATCATTCATCAATACTCTTGAATTTTCACTTTTATGTACTTAATATGATTAAATTGGTTTTCCTATCCCTTGACTTAGTTTGTATATATTTTTTTCTTTCCATCTTTTGTATTAAATTTGAAATAAAAACCATCACATGCCTTATGTTTAGCATCTCTCACAGCTTTCCTTACAACATTCCTTGCATTTTTATATGCTTCCCAACTTTCTTTTGTTCTAATTTTTTGTCAAGAAGTGGAA
This sequence comes from Nyssa sinensis, assembly GCA_008638375.1. Taxonomy (NCBI): domain Eukaryota; kingdom Viridiplantae; phylum Streptophyta; class Magnoliopsida; order Cornales; family Nyssaceae; genus Nyssa; species Nyssa sinensis. Next base: position 92,443 of record CM018047.1, read on the forward strand.
TAAAGAGGTCTTTGGCAACGTTCAAGTAAAGAAGCTGGAAATTTTGCAGGGTATTTTGGAGCTAGACCAGAAGATCAGCAAGGTCCCCTTCGAGAGGAAGAGAGAAGCTTGAGGGAAGGTTTGAAAGGCGAGCTGGGGCTCCTCCTCAAAGCTGAGGAAGTGTCCTAGAGACAAAAATCTAGGGCTACGTGGTTAATAGAAGGTGATAGGAACACAGAGTTTTTTCACAGGGTGGCTTCAGCACACCACAGAAGCAATCGTATCTCAACAATCAGTATTGGGGACCGAGTGATTTCAGAGGAGGAGGAGGTCCGGAAGAATATTGCAGATTTTTATGAAGACCTTTTCAGAGAACCTCGTCAGTGGAGGCCAGGGATTGAGGACCTTCGGCTGAATAGATTAAATGGGGAGGAGACGTCTAGGCTGGAAAGACCTTTTGAGGAGGAGGAAGTGAAGGAGGCTTTAGGCTCCTGTGATGGGGATAAAAGCTCAGGTCCAGACGGTTTCTCAATGGGTTTCTTCAAGCATTGCCGGCGTGTTGTGAAAGAGGATGTTATGGCCTGCTTTAGAACTTTTCATTCTAATGGCTCTTTTGTTAGAAGCTTAAATGCTTCCTTTATTGCACATCAAGGCTGAAGAATGTTTTGGAGGGAGTGGTTTCCAATGCCCAAAATGCTTTTGTAGGTGGGCGTCAAATCCTGGACGTAGTCCTTATAGTGAATTAGTGCATTGATTCAAGAAGGAAGCTGAATCAGGCAGGCCTAGTGTGTAAACTAGACATTGAGAAGGCCTACGACCATGTTAGCTGGGGACTTTCTGATGGCTATGTTGCGAAAGATGGGGTTCGGGCCTAAATGGAGGGAGTGGATCAAAACCTGTATCTCTTCAGTCTCCCTTTCTGTGTTGGTAAATGGAGTGCCAGCAGGTTTTTTCAGGCCTTCCAGGGTCTTACGGCAAGGGTATCCCTTGTCTCCATTCCTATTTACGATTGTTATGGCAAGCTTTAAACCGTTTCATGGTTAGAGCTGAAGAGATGGGCATGGTGAAAGGCTTCTCTGGGAGTGCCAGAAGGGGTGATAGCGGGGGGATCTCTCACCTTTTTGCTGACAATACTATAATTTTCTGGGATGCTAAGATCCAGCAGCTGAGGTTTATTAGATGCATCCTCCTTTGTTTTGAGGGGGTCTCGGGTCTTAGAGTCAGCCTTGCTAAGAGCAAAATCATCCCGGTGGGAGAGGTTAACAGGGTGGTGGAGTTGGCCGCAATCTTGGGGTGCAGGGTGGGTTCTTTCCCAGCATCCTATCTAGGACTGCCTCTGGGAGCCTCTGTGAAATCGTGCAGCTAATGGGATCCGGTGGTGGAGAGGTTTCAAAGACGCCTAGAAGGCTGGAAAGTTCAGTTCTTATCGAAAGGGGGCAGAATAACACTCATAAAAAGTACCCTTTCAAATCTTCCTACTTATTTCTTGTCTCTTTTCCCCCTGCCATCTACAGTGGGAAAGAGGCTAGAGAAGATTCAGAGGAACTTTTTATAGGGCAGCAATGGTGATGCGAGGAAGCTTCACTTGGTGAATTGGGAGAAAGTCACTAAGCCTCTGTATGCAAGAGGGTTAGGTCTGAGAGATCTGAGAACTTTCAATAAAGCCTTGTTAGGCAAATGGTTGTGGAGGTTTGGGAGTGAGGAGAATGCTAGGTGGAGGTGGATCGCCGATCATCTCCTCTAAATATGGTTGCAAAGAAGGTGGCTGGTTCTCTAAGCCTGTGGAGAGCCCAGTGGGGTGGGGTTTATGGAATCATATCCAGAATGGAGTTGGTGACTTCAAGGCCTGTATAGGGTGGAAGGTAGGGAGGGACAATAGAATCAAATTTTGGTGGGATTTATGGTGTGGGGAGGAAGCATTGAAGGACAAATTTCCCAATCTGTTTAGCCTAGCTAGCTTCAAGGAAGCATGGGTGAAGGATTGCTGGGATAGGGAAGGGGGTGGTAATGTTTGGACTCCTAAGTTTAGGAGAGCTTTTTTTGACTGGGAGATGGAGGAAATTGGTCGGGCTGCTATCTCACTTACAGTGTTTCAAGATTTCAGATGATATAGAAGATGTTACGGAGTGGAGAAAGGCTTCAGGTTCTTTTTTGGTGAGGTGCTTTTTTAGGAATCTGGTGTTGGAGGGGGACGTTAATTTTCCATGGAGACAAATCTGGCAATCGATAGGCCCGCTAAAGGCTGTTTTTTTTTTTTTTTTTGCGTGGGAAGCCTCTTGCGAGGCTATTTTGACCCTGGATAAGCTAAAGCGAAGGGGCTTTCTTTTGCCAACAGGTGCTGCATGTGCTTGGAAGCGGAGGAAACAGCCAGTCATCTTCTCCTTCACTGCCGTTTTGCAAGGGACACTTTGAATTTTTTGTTCTCTCTTATTGGCATGGTTTGGGTTATGCCAAGCAATGCTAAGGAGACTTTGAGGGGCTGGTCTGGGGTGGGTTTGCAAAAGGAGATCAAAGGTATTTGGAAGATGGCTCCAGTGGGTCTTCAATGGTGTCTTTGGAAGGAAGGAATAATCGTATCTTTGAAGGGGAACGTGCTACTCTTTCCTTGTTTAAAGATAATTTTTTGAGAATTCTATTTTTTTGGGCTAGAGCAGCTTTGCCTGTTAGTGCTCTGTCTGTAGTGGATTTTTTGGGATCTTTGAATCCTAGGTAGAGCTTGCCTCTTGTTTGTACATGGGTTCGCCCCCCTCAGGCGCCTTTGAATATACTCATTTACTTATAAAAAGTTAACACTCATTTTTCACTTTAACGACTTTTTGGGCTTCCTCACTCCACCACTAAGTTTCCTTAAATAGTGGTCCTATTCTTTTTTATTTTCCCAAAACCTCTTTTGATATTGCCATTCCATTCCATATTACATTAGTTCCATCATTTAAGTTGCATTGTATTTCTTTTTGAATCTTACTTTGAAATAGCTATAGTTTTCTCTCCTTTTAAATTTCACCATCTAATTCTTGGTTTTAAGTCTCCTTACTCTTTTGTATTTGACTTTAATATATATGCAACTTCCTCACTCCATCTCTTTTTAAACTTCTAGGAAAATGGCTATGGAGATACGCCCAAGAAGATGATGTTATATGGAGGAAGACCATTGTGGCAAAGGTGGGTGAAGGAGAAGGGAAATGGTGTTCCAAAGTGGTTGATGGGGCTCATGGGGTAGGGCTATGGAAGAGTATCAGAAAGGGGTTGGAGAATTTCCTCGAATGCACTTCCTTAGTGGCCAGAAAAGGAGATAGGGTGAAATTTTGGAAAGATGAGTGGTATGGAAACACAACTTTAGAACATAGATTTCCAAGACTACTTCGCATCTCCTCAAATTAGGATGCGTGGGTGAAGGACTACATAACCTTTAATGGCAATGGTCTTGTATGGGCTCCTTGATTTAGGAGAAACCTTAATGATTGGGAGGTGTAGGAGGTTCTTGATTTGATGGCCCTCCTTCATAGAGTACATTTGGATGTATCTAGAGAGGATGCTCTTTGGGGAAATTGGATGCTAAAGGAAAATTTTTTCTAAGATCCTTTTACTTGTACATGATGAATAAGGATGTGGGGAACTTCCCTTGGTAGGCCATTTGGAAGGTTAATGCTCCCCACAAAGGTTGCCTTTTTTTATTGGGCCGTGTTATGGAAAGCAATCTTAACTCAAGACAATCTCCAAAGAAGAGGTTTCTCCTTGGCAAATATATGTGTAATGTGTTGTGAGGGGGAAGAGAGTATCAATCACTTGCTTCTCCATTGCCCCTTTGCAAGAGATACTTGGCAAGTATGCCTATCACCTTTTGGGTTAGTAGGGGTGATGCCTTGGTCAGTTGGAGATATGATTAGAAGTTGTCACGGTACTCGGGTTGGTTGTCACGTAAAGAGGGTGTGGAAGCTTGTTCCACTTTATATTTTTTGGAATATATGGAAAGAGAGAAATAGTAGGATTTTTGAGGGGAAATTACTCCCGCTAGTAGATTCAAAGATAGGTTCTTACACCTTTTGTATTTTTGGGCAAAAGAAGCATATCCATCTTATATAGATTCTTATGTAGAATTTTTTTTTTTTTGGTTTTGGTGGGGGGGGGGGGGGGGTTGTTGAGGATATGATATAAGACTCCTTTTGTTTTTTTGCCCTCCTAGGGCTGCTAATGAATATCTCAATTTTCCTATAATAGAAAGGTATTTGTTATCATAAAATCATATGCTACTATGAAATCTAATATTGTCTTTCCAGCAATATTCTTATCTCCAAATCCGCAACTCACATGGATGATCTAATCCCCTCGTTTATTTTTTCCTACATGCTCATTAAAGTCACATTCTATAAATATCTTCTTTTACATGTATGCCTTGAATTAGTCCATCCACATGTTCCCAGAATTGTTCTTTAATGTGTTTGTCTAATCATATTTGGGGTGCATGAGCGCTCCTAATATTAATTATATTATGGATATTATCCATCCCCTTTCCTAATAATGTTTACTACTTTTTCTTTGAAATCCTTATATATAATTATCTCTTTGCCATTTCTACCTTCTTTTTTTTCCCTGTGTAATAGAGTTTATTTCTAGTCTTTTCAATTTCCCTAGCTTTCTTTTGTGCTTATTTAAATTTTTGTAATGCTATATTCACCCTTCTCCTAATCATAGTAGCTATTGGCTCCATCTCTTATCAATGTTCTTAAATTCCAAGTTGCTAATCTAACTATGTTGTCGTGGACTAACTTTTATACCCGTGCTCATTATCAAGACGTGGGAACCGTTGCCCACTTTTCACTGCACCCGAGCACCAGCACGGCATCCTTACCCATTTTTCAAAGCACCTGGTAGCTGATGCAATGTGTCGCTTAACCGGAACACCCTAGCAGTTATGCAATTAATCACAGGATTCATGTTCATAAGAGATCTAACAAAATTTTATGCTGGCTGCCAGCTACCTAACAAAATTTTATGCTAGCTATATAATGATATGACAATAAGCATGCCACATGTGGATTTTCCTTTGACCATCTCATTGTGGCTTTTGCTTAGCATCTGATCATGGAGTCAGCACTGTCAAATGAGTTTCCATCTTGGGAACTTAGGGGGCCGCTAGGCTGCCAGCCAACAAAAATTGCCTGCCTCACCGCACATATGGTGCCAATTAAACTTGTGAGAGGTAGAAGCATATTACAATCAATGAAAATCTTCGAAGTTAATTGCCACTTTTCTAGAACAGAAAAACATTAGGTTTTTTCGTTGAAACCGTGATTCTGTTTCTTTGATTCAAAATGCAGTCATTAAAGAAATCCAGTCTCCTCTATAGCTGAAATAAAAATCTTTCAAATTTAAACAATGTATTCATGAATAAATATTTCTATAAAACTTATCGAAAAGAAGAATAAATATTTCTATAAAGGCCAAAGGAATGAGATATTTTTTTTTCTGATTATATGCCATATATCCTTGATATGAAACATTTTTAAAAAAATGAATAGAAATTAGTTTATACATCATTATATGACTGGACATGCGAATGGATATAGAGAATGATGCCTTGTTATTACCTTCTTGAATTTTATACAGATTTCTTGATAGTTTTTAGTAAAATTTTGATATTGATCCACCCAAAAAGGGGGGGAGGGGGGGGGGGGTGGATTTAATATTAGGAAAACTGCAGTACTCCATAGCCCATGAAGAATAGTGGCCTTGTTATATTTTAATGTCGAAGGTTTTTCAAGCTATGTTGCTGTTTTGATAAAGAAGACCCTGTTATTATCTGATCCCAGCATATAACATCATTGAATTTGGACACGGGTATCAGGATATTTCCAATGTTTTTAAGAATATGATCTGGCACATGCTCTTGTAATATATTCTCTCTCTTCATTTGCCATTATTTAAAATAAGGTTTTTAATCTTGGGAAGTTAATGTTGTAACTGTTGGCCATCGGAGTCACTAGATAGACTGGTTTGTCCACCAGTTATGATTCCGAAATAGCATGCCAGTTATGTAAAATAAGGTTTTTACATTAACATGCTTGCTGTTCACTGCAATCCATTAAATCCCCTAAGAGAAGAAGATTCTATGCTTGAAGATACTTCTCCATGCCCATGATGCATTTAATAGAGATCTAGATTCAGATAATACGTATATTGAGATGGTTGTTTATGACTAGATTCACCAATGTTACCTGTTCAGTCAATTGTTTCCAGCCTACTTTTGCCAGTGTTAATGTAATATCCTCAAAGGTTGAGTCCTAAACCTTCTGAAAGTGACTGCTACCTAAGCACCCTTGTGTGATACATATAAATTGTTTCTTGATTGCAACACTCTTTAGAATTACTTCCCCACCCCCCCACCCCCCCAAAAAAAAAAGAAAAAAAATCTTTGGAACTTGCTACGTTATTGTTGTTTATTTTTGACGACAGTTGCATGTGATGCAGTTCACAGAATATTTCCTAATGGCTAATGCGTATGTCTTAAATGGTATTTGTCCTATAATTGATTGAAATGAATTATAAAGGAGGTAAATGCGATTGACTTTCTTGTAACGTAAGAAAGCATATGAAACTCTTGAGAGTTATTTTCTAAATGTTCTGCCTTGTAATTTTATCTCTGATTCTGCTAGTGATGATGTTAGATTAACTTGTAATCTCAACTCAACTCAACTAAAAAAAGCCTTATCCCAATTATTTGGGATCGGCTACATGAATCTTATCTCGCCATTCTTTTCTATTCAAGGTCATTCTTTCCGTTAAACTACCCATTACCATATCCTTTTTAACTACTTCTACTAAGTTAATTTTGGCCGCCCTCGCCCCCTAACATGACCCTCAATAATAACCATGTCACTATTCTTTATTGTTGCATTTATTGGTCTTCGTTTTACATGACCATAGCACCTTAGCCGATATTCTATCATCTTATCTACTATAGGTGTTACTCCTACCATCTCACGAATATGTTCATTCCTAATTCTATCATTTCTTGTCTTACCACATATCTTAACATCCTCATTTCAGCTACATTAATCTTATTAGAGTAATACTATCCTTACCTTAACATTTTACTAAAAAAAATTTACCTGCTGACATGGTTGTTTTTGGTGCTAGTGAATTTAGTCTCCTGGTGCAAGTGAATTGAGCCTCTTGGTGCTAGTCATGTCAGGTGAGTCCAAGAGGCTTAACTGATTAGCACTAAAAGGTTTAATTGACTAGCACCCGCATATACCAAGAGGCTTAATTGACTAGCACCCGAATAGCCACGTCAACAGGTAAAATAATTTGGTAAAATTTTATGATAAGAATAGCATTCCTCATCTTATTAACATATTTCGTAACTGCCCAACATTTCTATCCCATACAAGATGATTGGCCTAATAGATGTTCTATAAAATTTACCTTTTAATTTTAAAGGTATATGCCGATCACATAATATCCTAGACACACTTCCCCACTTAACCCATGCTTCTTTAATTCTATGAGTAACATCATCTCCAATTTCTCCCTCTTGATGATTAAGTGAACCTAGATAACGAAAATTTTCACTTTTTATTAATCTTGATTTTCAATTTTCACTACATCCCCATTTTATTACTAGTTTTACTAAAATTACACTCAAGATATTCAGTTTTTGTCCAACTTATCTTGAATCCTTTTGATTCTAAAGCTTCTCTCTAAATCTCTAACTTATCATTTATCCCTCTTTTAGTTTCATCAATTAAGATCATCAGCAAAAAGCATACACTATGGCGGGCTGCAGAAATAAGGATCAAGTTAAAACTTAATGCTTGTGTGAAGACCATTTGAGGAGGATTATTTCCTCCTCTTCTTTTAATTAATTTGGTTCCAATAGAGGGTCATACTAATTGAATTGTGATTCAGCATTTTGATTTAGGTAGTATTGGGAATAAGACTTGATAGGCTACAACTTTGAAAGGAGTATTAGCTTTTGTAAAAAGTTCAAAGGACTCGAAACTTTGTTCCATAAAAAAATTTCTGCATCTGCATTCTTATAATTTTATGTGGGTCTGGATCAACTTACAGTGATGTTAAAATCATTAGATTTATAACTACTAGAAATATCAGTGATACTACTTTTACTAATCGAAAAAAAAAGAAAGCCAAATTATAAATATCAGTGATGTTATAGTTCATTAAATAAGCTGCTGGATAGATTGCTTTTTTTCCACTTACAGATTGAGAACATGTCGATACAGGTTGAGAGAGAGAGGATCTTACTCAATTCCAAGTTGCTTGAATTTGAAAGCCTACTTCGAAATCCTTGTGCTGTTCCACCACATTCTGCTATTGCCACCCAAAGTCCCTTTTCTGCAGCAAGTCCGAATGCATCCTCAATGACTGCTCGAAACGGCGCTCCTCCTTCAGTCTCAAGTTTCAGTCAACTGGGTGCATCGCTCAATATAGGATTTGGAATGAGGCAAGATTTCATCCTAAAATCTGAATTTGTACTTGTTTATCTTCTTTCATGGCATTTGTTGATTTGTAGAACAATTTTAACATTTCTTTTGTTTCTGAAGATTTTCACCCCAAAGTCTGGTTTTCAAGCCTATCCTTTTGATTTTATAAATATGTTGGGGCTTTTTGTGTTTGTGTGTGTGTGTGCAGTCCTGCTAATCCAACAAACAATGCTTTTGGGCAACCAAATTCCTTCCAAACTTCCAGTCAGACTTCAAGAGTATTTGGGACAAACATGATGGCATTTGGAAGTGCAGGTTAAATTTCAAAGGTTTCTTATGTTAAAACACTAATATGCATGTGTTTCTGTATGTGCATATTGCCTCTTAACTCAGTCGTATGGCAGGTTCACTTGGCAACCAACTTCCTACCCCGCCACCTGGAGGTTCCTTTGCCTCCAATGCAGCACCCTTCAGCAACAATGCTGCAAGTGCTGAACGAAAACCATCTTCCACTTGGACCATGTCACCACAGATTCCCAGTTTGGCAAGTAACCAGTCGCCAATGCTTTCTAATGGGTCTAACCTTGCTTTCGGTACAGTTGAACAATCAAACTTGAATGCCGATATAATGTAAGTTTCCCAATATTTTTTTTTTTGACATATGCAAGCAACTAAAAAAAATATCATCAATTACAAACAAAACCAACCAGGCAACCACCCTTAATCTCCAGCAGACAAAGTTCTTGGGAGGTTATTTACCCTTCATAAAGAATAGTGGACAACAGTTGGTAAATGGGAAAACCTGCCTTTCAGTTATATAGATTATGAACATGCAACCAAGGAAAATCCTATGTATTGTTTTGAGTTTGTTGCTTGCTCAGCTGACTGTGGATTTATTTAGAATCAAGTTTTTTTTCTTCTTTTTATTATTCTTTTGAACAGTTTCTGAACCTAATCTGGCTTGTCCCTTCCCGTCCTTTTAACAGATGATGATTGAACCCTGATTATTCTGGTTGGTTGGTTACAGGGTTCCATTCCCACCATTCAGCTTAATTTCGGGTCATGTCCTTTGCTGAATCACTAAACACGTTGATTTGCAAATTTTTTTCGAATTTCCCTAGCCATGCCCCCTAGGAATTGATTCATACACCAAAACCACCACATCAACCTCTCACCTCACCCCACAAACAAAGGCCCCAACCCAACGAAAAGAAGAAGAAGAAAATTCATCTCTTTATTATGTGTTTTCTGTATATATCTCTGGATAGGATCTGTATTTTGTAGGAATTTTTCTTTTTAACTGTTACCGAGTTGTCTTATGCTTGTAATTATCTTTGGTTTGTCGTGTCCATCCTGCAGCGAAAATGTGCCAAGGGACAATGGTTCAGCGGATAATAATATTTGGTTGAAAGAGGAATGGAATCCTGGAGAGGTAAAGACCTAATTTATGCTGTATACTTAGATTGTGCTTAAATTAATTAGTTTTCTTGCTCTGAGTGGCTGGAACTTGGGGAGCTCGGCAGTATCCTCTAATACTAATTGTATGTGGAAAACAACTGAACTGTGAATTTGATTCTAATGCAATGTGTTGGTCTTTGACAATATTACATCAAAAGCTTAAAAATTATAGTCACACAATATAAGTGCATATGAATTTCAGTTTAATATTGTAGTTCATTTTCCCATTTCCAAGCTTGATTTAGGAAAGCATTAGCAATGCTGATTCGGAAATTGTAAGTTTTGATATCTAATTAATGTTTTTCTTCTCTCCTTCAGATTCCAGAAGACGCACCACCAGATCAATATATCTCTTAATGATAATTTTAGGACTTGGAAATGCAAATCATTTGTGCCTTTCTATACGAGCACAACCAGATACTGGTTTTGCGAGATTGATAATAAGTGAATCTCAAATTTACGGCAACCCTGAGAAGTTACTAATCAGCTGCAAATTAGTGAGCCTGAGTCTGTCTCTCATTCTTCCCCTTTTATCTGTTGGAATGTTTTGACTTTTCTGGTTGGTTGGGGAATTTTGGTAACTGTATTTTATTAACCATGCCCGGGCTGGATCCTTGGTGAGCCGTTAAAGTGGTAACTAAAAGAGACTTGTCTATGTTGAGATAGCTGGGTAAACGATCTTTTGCACAAAATTTTGCAAATATGTAAAATAGTCAAAAATCCATGCAAATTTGATGTTTTTATAATTTGTTTATAGGTGAACATAAAATTGAAAAAATTTATTTGAGGAATGTGAAGTAATTTAGTGGGTTATTCAAAAATATTTCAGATTCCAAACACATTGGACAATCAAAACAAAAATTTCATACCTCTAATGAAGTTGGTTTTTGTAAACTTGAGCACAAGGAGAACCTGTTAATTGTACCGTTTCAATCTTTTAGTGGTCTCACATCATATGCCTTTTTGTTTTTTCGATATTGCCTTTCTTTTAACTTGGTTTTGGTGATGTAGTTGATTGTATAGGTAAAATAAGATCCCTGCAAAAAAAAAAAAAAAAAAGAAGTCACCAAAGGGGACGAGTGGATGAGGGAATCACTCTCATTGCTAGAGAATTCATAACAAGAGGGCAAGGAAATTGCTTCACCAAAGGGGACGAAATTTGAGCCATCATTTCGTTGTTCACCATCATAGTCCTAGGTGGGACTCTGTCGTTCTCGATGCTCCGCGACTAGTGTTTTTCCTAAACTTTCTTCCTTGGTTAGCCCAATCTTTGCCTCCGGTTTCACTAATCGTGCGATGGGTTCTCACATCGTTCCAGAGGAGATTGCTTCCTCTAATTCAGAGCTCACTCCTACAATCCAAGGTGAATCCATTCCTTTGGCTGATCAACTTGGGGGATCATCACATCTCATTCTGTGAAGCCCTCCTTGTACTCGTTCCATACTGGCATTCCCATGTGTGCCTAGGCGGTAGATGGACAAACCCTTTCAAGCTAAGTCTGTGGTTCCTTCTATAACTCTTACTAACCTAAACCATTTTAGGATTATCTATAAATCCCTAACTAGATTAAATTTAGGGTACCTTCTCATTGCCTTCATCATCGCCTCTTTCTTTTTCTTCCCGCTCAATGGAATCAAGAGAAATCATTAGGTCAATGGAAGTTGAGGTGATTGGTTTTTGGGCTGGTTCAATTGCCTCCTCGACCAACTTCACTTGGAAATAGGTGAATATCTTAGTGAGATATGCACCATATGGCAATGCGATTTTCTTCCTAAGCTTTTTGAGGGTTTCTTTCATGTTACAAAGGATAATGCGTGGAAGACAAATGGGAATACATTTCTCAAGATGATAAAGGAGAAGGCTTTGAAAGCCACTCATTTCATCACGGTGGCCTTTCCAAGGAAAGACATTGGTGCCTAGAAACCTATGGAGTAAGACAATATAGGGGAAAAGTTCATTGGCTCTCATGTAGGTTTCGGTGGTGCGATTAGGAGTTATGATTTGACACCCTCATACGAGACATCAATGATTTCGACCAAGATTGATGTTGTCAAAACAATGTTAGTGCTCCTTACCCTAGATGTGATTAGGGGACTTTTACTGTTAAATTCAAATTTAAGATGATGGTAAAAGTATCTTACCAACATGGGATATACTATTGGTGGAACATCAAGTAATCCTTGCCAACCAATACACATTAGAAGGTTCTAGAATTTGTCATCAAAAGATGATTTAAGACAAACTCCTCTTCTATTATCGAATCCCTCATTGAAAAAACCACTCTACATTCTAGAGTCATCACCACCACTAGACGTTATTCTACTCTTTTTTGGTGGTCTTGAACTAGGACCTTATCCGAGAACCTTAGTCGTAAGCATTGTCAATTAAGGAATTGAAAGTGTTTTTGAAGTTAAGGTTGGAAGTAGAAGGTATGGACCCTAGTAGAGTAACTAAATAAAAAGAAGAACAAACAATGACAAGTGTAGGCATGTGCCCAAGTGTAGTGTTAAATAAGTGTCACCAAGCATTTTAATTCAATGAGTATTCCTCATATTGCCAAACAGAATAAGAGCAACAATATAACAATGGTAGTATAATTCAATTCTCACAATCAGGATGTAATACAAAAAGAAGTTTTTGGAGAATCATTATCTCATTTATCTCAATGGTACTTTTTTCTAGTTTCAACTCTTCCAAAGATTTTTCAATACTACCTAGTGACCCCCGGTTAAGCTTGAGTGTTTTTTGGGCTACTGATCCGGTGGAAACATACGACCACCTGCGTAGGGTTATTGTTCGAAATCGAAGAAAGACACCATCCCTGTCATTTCTTAACTCTTCAACTATCTCATTTCCCACTCATTCCTCACATGGTGCTCATTTAATTTTCCATCCAAACCAAGAGTAATTCAAGGGGATAATAACATTTATATTATGAGAAAGTATCATATAAACAATACAATCGATAACTTTGAAAGGCCCAATGTATGTCTAGATAATAAGTATTAGACCTAGAGGGGGACGAACAAGTCTATATGGAAAAATAAAATTATATTAACCAACCTTAATTTTCCTACAAGAAAATCAGATTATCTCTTCAATTATGTGAGGATTAAAGTTCTAGTAGGTGCAATCAAATTCAGTAGCATGCATTCATTAACTATAGCAATAATAAATAAAATAATAGTAAAAGATAAAGACAGTGCACTGAATTTGTTGATGAGAAAACTGTGATAGATCAACTGAATCTGCTTTGGAAAATCCCTGAGGTGCTGACCTAGATGTGAATCCACTAGATGTGGTTTAATGATTATAGACTCTGTACAAACACTAATTTAGTTCCTCAAGTCTTGTTTACAATCTAAATTTTCTCAAACTCGAATCCTCAAGCACCCCCAAGCAAATCCACCGCTTCAAAATCCACAAACGGTAAACCACAACATAATTGCGAATTTCACGCAATCTTGAACTTCACAAGCTTGCACTCCAGGAACGATGTGTAGAAGATGATTCAAGGTTCTCGTGCAAAGGATTTGAACTATATGAATATGATATGCATGATGAAAACCTTTTGGAAAGAGTATTGTAAAACAATATTGATGCATCCAAAAGTTCTCCCCTATAAAGCGAAGTCAAATCCTTTTATATGAAGGATTTTTCCTACCCAAATATGCAGTCATAATTGAAATAGGAAACTGACTACTGTGACATTCATTCACACGAATCTTATTCGTTCGAACGAACTATCAAACGGATGTAATTATCAAAGCTTCTGAAAAATTCGTGAGATCATTCGTTCAAACTAATTGTCCACGAATGATTCTCTGGAAAATTCTTTTGATTCAAGCATAGAATGAATATTTTGGTATAAAGTACGAAAAGTACACTGTTATATTCGTGGGAACGAATACTAGGTTCGTTCAAACGAATATAGCGTAACTCCCCTAAATTGTCTAGTTTTGTATCAATGAAGTATAATAGCCCACCTGAAAAACTCATTTTAGTGTAAAACATAGTTAACGGAGCTACTATTATTCATTGATCAAATTCACATTACACTGTAATATATTGAAATGATTAAAACAATTAAGATGCATGAGTGTGTGTGTGATAGATCAAATCCAAAGTTACCAAGCACTTACCATATGATTATGAATAAGTCATCTTGAAATGTGATAGCCTTTGATTGGAACCATACATGTCTTCAGAGAATACAAGGCTTGAACATTCTAAACTCAATAACTTGGTGGACTTTACAATTCAATGATAGTTTTATACAAATTAGCTAACTTATAGACGAATAGTCTTAACAAACTTCACAATGCGAGTCGCAATCATTAAAGCATTTTATCAAATACTTGGTAGGCACACCAACTTTCTACATATATATATATATATGAATAACAAATAGATAACTTTTGAGCATTCAAGTAGAAGAACTTTGGATCGAGATCATGCATCAAATATATCATCATGATAATAAGGATATATCAAGGGCTAAACATATAATGTTCATGTTCTAGTCCAACAAGTGATTTGTGTCATCTATTGTACATTTAACATACAAGATAATTATGAGAGTGCCATGAAATGCATGTTTTCCTCCTAAAACATCCATTCTTTACCTAGGTTAGAAGCCCTACCTCAAAACTTTGAGAAGAAGTGGATTTGTGTGTAGAGAGAAAGAGAAAGAGATTCCCAACTTCTAGCTCCAATCCTTGCCCCCAAACTTTAAGAAAAGATTTACACCATTTATTTCACTCAATCAAACAAAACCCATAAAAAAAATTGAAGAACTAGAAGAATAAATGAAAAACCCTAAGTTTTACCTCTTATTCTTGATGAAATCTCTTGCAAACCTAGCTTTCAATCAGTAGAAAATCTTCCTAAGGATGAATCCTTGCACTAGGAAGTGTTTGAGTGGCTTAGGATTCCATGAAAATCCAACAATTCTAAGAATCCTAATTTTCCCTCTTGTCTTGAGAGGTTTTGAATGAGAGAAAATTGGCAAAGTTTGTGAGAAAATGGGTCTTTAAAACCTGTGATCTAAATTTTTGTCGTTCTCTCATTCGAACAAATATGGCATCGTTCGAACGAGGCTACTTTTGTTCGAACAAGCATTCGAACGAATAAGTATTGGAAAACTCGTTCGAATGAAGGGGGGAATAGGGTCTTTAAAACCCGCGATCTAAATTTATGTCGCTCTCTCGTTTGAATGAATATGGCTTCGTTCAAACGAGCTACGAGCATTCGAACGAATCTCGAATAAATAGCTACTTGAAAACTCGTTCGAGCAAATTCCCCTTCATTCTAACAATGGTCCGAGACCTTAACTATCTCCCTCTTTTTGATCCCACACTTCATGTTTATTTTTCCAAATCCATTCTACATGCATCTTTAACATCCCACAAGACCAAACAATAAAATAAAGTCATTTTTCAACACGTTTCAAGATTTAAACACGTAAGTTAAGGTATATTCACTTAGTTCTTAAATAAATGTACACATATAAGACATACCTCGTTGTTCAAGTTTTTTCCACTTTCTTATATGTTTGTGGTTGTTATAATCATACAAAAACTAATATTATCCATTATTTATCTATTTTCATATTTTTTAAATTTACGAAACGTTACACACCAAGTACACCAATGACATTCTTCCGATGTTGGGTGACACTCACAATCTAGTCCACGCAGTCAATGCCACACCACTACTAACATATGATCACGGAGCCCTTAGGATCTCCGTGATCAATCCTAGTCAATTTGCAAACAACTAAAAGTTCACTAACCAATTATGGTGTTTCCTTCAATAGAAAATTCTTGTTGCTAGCCCTCTCGTAGGTTTTTTTTTTTTTTTGGAACCAGTGAGAATCTCGTCTCTCATTAACTCCACTAGTTATTTCATGACATCGATCATATTTTTTCATCCTCCAATTGGTCTAATCAATCTCTTTTACGGTCAACACTGACACTTTATCACTCCTCATTCCTTCACTATAATGGTTTCGTTCTAGGAAAACACAATTATAAAGCTTAAAATTATTGACCTTTACAAGATCATGAAACCAACCTTTCACAAATAAATGCATTCACAAGTACACAACTCTACCTTAATCTTGCAAGCACCACATCACTACCCTAGGCCTATGAGCATCTAAACACAACACATTGGTTTACAGTAATTCACATCATTCTACTATACATTTTATATTTCTTCGCATTCTTACTAGTAGCACATTTAGCCCATGACACAAGTTTTAGGTTATCAATGTTCACCCTTAACTCATACTTGTTTATATCTATAATCAATCTATTATATATTCTCATATTCAATACATCTTACTCTTACCTGCTAATGCACATCTAATAACACACTCTACTTAATAAATATTAAACACACATCAAATAATTTATATCAAGCTCAAATTACCACAAGTTACATATGAGTAATCACATATATAGCCCACTACACTTGCAGTGTTCCAACAATTTCACGTATTAGTACTAAGTTTGCCACTTAATCGTATAGGTTTATACACATCTCTAACACAAGATATGTTACCTAGCACACCACAATTATCCATCATTGTCTTATCATATTAGTGTCCAAAATTTTGTATAGGACCAACCTAGAACTCCCTCAAACTGAAGCCATAGAGCGACCTAATAATGGGTTTCCTTCCCTATAAAAACATGCACCGACACAAATATTTGTACCAACACCCACATATATATACATATATGCACATTATAACATACAAAACTCATATGTACACAATAAAAAGGACATTCTCAATGCACTTATATCATCTAACAGGAGACCTATGAGTAGTCTCCATTATTGTCATTAAATATATATATATATATATGCACACACACATATATCAATTCACACACATTGTTGCATCTATGCTATCATCCATTATAGAGTAGGAACTTATAAAGAGGGGCTACTTTATCTTTCTTCATTAATGGCTTCCCTACTGTGCTTCCATGCATAGTCTAGCCACCACACAGTTAGCTTTTTTCATTAAGCTTGAGGCTTCATGTTTCATCAATGGTTATTCACTATATACAATTACATATATATATATATATACACACACTTTTTCTAGAGTGAGAAGGCAATATAGAGAGAATTTTGAAAATGGTGAAATGATAGGAAGGGAGAGAATCATCATGTTTGAGAGATGAGGAGGCATGTATGAAATGTGATGGGTGTACCCTCTTTTGTTTAATCACACATATTCCAATGTATTCACGTACTACTTTGGTGCACCCTATTACACTTTATAATTTCATCTAAATATACCCTTCCACGAATCACATAATGCCACTTGTCCCTCTCTAAAAAGCCACCAAGCTTCTTTGAGAAGCTTTGCACGCATTCTAATGCACCACATGGTTAGTTTGTCATGCACACGCACCCAAAAATAATAGTCTTGGAATCACATAAAAATTGCTAGGGTAGTTAATTTCGACGCGTAAATTCTGAATATGTAGTTTGTTTCTCAACTTTTTCCATTAAAAATTTCTATTTTATCAATGTCCCAAATATGACTATGTAACCCATGGCCCACACCAGTTCTAATGAAATGCTTCAGTATCATTTTATGTCTACAATATCATATTTATTACTAATCAATTAATTTCATAATTAATCTAGCACATTTTAATTTAATTTATTATCATATCTCGATCTAGATAGAAAAATTATCAAAATGCCCTTTGAGTTTTTTTTGACTTATTATCGTCTCTATACAAATCACTTATATTCAAACCCTTGCTTCTCTCAAACCACAAGTCCAACTACTACGAAATTTTGCAAGATTGTTCCTTAATGATTTTAGTTTCAAACTCTATTAGAATCATTCTAAAATTTTATTTATTACCTAATTTATAATTAAAACAATATGCAAAGGTTAAATTCTATGCCCTTGAGGCAAAATCATCACAACTCACTCAATTTAAATCGATCTAGGCCCATTATATATCAAAATAAAGGTAAATTATAAACCTATCCAACCATATCATTTTCATAATTCAATTTAAAAGGGCTAATGAATTACGATCATTCAAAGTGAACTAATTTACAACGTGTGTTTCAAAATGAGCTTTAAAATTTCATTTTACAATATCAATTACAAATTATCCAAAAAATATATATAAAATGAAGTTTCTTGTATATATTCTTCATGCCAATACATAATTAGGAATTCTACGTCATGAAGAAACATTTATTTATTTTATCCAAAAGTCATAATTTGCATTAAGAGTCATGCATTGTCTTCATTACTTACAAAATGTTTGGGTGAGCTAAACATGCCCATGGAGACAACACTATTTAATTAATCATAATATGGTGGCATGCAAGTGTAGTGTGCATGTTGTTTATACCATGGAACCATCAATACAAAACTAATTACAAAATAACATATCGAGTTAAATTTATTTAATGTATTATTCAAGAATCACATTACTAAAGCCTTTAACATCCTTAACCAACTATTATGAAATTATCCACCCAAATTCTAGCGAATCTCACAATTACATAGTTCCTGCCATTTTTTCCTTTTTTTTTTTTGGGGGGGGGTGGGGGGTGGGCATTAACCTAATGACACCAATATCACTTGGCCAAGTTTAGGGTCTTTCACCTAAGGGCTCCATCTCTACTTGCTTTCTGGGTCACACTAAACTACCCACATTACCACAATAATTTAATATCAATATCTGTAGAGACCTGAAAATTGAGGATAAATTTTTCATTTTACCGGTAGAGCACTAATTGTAATACCTTGATCCGGGATAACACATAAACCGAGGTAGAACGGTCGAGTAGTGTAGTACCAGTTGTAACCAAACATGAGTTCCGAATAAAATAGAATAATTTCAATTAAGTCCAAAGAGTCAAATAATAATACCGAGCTTTAACCAAGCAATGAGCATAATTTCAAAAGTAAACCGAGACCTGATTCAAACAAAGAATAGTATATCCCAAAATATACTAAACTATCTCGATGAGTAGTATTAGTATACAGTGGATGAGTACAATTACATAGGCAATTAGTTGAAGTTATAATCTCAAAGAATCACAAGATTAAGAAAAGCCAAGTACGAACGAACTGAATCAATAAATATAATTCCAAAATAGACTCAAGTTATCATAGTAAGCTATGTACCGTAATAGGCACGCAGTTCGGGACAGACAGTACGATTTACCAATTTACTAATATACAGTTTAAAAATACGAGGAGTGAATTATAAGTAATCCCGAGTACTCAGGAGTACCGTACAATAAAACTCGAGTGGTACGAAAAATCATGCACATAGGCCAGTACATGCCTCGATATACGTGCACAATGCATTTTAATAAATACAAGAATATATATATATATATGAGATGATATATATATATATATGTATATATAAATATAATTATAAAAATACATATACAAGTATAAATATATATATATATATATTTATCTATAAAGCAAATGTATTTTATATGTATGAAAGCATGCAAATGCATGTAAGTAAAAAAAAAAAAGAATAGAAAAATGAAAAGAAAAAGGAGCAGTGTGCAACTAGGTGCGTGTCTGTGTGCTGGCAAGAGTGTCAGCAGGTAAGAGTATTTGCAGTGTGTGTTGCAACATATAATATATATATGTACATATATATATATATATAAAATATCTAAAGTGAAACAAGGAAGCAGGAAAAGAAAAGAAACTAGAAAAAAAAATGAAGTGGGCTAATGTGTAGTGTCAGTAGTAGGTATGTGCATTGGTGAGAAAACAGAAAAGAAAATCAGAAAGAAAGATTGATGAGAAGGGTCGGTTGTTGCGTGTGTGAGTGAGTGTGTTTGGTGTGTGTGATATATATTATATAATATATACATAAAATTTCCATTGAATAAAGAAAGCAGCAAGAAAGAAAAGAAATCAAAAAGAGAAAAAGGAAGAGAGAAAGAGTGAAGGGCGATGAAGTGTGTATTTATACGTGTGGTTAGGAGAGATATTTTTGGATATATATGTGTGTGACTGTTGGAGTAGAAAATGGAGATGAAATAAAACCAAAGAAAGAGAATAGAAGTTGAGAAGGTTTGGAAGGGTTCAGAGAGTTCAAAAGTGAAGAAACAGAAGAAGAATGAAGGAGAAATAGAAAGAAAAATGTGAGAATTTATCGTAAATTTCAAGTTTTGAATTTGATGGCTTTTTTTATAGAATTACTTAACTCTTAGAAAGAATTACATGGTTTTAAAGAGCATGAAAATAGTGAATTTAGGAAGAAACCGTAGCTCATTTGGTTGAGAACTGAGTGAGAAAAATCAATTTAAAGTTTAAAAAAAAATTTCGAATCATTGAGTTTTTGATCGATTAGCTTGTTTTATGAATTGCGAATTGTTTTCCATAAGTGCAACAACTTGTGGAAAAAATATGGGTTCAAAACAATGGCTAAAAAGCCATGAAAAAATAAAAATTCAGTTTGCTAGAAAACTGGGACAGCTCACCGGAATTGGCTGCAACTTCATTTTTCGAGGCTTTCCGATGATGCAAACTGAATTTCGAGGGTAGATATGGAAAGCCCATGAGGAGTAAAAGAGGACCCAAGTGGTTGGACGCCGAAATGTCATCGAAAAATGGCCGCCGTCACCAGAGAAGGTGACTGGCGCACGGCTGGACAACACGCTGTGCGCTGCTTGCATGTGAGAATTTTGGGCTTTTGGGCCATTGGTTTGGGTCGGGTTGATCCGCCCAGCCACCCATGGGTTAGATCCAAGAAGTTTATGATTTTTAAAAGTTTAAAAAGGTAGATTTGGGGCTGTTTGGATACAAGGATAGTAGATATAAATTAAATTGAAAATGGGAACAATGATAGCTTATCCAAGGTTTAAGAGATATCCATTGTTTGTCTATACCAAATTGAAATAGGACTTTATGATAATTAGACATTGACCTAGAATTTTGGATAATTAGATTTTGACCCCAAGTAATAAAATAATAAATAAATTAAAGGAGAAATTACCAAAATGCCCTAAGTCAAAAAGTAGTCAAACGGACTCCGATTAAAATAAAATAATAGTAAATTTTTATTATTTCGAGCATTCTAGACTCAACCATGGAGCCCAATTTGCAAAAAGTGATCTTGAGAAGTAAAAACCCTTAAAAGTGCAAAATGATCGTTTTGCCCTTTTTAGTACAGATGTCTAAATTGAATTCTGCGAAAGCCTAAATCGACTTTGTTCGACGTTCTGGATTCAATAGTAGAGTCTATTTAAGTAAAAGAGATACCAATAGTAAAGAGACAAAAAAATTGATGAATAGCGTAGACTATTTATATAATGGATTGAGGTGCATTTCTTGAATCATTGGAACGCAAGAGGAAAGGAGAAGGCGGTTTGATCTTCTAGACGGATACAGTAAGAGGACTGCATTATCACCGATTGGTTTGACTGCGTAGCGGACACAACTACCTAGGGTTGAGACAAACCCCTTCAGGTATGATATTTTGCTAAGTAAGGAATAAGATTAAGTTTAAGAGTAATTTCCATGTTGATTGAATGATTCATATGTTTATTTGATATTAGGAAATCACATAGGGTATGGTTGTTTGAAAAACCTAGAGTTGATTGTTTACGTGTTTATATGTTCTTTGTTACTCCTTAAACGTTTGGTAAAGTGATAAACGTGAACTATGACTATGTGTACACTCTATGTGTTGGTATGGTATGTGATTTATGTTTCTCGAGAATTATTAAGATTGTGAATATGTAACTTGAGCATGTGTTTAAATTGATTGTGTATAGCATACATACACGAGGAAGGAGTTTTGTGATTCAAATGTTATTATTGCTTCAATTATGATGCATTATTTAAAGCATGCTTCATGTGTGGATAAAAAGGTTTCATTGAGATTGCATTGTTGCATGGTGAAATCAAAGCATATTGGTATGGTGTGATTCCTTGAAACATAGTGTGGGTTGAGCACTTGGTGCTGTGCATTATGAGGGTGTAGATCATGTGGTGAAAAACCCAAAATTGGCCATTAGTACTCATGCCAACGAGGATGTACCGTGAAGTGAGACATACGATTGGTACTCATGCCAGCAGGGAAAGGACCTTCAAGTGAGACATGGGTGTGGCATAGAGTTTGCATGGGTGTGTCACGCATATTGATAATTCATTGTGTTGATGAATTGGAAGACATGTAGACTATAAATGTACACTTGCACATGCCACGCCTTAATTTTGTTCATTGCATTAGCATTGTGTCATACCAGCAGTTGCGTTGACCCATTCGTGAGATATCATATTACAGATGATGCTCCTGGTACTTGAGACTTGGTGAAGTCTTGAAGGAATGAGGGGAAAAGGACTTCGAAGTATATTTGGCCATTGGGACATATTTTGTGATGTAAGGGCTTAAGCTCAAATGACATATAAGATATATTTATTGAATGTGCCTTATGTGTATATATGTTGAAGGAAATGAATGAATATTTAATTGAATACATTAAATTGTCTTTTATTTTATTTTCTTAATTCATTTTACTCACTCCCCGGGTTTGTGAAAATTTGGGGCGTGACAATATCCTACATTTTTTAATAAGATTATCCACAATTCAATGATTTTTACACACAATAAACACATAATGCACTCTATTGTGGTAAAAAATTATCCATGTATGCAAGAATGGCCTGCAAAAATCGGTGTGGTGCCAACCCAAGGCTGCCCCACGATTATCTCAATAAAGAGAGTATAAATAATATAAATTTTGTGAATAAAAATCATTGTCCGTGTTAGAGTATACCTGGCTCCTTTATTAATAGAAACTGAGAATTCTTGTATATGGTAATTTCCTTGTAAAAATAGAATTCCATACTTGCTTGAAAAGTTAAGGATTATGTATTAATTCTCCTAAGTGGGATGAGATTCCGTCCCTAACAAGAAGACTTACCATTCTAGATATATTCCTTGTAAGTAGCTGACATTGGGGGGTACACATGTTGCTTCCATGATGATGGGTTTTTTTTTTTTACCTCATCAGTTAGCCCCCTCCCTTTCTAGAGCCTCACCCATTGGCTAGTTGGGTCAGGAAGTAGTGATAACAATTTGGACTAAAAAATATTAAGTTTGAAAGAGCTGTATGTAATTAAGCTAAAAAAAAATTGCACTAAGTCCTTTTTGGAAAAATAGGTGAACAGATCTAAGCTCTTTAAAAGAGCTGATGAATTGAGCTATTTGGAAGAGTTGTGTTGATCTCGTGGGGGAGCTAAACTGAACTCTTTAAATGCCAGTTGAGTTGATAGGCCAAGCTAATCTCTTAAAAAAGCTAATAGGACAAGCTCTTGAAAGATATGACAAGTGAATCCCTAATAAGAATAATAAGAGTTGATGATCGAATGGGTCGGTCTAAGCTTTTAAAAGAGTTGACAAGATAAGCTCTCAAAAGAGTTGTGAAGTAAAAAGACTTTTAGCTCGGGAGGAATGATAATACATTATGTTGTGAAACTTTGTCATTTGGACTCTTAAGTTTTTCAGCTCATAATGCTTTCGTACTGTGGCGTTTGGCATTTAGGTCAAGATTTTTGGTTAAATGGTCTGATCTATGGCACTTGAGTGTTCAACTCAAGACTTTTGGATCAAACGCCACTCATGACACCTTTGGTCCTAACAATTTCAATTTTTTTTTCCTTTTTGAGTTTGTGAGCATTTAGCTCAAATTTTTTTAGCTAAAATATATCTGAATTGTGACACCCAATGTTGAGCATAGGATTTTTAGTTCAGATATACCAATTTGTGACACTTAGTTATATGATTTTTGGACCTGTTTTAGTTGTGACACTGTAGTTTTTGAGAACTTTGTATTTTTGGCTTTTAAGGGCGTGGCACTTGAGCACTTAGCTCAAGATTTTTAGCTCAAATAAATTTGAACTATGACATCCAGCGTTGAGTATATGATTTATCTGTGACACATGGCACCTAACATAGGATTTTTGGATTGTAGTCGTGACACCGTAGGTCCAAAGAACTTTGAACTTTTAGCTTCAAGGCTGTAACAATTGAACACTTAGTTCAAGATTTTTAGCTTGAATAAGTCTATACTATAGCACCCAACGCCCAATATAGGATTTTTAGTTTAGATATACTGATTAGTGGCTCCTAGCATATGATTTTTGGATCAATATTAGCCGTGACACCGTAGTTCCTAAGAAATTTGGATTTTTGGCTTTAAGGTTGTCACACATGGACACTTAGCTCAAGGCTTGAATAGATTTGAACTGTGGCATCTAATGCAAATCATAAGATTTTTAGTTGAGTAATGTGAACAAGTAAAAGAATGATAACAAATTGTTTACAATTAATTGAAAAAAATTGGCTGATATAAATGGACTTAAGTATGACGACTTATCAAATTACCTTCCAATTAGGGTTTAAATAATTTTAAGTTATGGCGTTAGATTTCGGGTCTTGACAGACCTTGCTGAGTTGCAATTTGAGCTATTAGAAAAATAATAGGTTGACCAAAATTGGTTACCGTTGATTGGAAATTCAATTTTTCATTAGGTTTTGCTATTGGACAATGCCTATTGACCGATGTTTAAACCTTTTGTGTTTTCTAGACACTAGACAGGTTCCAATAAACTTGTAATGGGTTGTAGTTGATTGGTAGTTTTTTTTGTGGGACTTTAGTTACTAAAAGTGCACCAACTAGCTGGTAATTTTCATGCAGTCAATCGGTACAACACTTTTCCTCATTTTAGCTACTGGACCATGTTTCTAATTAGTCGAAAATGGGCTTATAGTCAATCAGTTCACCTTGGACCTTATTTTATTTCTCGTATGGGTTATGGGTCTTTGATTGAAGGTAGCACTAAAGAACTCTATCACAATACCTATTAATTCTTCTAATTATTACTAATTGTCTACATTATAGTCAATAATCATTTACACTAAAATGGTACTAAGCTACACTCAAATGATACCGAGTTACAATCAAATGCTATTAGCTTATCCTCAAATGATACCCACTTACCTTTAAAGTAAATTATACACTCAAATGCTACTGAATTACTCTCAAAGGGTACCCAATTACTTTCAAAGCAAAATATTAACTAAAATAGTATCAAGTTACACTCAAATGATATCATTTTACACTACAATGGACCAAGTTACAATCAAATAGTACTAACTTATCATTTATTGGTACAATATTTGAGTGTAAAAGTATTTAGATAAACATCACTATTCTTACCATGAAGTAAAAAAAATGGGTAAATGTAAGAAAAAAAACTAGTGTTGACTTAGCTAAACAGTCATGCAAGAGAGAGCCTTGCATCGACAGGGAGCTTCCAGGTCTAGAGAGTGCTTTGCACGAAAAAGGGAGAGAGAGATTCCCGAGAGAAGAGAGAGATCGAGACAGTGTGGACAAAAAGAAGTGGTGCTGAAATTGAGAGAAGAGGAGAAATTACAGGTGACATGTAAACGTGAAGAGGGATTGGCAGGAAAACTGATATACCATAAAAGAGCAGGCCAATCAGCACTTGACACGTATGACTATGAATCCAACTCACGCTTGGCTAACTCAGCTCACGCTCAGCCTATGGCTAAGCGCTTGAACATTCAGAGCAGGATAAAAGGTCGGAAGTGGCCAAGCAAATGTCTCTAGAACACATATATCCAGATAAAAATCTCAGAATTAATTACAGGATCCAGACCAACACTCCAGACCTCATTACCGCCTTAGCGGTTGCCGAGCAAGGGAATAAGGAAGCAATCTCCAACATGGAGACAGTCCTCAACGCGGAAATAGTCTCCAACAAGGAAACTACCATCTATAATTATCTCTATGTAATACTTCACAAGGTAACTGCAATCTCCGATGATCAAATCCTTACATTCATGGCTCCGAATCCTAATCAACTTAAGAAAGTCCACGGTTTATAAATTAAACCCTAAAGGTACGCTTTATTTTCATGCTCATTCTTTGGCTTTCAATACAGTCTTTCAATTCCATTTACTTACTTAAGCATCGGAGCGGCTACCGCCGGAGCCAATCCGGTGGTCCTCTGATCATCTTTCTGAGTGTTTTACAGGTCACGGAGCCCATACTTATTGCGAGTCGAAAAGTGCAGCATCAAAAACAATGGGGGTGACTTTCTAATGTGATGATCATTTTTCTCTTCTTTATTTATTTGCATGGCTTAGATTTTCTAAGGATTCCCTAAAAAAACAAGTCACATAACCTAATTAGCTATACTCATATGTGGATGTTGTCTATTTTTAAAGAGATAAAAAAGTATTTTTGTTCGCATAGCATAAAATGATTCACTAAGAATTTATCGACTTCTTTAATAAGAGTAATTTATATTTATCATATTTGTTTACAAAAAGAAGTTTACTTGTTGATTTGATAGTGTTATAGTGGATCAGTATCACATTGTGATGTGACATCGACTAGCAGTGACTCACCAATCATATCAAAATGTCTACGATATTGTCAAATCTGCTGGTTAATCACTTTCGTAAAATTTGAAAATAAGCATATTATTACTGATTTATGAAACGAGATTCACCAAAAAATAAATGCTTGATTTTTTTTTGTTCGATTTTCGAGGTCAAAATTTTGATAAATAGTATTGAGAAGTAAGTTGAATTGGTGGAATTTTTTACCTCCTCAATGTAATTTTTTTTTTTAAATTTTCCAAAACCATGTAGGTTTTTAATTATTGATCGGAGACATGCAAATTTTAGAAAAGTATTTTAAAAAGATATTTTTTGTTAGATAAAGTTTTAATTGTTTAAGAATTTATTACTTTTTAAATTTTTACATTTCAAGTTAAAATGAGTATTTCAAAAAAATGATTTTAGAGGTATTTTTTTAAGATGGGCTTTTGGTTAGAATTTTTATGTTAAAGACGTTATTTTAAAAAAGACACTTCTAAAATTTGAATGCCTAACCAAAAAAAACAAAATTTGTATGAATTTGGAAATTTAAAAGAAAATTGCATTGTGGAGGTGAAAAAATTCTGAATTGGTGTGGATAAATCTCCATCGGATCGGGCATTAGGATCATCTCGGTCAAGGCCTATTGAAATCCAGTGGTTTACAGGATACTGTAGCCGATATTTCTCTTAGAATTCATTTTCCCGGCCATATATTATATATATACATTTGTATGTATATATATATATATATATATGCAGATACTTATCGTACCATTTCTTTCTCTGGGGTTTCCTTCATCTGGCGGAACTCAAGAGTCAAGAGCGAGAGGAGACAGACGAGATAGAGGAGAGAAAATAGCCGAGAAGAAGGTGTAGCGATCTTTGGCGGGCACTGAGGAGGGATTCAATGTTCAGATCCAAGTGACTGATCGGACGCCATCATCAGCCATCGATGACTGCGTTTATTACTGCCACTAATCTCTCTGGTCGTATCCACTCTGGCCACATCAACAAAATCTGACTTTGCCACCGGTCAATTATAGCCGTCGATTCATCATTTTAGACGCTGATATTACCGGATCCACTGCCAAAGGTTGCGGGGTGACATCTGCAAGCTGCAACATTGTGGTATTCGCCGTAGACGTTTGGGGTCGCTATTGAATATCTGAGCCATCGTGATCTCTCTAAGTTCGAGCCATAAATACTCATCAGGTCTATTTTTACATGTTACGGTCGTCTGCAAAAAATATAATTGAATTAATTGATGTTAGTCCTTTTATAATTTTTTAGGTTATTAGTTTCTTGTCATGGAAATTGGAACCACCCCATGCAAAATAACTTGATATAGTCGCATCTTACCCGGTGAATGATCTTACTATTATAACACTTAATCGCATCATCTATTGTTACCATACAAACGGAATTAAATGCCAAGGATAAGTTGCTTTTCCTTATTGACTCTATTTTTCAAATTAGAAACTACAAAGTAAATAATTTTGTTTGTCTGGGACGACTTTCATGAACTATTTTGGTTACTGTTTTAGCTATTCAAAGCAGTTTATGTGAAAATTATTAATTATCACTTATTAAACACAGTGGAAGCCACCAAATAGCTATGTCATTTACACTTGAAGAACTAAAGCTACTACACACCTGAACAACCCATGGAAATCCAGCTGCATGTGCTATGTCATGATTACCCATGGATCCTGTTACTACAGTTGGGCCAGTCGTCATCTAATACAACCCCTAGACTTGCGGAATGATTCTAGTGTGTGGAGAATTTTAAGTGAACCTAATAAATTCCTATCATTTGACTTGGTATGCCAACATTTCCAAACTAGCAAGGCAAGTGGCAAGTGGCAAGTGGCAAATGGAAAGGAAAGCGAATTTAGCCCATTATGAAGTGTAGGTGACTAGGCGCTGAATTAAAGGCAAAGCTTCACTTTAGGAAATTCAGCCAATTTTGGGGGGTCAAGAAGAAATTAGTCATAGTGAAGAGAGAGCCTAGCTAGAACTGATAATTTGAAATTGATGCAAGGAGAGGGAATACGTCTTTTAATGAACTAAGAATGTGTTTGTGTACGAGTGTTGATTAGGGAATCAGAGAACTATGAGAAGAAATGAGAGAGTGATGAGAAGGCTTTTTCAATTTGACGGGATGACCTACTATCTTGAGGCCATCTCAGATAGGATTGTAAGCATAATAACAAGGGGTTTGGGAAAGGTGAACTCTATACGGTTGTGTAATGAGGCGGTTCGATGGGTATTAGAAACAATGTGGAGGTGTCGAAGGTGGGATGCAATCGATTGATTCACAGTTTGGCATTTCATGATTCAATGATCTGTTGCTCGAATCATGGGGATTGTCACAATTGGCATTTCCTGATGGACGGCATTCTTTTGTGGAAGTTGTAGAAAACCCTAATGGGGGATGATTGGATTTTGCTTTGATACGCTAATGCAAGAAATATTCCTTCGTCGGAGAAGGATAGAATGAATAAGGAAGTCACTAAGAGGGAGACTTGGCCGGTGGCATCGGCAAAGGTGGTTGTGGGAGGGGAGGACAGTCGGTGTGTGTTGGCAGTGGACACTTGAGTGGATTTCCTTAATCATGCTCTGGTGGTTTGGATGGAGGGTTATCCTCAACAATTTTCGTCGATTAAGGACATGTAGACATGGGTTGATGAGAGATGGAAGGTCCCATCTGGGGTTCAGGCGACTGAGATGTATGGCTCTGCTTCTTTTCTTGTTCTGTCCAAGATTGAGGCGGGGAGGATTCTTAAATGTTGGGCTTGGAACATCTGGATTGGTGGGTGCCCATTAGCAAGTTGCCAGAGAAGAGTTTTCAGTCAATCACATTTGTGGATTAGGTTGGTGGGGCTCTCACCGATTTTCTGGGAGGAGGAAATTTTTTAAAGCAACCAGGGATTGGTTTGGGGGTTATGTTGAGTTGGATGTGGAAATGGCTGAACGTCACCATTTTAGGTAGGTTGGAATGTAAGTGAAGGCCTCTGACAAGACTTTGCCGGCAATGATCCTGGTGGCAATTGGGTCATGGAGGGTGGAGATAGCCCTGAAGTTGGTAGCTGGAGTGGATTTGGAGGGCATTGGGAAGCTTCTTGTACAACAAGCCAAAGTTATAGAGACGATGGAGGGGGGGACGGCCAGGGCGCGTGGTAGTGACAGCGTGCTCAAGCATCGGGGTAGACAGGGCCATCAAGGTCTGAATGGGTCACGTGGTGCAATTCTGTCCAGGGGAATTGTAGGGAGTTGGTAAGTTGAGAGGTGAACATGTTGCAGAAATTCAAATTTTTATAAAGGTGCATGGGACTATAGGAGGCACAAGCCCAGAGGATTAGTGAAAGGATAGTTCTTGTTGGGCCTAATACTAGGGGTGTGATATCCAGCCTAATGGGACATGTTGATGCAAGGGCTAATGGGCAGGGTATCAGCCTAATCGAGGGTGCCAACTGTGCTTCACAAGATAGGCTTAATGAAGATTTGGGCCAAGCTGGAATAAAAAGGGGCATTGTGGGCGACATGGGGTTTCAATTGATTTCACCTAATGTGGGTAAGGGGCTTAAGGCCACCCATATAAGCCCAACTAATCAGTTTGCAGTCTTAGCCAGAAATGAAGATATTGTGAAGGGAGCTCCATCTCTGTAACCTATTGTGGGACTTGAGCCAAACTCGGGAGTGAAACAACAGCAGGATAAGGTAAGAATCACACCAACCAGTGCCCCGGGGGGGGGGGGGAGCAGGGTACAGAGGCGTCTACCCCTGGTCAAGTGTGTCTTTTGTCAGGTACTGTGGAAGTGGGTTCCTTTAGCAGTGATGGGGTCCTGTCAACAGGAGCAGTGGAAGAAGCCCGGGACCAACGGCATGCTGCAAGCGAGTTACAACTTAATTCTGTTTTAACAGAGTCAAAATTGAATGGTGCAACACATGATGAGTTGGGGGGACCTTTTGAGATGATATGGGTTTGGAAGATGGTGCTTTGACAGCAGTGGAGCAGGATATTTGATAGCAGTCCTCTAGAGTTTTCGTTACTGAAGGAATTGGAGTAGGATATTCTGAGACACGGTGGCACAAAAATTATTAGGAGGGTAACAGAAATGATGGAAGTACAGGGACAAAACGGTAGTAACGGTAGTTGTCTAGTCTTGACCCCTGAAGGGAGAACAACTATATACAGAAGGGGAGAAGGGAGGTCAGCTGGTTGTTCGTATGTTGCAGAAGGACTTGGTTCCAGTTTATGGCATGAAGGAGAATTCAGGTTTTCTGGAACCTATTGATTGTCAACCACTAGCTGTCACTAGCTGTCATTCATCCTAGGGAGGAGGCATATTTGGGGCAGTGCAATGGCCAATCTGAGAGTTGCTAACAATGATGTGTCCGAATGGGTGATGAGAAAAATAAAGGACTGTAGTAGCTTTTGGGGGTGACTTATGAAGGGTCCGAAGAAGAGACCCTTGACTATTTGAAGCCATTGATCAGAGTTGGGGAATGCAAGTGAAGCTTGAGGCTAGAAGGAGAAAATGGAGCTCAACAGTTAAAGGAATCTAGGAATTGAAACGGATGGAATTGTCGGTAAATTACGAAGGAAGAAAGGGGAAGGAGAATAGGGTTGGGGAGAGGAATAACATGCAAGTTGTGGTGTCTCCATGAAGCTGCACATTATTTCGTGGAATATTCGATGCATGAACGACCCAGATAAGAGGAAGGTCATTAACCCAATGCTAATTGATGGAAGGCTGACCTTGTTTATCTCTAGAAAACAAAGGTGCGCTGGATGACCAAGGAGCTTGTTAGAAGTATTGGGGGAGGAAGGTTTATAGATTGGACGATGATTGGTGCAGAAGGGGCAGCAGGGGGTATCTTGCTTTTTTGGGATAAGAGGGTGTTGAATAAAATGAGGGAGATTGTTGGTTCACATTTTATCTTCGGCTTGTTTTCCAATGTTGAAGATAATTTATGGTGGGTTTTCTCTAGGAGTAGTTGGCTGGCATTGGTGATGATTTTAATCTTATCAGATACCCTTAGGAGAGGTTGGGATGTGAATGGATATCGGCAGCAATAAGGGATTTAATGGATTCTATTGGTGTTTAGGAGTCGATTGATATTCCATTGGAAGTAGGAAGGTTCACTTGGGCTAATAGTATGGAGGCTTCATCGATGGGTTGAATTGATAGGTTCTTGCTTTCAGGAAGCTGGGAGGAACACTTTTCTGTGGTCACTCGTACCATTTTTCCCTGGTTAGTGTCTGACCATGTCCAAATCTTATTGGCTTGTGGCAGAATTCACAATGGAAAAGGGGCCTTTTTCGGTTTAAGAGCATGTGGTTGAAAGTAGAGGTTTTTTTTTTGAATTAGTTGAGAACTGGTGGTAGAGCTATGAAGTGCAAGGAAATCGTAGTTTCGTATTGGCAAAGAAACTCAAATTGTTGAAGAAAGGTTTCAAGAGATGGAATAAAGATGCATTTAGAATGGTGGAGGTGAAGTTGAAGCTGAAGGAGGAGTTGTAGGAGATAGTAGGGTTAGATAAAAAAGAAGGTGAAGGGGGATTATTGTGGGAGGAAAAACAAAGATGGGATAAAAGGAAAGCGGAGCTGGGGAATCTTGCTTTGATGGAGGAAAAAACTCCATGCTTTATGGCTTAAGGAAGGTGGCATGAATACTCGCTTCTTTCATGGAATGGGATAATCATATTGGTAAGTCTTACTATGGACGAGTTTGAATACAAAGAAAGTGGGAAATCAAAGAAATAATTGTGGCCTTTTGTGAGAATTTGTCCAAAGAATGGTAGGGGCATCGCCCTATTGTTGAAGCTTTTGAGCTGGGTTCAATTTTGGTGGAGGATGCTTTATGGTTAGAGAGACCTTTTGATGATGAGGGGGTTTTGGCTGTGTCAAAAAGTTGTGACGGCGATAAAGCTCTGAGCCCTGATGGCATGTCGATGGATTTTTATCATCATTTTTAGGAGGTATGTAAGGATGATGTTATGGCTACTGTTCACTATTTTCACGAGTCTGGAGAGTTGCCTTGAAAAGTTATGACGGCAATAAAGGTCCGGGTCCTGGCAGCACGTTGATGGATTTTTGTCATCATTGTTAGGAGGTATTTAAGGATGATGTTATGGCTACTGTTCACTGTTTTCACGAGTTTGGAGAGTTCGAGAGGAGCCTTAATGCCTCCTTTATTGCCCTCATTCCTAAAAAAGTTGGAGCATCAGAGTTGAAGGATTTTCAACTGATTAATTTGGTGGGAAGAGTGTATAAGATTGGGGCAAAAACCTTTGGCCATTTGGCTGAAGGTGGTACAAGACAAGATGATTTCTTCATCTCAAAATGCACTCATTGGCGGGAGGTAGATTTTAGATGCAGTGCTCATTGTTAATGAATGTGTGGACTCGAGGACGAAGAGTAGAGAGTCGAGGGTGGTATGTAAATTGGATGTGGAGAAGGCATATTATCATATTGTTGGGAGCTTCTTGTTACATGTGCTATGAAGGATATGTTTTAGGGATCGTTGGAGGTGGATAAAAGAATGCATCTCTACTGTTCGTTTCTCTATATTGGTAAATGGGGTCCTTGAAGCCTTCTTTGAGAGTTCTAGACGGTTGAGCTAGGGGGTCCACTATCCCCTTTTTACAGTTCTAATGGAGGTTTTGAGTTGGATGATAGAGGAGTTACCTTTGGGGGGGGGGGGGGGGGGTGGGGGTGGGTAGGTTTTGCTATGGGGAATGGTCGTGGGCACTCCATTTCAGTGTCTCTCATTCTTTTTGTTGATAATACTATTATTTTTTATGGAGATGTTGGCGGGGGGTTTTGATATGGAGATGTTGGCAGGGAACTTAGGTTGACTTTTAGGGAGATGGTGGGCTTTGAGGTGGGTGAAGGATCTAGGGTTCGCTTTTGGCTCGATCCATGGTGTGGGGAAGGGATCTTGAAAGATAACTACGCTGCTTTATTTGCTATTGCATCCAATAAGGAGGAATGTGGTCCGGGATGCTTGGAATTTGGTGCTAGTGCTGTCTGGGATCAAATGGGTCATGCTGGCATCTTTGAGGAAGGTTCTTTTGAGCTGGAGAGCGAGCAAGATGTGGAAAGAGCTAAGGAGCATTTGGAGGATAACACCTTTTTTTTGTGGAGTGCATTTGGAAGGAGCGAAACCAATGGATCTTTGAAGACAAGGAACTTTCATAGTGGTCCTTCAAGGATTCTTTTTTACCTTTATGACTTTTTTGGTGTAAAGGGGAATGCTGAAATCAGTTAGATTCTTTTTTGACTTTCTTTTTTTTTTTTTTTTTGGGGGGGGGGGGGGGTTGTTGGGGCCTTAATTTTTGTAGCCCCTCCCTTTCTTTTGCACGTGGTTTAGCCCCCCTCGGGCTCTTGTTTATACAAGACTTACTCATACTGATCAAAAAATGAAGTTACTTATGAAAAAAAATTAGTTATTTCAATGAAGTAGTTTTGATCATCTCAATCGCAAATATTTTTTTTTGGACAAGTAATACTTTACTCAAAAAGGGTACCACACCCATACACCTGAAGGCTTACAAAACAGAAAAGAAAGAACACCCAAATTACATGAATCTCAAATCACTCGAAAAATCAACTAAACAAGTTAAAGAAATCAAAGGACTGCACACCACCAAAAGTATAAAGAATTCACAAATAACTCTTTAGAGCTCCTACTAGCTACCCAACCCCTAAAAAATTTTGATGATTCCGCTGCTTCCACAAACACCACATAAGACAAAGAGGTGCCGTGAACCAACCTTGCCTACAACT
Source organism: Nyssa sinensis (assembly GCA_008638375.1). Taxonomy (NCBI): domain Eukaryota; kingdom Viridiplantae; phylum Streptophyta; class Magnoliopsida; order Cornales; family Nyssaceae; genus Nyssa; species Nyssa sinensis. Next base: position 126,572 of record CM018047.1, read on the forward strand.
AGTTGTGTTCCTACAATGACACCAATGGAGCAAAAGATCCATAACTGTGTCTAGCATTACCTATTGAACACGAAACAACAGAAAAAGCAAATTCCCAGATTACCTATTGAACACAAAACAACAGAAAAAGCAAATTCCACAACTCTTGAGCCACTTTGCAATGCAACAAAAGATTACTAATGGTCTCCTCATGAGAGTAACACATGCAACAACGATTAACCATACTAAAACCCATTCGCTGCAAGTTAAAAACTGTCAAAATAGATCCCAAAGCCGTAACCCACCCAAAAAAGCCAACCTTTAAAGGGGCTTTAGTCTTCCAAATACCCTTATAAGGAAAAAGAGCAATGTCCCTTCCTGATAGAATCTCATAAAAAGAATGAACAGAAGAAACCTTGAAGAAAGTAACATTCTTGCAATCTCAATATCATCCATACGAAGAACTTAAACAATTTCAATAAAACTGTTAAATAAGTGAAAAGCATCCTCAAAATATTCATATATTACCCTCAAGAAAGCGATAAAAGCTCAAATTTTGCACATAAACCTAACAGATGCTTGCTTCCCTTTCAAATTAAAAGTTTTAATAGAGAGATTATCTCTCTACCTCCCATGGTATCAACGACTTTCAAGGAGGGTGCACTTCAATGGAGAAGGTTGCTCTCTAATTTTCTTAACGGAGTTTTCTACTTTTCTATTTTTCTTTTCTTTTCTTTTTACTAGTAGAGATACTTTTTTTTTTGATAGGTAAGACATATACAACCATTTGTCCCAATCCCAATTGGGACTTGAACCCCCAACCTTCTCTATGGGAGGTGGAAGAGATACCACTTGAGCTAACACATGGTTTTACTAGTAGAGATATATGTCATGCATGTTTATTGTTTTTGACTAGCTGTTAGATATCACAATGCAAGTTATGTAAACTTCGGCGATGTTATTCACACTCCAATTTTTAGCACCAGACACTTCACTTCGCGAGTGCATAGAGCATAGAGATTCTATAATTCTTGGGAAGAGCAACACAGGAGGCTATGAAGAGCAACACAGGGGGCTATGATTGGAGTACCAATAGTGTTATTTTATGAACTTTATCAGTCTGGCTTAAATATGAGGGCAGTTGGCGGAAGCCATAATTTGAATTTTAAGCAATAAAAAAGGAGATAAATTTGTTTGATATTTCAATTTTGTTTGTGTTTTCCATGTGTTTCTCACTTGCGGAATACCTTGATGACTTGAAGTTATTTATACGGAGTCCCATTTTCCAGTCATTTAATGTGCATTCTTATACTAGATTTTTTCTCGTCTACAGTCTTTTGTTTGAATAAGAAGATGACCTTCTTTTGCTTCTCTCCTTGCATACCATGTATGATGCTATTTGGAGGCTTCTGTTATGGTATTGTGAAATAACAACTAGGTGTTATATGCAGGCTGATCTATTATGCTGGGTTTTATTGTGGATTTTGGTGGATCATCTACTCTTTAGCTCATGCAACACTTTTATTGTGATCCATTCTTCGTGGTTTGTTGTATCTTTTTTCTGTTATAATAAGGATATGCAGAAGGTTGGGAGTCTTTCCAAGAATACTTCTTTGAGACTGACGCCCCAGCAGTCTCTTCGCCGTTTGGGCTTGTGCTCTCAAATAGCTACTGGACAGCATTCCTCCCCAATTGTTTTTCCAGAAAAACGTAGTAAAGTTAAGGCTTCAAGGCGTGGCGACATCAATGTTACCAGTCGATGATCCCAAGAAATCAAAGAGGGAGGAACACAGAATTGATATTGGAGACGAGCAGTCTGACTTGTTGGGATATGAAGTGTTTTCTGGAAAGCTGGTTTTGGATAAGGGAAAGACAAGTAAATGTACAGATTTACAAACTTCAACAGAGATAATGAACCAGGATGCTGTTGATGCTAAACTTACAAGAAAGGCATTGGTTTGGGGTTCTCACATGTTGTGTCTAGAGGATGTGATTTCGGTAAGCTTTGTAGATTGGTTGTTCTTTTTGCCCGAATGTTTATTCCTCTTTGAATTTTCAAATGGGATTCAATTTGTAGTTCCTTGACTTTGACAGGTATCATGTAATGTTGGCCTCAGACATTTTACTGTGCATTCATATCCTGTGAAAAAGGGTTCGTGTGGCCTTTCTTGTTTTATGAGAACTGGGAGAAGTCGGAAGGACTTCCGCTTCTTGGCTTCTAGCTCAGAAGAAGCACTCCAGTGGGTTAGTGGATTTGCAGATCAGCAATGTTTTGTGAATTGTTTCCCTCATCCTTTGGTTTCTTCAAAGAAGCAGGCTTCAGATTTAGTTGCTTGTGATTTTCCTGCTGAATCACATTTAAAATGCAAAAGTCCACCTAAAATGCTCGTGATTTTAAACCCACGATCTGGACGCGGTCGTTCAAGTAAAGTTTTCCATGGCATGGTGGAACCAATATTTAAGGTATGTAAAATTTCTGGTTTGTTCTAAACACCTATGAAAATGCTAGTGCAGTGAATTCCCCATTCTGGATCAAGTTATGCAAAGTTGTCTGCATGTTTTGATGCTTATGCAAAACTTATATGCCTTGCTACACTCGAGAAATCTATCTAATAATTAGATGTCATCGACTATGCTTCTCCCGTATCTTCATATCCATTTCCTCAATAAGGTTTGGTTGAAGATTCTTAAGTCCCTCACCCAAACCCCCTTTCTTAATCAGACAACATGGTTTTCCAATGTACTATATGATATTTGAACTCCTTCCCAAGCCCTCCCCTCAAGAAGTGTGAAACTAGATAAGGTGCTTTTTATGATGAGCTAATCTCCCCTCTTTTGAGATGTATTGTGTCTTCCACCTCACCAACCTCCTTTTGCACCTGTCAATAACTAAATCCCATACAATGGTTGCTTTGGCTTACCCTCCCAATGGGAGCCCAAGTGCGAAGATGGTCTTCGCATCCAAAATTCCTGCCAATCTGTGAGTTCTGTTGCTCCAACAGGAATAAGGTCACTCTTTTCCAAAGTTGTTCTTCAAGCCATACACTGCCTTGGAAGCAAATAAGAATGCACCTTAGCTCCCCCCCCCCCCCCCAAAAAAAAAAAAAAAAAGAAAAAAAAGAAAAGGGCCCACATAGTTTGAAACAAGGATCAAAATTTCGTTTCATAGTGTTGTTTCGGTCACCCAAAAAATGAAAACGTTTTAGAAACATAGTGGAAACAATGAAACAAAATTAAAATGTGTAGAAATACTTTAGAAACATAAAGTAAAATATATGAATGTGTAAAAATAAATAATATAATTAATTAATTGTAAATGTTATAGGGAACATGTCCATCCACACCAATTACTAGGGTGAAATTGAAAAACAAAACGTAAATACAAATTAGTTATTAATACCAAATAATTCTTTATTAATTAAAAAATAGTATAAAAAATTAGAGCTAATTTTCTATATAATATGAAATTATTATATAATTTAAAATATTTCTCCTTTTATTTTTTGTCCTTCTCAGGCTTGTTAATGAAATTCTCAGTTTTCCTATAAAAAAATTATATATTTTAAAATATATAAAATTATTATAATTAAATACAATACCATAACATAATAGATATATATTATGTAATATTCACAAATTAGATAATTTGACACAAGTTACGTATAAAATAAAAAGTAAAACAAATAGCGATTTAAACCTATTATAATTAGTAACTTAGTATTAAAATAGTTGTTTCTCTACACTTTATTTCCCCTACTACTTTTCTATTATTATATCTTCTTCTAATTTTGAGTCTTAATCCTTGAAAAATAAATGGATATTATCTTTTACTAATTTCTAGAATTATTGTTAATACAAAAGAAATGTTTCCTCTGATTCGGTATGTTTCCATTAGTTTCGGTATGTTTTCATGGAAACAACTTTATTTCCATGGAAACATGTGAATTTCGATATTCCATTAGTGTTTCGTCTCGGTTCCGTGAGAAACAGAAACGTTTCGGCCGTTTCGATAGAAAAGAAGCGAAATTTTGATCCTTGGTTTGAAATAAGTTGTTTGTAGATTTTAGGGTTTGATAAAAGAAGACGAGAGTCAGGAAATTAAAGAAAGGCAGAAGTAGTGACCACATTCTTACACTCTCTATTTATATTAAAATGAGCAGAAATTACAAGAATGGCCAATGTTTTAATATTTCTACCCCCTCAAGCTGTTGCATAAATATTACACATGCCCATCTTGTCCAAAACACTATGAAATATCTTTCTTGACAACCCTTGGTGAAGACATCGGCTAGTTGGTCCCTAGTCTTTTATGAAAGGGGTGCAAATGATACCAAAGCTTAGCTTTTCTTTAATGAAATGTTTGTCTACTTTGACATGCTTGGTTTGATCATGCTGAATAGGATTATGCGCAACATTAATAGTCACTTTGTTGTCACAATAAAGTCTCAATGGACTACATATACCAACACCAAGTTTCATTATCATAATTCTCAACCATAAAATCTTACATATCCCTTGTGCCATGGCTCTAAATTCAGCCTTAGCACTAGATCTTGCAACAACTGACTGCTTCTTACCATGCCAAGTCACTACGTTGCCTCCCACTAAGGTGCAATACCCAGAAGTAGATCGTTTATCTATGACTGACCCTGTCCAATTTCCATCAGTATATGCTTCCAACCTCAAATGACCATGTTTGGAAAATAAGAGACCTTTTCTAGGGGCTGACTTTAGATATCTAAGAATTCTAAAGATAGCTTCAAAATGGGATGATTGTGGTTAATGCATAAACTGATTTACCACACTCACGACACATGCAATATCTGGCCAAGTATGTGAAACATAAATAAATTTGCCCACGAGTCTTTGGTACATGCCTATATCAACCTTTGTATCATCATTACTTTTATACAACTTATGATTCAGCTCAATCGAGTATCACAAGGCTTGCAGCCAAGCATCCCTGTCTCTTTCAATAAGTCTAAAATATACTTCCGTTGAGAGATGAAAATTACTTTTTCTAATTTTGCAACCTCAATCCCAAGGAAGTATTTCAAGTCCCCCATGTCTTTTATCTCAAACTCCTTAGCCAAAGAAGACTTCAAAGATTGCACCTCTTCAGCATCATCTCCTTTTATAACAATATTATCTACATAGACTATAAGCACAACAACCTTCCTTTGCCTATGTTTGATGAAGAGAGTATGATCAACTTCAGTCTGCTTATAACCATACTTCTACATAGCTCTACCAAACCCCTCAAACCAAGCTCTGGGAGATTGCTTTAAGCCATAAAGGGACTTCTTCATTTTAAAAACCTCTCCCTCAGTAGACATAGATGGAAAATCTGGAGGGACATCCATATACACTTCCTCTTCTAAATCACCATGAAGAAAAACATTCTTCGCATCTAATTGTTGAAGAAGCCACCCCAAATTTGCTACCAAAGATAGCAAAACTCTAATGGAATTCATTTTGGCCATTGGTGCAAAGGTCTCTTGGTAATTAATGCTATATGTTTGAGTAAAGCGTTTGACCACCAATCTAGTGAACACCCATTTACACCCGACTGTTTTATTCCCTTCGGGAAGAGTCATTAGGTCCCACGTGTCATTCTTTTGGAGAGCTTTCATCTCTTCAACCATAGCTTTGTTCCACTTTGGATCTGCAAAGGCATCTTTCCAATCCTTTGGAACAAATAGAAAATACAACAAAAAGACGAAGGCGCGATAGGAGGGTATGAGGGATTGATAAGAAACGAAATTTGAAATAGGATATTGAGTGCAAGATCGAATTCCTTTACGAACTGCAATATGAAGATCATTAGCATCCAAAACATGAGAGATAGAGGTAGAAGAATTACCCGGATTCTAAGAATCCAATTGGTAGTTAGCATGAGAAAGATCAATAGTCTCACCCTTTCTTCTCCTCGAGTAAGTCAACATCTCTTTAGTTTTAGTTCTTACACCTTGATTCTCTTTGTCCAACTCACAAATACGAGACTGGGGAGACCGGGATAAAGGAGACTGAGCTAAAGACAACCCAGGTAACGGTTCAGGAAGAGGAGAAGAAGACAACTCTTCACTTCCATTCTCCCCCCAAAGAGGAGTCTTTAGACCTGAAAAATAGGATGTTGACTCAAAAAAAAAGTGACGTCCATAGTGACAAAGCGACGACGAGTAAGAGGACGATAACATCGATTCTCCTTATGAGTAGCAGAGTAACCTAGGAAAATACGTTTCTAGGCCTTATGATTAAGTTTACCTTGAGATGAACAAAACCGACACATCCAAATACACGAGGAGGAATAGGGGGTATAGAAGAGGAAACACCTAACACTTCAATAAGAGATTTGAAGGATAAAACTTGAGAAGGCATCCGATTAATGAGATAGGTTGCCGTAAGAAGTGCACCCCCCAATAAGTTTTGGGAACATGCATAGTGAACAAGAGTGCTCAGGGCCACTTCTAACAAATGACGATTATTACACTCGGGTACCCCATTTTGTTGTGGAGTACTAACATAGGTAGTTTGGTGAATAATGCCATGCGAATCCAAATACAAATTAAATGGACCATCAATATGTTCACCACCATTGTCAGACTTAAGCACCTTAACATTAACATCAAATTGAGTTGAAATTATGCTATGAAACTATGAAAGTTTTTAAAACAATTGAAAATCTCGCTTTTGTCATGAAACAAATAAAACCAAGTAACACGAGAATAATCATCAATAAAGGTAACAAACCATCGATAACCATATTGAGTAGGAATACGAGAAGGACCCCACACATGAGAATGAACAATAACAAAAGGTGAAGTGCTTTTATTCAAATTAGGAGGAAAAGAAACACGACTATGTTTTGCTAGTTCGCACACTTCACACTGAAATTGGGACACATTTAACTTCAAAAATAAAACAGGAAATAATTTTTGCAATAAGAAAAAGAAGGATGTTCAAGGCGCTGATAGTGTTGCACTGGCTGGTCTGTAGAAGAATTTGTGCTGAAAGTGAAACTAGTTGATTGTAAAACTTGTCTCTTCTCTGCAGGAGAATCCAAGAGGTAGAGACCACTCTTCTCGCTACAAAAAATGGGTGGGGTAAGAAAAATCTTGTGGGTTTGGCTTGTGTGATAACTTCTTCTTTGGTTTGAAAATCCTTTCACCGCTGTGCTCTGCGTATGTGAGATGAGGACAAACATGTGATGGTAACTGGTGCAATGCGAAGGAGTTGGTAGCAAAAGTCGATGATGGTCGACGCGTGGGCAACAGAGGAAAATAGATGAACAGAATGTTGGTGATGGCAACAACAAACAGTGAAGTGGTGCAACAAAGCTTGAGTGTGATGGATCTGTAACAATGTTTGCGTTTGACAGCATCAAAGTTGCAGGTAGTGGCTATGGTCCACAGGGGTTGACGACGACGATGAAGGTTGGGGTGAATGTTGGCGAGCTGTGATTTGTGATGGTGGAAGCATGCTGATTTTGCAAACTGTGGTTGTGAATATGGTGATGGGGCGGTAGTGGTCGCGATTGATGATGAGGGATCTATGTGACTGATGGATGCACGAGGCAGTGATGCCGGGAGCTGTTGACACCATGGATAAAGATGACAATGATGGGCCTAGTGCGACGATTGCCAAACAACTTCATGACAGAACCAAGGATTTGATGTTGATAATAGCTGTGGAACAAAGGCATGATGATGATGATTCACCAAGGTGTGTATGCAATGGTGACGGTACAAATATGATGGTTTCACAATGGTGATGGACGATCGATGTTGAGGCAGTGATGAATGAGTGAAAGTGGAAAAAAATTATAGGCGATGGACAATGACAATAAGAATCGAGTTTGGACTCTCATAACGCTTTGATGCAGAACTAGTAGAGAAAACAAAGGAGAGAGAAGGAAAGAGAGTTGAGGGAGAGGAAGAGGGGAAAGAAAGAGGAATCTATAGAGAAGAAGAGAAATTAGAATTAGAAAAGACGCGAATTATGTATCTCAAAATTGTATTTATTCAAGTTTAAAATCCATTACACCAAAGGCCTTTATATATGCAAAACCAAAGTAAGGAAATTGAATATCGAATCCTAATATATGGAAACCAAATCAAATCCTAATATAGGAAAACTAAATCAATAAAGTTCCAATATTAATGAAAATTACACAATAAAACTATATCCTTCGGCTCAAAAACTAATGGCCTGTGGGGTCCGTCCCGTTCCCCATCAAGACCCCAAAGTAGCTTTCTTCACTCCATAATTTCTCTTTGGTGGTAAGACTAGTCTCCTCTTATTTGGTGTCTAGGTCTTTAATTTCCGACAATAGTTCAGCCTTCTTCACTTCTACTCGGCCAAACACTTCCTATTCCTTTTTCTCAAATCAACATTTGCAACACCAGACTATTTTGTTACTTCATAACCTTGCCACCAGCCTTTCATTGAGCCAAAAAATTACTCAGTTTTTAGCAACATGTTTTCAAATTGAAACGACCCTTTATCTCTCTGTATCCCTCCACGATCAAGAAATATATATTTTTGATAGGTAAGAGTAATTCAATAAAAAGAAACTTTAAAATTAGAGTCTCATCAATCATGTTTTCCAAAAAATCAACATACCATCAACAAAGCCATGGTATGCCTCTATAAACCAAAATAATAGAACTTTCAAAAAATAATCTTTGAATCTACAAATATTCATTGTTTCTCCTTTGAAAAGACAATGGTTTCTTTACCTACATATACACCAAAACAAGCAAATAGGAACTACCTTCCAAGCCTTCCTTCCCTTTCCCTTGCCAGCACCCCAATCCAACTGTGGAAAAAATCCTTCACTGAGGAATGCATTACGAAGAAACAACCAAATAAAGAAAGCAATAAGCTCCACACTTCCTCACAAAGGAGCAATGAAGTAAGAGGTGGCTTATGGACTCTTCCTCCTTCAAGCACACACTACACCTCCCTGCAAGATGGAAACCTCTTTTCTTGAGATTATCCATTGTTAAAACCAGCCCCCCAACAGGAAACTAAACAAAAAAAGACAGCTTTCACCATGGCTCTAGTGCCTTGACCTGTTTCCAAGAAAAATGCCCTTCTTCCTTTGTAGCTAAATCCCTATAATAGGATTTAATTGACTTATCAATAAAGGAGGATTTAACTAAGAACTTCTTACAACTATCTTTCCTCCACACAATCATGTCTTGGCTATCGCTCTTTGGCATATTCTTTTGGAGAATGCCCATGAGACCTATTACTTCCTCCACTTCCCAATTTTGAAACTCTCTTTGAAAACAAGGTGTCCACACTATACCACCCTCCAAAAACACAAGTAATCGATCACCCAAGCATTTGGATCTTTAGCTAATACATTTCCACACCCCCATCTCAAGGGCTACCCTCACCTTCCTAGAGCACCAATCCCCTCCTCATATCTATACTTGCTATCGATCACCCTACTCCAAAGACTATTCCTTTCCATCCCATGCTTCCAAGGTCAATTTCCCATAACAACCTTATTAAAAGAGAGGCAATTTAGGGTCATTATTAATTAACTAAATTTATTTTAATTAACTAATTATTTTGCAGAGCAATGCAGATAGCCCCAAATTATTTTTCTAATTAAGCTAGTTAATTAGACAAAAAATCATTGAACTAAACGGTAAACTGATTGTTTTAGATATAAATTTAATACCAGATTCCACAACTAAATACGACCAAGTGCTAAATAAAAATATATTGAGCAAGTATAATAGCAAACACAATATAAAGAGCAAGAGAGAGACACCAAGTCTTACGTGGGAAACTTTCCTGGGGAATAAAACCCATAACCTATAAGAAATCCACTATGAATCCAATCAAATAAACGAAAACATTAGACCTTGAAATACTAACCTTGTTACAGTCCGTCATAGCTTTCCACCATTAGTCAATTTGTTCAAAATCCTTTATGGTGATGTTCTTTTGTACAGTTCGATTGCGTCTTCACCAGTGATTTTCTTTACAACAACTACTTCTTCCACCAATTTGAACTCCGCAGATCAACACAAACACGTGTTGTGGTAACAAGTGAACCTAAGACTCTTTCTTAAATGCAAAACATATCACAATCACCTATGTGATGCAGGGACTATGCAATCCCAAACTAAATATGAATTTAGGCTATAGAATTCATAATGAAAAGTTGTGCAAAGGCTGCATCTCTGATGCAAAATTGCGACTCTTTATATGTATGTAAAAAAAGTCCCACAACATTGTATTTATTGATCTTCAACGTTCATATTCACTTATCAAAAAAAAACTTCAACGTTCATCTTCAGATGCAAGAATTGTAACTCGAGTCTGGATGATCAAGTCTTCAATGCGATGATTGACTAGCAATGTAGGCTGGCCTGTAATGAGACTTAGTCTATCCTAACAATTACAAACTCAATATAGACTTTTAGAATGAATTGCCAACACATACATAATCAGAGGGTAATTTTAAAAACACTATAACGCAAATTTCCTAACGAAAGACCCTCACGTCTTTAACAGACTATTCCTCACACCTCCTAATCCACGAGATGTAATTTAAACTCCTTCTGACCTCCCCTCATAAGAAATTATGCAAAAGCATCTCCATTTTGTTCACCATTGGCACCAGAATAGGGAACAAAGACACGAAATAGTAAAGTTGGATAAGGTCTCTTCAACAATCTAAGCTTGTCACCTTTAGAAAGATAATGTTTCTTCTACCCAGAAAGACGGCTCTCGAACCTCTTCACCACTGAGTGCCACACCCCAGTGGCTCTCACCAAAGACCCAAGAGGCAACCCCAAGTACAAAATTGGGAGGGTCCCCACTCTACACCCCAAAATATCTACTAGCCCTTCATGCTCCTCCACCTCCCTTACAACTATCAACTCAATTTTGTTAAGATTAATCCATAAACTTGAAACAATCTGGAAGCAAAGCAAAATACACCTTAAGAACCTCAACTGGCCAATGTCTATTTCACAAAAAACCATTGTTTCATCCACATATACCAAATGTGACACCCTCAAAGTTGGATCTCTATCCACTCCTCCCAAGAATCCTCTCACCATCCCCCTCCACAAACACGACTTTAACTTGTTCAAATTTGTTGTAATTTAATTGTCTATTTTAGTTCAAATATGAGACATTGGGTCTAAATATTGTTGAGAGCTTGATATAAATTTGCTGGCCCATTCCCTATCAGCTCAAGTTTTTGGAGCAATTGGTTGCTTAACATGGTATCAGAGCCTTAGCTATGAGAGGTCTTGGGTTCAAGTCTCTCCATTTGCATTTATACCCCGATTGCATTTGAGCTTTATTCTGCTTCACATTTGTTTATGGTCTCTTTGCCTATCCACGCGCGACTCGCACGTGAGGGGAGTTTGATATACATTGTTAGCCTATTCTCTAACAACTTAATCTTTTGGAGCAATTGGTTGCTTCACAAATATATGCTTTATTTAATGATAATAATAATAATAACTATTATAATAACCACCTAAAAAAATTGGATGAAAGGCAAATTTAAGATAAACCTTTGCGTACAATTAGAACAAATAAAAAAAATCTGGCATCATATGATCCAAGAGACCATTGACTAGGCGATTAGAAGGACCCTAGGTGCCCAAGTGTTGCCTAGGCACTGCCCAAGTGAAAATTTGACAACTGCTATACACAAGCCAGAAATTTCTTATTTTTATCTTTTCGTAGCATCCAACCTTCACATCTCCTTTCGTGCTTTACATTTGGCTGTCACAGTCCATGTCCTATACATACATAAAGATCTCATGCACACTGACGTGAGTGTAGTGGATGTAGAAGTGGAGTGCAAAATACAGCAGCCCGTGTTTTTAATTTGATGGCATCCGAATCTTCTATATATATATATGTATAAATATTCTATAAAAACCTAAAGGCACCAAGAGGAAGTACTCATGGACATCCAAAACAATACAATTAAACTCTTAAGGAACCAAAAAATAAAGGATGCTCAGAAAATAAAGGAGCCATCCTCCATGCTTCTTTTGTCCTGCTACTAACCAAACTATCCCTCCAGGAGGTCAACACCTCCTTAGTAGACCGAGGTATAGCCCAATTTACTCTAAAAGGCCAATCAGTAGAACCCACATTGTCCTAGTGACTGTAGTGAATGAGCATGTGATTGACAGTCTCTTCATTTACTTTACACAAGCTGCACCAGTTAACAATAACCTGTCTATTCCTGCGCTGATTTTCCAAGAGTAAAATCCTATCCAAGGCTGCAGTCCACCCAAAAAATACAACTTTAGGAGGCACATTCACTTTCCAAATTGCATTCCAACGAAACTCCTTTTCTATGTGATTCTAAATATTTTCCCCATACTCATCCAGTCTTTTCTGTAAAAACTGCTCACAAATATTTTTCTTAATTTAAAAATGTGATAATTGCTCTTTGTGCTCTGCCCTATGGCATTGCCTCATTGGTTGCAGAAAGGATTTGTCATGCCTTGTTTTTTTTTCCCCCTTTAAATGTATATTTTGCTGGACGTTGACAATGGAGTAACAGACGGGGCAGTCCTCTTCCATACCCATAAACCCCCTCAAGCTTGATGAAGGTGGGATCTAGTCCCAAGTACCTAGCACAATTATCAATTATCTTTCCATGCAGGCTAGCTTGCAGTTTTTTTAACATTTTTAAATATATGCCTTTAATTGAATGGCTGGATCCCAAGTGATCCCAGCAATCGATGATAATTTTGATTCGAGTAATTGGCTGCAATAGCTGTATTATGGGAAGAAAATGAGCATGTTTATATTTTGTTCTTGATTAGTGTTTTAAAACGCAGAAGTGTAAAGGGAGGTGTTTGAGACTTGAGTTACAAGGCAAAGCATAAAAATGTAGATTTTGAGGCATAAGCTCCATAGGACATACATGTTTTTTAAAGAAATATAAATAATAGTCACAAAACGAGAACTTCTATTATTTTGAAATTTGGGCCATGATCCATCATTGTAATTTCAAAATATTAAGGGATGCCATATCCTAATCTTCCTTTTTTAAAAAACACACTTTGATAAGCATTTCGATACTCAAAAACCATGGTACAACACTTTTACCTCACTCTTCCCTCCTTGCTTGTTGAGCAGAAAAATATCCAATATCATGCGGAAACCCTAATAGAGTATAACCATCCGTGTTCAAGCCCCTTTCAATTTTGTTTTAGGATTTCATAACTCACGAAAAGTGCTCAAGCCTTATCATTGGTCATAAATTTCTCTCTGTCGAGAGTTTCCATTGATTTGAAGCAATATATTAGAAGAGAAAATATAAGATTATGGTAATTCCCGCATCCTTTTGTGCCAATCTTAATGAAATAAGGGTTTGTACTTCTTTTAGTTTCTTTGAAGTCAAAAAGTTAATACTGAAAACTATTTTTGATGCACAAAAAGTGTTCAAAGGTCGCTTTTGAATGCCTTTTTAAGTTTGAAGCATATGCTTCCTTAGACCAGTGCTTTTCTTTCAAAGCTTCTGAATTGGGAACGTCTCGGATCAAGGCGATCCTTGACAAATATTTTAAAACAATGCTTATTCACATCAAATAATTCATATTGTGTATTACTTATTAAAAAAAATGAAATCATGTCGTATATTATAAGAAGAAAATCAGTATGTTTATAGTTTTGCAAACTGTGACAGCTTGCAGGGTTTAAGATGGAGGTAGTCAACACCACATCTGCTGGTCATGCTAGAAATCTTGCGTCGACTGTTGACTTCAGTTCATGCCCTGATGGTACTTCTTACTTTTAAGGATTTGTAACAATGTGTTATATTTCATTCTACTTTGCATTTTTATTATCTTTGTCATCATTGCCCTCTTTACAATTGTGGAATTGTACTTTCTTGCAGGTATTATATGTGTTGGAGGCGATGGAATTGTTAACGAGGTTAGTTGTTTGTCACTCCATGGGTTGTACTTGTTCAATTAAATTGTATAAATAAGTGATTTTCTTTTCGATATCTGATTATTTTTCTTCACTCCAAAGATCTTTCTCAGTATTGTCAAGTTCTGTAGATATCCAAATGAACCATATTAGGTATTAGCTTCGATTAATTTTGGTAAAGAAAAACTGAAAATGATAGTATTAATGCTCATGTTATTATGGTAGATGTCACAGGGGTGAAATCTGACACCAAATTTTCCGCCTGTGTGGCGCCAAGTCCCCGCTGACTTGACCAGCCAACCACACAACCAAAGAGGCTGCCGCCCACAAGAAGGCTTCCAACACACACAGTTTGCACAGCACAATTCAATACACAAAACTAAGGCACATGCACACAAGGAACAGTACACAATCAAGCAGCCGTTTACAGGGAAAAACCCCCATCCTTTACTTCTCATTAAGTATAAGGATTACACTGCCTAAGAGTTGCAGAACAAGACTCTCCTTCTCAGATTTGTCTCCCACATGTTCTCGTTTCTGCAACCCTAGCAATGCACATAAATAAGCAGCCCTCACAGATAACTGCCCTGGCAGTTGACAATCCCAACTGCCAAAGGGTTTGCTGGACCAACCAGCCACTGCCACGCAGGGCATTGCAGGTAATAACCAGCCACTGCCACGCAGGGCATTGCAGTTAATAACCCTAACTGCTGAGTTTGCTGGACCAACCAGCCAATTCCACGCAGGACATTGCAGTTGACAACCTCAACTGCTCAGGTGTGCTGGACCAACCAGCTTGTTCCACATATGCAGTTGACAAGCCCCAACTGCTAGGTTTGTGTTACTGCACCTACAACACGCCCTAAGGCTTCACACAAATTCTGCAACTGCCCAACTGCTGCACATGTTTGTCTTCAGCCCTTGAGTGCCACCAAGGCACATGGCAGTTATGCCACATAACTTCCCCTTGCTGTCAGCCACAGAGAGAGCCACACGCCCATTCAGTTATCACTGTCTGCCCAAAGACACCCTTGTCTTGTGTATGTCTGCCACAAGCTATGTCCACATATATGCTGCACCAAGGTCTGTGCCAACGAGCCACAATGCCAAGCCATGTTCTCTCATGTCTTGGTCTTAACCGAACAGTCCACTGAGTCATGCACCCATACCCAGCCACAAGCCATGTCCCACACGTCTTGGTCTTCCTTGGCATGCTAGGCCGAACCCTATGCCATGCCCATGAGCCATGCACGACACAATGACCCATGCCTTGCCAAACCATGCCCTCTCATGGTTGGTCTTCACTAGCCAAGTCAAAGCCACCATCTGCCACCGCCACCACCAGTGGTGGTGTTAGGTCAGACCACCATGTCATGATCTTCTTTCATGTAAGAGCAACTTGCCTTGCCCCATAGGTGCCAAGGTCTTTGGCTGCATGGCTTACTTTCCCTTAGTGGTATTTGTCCGTCTGACAAGAGCAGACACAAGTCCTTGCAATGTCAAGCCGCCCACCCTGCGCACCAAAGAGTCACCAAGTGCACTGCCTTGCCCAAGGCTGCACCAACTGTTGCTGCCAATGTTCACCAACTTAGCCATTTTCAAGCACAACCAAGACATGGCATGCCGCCCCATGCCCATGCCCATGCCGCCACTTGGTCAAGTGCCATCAAGGCATGACATGCCTCCCCATGTCCATGCCGCCATGTCAAATAGAAAAGGGGCTAATAGTAGACCATAACTTTTGCTTAGAGTGATATGAATCCTTTTTTTTTTTTTTTTTTTTTGAGTTAATAAAAAGTGACTTATTCAGGGAAAGTTATGTGAATTAATTTTTGCATTAAAAAATTAGGGTTTTGTTAGTTTTAAAGGGTTCTAAGAATGTATCTAAAGATATAGGTACTTTTGGGGTGTAGAAATATCCCTAAAAAAATCAGGTAGAAATCTCTCATGTCTCCTTTAGATGAATTGTTTTATTGGTAGGCACAGTGTCAACTTGCATGACCATGCCCATGAAATTTATTTTGATGCCAGTGGTCTGCAATATGGTCAATCTCTGGTGGTGATAGGGGTAGCTACCATGGCATTGCTCATAATATTTTCCAAGGTAATTGATTTTCTGTACATTAATACGCTGTTACAGCGTCAATCATACTTTGGTTAAAGGGATACCAGCCACTAAGACCACTAAACATTTGATTCTTGGTGCTAAATCTGGGTCTGTGAGCAGGGCATGGAAAGCTCTAGACTAGATTGATGTTTAATTGAAATTTGTGTCAGGCACATGAAACATAGGCATGGGTATGGGTCCTATGGGATGTGTCCAACATGTCTGGTTAGACATGCATTCAACATGTCCATTAATTAATCAAAAATTTAATTTTTTTGGTAGGTAAAAGTTTACTATAGGAGCTAAAAAAGGGGGCGACACCCATGTACATGTATAGGAGTAGAATACATAGACCTCTCTTGATGTCATAAAACTCTCTTTTGTGTTCCCCTATTTGCCTGGTTACTTACAAGTGAATGAAGAACACATACTTAAATGTTTTGTGTGAAGTAGGCATACTTACGGTTGGAGATAAATTTACTTGAGAATGGATTAACTCTTGTGAGGGAGTTAGAAGGACTTGGCAGATTGGAAATGTTTTGGGATGCAGAGTGGGGTCTCTTCCAGTCACACACTTGGCTCTTCCACTTGGAGATTTTGTTAAATCCATTCAGTGTTTGGGATGCGGTGAATGAAAGATTTAAGTAGCAGCTTGCAAGGTGGAAGAAGCAATATCTGTCAAAAGGTGGAATCATTATTCTCATCAAGAGCACTTCGTCCAGTTTGCCTACCTATTTCATGTCCTTGTTTCTAGTTCTAGTGAAAGTGGTGAGGAGGCTGGATTAGTTGCAACATGACTTATTGTGGGGCAGGCTCAATGATGCATTATTCAAATATCATTTGGTTGATGGCAATATAGCTTTTTACCAATGCAGGATGGAGGATTGGGGGTTAGAAACTTGAGATTGTTCAATCAAGCTTTGTTAGGAAAATGGTTGTGGAGATATAGAAGAATAGCCTTTTGAGAAGGGTGGTGGAAGTAGGGGTGCAAGTTGGATGGGCTGGGTCTGAAGCTTGCTAGACTCAGCTCGTGCTCTCAGAAAAATTGCCCAAGCCCATCCCAATCCCAATCTGAAGCTCGAAAGATACAACCCTAGTCTAGTCGGGGCTCAAATTTGGGTTCCCTCACGTTGTCTAATACCAGATGAATAAAATAAAACTTTAACTTCTTGATTAAAAGAGTTTACCATTTTTTTTAAAAATTTATTAACTGCTGTTACAACAGTTATACAAAGATTTATAAAATATATATCATTGAGGGGCTCTTTTATAGAGTGAGAGAATCCCTACCATTGGGTTCTCTTCCAACGTGGGATATGGAATTCCTCAGTTTGATTGCAGCACATCATTGTTTCATTAGTATTCAAAGGCTATGGAGTCTTTTACAACTGATAGGGAGAAGAAACAAGCACATCTTTCAAATAGATACAAGTTATTAATGATTTGAGGGGAAAGGGTGCTCCAACAACACCACCGTAGGATGGACATGAAGAGGTTGTGACAAGTGTTTTGTGGCCATGATTAGGATGGAGGAGAAAGATACAATTAGCGGCCATGATTTGGTACAGGAATATATTTATATATATATATATGCCTATGTGTGCGCGTCTCTCTCTCTCTCTCTCTATATATATATATATATATGTTGGTACTATTGTAAATTTGACGTTTCGTGGCGATGATTGCTACATTGCATATTTGATCTTTACCTTCCCATAAACATAACAACCCAATAAATTGTTTGGCTCAACCTCTCAAGTTCTTTGCAAATTTAACAGTTGAGGATGGTTTATAGGGTTCTCTTGGAGTCATGGGTCTTCACTCCTAATTACCTTATCCATCTCACATTGGAACTTGAATGTAACATAATTTATTTACTCTAACTCTATGCCATGTATTGCAAAGTTACTGGCAATTGAGGTCGGGCTCGAGCTCGGGTTGTTTAAAGTTCAACCCAGTCTTAGACCGAATTGTGGCCGGGCTTGACATTCTTAGCCCAGACCTCAATTTATAAATTTTTTAGCCCAAGCCCGTCAAAATTCGAGTTTGGCTTGGGTTGGGTTCTGGTTAGCCCGCCCGAGTTGCAGCTCTACTTGGAAGGCAAGTATTGGAGCAAGGGGGGACGGACATTCTAGAGAGGTGAGGTTGTCACATGGAGTTGGCGTTTGGAAGAGTATTTGGAAGGGGTTAGATGTCTTCTCCAAATTCATTAGATGGAACAGTCAGGTGACTAGTGTGGGGATTATTATCTTTCTAAAACCTTCCTAGTTGTATTCAGATTAGTTGATAAGTAGTCCTTGGTTGCTAAATGCTTACGTGCATCAGAAAATGCAATGGTTTGGAACATTTGTTTCCACAACTAAAAAGAATTCCAACCATACTGAGCCCGTATTAAAATTCTCCAAGCCACATGTCGCTTTTTCCTAAGTAGGGCTTTGATATGGTGTATCAAAGTTGGCATCAAACCATAACTGTGAGGTCATGACCCAACATGAGTGTTGAACCAAGACAGTAGGGATCGAGGCACAAGTCATAACATCGTTGGTGAGGACACCATGACCACGAGTCTGTAACATACCATGACACTAGGGTATACCATAGACGATGTCCACAACAGCGCGACGTTGTGACCTAGGTCACTGCCTCGGACTCTAATAGTGGGGATGTAGCTTTTCCATTTTTGGAGATTACATCAGACCACTTTTGGTGATTTTTCATTCCTGACGGGCTTTGATTACAAGCTTCTTTCACATTTCCAAGGGTCTTAGACAAGGAGATATTTTGTCTCCCTTTTTTTTTTCTTTTGGTTATGGAAGCTTTTTGTTAGCTGATTGATCGTGTGCTGGTTAGGGTTTGTTGTTAGGGTTTAACGTGGGGAGAGATGAGGATCATCAGTTGGTGATTTCACATTTGTTTTTTGTGAATGATACTATTATTTTTTGGGAGGTAGAGGAAGAGCAGCTAAGGTCTTTCTGGTGTGTATTGTTGTGTTTTGAGGCAATGTTTGGTCTTCAGGTGAATTTAGGGAAGAGTGAATTGATTTTGATGGGAGAATTTGATGCTTGTTTTAGGTTGTGCATTGGGCTATTTTCCGACCAAGTATTTGGGCCTTCCATTTGGCTTGTACTATAAAGCGACAATGATTTTGACTAGTTTGGTGGGCTGTTTTCAAAGATGGTTAGCTGGTTGGAAACCCCAATATATGTCAAAAGGGGCAGACTTACTCCAAGGATCAAAATTTCGTTTCGCAGTATTGTTTTGGTCGCCTAAAAAATGGAAATATTTCAAAAATATTTCGAAATATAGTGGAAACGATGAAAAAAATTAAAATGTGTAGAAGCACCAGGAAACATAAAGTAAAATATATGAATGTGTAAAGATAAATAGTATAATTAATTAATTGTAAATGTTTTAGGGTACATATCTATCCACACAAGAAGATACTAGGTTCAAATTGGTAAAAAAACATAAATGTAAATTAATTATTAATACCAAATAACTTTTTACTAATTAAAAATAGTATAAAAATTTTAGAACTGATTTTTTTATGTAATATGAAATTATTATATATTTCTTATATAATATGTAAACTTTAATAATTAAATACAATACCATAACATAATTGATATATACTGTGTAATTTGTACGAATTAGATAATTTGACACAAGTTTCATATAAAATAATAAGTAAAAAAAATAAAAATTTAAACATAATATAATTAGTAAATATTAAAATAAATTATTTATTTATATTTTATTTCCATTACTACTTTTCTACCGTTTTTGGAAAGAAATAGAAATATCTTGTAATTTTGAGTCTTAATTTTTCAATCTTCTCCTTTATTTGAAAAATAAATGGATATTATCTTTTACCAACTTCTAGAATTATTGTTGACTGATTCGGTATGTTTCGACGGAAACAACTTGGTTTCGATAGAAATATGTGAATTTTGGTATTCCATTGGTATTTCATTTCGGTTTCCTAATAAACGAAAATGTTTTGGCCTATTCAATAGAAAAAAAACAAAATTTTGATCCTTGACTTGCTTATCAAAAGTACGTTGGCAAGTCTATCTACGTATTTTTCGTCTTTGTTCCATATTCCTACTTTCAATGTAGAAGCTTGAAAAACTTAAAAGGAATTTCAAATTTTTTATTTATATTTTTTTTTGGGGGGGGGGGGGGGGTGGTTGGGAATGAGAGGAAAGTCATTTGGTTAACCGGGACAGAGTTTGTTGCCCTTTAAGTCTGGGGGTTTTGGGATTAAAAAACTGAGGGCACTTAATCTGGCATTGTGAGCAAAGTGGTTGCGGAGGTTTGCGAGGGAGAGGATTGTGGAGAAGATTGATTGCGATTATAGCTGTGAATGGGGCAGCTGGACTTCGAGGGAGGAGTATTCATATGGGATTGGTGTTTGGAAGAGTATTAAGAAAGGATTGTTGGGGTTTGCTAGGCATATTGGATATGTGGTGTGGATATGGAGAAGGTTAGGTTTTGCCATGACTACTAGTGTGGTGATTATATTTTAAAGGTTTCTTTTTTTTTTTTTTTTTCTTTTCTTCTAGGACCCGTTTAGGCTTTCAGAAGATCTAGATGCTTTGGTTGTCGCTTTGTTTCCACTGGTAGGGAAGATGTGCGTTTAGAATCCACACATCTCAAGCCGCCTTGGAATGGGGAAAAGGTGATCGATTGTTTCAACCTTCTCTTTACACATGCAACATCTACTAGCCAAAAGGCCCAAAACAAAGCCCTCCTTTGCAGGTTGTCATAGTTAGCACCACTTCCCATGTAGCTGTCCAAGCAAAAATAGTTACCTTAGATGGAAGTTTGGAAGACCATATCATTTTCCAAGGAAACTCCATACTCCATACTCCTTCCACCTGCGAAAGCAATCCTGGAATTCATGGTTGTTGGTGGTAATTTATCTTTTATCCTTGTGTATTCAATGCTAACTGTGGCAGAATATTCAATAGTGTGTTTGAAAATCATAAAAGTCAAGTGTGATGCAATGAAAAACCATGATAGGTTAAATGAAAACTTTATTGCTTGCTTGAATTTGAAGCCTGCATGAGCTGTCTTGTTTTTTCTGTTTGAAATGTTCGTTTCACAGCATATCAATTAATTTGCACCATCATCTTTCAGCTTTGTGGCAGGTTTTGAATTCTTATGCTGTCCCACTCAAATGCTTTTAAAATTTCATTATGTTACCTTTTGTTCTGGTCATACTGATGAAATGCTGCAAGTTACTAATGGGTTCAGTTTGATGAGGATAGTTGTGATTATGATAATCTTAAGATAGGTTGTTGATGCAAAATAAGTTGTAATATTATTTATTTATAAACTCCTCAGCAACCCACTTGTTTATGTAAGTACCTATTTGCCTTTTATCTATTATTTCCTTGTCATGTTTGACAGATATAAATTTTTCCTTGTAATTAGCATGATTTACTGACTTTGTCTATATGCAGGTTTTGAATGGTCTACTTAGTCGTGACAACCAGAAAGAAGCAATCTCAATTCCAATTGGAATTATACCTGCTGGTTCGGATAATTCTTTAGTTTGGACTGTTCTAGGTGTTCGAGATCCAGTTTCGGCTGCAATAGCTATAGTGAAGGTAAAGCTATTTCATTCACACAGATTGTATTAAATGATATGTTGCTGGTTATTCTGTGACAAAGTAATGCATGCGTTCAAAATTTTTACAGCCATTGAATACATTGGAGACTTGTTTAACTTTTTTAAGCCACATAGCTGTTAGATATCTATCTGCCATTTTTCTCCCCCCCCCCCCCCCCCTTAAACATTATACAGCCTTGCTGATTGGCTCTAGGTGAAGCTATGTGTCCTTACCTTGTTGCCAAAACTTTTGCTGCGCTTTGCATGTGTGATGGAGAGGTGACCGGGGTTGTCAGAAGTAAGGCTATAAAATGAGCCCAGCTATTTGAGCTCGGCTCGTGATTGGCTCGATTAGAGATTCGTTCAATTTCGACTTGCGAGATAAACAACTCAAACTTGAACATATTTTGAGGCTTGTCAATTTATTAAGCCTGGTACGAGCTCAGCTTGATTAGTCAAGGTCTAATACTTTATAAAAAATCATTTTACTCAAGCTTGGCTCAAGATCGGCTCGAGAAATTAACATGCCAGGCTTGAACACAATTTAAAGCTTGTTTATTTTTGCAAGCCCAACTTGAACAACCCACTGCTATGCTCGGCTCTGCTTGACTCTTTTACAGCCTAGTCAGAAGGGAAACAGAGCTATTCGTCTGTGATGCCAGTTGGTGTTTGATGCATTTTATTATTGATGGATGGGAATGGAAGAGTAAAGGAATCAGAATTTGGCTAGAAACATTTCAAGACTCATCTTTCTAGTTCACAAATCATGGGCTCAGAGAGGAGGGTGGCTTTTCAAGTGGCAATTGCAACCTCAATTTTTGGTTGGTGGAATAAAAGATTGAACTTTGCCTCAATTTGATTGGTCTTGGGCTTGATTGCCCCCTGATTCTAGTCCATTTCCCAACTGAACCCCAAAATGAGGGCACGCATCCATGTCGACACTTGTCCTAATATAGTAGTTGAATATTGAGGTATCATATATCTAATTTTGCTTGTGCTTCTCTACTGGACGAGTGTCTGCCTCTAGATAAGCAGACCTCTAGATGGTCTTTATTGACAATTTTCCAAATTTGTCACATTTGTGTGGGTGCGGTGGAGCTACGTATACCCATTTTTTGCAATACTGCTCTAAAAGGAGTTCTGCAAAGAATGACTTATGAAGGGAGCTTGTTAGTTGATTTTGTCGTGGTAGTGATTACGTTTAACCAAACTCCAAGTTTTCTTCAATTTTTATGTCCTTGATTGGCTGTTGCCAGTATTATCTTCTTGGAGGATTTGAGAAAAAAATGTTCCGTTCTTCACCAATGTTTAAGGGAGACACATTTCCTCCTCATTTGAGGACTTTTTGGGATTCTACTGTGATAACCTCTATGCAGTACAAGCACTCTATTTTGGTTCACATGTCCATGTCAAACACCGATACTTTCGGACACTTCCCAAACACGTGTCTGACAAGCAAAAAAGGTGTCCATTTTTTTTTTGTTTTTCTGAATTTTGGACACATTTGGGAGTTCTTTTTTTAGTTATACACACACACACACACACACACATATATATATATGTTCTATGTAATAGTTAGTAACATTTATTTTGGAACTTGAATCATCACCAAACTTTAACGATAAGTTTCCGGTTAATAATAACTAATTTTTGTACGACTGATTGAAAATGACAATTGTTTAGGTTGAAGGGAAATCCTTTGAAATCCAAAGTCGGGAATTGAAGGAAGGGTTTCTGTTACAGTTGATTGAACAAGGGAAGGGGTATACTCGGAAGATCGATGTGGGTATTGATGACATGGGATATGCTAGAACCTAAACTTAGCATCGAACGAAAGTTAGTATATCTGAAAAATGGAATGATGATAGTTTAGCATCTTCAAATCCCAAATGGAAGATTGATTCATTGTTTGGAGGAGTTTTCAGGAGAAGATATAGAGGAAATATGATGGAAAAGTAGCAAAAAAACTCAAAATGAGGTTTTATACTCTGCAATTCCGAATTTATTGGAAAAAGGAGCAAAAATATGCTCAAAATGAGATTTTATACTCAGCAATACCGATTTTAGCGTATCAGTATTGGTATTGCCGATACCCTACCTTATTGTTGTGTATCAGCCAATTCACACTTATCTTGGCACATATTGACCAAGGTTCCTATGAAATTTCGATTTCCCGATATTTCGGGGTGTATTGGTATCATTACCCTCAAACCTGATAAGTACACAATGCAAATTGGGGTGATGAGATCCTTTATGGAATTAACCAGATTACCTTGCTTGTCACTTGCCGGAGAATGCAGGAAGTCTGCAGTGGCTTTGGGGCTGTATTTTGAGGTATCGACAAAGGAGATAGGCGCGAGGATGGATTTCTTGCAATCGTGCTTAGTAGGACTTTTCAATCTTGATGTTGGCCCAAAAACACAGATTGAGGAGTGACCATCTAGAATTTGGGAAGTGGATGTGAGGGTCTCAGCCTTGCTGGATTCCTTATGGTTGTTTTGGTTGTCGTAGCCTGCTGAAGCAGTTAAGATTCTGATGGAAGGAAATCAAAGTTGGGTAGGCTTTTCTCATGTTAGATACATGGTCTTTTCTAGTGGGCTTTTTAGGGATTCTGAGGAAGGAGTGAAGAGGATGATCATATATGGCCTTCTACTCCATCTATGGTGTTCCTTAAATTTTTAGGTGATTGGGAATTCATGTGGAGGTTGTCTTTGGCTATGAAGCATGGACACTCTATTTTGGCTCACGTGTCCGTGTCGGACACCGACACTCTCAGACACTTTCCGGACACGTGTCCAGACACTTGAATCATGGATGTTGATGATTAAATGAAGAAGTTTTTTAATTTTTATTTAATGACTTTGTTATTGATGTATCATTAAGTGACAGATCAATTCGAAACGTGACACGTGTATGTACAGAGCTCTTCCGTGTACAGACCAAGGAAGATTTTGCTATCTAGATCAGACAGACTCATGGGGTTCAGAGGTATTTTGTTCAGAATGGTGCGAAACCTCCAGCCCTGCCTCCAGAGCAGTTGGGGTGCCGATCTGCTCACTACAAACCTCGTAGCAAGGGTAGTTGAGTATTTACAGGAAGGGGTTCCGAACTAATCACTGCCTTCCATATTCTACCGACCTCAGAATAAGGAAACAGAGTTCAATATTGCAACTACTATCTTCGGATATCTTCAAATCCCTACTTTTATGGTTTCGAATCCTATTCAACTTAGGAAATCTACAAGCTATAAATAAGAACATAAGGTACGCTTTTAATTTATGTTCAATGATTCCTTTCAATTACAGTCTTTTTAATTTACTGACTTTTTCATCGGAGCGGCTACCACCGGAGCCTTTCCGATGACCCTCTGATTTCATATTCTTGACAAGTAGCGAAGGACGGGAAGCCCCTCTGATCAAAAAGAGCAATATCAATTATTTTAATATCTTAATAATATTTTTTAAATTTGCATGTTTTTATGCCAATTTTAATTGAAATAAGATTAGGTTTTTATTATATGGTCATAAAAAACTTACATATATTCAACATGTCTCTAACGTGTCCGTGTTTTACTTTTTTTGATAAATAACGTGTCTGCGTATCCGTATCGATGCTTCTTAGGTCTTTGGCCGTTGATTAGGAGTGATCAATGCGGGAAAAGTTGTAATTGAGGTGAGGGAGGGGGGGCCAAGGTGTCAGAGCAGATCTCTGTTATGGGTGGAAGGATATGCTTCAAGTTGCATTACACCTTATATGACTTGCCACCATCAATGAATCCTCTGAGATAGAGAAGTGGTTTAGCAAATCCTGGCAGAATGAGGGGGGTTTTGTTAAGCATCATAGATGAAAAAAATCATGGTGGGCGAAGGAATGAGCCTTGCAGATGAAGGGTGAAAGCGCCGGCGAGAGGTTTGCGGAGATGAACTTCAACGAGGTATGATGAAGAAGGGATGAGTGATCAAAGACTAGTGATGCCACAGAAGCCTCTATATGGCATGAGGATAAGTATTCTCTAGTAATCCAATTGGAGGATGAAAAGGGAAGAAGTTTTGGGAAATGTTCAGAGCAAGGGGAACCTATCAATTGGATGAGGGAGGGATGATGAAGAAGGGATGAGTAGTCAAAGACTAGTGATGCCACAGAAGCCTCTTTATGGCATGAGGATAAGTATTCTCTAGTAATCCAATTGGAGGATGAAAAGGGGAACCTATCAATTGGATGCAGGATGCCCTTGGCTATGATTTCCCCTTTGGAATCTGCCATCTGATGAAGGAAGTGAGTTGGAGGCAAAAATCTAAAGCTCTATGGCTGAAGGAAGGGGATAGGAACATAGTTTTTCCATCAGCTAGTCAACTCCCACATAAGGATGAACCACATAGGGAAGCGCATTATAGTGGGGAAAGAGGTGACTAAAGAAGATGACATTAAGGAGGAGATTATGAATTTCTATAGGAAGTCATATTTAGATTACCATCAGTGGTGGCCCAACATAAATCACCTAGCTTGAGGAGGAGAGGAATTGGTTCGAGAAACCTTTTTGTGAGGAGGAAGTGGAAGCGGAGGGGGGTGCACAATTGTAACGTAGATAAAGATCTGAGGGTTGATAGGATGTCTATGATGTTCTTTCACCACTGTTGAAATGTGGTGAAAACAGATGTCCTAGCTACCTTACATCACTTATACGAGAATGGTGAGTTTGAGAAGTGTTTGAATGTCTTATTTGTTTTCGCTATCCCAAAAAAAGGTGTGGTGGATCAGAAGGATTTTAGACCCATCTGCTCGGTGGGGGGAGTGTATGACATCATTGCCAAGGTGTTGGCAATGGTGATGAATATGGTTATTTCTGAGTCCTAGAATGCCTTGTGGGGGCCGTCAAATCTTGAACGCAGTCTTGATAGCCAATGAATATTTGGATTGCCTTCTCATGTGAATTGAAAGTTTCTGTCTAGAACTGTTGCATCTCTTATTTGTAGATGATACTGCAGTGTTCAGTGAGGCAAAGCAGGATCAGTTGAGATATTTGAGATGCCTTCTGTTATGTTTTTAGGCAGTGTCAGACTTGAAGATTATCTTAACAAAGAGTGAGCTGTTTCCAGTGGGTCAAGTGGAGGGAGCAGATGGGCTTGCTCCTTCTATGTTGCAAGAAGGGAGTCCTTCCAACAACATATTTGGGTCTCCCATTAGGAGTTTTATGTGAAGCTTCTATTCTAATGGGATTTCATGTTTGGAAGGTTTGAAAGGAAATTGGTGGGGTGAAGAGGCAAAGGCAATATTTGTTTAAAGGAGGTATGCTTACCCTTGTTAAAAGCACACTATCCAACTTGCCTACGTACTTCATGTTGCTGTTCCTGGTCCTTACCGGGTAATGAAGAAGTTAGAGGCAATTAAGGGGGATTTTTATTGGGGTGGCATGGGGGACGAATTCAAATATCATTTGGTGGGGAGGAAGGTGTGCGAGCCTTTGCAGGAAGGGGACCTGGGCATCATGGATTTGAGTAGGTTCAACCAAGTGCTTTTGATTGAGTTGTTATGGATATTTGGGGTGGACTACAATAGTCTATGTACTGGAAATTGGCACTCTAGAGAGGTTTGATTATCTTACGGGTAGGTGTTTGGAAGTCCATTAGAAATGGATGCGATGAGTTCTTAAAGCATATCTGGTTTAAAGTTGGAGTGGGCGAAGGGTGAGTTTTTGGTTGGATTGTTGGTGTGGCGAGGATTTCCAATTTTTTTAATTTTTTTTTAGGATTGCTGTTGAAAATCAAGCAATGGTAGGGGAGGGGAATGTATGTGGTCATCAGGGGGCTCTAATAGTGTGGAACATTTCATTTTTCAGACCTTTGCAAAACTGGGAATTACAGGAGATTGACAGTTTCTTTAAATTATTGTATGACCAAGCAATTACCAAGGGGAAAAAGGATTCATGGATTTGGAAGCTTTGACAAGGACAGTCTTTCCAGGACTAATCCTATAAAAGCAGCCTTCAGTGTATATCAAGCTCTCTACACACTCAAATGCCTACCATCAACTCCTTTCAATAGAGGTCAAAACCAAATTTATTGTTGGGCAAGGAAAATGAAATCAATAATCCTCCTCCCACCATAGAACCCCAATAATGGAGCCCCATCAGTATTAGAATTTGAGGCAAAATCTCAAAAATGCTCATAAGATTTATTAAAGAATTGTAGTCTATCTATGAACCACAATCATCCTCCTTCCTCAGGGCTTGGGACCACCTGTGTTAAAGATAAACGCTGAACACAGCACACAAGCAGCCTTCAATGAAGTACTATGATGACTTTGAATATATATATGTATATGATTAAAATAGAACTTCCTTCATGTTATTGATAATTAACAATTGGTGTAATTTCATTAGCGTAAAAATTTCACCCTTCTTTCATAGCAACTTGAAAAGTTAATCGTTTTGTTTAAAATAAATAAATTAAAACAATTTCAGTCTATACTTGTGTTATTTTTTTGTAAAGAAAAAAAAATAAACATGCATTTACTTCATGCTGTGCTTTCTGTTACTCTTCCTTGAGTTGTTTTTATTGGTTTCAGGGTGGCCTTACTGCTACAGATGTTTTTGCTGTTGAGTGGATTCAAACTGGCGTCATTCACTTTGGGATGACTGTCTCATACTTTGGTTTTGTTAGTGATGGTAATTCATGACACTAAATAATTGATTGCTTTTAGATCTTCCTTTTTTATTCTGGTCATTTATAGACTTGCGCACATAGAAAACTAGATGATTGAGATCTACTTTAATGCTTTTATTTATTAAGTATCTGCACTTTGTATTCCTTATTACTTTTGAGTGCTTTAAATATGCTTACAACCAATGTTTCAGGTTGTCTTACTTCTGAGACTTGATTTAAGGTAGAGTGTGTATGTTAGAACCTCTGAGATGGCCTTCTGGGTAATTCTTTTTATGCAATGAACTCGTGTGGCATTATATCTGGTCCAAGTGCTTGCATAAGTGGGCAATCTGGCTGTTCTAGAGTAATCCAGTCTTACTTTGACATGGACAGGTTAATGTTTTAGATATATTGCGGAAGTATTGCGGACTTGGCTCCTTTGCATTTTTTTTTTTGAACCAAACCCGAATGAGTTGAATTGAACATCACCATGTTGCATCTAGGTAAGACCCATGATCCGACATATATCTTGAACTTTCACTGTTTGAAATAGGGAATGAAAAATTCCATTCAACTCTTCCTTATGAGATAAGGTGTTTATTGAGTTAAGAGCAGCTGCGCAATTATCGTGAAAACTCATGAGCATTCATAGAGCAAGATTGCAATGAAGAAGCAATTATTGAGGTAGCATCTTCGCTGTTGCTTTCTCCTTTTTCTTAAGAAAAGGTATGAGTGGCTCTTACTTTTTCCTTCAAATGACCAATAAGTCCTATTAACTTTGCATAAGACCATAGAGTCCAATTCTTTTGATAAGTAAAAACTCAATAAAAAGTGCCCCGGGGGGGGGGGGGGGGGGACCACCCATTTATGAAAGGAGACAGCTCACACAAGAACTAGAGCCTCATGTCTCCCAAAAAAATAAACAAAATCAGCTATAGAGGAACTGAATTCCCAACCCACCCAAACATACAAAATTCTCTAAAAGAAAGAAAGAATTGCTTTAACTCTACATGGGGACAACTCTTTCCCTTCAATAACTCATCTAATTCGTTCTCTCCAAATGCACAAACAACAGTGCCATGTCCAAAGTTTTCCGCACCTTCTCTCCTTGCATCCTCATCTCCAAGCTTGAGCAAACTCCAATAACCAACTGTAGCATAACCCAATTGCACCCAAAAATAGAACATTATATGCCACAATTCTTGTACCATCTCACAATGAAGAAGTGGTCTACTATCTCTTCCTTTTTGAATATAGGGCATCTATTCACTAGATGGAAACCCCTTTTTCTATGTTATCCATTGTGAGAATCGCACCCCGTGAGGCAGCCCACCCGAAGAATGCTGCCTTGAGAAGTATTTTTTTATGACAAATGCTTTCCCAAGGAAAGGCTTCAACACCTTGGCCAACTAACATCTTATAAAACGATCTAACCGAAAAGTTCCTCCCAATTCTGACCTTCCGCCGAATAGCATCATCCCGATGTTTGAAAACTTGCCTTAGCTCGTTTTGGACCACCTTCTAATTTTGAACCAGTTCTCGACCCCTAGCATAGCGACCCCAAGAAAGGCGCACTGGCAGCTCGTAGTCGCGGCAAACACACTTTGATTGCCACAAACCCAAGCCTAAAGAAACCTCCACCTCCTTGGACATCCAATTTCGCTTGATATAACCATATTTTTCTCCCATTTCTCCCCTCCACTGAGCATTAGGCTATGAGGCAAACATCCAAAGCCATTTACCAAGAAGTGCCTGATTGAAAGACCCCAAGCTCTTTGATTCCCAAGCCGCCTTCACTAATCAGGGATCTAACTGTTGAGATCTTGATATACAGTGTTGGTCCATTCTCTAACAGCTTAAGTTTTTAGAGTAATTAGTGATCTAACATGGTATCAGAGCCTTGGTTATGAGAGGTCTTGGGTTCAAGTCTCTCTATTTGCATTTGCATTTATTCCCTATTTATATTTGCACTCTCTTCTCCTTTGCATTGTATGTAGTTTCTTTGTCTCTTCAAGTGTGAGTCTGGAGTCGCGCGTGAGGGTGAGTGTTGAGATCTTGATATACATTGTTGGCCCATTCTCTAACAACTTAAACTTTTGGAGTAATTGGTGATCTAACACTAACTTTATCCCATCCAACCAAGTAATTCTTTCTCTCATCCCCCAATCCTCCCCAAAGAGAGTCCCATTGCAACTTGTCAAGTCTCTTCTCTATCTAGGCTAAAATAGGAAAATGGGACATATAGTATGATGGGAGGCTTGATAAAGTGCTTCGAATAAGAGTATGCCACCTCTCGATAAATATTCTCTTCGAACTTGCCAATATCTTTTGGAATCTATCCACCACGACATTCCATATAGCCTTGGATTTCATAGAAGCACCCAAAGGAAGCCCCATGTACTGAGTAGGAAGAGCACCCACCTTTTAGCTGAAGTTCCAAGCCAATTCCTCCACATTCCCTACCTCCCCTATTTGAATCAACTCATTTTAAACCAAATTCACCCAAAGCCTTGAAACACCTTCAAAACACATCAATACATACCTCAAATACCGAAGTTGAACCTTCTTCGTCCCACAAAAAATCATAGCATCATCAGCAAAGAGAATATGGGAGACTTTTGCAATTCCCCCTTCCCTCTCACCCACTTTGAAACACCTTATTATACCTTCATCCATTGTTGTC
Organism: Nyssa sinensis; assembly: GCA_008638375.1. Lineage (NCBI taxonomy): Eukaryota > Viridiplantae > Streptophyta > Magnoliopsida > Cornales > Nyssaceae > Nyssa > Nyssa sinensis. The sequence goes on from CM018047.1 coordinate 157,537, forward strand.
TCTAACAAGCCACTACCAAAAGAAATTGCAGAGGAGAAAGTGGGTCTCCCTACCTTAACCCTCTTGAAATCTTGAAAAATTCCACTGGTGAACCATTCACCAAAACTGAAAATCTAACAAAACTAATACACATCTCCACCCATTTGCGCCATCTCTTACCAAATTCCATTCTCTCCGACTTATACAACGAGAAACTCCTATTCACATGATCATATTCACATGATCATAAGCTTTCTCAACATCAAGCTTGGCAACTATACTCGGCTCCTTACTCCTAGCATCAAAGTTTTCATTAGCCACCAACACCACATTCAGAATTTGTCTACCTCCCACTAGCATTTTCGGAGGTCGACATTGGAAATATTTTCCATAAGAAGAGAAGAAGTTACTATTACTTTAATCGTTATTTTCTATCAAGATTCTACAAAATTGAATAATAAATAACCCCTGTAGGGCTGAACAAGATAAAAGGACTAAGCTACCTTTATTAGTAATAACACTAATTATTCTAACACCTCCGCAAACTCAAGATGTCGCAGCTAGGTGCATCAAGAGTTTGTCAATCAGATAGCGAAAATGTGGAAAAATGTGAGACTTCGTAAAGAAGTTAGCTTGCTATAGTAGGAGAGAAATTGTGCCAAGATGAAGATGCACAAAATGACAATTAATCTTAATGTGCTTGGTACACTCGTAGAAGACAATTTTGAGCGATTTGAATGACACTCTTATTATACAATACGCAAGGGTTGGAGCTGATAGCGAAATGCCCAAATCAACAAGCAACCATCACAACCAAACTATTTTTGTGGTAGTTGTAGCCATAACACATTACTCAGCCCAGCAGAAGAATGAGTAACAATTGTTTGCTTTTCCAAGAAATAAGAGAATCATAAAAAAGATACAATAGCTAGTAATAGACTTCTAGTCCATAGAGTTTCCTGCCCGGTCAGTGTGTCTAAATTAATTGTGGTTAAATAACTCCCATTAATTTAGTCTACCAAAATTACCACAAAATTTAGCACTCGTATTAGTAAAAAATTTCACGATGCTTGAAAAAAGATGATGAATGAAACAGTAAACTTTTGTGCAATGTTCTTCGAAGATAACACAAGATGCGGATATTAGCAGCCCAGTGAGCTTTAGCAAGGGAAGAAACAAATTGACTAACAACATGAATGACTGACATAAGCAATATTAGGTCGTGTTAACCAAAAATAATGAACATCAAGCTACCGACAATATTACGATATAATGTAGGATCAGGCTATGGAACAACATTAAAAGAAGTATACTAAACATCAAGGATCAAAATTTTGTTTTAACCAAAAAACGGAAACATTTTGGAAACGTTTCAAAAACATAGTGAAAACGATGAAAAAAATTAAAATGTATAGAAATACTTGAAAACATAAAGTAAAATATATAAATGTGTGAAGAAAAATATTATAATTAATTAATTGAAAATGTTTTAGGGTACGTGTTCATCCATACAAGAAGATACTATGGTCAAATTGAAAAAAAAAAAAAATGTAAATGTGAATTAGTCATTAATACCAATATCTCTTTACTAATTAAAAACTAGTATAAAAAATTTAGAACTAATTTTTTTTTATGTAATATGAAATTATTATATAGTTGTTATAAAATATATAAAATTATTACAATTAAATAACATAATAGATATATACTATGTAATATCCATGAATTAAAAAATTCGGCACAAGGTTACCTAAGAAGCACGGATACGACACGGACACTTCAAGAACACGTTGAACATATATAAGTTTTTTATATTTTTTATATAACCATATAATAAAAACCTAACGCTATTTCAATTAAAATTGACATAAAAACACACAAATCACAAAAATATTATTAAGATATTAAAATAACAAAGCCATTAAATAAAAATTCAATAACTTCATTTAATTAACATCCATGATTCAAGTTTTGAAGCAAATTTACTAACTATTACATAAAATATATATGTATATATATATATATAACCAAAAAAGAACCAAGGAGAAGAGGAAAATATCTAAACAAAAAGAAAGAAAATGTGTCCATAACATATCCGAAATTAAAAAAAAAAAATGCAAAATTGGACACTTTTTTTTCGAATGGCTGACACGTATCCAGGAGGTGTCCGAGAGTGTCCGACATGGACATGTGAGCCAAACTAGAGTGTCTATACTTCATAGAGTTTCATATAAAAAAATGTGTAAAACAAATAGCAATTTGAACTTATAATTAGTAACTAAGTATTAAAATAAAGGGTAAATTACACCGACCTCCTCTGAGATTCCTTACAATTACATTGACCTCCCTTAAGGTTTTTAAAATTACACAAACCTCCGTTACTTTTTCTGACAAATTACATTGACCTCCCCTCCAATCTAATTTATTTTTGAAAATGACAAAATTTTCCCTCAATTTTTTTTTTTTTTTTGTATTTTTAAAATTTTGACCATTTTTCTAACTATTGTTAAAGATTTTTTTCATTTTATATAAAATTAAATTTTAAATAAATAATTTATATTTTTTAGCCAAGAAAGATTCTAATTAATATTTATTTGAAAAAGAAAAAACATAGTTAGAAAAAATTGGTCAAATTTAAAAAAAAAAAAAACATTAAAGGGGCAATATTGTCACTTTTAAAAAAAACATTGGACTGAAGGGGAGGCCAGTGTAATTTACCCTAAAATAAATTGTTTTATCTATATTTTATTTCCCCTACTACTTTTTCTTGTGTACTTTTTTGAAAAAAAATAAAAATATCTTCTTATAATTTTGGGACTTAATTCTTCAACCTCGTCCTTCATTTAAAAAACAAATGAATATTATCTTTTACCAACTTATACGAAAGAAATGTTTCATGGTTTGTTTCCATGAAAATAACTTTGTTTTCAAGGAAACATGTGAATTTCGGTATTCGACTAGTGTTTCTTTTCGGTTTGTTGAGAAACGGAAACGTTTTGATAGAAAAAAAGCAAAATTTTGATCTTTGTTGAACATTGAGCTCTAAAGGATTCTCAACAGTCTGAGTAATACTTAGCTCACACCCACTCCGCAAATTTTATCTTTACAGTTCTCAGACCTGCCTTTGCTTTTCCAGACAGGCTTTTGTTTTGATCTCTCGATATTAATGCTCCATTTGGTCTTTCCATCCTTTTGTTTGGTTGAGCAAGACAGGAAAGAGGAAGGAAAACGGGGTTGTGTACTTTTTACCATTATACCATTACATAGTAAAGGAAGGTTCTTGTTTGAAGTACAAAATGTTAAAATATAATAATAAATAGCAGGATCCCTTTGCATTCTTTTGGCCCACTTTTGGTAGGCCCAAAGCAAAAGGCCTCTTCCTTTTTTATCTTTTCCTTGCTCTCTCTTTCCTTCTAAACCATGGAAACTTTACCTTCCCCACCCCGTTTGTCTCCCTTTTTTGCCTCTTACTGAATGGGCCATTTTTTTTTTTTTTATAAACTGCAATAATGACCAAATGGACCATAAATTCCCTCCTCCAGGTTTATGCACCTGCTAGCCTGGTAGTCCACTGTTATATTTTGATCCATTTATAATTATAAAATTTTGCTGCTTGTTTCACTGCTTATCCATGATCTTTTGTTGCAACTTTCTACATTGCTTATCTGAATGGTTTTTATGGAGCTGTTTATCATATCCAGATATTTTGTTCTCTTTTTTTTATCAGTAAAAGCTAATAACAATTAGATATGACCTAGAAAATGTTGCCACTGTCACTAAAACGACATTATTCATATGCTGCACGACTTTAATTTGCATATATTACTCATTTGACCTGTCAACCTGAAAGCCTTGCTGTGTGAAAATGATGTTCAAGGTAGTCAGAATAAATTTTGCTGAAACCTTTTAAATGCCAGCTTGATTTGCTAGTTTTTAGTTTACTGATAGATGGAGGGTGGAATAACAAATATTAATACCAACCTAAAATAGTTTGACGATGGCACTGCATATGAATTAAGTATGTGTACAATAATGTGAATCACCACTGGGATGCTTATTATTCATATGCATGTGTTTCTCATTTGTTGCAGTGTTAGAACTTTCTGAGAAATATCAGAAGCGCTTTGGTCCTCTGCGTTATTTTGTTGCTGGTTTCCTCAAATTCTTATGCTTGCCTAAGTACAGCTTTGAAGTGGAATATCTTCCAGCATCAAAAGAGGCAACTGATGCAGAGGGAAAAGTCTCAGCTGACCGGGAAATAGTTGACATGTCAGACCTGTACACAGACATTATGAGGAGATCGAACACAGATGGCATTCCTAGAGCCTCCAGCCTATCAAGTATCGACTCAATAATGACCCCAAGTCGTATGTCTGGAGGAGACTTTGATACAACCTGTAGTAGCACCCATGCTAGCACTGAGCCATCAGAGTATGTGCGTGGGCTAGACCCAAAATCAAAACGCCTATCATCTGGGAGGAGCAACATGATGGCAGAACCAGAAGTCATCCATCCTCAGCTACCAATTTCAGCAACTCCTAACTGGCCAAGGACTAGGTCAAAGTCGAGGACAGATAAAGGATGGACTGGATTGACAGCCACGCATGATCCTACTAGATTTTCTTCAGGAAATACAGCAACCAATGACAAAGAGGATATTTCATCAACAATGTCAGATCCTGGTCCAATTTGGGATGCTGAACCAAAGTGGGATGTCGAGCCTAACTGGGATGTGGAGAATCCTATTGAATTGCCAGGGCCATCAGATGATGTTGAAGCTGGAGTAAGGAAGGAGGGTGTGCCAAGGATGGAAGACAAATGGGTGGTTACAAAAGGTCAATTTCTGGGTGTCCTAGTCTGCAACCATGCATGCAAAACTGTTCAAGGTATGAGTTCTCAGGTGGTTGCTCCAAAAGCTGAGCATGATGACAGCAGCTTGGATTTGTTGTTGGTTCATGGAAGTGGACGATTGAGGCTGCTGAGGTTTTTCTTGCTTCTGCAATTGGGTCGACACCTTTCACTGCCATATGTTGAATATGTCAAGGTATGGCAGATGCTATCTTTTCCCTGTAGGCAATTCTATTGAAAGTCAATAGCAATGTAGTTGTGCTCCATATTTCTATAAGCCAGTTGAGTAGATGGCATGCAACAAAATTATTCCTAATTTAACCTCTGTTACATGGCTTTGGTTTTGTGTGGCTGTAAAATGCATGTATGCATGAAATTTATCATCATATGTATTTTATGCATGCATTATTTATTCAGTGCGAAGCAGAATCATTGAATTGCACTTAGTTGTAGTAACACCATGTAACTCAGTTTCTATTTCAATACCAGGTAAAATCAGTGAAGATCAAGCCTGGAAAACGCGCGCACAATGGCTGTGGTATTGATGGTGAACTTTTTCCTGTTACTGGGCAAGTTGTCTCTTCCTTGCATCCCGAACAATGCAGGCTTATTGGTCGGTCTCCCAGCAGGGACAAATAATTGCTGTAGCCCCTCTTTGAACTTCAGGTTCATTGGATGCACGCATGCTCTTATTTCACTTGCACGTGGCAATGGAATGTGCAGAACATTCATATACTACAGAGAAGATTTTTGTTCCGTTTTCTTTCAACCTTCCCCACCATTGCTCCCTTGCGTGTTTGAGGTCCCTGTAAATGTTATTGCCCATTGGTTGCTTCATGTATTTGGTTTCTTTCTTTCTTTTCTTTTCTGTTCTTTTTTGGGTGGGGTTAATTTCTTCCATTATATCCTATTATGTACCCTCCCTTGTTTGCTGCTGTGCAAGCTGCGATGTATTGAATTCCTTCTGTTATATCTTGTCATCTTTGAAGCATCCCGACGTATATGTATTCTATCTAAAGCATTTGGTTTTGGATCTATGATATTTCACCAGTTATTTTGTTTCACCGAATTATCTCAATTCCTTACCTTATTTTCTTTTTATTGTTTGTGGGCAAGTATTTGTTTGTTATGTCATTGAATAGTACGAGGTTTGCCCCTAATTCCTTCAACCTACCACTAGTTCACTAAAGGATCATGAACAAGAAATTTGTCACTATTCTTGGCTTCACCACAACACTTTTCCTGAGATAAAGCCACAATAGTGATGCAGTATTCTATATATAATTTGCTGATGAAGATGTGAGGCCTCTTCTTCATTATTCAACCACCGTTCGCTCCACCAGCTTAAGGTGATTCCCATTCAATTCTCAGATAGAAAGGAGGTATATTGTTTAAGTTTGGCATGTCATTTGGAGGCCACTTTCAAATGTCATGTCGTTGCATGGGAAACCAAACAAGAAGCTAAACCAACACCAAATTAAGTGTCCACGAGATGGGCGACAAACAAACCCATAAGCAAGAGATTGAGATGGTAAACATCACCCTAAACAAGCAATTTCTGTGCTCTATTTAATTTGTAAAAATCTTTCCTCACAAAGACAATCTTTGCTTTCACGGTTATCTCAGTGTGTGTGTGTATAGTAGATAGTGTTATACACGGTCCTACTCTCATATGCCTAGCATTCATCCCAAAGTAATTTCACATGAGTTTAATGTGACCCTGGCGCAACTAATCCTAATAAACAGATAGACTTTCATTTTCAAACCGAAGTCAGTTGAAAATCAAAATTTTCTAGAGGCAGGATTTACCAATTTTGTGAGCACCTGGTAAAAGGGGTTAAAAAAATGGAGATTCAATCATAGGTTCATCATAAAATGTCTAATTAGTACAATGTTCAATCTAAAATATGTTAACCTAAAAAGTCTCTACGAATTTTGTTGACAAACATATCATTCCTGCAAAAATACGAAGGAAACAACTTATTTCAACGCCAACCTGCTCCAACGATGCCACGTTATCACTTCTTTTTTTTTTTTGTTTTTGGAACTTCAAAATTAAATAATTAACAATATATAAGTTTGTTTTTCATAAAAAAATTATATATTTGGATTCTAAAAACCAATTTCTATCAAACAAGATCCATATTGTATAGAAAATTTTGTTAAAAAAATTCATCTTTTTTCGACAACAAATTTTTGACAAAACTTCTCTATCCACATAACCAAGATAGAGAAAATTCTGTCCCAAAAAAAGAAGAGAAATTTCTTAAAAATACATAATATTACACATGTTTTAACAATGCATTAAACAATTTTTGTTCTTTAGTAAAGTGTTAATACTGCAATATTGATAAAATAAAATAAAAATAGATAGAGAAAAATAACACACAACTAAAAAAAATATTACACACAGTTTTAACAACACATCGAACAATTTTTGTTCCTTAAGAAAGTGATAATGCTCTAACATTGATAAAACAAAAACAAAAAAAGAATTAAATAGAGAAAATAATACACAACTAAAAAAATATATAGTAACAAAGAAGTATTTCTCGGACAGAAAAAATTTTCTGTTTCTTTAATGCTTAATGGTCATTTTTAAATAGTAGTGAAATCAACAACTCTCAACCAAAAATTCTCTGTTCAAAGAGTCTCTGTCCAAAAATTTTGTCCAATTTAAATAAAGATTTTTTTTTGTGAAGTACACTTGTATTAAAAAAAAAAAAAAACTCTAGTATTCCCATGCTTTTTTTATTTAATTGGTCACATGTCAATTCAAAAGTTTGAAAAGTTTCTTCATTATTGCAGTAGTTGTAGTCCAAATGTTACTACCTAAAAAAAGCCACAAAAAAAAAAAAAACCTGAGAGTTCATATCAGAATCCATGGAGCTGTTTTGTCACAATATGAGGGATCATTTTCTTGAATCATAAGAAGAATGGGGGTCCCATATCCATACCAAGAGGCTTGGATTCAAATTAAACATTTATCACAATTAATTTATTATATATCATGTTTTTAGGTTTCATATCAAGTTATACACCCTTGCTGAATAAAAAATACCCCAACTAGTTTTAGAATTTAAAAAGGAAATATAATAATCTTCATCTCTATTCCAATTTACCTTCAGTTCAATTTATGAAACCTTAATCAGGTGACTAGTTGCATATATAGGCCAACTAGATTAAGTTTTTTAACTGCTTCCAAAAACTAAGATACCCAACCCAAAAAGCAACAAAATTGACATCAATACCCTAAAAAGTAAAAATTATGTGTCAAAAAAATTGTGAAAATCTCTTAATCTTGGCAATGCAATTAACAAAACCATGCCAAATGAAATTTCATTGGTCGAGTTATCAAAGAATAATTGTATAAAAGAGAAAACAAAAAACACTTTTTATGATTGCCGGAGAAGAATAATAGCCCAACTTGTATGAGATACAGGATTCTATATAAATAAAAGAGGAAGTTGGAATGGAACCTCCACTCCACCATTCTTAATCACTTATAATCCATAATAATCTGTCAATAAGTGAATTACATATCCAAAAGTTTTTTATCAATTAGGCTATCATTTACTATTAACACATGAAAATTGGCTTATTTATCACATAATTAATGCTTGTTCAGTTCATAAGAAGGGCCTCATTGAATTGAATAGAGTTTGGAATCAAGGTACTAAATTGAAATGCAAAACTTCAATCCCATTATCCAATAAATGGAATCTAATCACTTTTGCAATTGCAAGTAGGAAACAAACGCTTTGAGTCGAACTTCACCACCGATGTCGACAGTGGCAACTACCTCCACGGCGTCACCAAACTCACACTCCCAACAGCCAATAACGGCTACGCAATCACTGAAAACTTCAACCCCTCCCCCACTTGTTCTGATCCAAAAGCGTCTCTGACGCGTAAATCAAAATCTGCTCTGGAATCCCAATTTCTACAATCACCGCTGCATCATACCCAATCGAAAAAACAACACCGAATGCCGCCATCGCCCATGGTCACCACAACCACAAGCGTCACGCGCTTATGAGATCTGAAGATATCAAGAGCTTCTTGAACAAGGCTTCTCGGTGGTGACGAACACTTCTGGCGATCTTATATATATATATATAAAAAGAAAAGAGAAACCGGGGGTAAGTTTGTCATTACGAAAAAAAATCATTTCCCCGCATCATCATTTTGGATATGATACCAATCAATTTAAAAATTTAGAGACTTTTGGAGTTAAAATGTTTAGCCTTCGACACTTATTTTAAAAAACATTCCACTAATTAATTCTTAAAAAAAAATTCAAAAACTCTAGACAAGTTCTTCATTCCTTTCCTCTAAGTTGTCTTTTTAATTGATATCAGAGTCTGGTCCTTTAAAAGTGAGTATAAAAACTTAAAGGAGATTCTCATGGCAAGCCCAATGTTGTAAAATTATGTCGAAAGCCAATCTATATCACGTCCTCCATAGTTCAATGGCAATAACTACAACTATTGGAAGGCACAGATGTGAATCTACATTCAATTCATAAGCTATGAGCTTTGGGACACAATTGAGAATGGGTATGATCCCTCGACAATAGTTGTAGAAGGCATTAATGTTCCTAAACCTAAAGATAAAATAGTAGATAGTGATAAAAGAGGCTTTTTGCTTAAATGTCAAAGCCATAAATATATTATTTTGTGGTTTATGGCCGAAAGAGTTCAATAGAGTCTCTATATGTGAAACAGCCATAGAGATGTGGAACACTTTGTAAGTAAACAACGATGGAACTAATTAAGTAGAAGATTCTAATATTAGTGCTCTTTTACATAAATATAAGTTGTTAAAAATAGTTGATATGTATACTAGGTTTATAGTTATTATGAATGAACTAACGTCTTTTGGTAAAACAATCCCTACTATATAACAAATTAGACAGATTTTGCAGGCACTTTCCAAGGAATGGAGACCCGAGGTCACTGCAATTGAGGAAGCAAAGTGATTGAGAAAAATAACGTTGTAGCAACTTCTTGGATCACTCCTTACTCATGATATAGTGCTAAAAGAAGAAGATGAAGATAGACTAATGAAGGGAATAGATCTTCAAGCTTCAACTCTAAAGAAAGAAGCACATTCTGAGAATGAGGAAGAATTGCACTTCCAACAAAGAGGTTCAAGAGATTCCTCCAACAAAGGAATGGAATTAGACGAGGCTCACAAAACAACAAATGGAAAATAGTATGCATAAGGTGGAAAGGCAAAAATTGGAAGGCTAGAATGTCTTTCAATTTTGACAGATTCTACTATGAGGAGTTGTTCTAACCCCCACTAGAAACAGAGACTGACAATGAGCCAATGACATGAAATACCATTATAGTTAAATCTTTTGTACAATATCTATTGTGAAGATGAAGACTATGGAGTTCATAGTTCATGATCTGAATGACTTAATGGCCCTCTCCTCTTCATTTGTATTTTTGACCGAGTAGAAAACTTATATTTTGGAATTTTATTTTGAACTTAAAATCATATATATGTAATGATGAGTAACGTGTATTTTGTGTGATCAATGGTATGGAAATTCAAGACTCGATGTGAGGGAACTCAGAAAGTGGATTATAGACTCAACATATGCAGATTTATTTTATTTTATTTTTAAAGGGTAAAATCACTTGAAGATCCTTCATTTCACATGAATTTAAAAATTTTGGTGCTTGAATCTTCACTAAAACATTACATATAATTAATTGACAAGTCTACATGAAATTTATGTACAAGGAGACAACTAAATAAACTTGAAAAGACCTCGATAATAGGTTAAAATCGACTAGACGGTTGTCCCAGGTCTGGCTTGCCGGAGCAGAGAAAGCTTGCAGCATCTCTAAAAGTCTGTAACCCGTCAACCAGTCACAACAGTCCGGTCAACTGGCTCGACCATTTCTTGCAACTTAGGTCGAACTTCAAAAAGTTTATTTCAAATTCAATTTAAATCCAATTGAGATGAAATTTGTTCTCAAACAAAAACTTTTCGAGTCTAAGTTTCATTTAAAATTAGTTTCAACTTTAAATTTCTTTCGGAAAATTTATTATGAATTTTACGAGGAAAATATGTCAAAATGGATTTTTCAAAACCTGTTACATAAACAGACTGATTTCAAGAGATCATATCTTGCTCACTTTAAAATCAAAATCTGTCAATCTTGAGACTAAAGAGAAGGCCTCCGAAACTAGTTTTTTTTGATAGTAGTCCTAACTCAAGTTTTGACATAATGAACTATGATAATAACGTTCACCTCCGAGTCTTCGGGGCTTGGAGCTTGGGGCGTGGCACGAGGGCCTATGATATCTTGGTGGTTAACAGTTAAAAAATCTCAATGGCAAAAGGCAAAATTTTGGATGTACTATTGAGGAAGAAAAAATGTATACACAATTCTGAAAACCTGCATCTGCAGTTTATCATTTTAGCCTGGCCATTGCACTTTTTCTTTTTTCTACTTCCTTTCCGATCAAACATCAGAAATAAGTCAGCTTTTGCAGCCCCAAAGCACAAATAAAATACAAGAAAAACCTATATTCTAGCCCACAGCAACCACATGAAAGGTAGTGTTTGGCTGTGTTGGTTGTGGTACGTAAAGCCACCTGTTCCCATACAACATCTGCAGAAAGCCTTGTACTGATAAACCCCATGTTCCTCAGTTAATCTTAGGTTTTGGTCGTCTCGGCCTTAACACAATCCAGAGAACGAAGAGAACAACCAAGAAAGCAGGAATGGTAGTCATGTCAAACTCAACCTGAACTTTCCTCTGCCTGGTGCAATGAATTGGGTGGAGATGGGCTATAGTTGCATTCACATAATCGACAAACCTGCAAAAAAAAAAATAAGTTCCACAATAAGTCAATTTAAGAGCACAACATGCAAGTGAACTTGCATGCCAAATGTCCACACAACTGTGGAACAACCAACAGAGCAGGTAAACCACAATCATAATTCAACCTTTTCCTCAGTTTTTTATGTAATGAATATGACATGCAAACCCCTCCATATGCTTCCCGGGAGGAAAGGGGGCAAATAAACTCTCAATTCCAGTTGATGCTTCAAGAGTTGATGCATTCAAGGCTTGGATGAAGCTTGGAATTCAATACTTAAGAACACTTCTTGCCCAAAAGAGTTGATGCTTTATGTTCAAAATTCAAACACGAGGAATCACAATAGATTCAATCGGGGCACCTATAACAGTCTAAATTGGACCCAATGGTGAAAAAACTGTAAGTTTGGCTAGACTATGCAGCAAATTAAGGAACAGTAGCTGCAAGTTTTTTGCATGCAGATATGGTGCGGCCCAGTAGAGTAGGTTACAGGGGGAAAAGAAACTTCACAAGCCAATACTCATTGGTAAAAATAATTCTGCGCCTGTACATGCATATTTACCTAAGATGCCAGTTTGTTTGAAAACTAATATTTGAGTACCCAGAATATACAGCTATTAGTATAAGAATTTCACATATGATGTTTAACCTCAACAACGAAGTTCAGACTAAACAGATTATCAATGGAGATTTCAAAAGATATGGCCAATAATCAATGACTGCTGTATATAATGCACATAATGTTTTGAGTGGCTAACCCTTTGGACGCATCCTCCAAGGTATATAGCAGTCTTACAGCATCCACATAGCGCAGTTCTCCAGTAACAGTTGAAATCTGAAAAGATACCAAACTATATGATAACCACTTCTCATAATTAAACAGTTTTTCTTCTTTACAAATTTTAGGGAAAACATTAAAATAAGGACTCTAGAAAAAGCGAGTGGGATTGACCAGAGTTACTCACTCTTCTCCACAGGCTAACAACATAGTTGTATTTGTTCACTAGCTCACGCTCCTGGGATTGAAAAAGCTTGAAAGTTTGTTCAGCTGGTTCTAGTTAAGGCCATCAAGAGGAACTTTGTTTCCTTGCAGTGATTATATAAGCAATTCTCGAGTAACCAGATCAGAAAAAATTCATGTGAGCAGGAGTTTGTCAGCTTTACAAGTTCCCAAGTGTCCTTATTTTGAAAGTTCAGGAGAAAACTATCCTCTTTGAAAAGCAAGACCATTAATTTGGGGCATGCAGTTAAGCGAAGCTGAATATCCAACAATGTTGGTCAAACTGTCTTCCATGGTCAACACTTAAAAGAGTTTCCATCAGAAAAAATTGTAATGTTTGAAAAGAAACATTTCATATCAGCATGTGGACAAGGATTAGAACCCACCGTATACATCCATTTTCAAGATTCTAAAGATCAGATTGATATGATGGTTATAAAAAAAAAATTAATTAACTTGTACCAATTCTATGGATGATATTCAACTTCTTTAGTATGTCTGAGAGAATAATGCTGAAATCAGAACTCATCAGATCAAACTGATATGCACTCTAGTAAGATAAATCAAGAGTCAAAATGATGGTGAGTTCTACTCCTTTTATATCTCCCTGAAGTTGCACGAGAATCTACCTGCACATATGAACTGTAGTCTATGTTAATCAAGTCATTTTCTTTTTCTTTGTGGCTTAAACCAATTCCTCTTTTTTCTTGCAAGGATCCTTAATTAAACAAGATGATTACATTATAACACCTTTGACCATGACAGCACTTATGGGACTAACAGCAATATTTTTTCCTTTGGGTATTTTCTTAACGAGCACTCGAGAAGGCAGCACTTTATCCAGGGGCTATGTTTCTGCATCAACCCAAATTATCTTTCACATCATTTAGGTTAGAAGTAGCACATTCTTTAGTTGATTTTTTCTTTGAATTATTCATGTGCTACAATACCACAAGAAAAGGATACAAGTACGCTCCATGACTAGAAGATGAATGGCTGAATTGACAAGTTGAATCGACTCCTCAAGAGTTGTGAGGATATAGCTCCGAGCAATTGTATCAGACTGAAACTGTGAGATGTGCAATCCTTGAGAAGTGATTGACAAAGGGTTGCATCCTACCGACCATATCCAGTCCTATTACATTTGAGACAACACTTCAAAACAGAAGATACTTCTTTGATAAAAAAATAAAAATAAAAACCTAGAAAGAATGCATATTTAACAATTATTATTTATCAAATTGAAGCATTCACTTGAATTGCATTATAAATTATTTCTACCTTTTCTTCCACATGGAAAACTATTAGATGAGTTTATCATTATTTTGAGATCAACTATAAATCAATACGCTTAAACCATTTTTTTTAACTTGAAGAAGTTCAACAAGCAAAACGAATATATGCAAAAACTTTTAATATCCAGAATTGACGCATAGCTCAATCAAATCACAAGACACTGTTAAACCATAATGATAAATATTGTTATCATAATGTTAAAATCGAAATGAGTTGCAAATATTTGGAAAGCAGTAACCCACCTTGATGGCTAGATATGAACATTCAGCTTAACATGACATTGTCAATCAAATTAGTTTTTTTTCAAACACAGACCAGGTAGAAAAGTTGAACCAAGGTCAACTGTCATGGTTCTAGAACTTTGAACCTCCAGTTGGCTATATGTAATCAATGAAGCATGAATACTCTATTTTGGCTCATGTATCAGTGTCATACATGTCCCGGACACGTGTCGGATTGGCCAAAAAAAAAAAGTCCATCTTTTTTTATAATTTCAGACACGTTATGGACACTTTTTTTTCTTTTGTTGTCCTCTTCTTCTCTGCTTTTCTTTTGGGTTTTACATATATGCATATGTATATATGTGTGTGTGTGTTTTATGCAATACTTAACAAATTTGTTTTGGATCATGGATGTTGACCATTAAACGAAGAAGTCCTTGACTTTTATTTAATGGCTTTGTTATTAGGATATCTTAATAATATTGTTGTATTCGTGTGTTTTTATACCAATTTTGATTGAAATAATGTCAAATTTTTATTATATAATCATATAAAAAATGTAATATACATATATATATATGTATATATATTTTCAATGTGGCCCTGACATTTTAAGAAATGTGGTGTCCCCGTGTACATGTCGTGTCATCCCTGTCCAGAGTCTGTGTCCATGCTTCTCAGTATATAACTTGTGGCAAGATGTATATAGTAGATGAGTAATTAGGATTTTAACTAGAAATTATATGTTGTCTGGTCAATGATTTTCTTTAATGCCAGAGATTGTCAAGTTGAGATGGACAAAGCCATTCTACTTGCGAACAGGCCACCTCTATAGGGCCAGAAACATCATATTTTCAAAACTTTGGGCGAAATAAAATTTACGTTAATACAGTTTGACGTATTTACCTAAATTATGTAATTCTTTTATCGCTTGATAACTTGAACTAAAGACTCAACAAAGTGAACAAATTCAAGAACAATTTTACCAAGACAATCAAGGGAAGAACATTCAAATGTTATCCAAAAGAATGCATCATACCTCTCAAAAAATTTCATCTTACACAAGAGGACACAAAACTGAAAAAAACTAAACATTCATATAAAGTTAATAAAAATACTTAAATCATTTTTCTGATTAAAAGCATAGAAACTAAAAATAAAAATAAAATAAAAGATACTTAAAATATTTATGTCAAATGAATTGTGGCATTCAACCTTGGTTCTTTTTTTTTTTTTTGTTAAATCATTCAACTCAGGTACCACACCGAGTTTTTTTTTCTTCCTTTTTTTCCATAATGGTCGTTATCTTAATGAATGATGCCCCAATTAGGAAATTGAAAAGTGTAGCCAATATTGATAAAACGTCATTCATGCAGTGTTGTGGTTTTGAAATTCAATCTAAAACTAAACACAATTAACCCCATCCAAATTTGGTAGGGGCATAATTTGTTGAGAACAATACAAGAAAAAAAAGTCGTTACTTTTCTTATATGTGGCCAAAACAAGAGAGTAATTCTCAAAAATCCATTGATATATTGTTTCTAATTTTATTAATTCAATTGAAATTTCAAACAATTACTTTGAAAAGTTAAAAAACACTCTACATACAATAAATGGTCACATGAAAAGTAATATGTAGAAATGCTGTATTTAAAACAGAAACATTGATCACTTCATTATGTCAAAAGAGGGTGGGGGTAAAAACAAACCTTATTTAATAACATTTATAAAACATGCAAAAAGAAAATGCACATGCTTCTCACAAGCAAGGATAGCAAGCACAAGGAATAATTTCATCAGATAAGTAACTTCACAAGATATCTACGAGATTCTTGCATGCAACTCTGGAGAAGTGCAGAACTGGAAAACTAACCAGAATAAGGAACTCCACTTGCACATATAGCATACCTCAACAGCAGTTTCATGGGCTTGACTGTAAACAAGATGAAGAGGAAGCAAACCCGCAAGATGTTCAGCAACAGCAGCTAATGCAGCTTTTATGGGCCTCCTGAGTTGGTTGGGAGAAAATTGGGGAAAAGAAGAAGAATCAGTCTCATGATTTTCATATGCAGAACAAATTATTCTTCAATGCAAGTTTTTCAATGAAGAAAGGCTACCAAAAGAGTATAATATCTCTAAACCAATTGTTTTCTATTATTTCCTAGTAACATTGCAACATCTTGACTCTTGAGGGTGTCAAAACGAGCATCTTTCTTGGTGTAAAAAATACACCCCAAAAAAATTTTGAACCAACTGAATGCTATACCAATAAGCTAGAAAGCAACATAGAAATGACCTATAAAAAAAAAGCAACATAGAAATGCACCTAACAGCTGCTCTAATTTAACAAAACATGTGCACCAGGACACCAAACTCAATCTTTAGCTAGATATTATAAGTAACATAAAACATCAACATGTTGGCAATAAATATCCCATGTGGTTTTATATAGCAAGGAATTTACATGAACTTGCTCGACCAGTAATGCTCTAATTTAGCAGAGACATTTCCTTCTAAAGAACAACATTTAATATGGTAGCTCAAAAGATGCTATTTAGATTATTTCGCAGATTTAACACCAGATTCCAAAAAAAAAAAAAAAATCCAATGTTTATCCAAGATCATGTAGCTCACAGCCTCATACAAGGAAGGTTATTGATTCCAACCTTCATAGAAATGTACAAGGTCGTCTAATATGGTGGCCATTCATTTTTTTGTAAGCCAACACAGGTACTCCCATAAAAAAATGACACCATTTCATTTATTAGTTTAATGCATGGCCCGCATGGGGACTATACTCCCAGACTGACCTACAAGACAATGGGAATGTCCTGATTTTGCCCATTTATTTCCATGGATCTATAATGTCACTCTTCATTAACTCCAAAGCTACAAGCTTGGGTGATTCCCTTGGAGTTTTGATTAACATTGAAATACACCAACAAGGTTAATAATTAATTGCAGAGTGTCCATGTAGAAGATTTATCATTCAGTGCCAGAAATTTCAACCTCAAGTCCCACAGAAGCGACTGCCCATTACACTGCAGATGGCTTTCCCAAGATGATGGCTCTGACTGGACCACAATAACCATATCAGAGAGTGCCTTTGCCTGATAATGCTTGTCAACTAATAATGGATCTCCATGAATAAACCAAAAGATTGGGACTTCAAGTGTGGACCTGCTATCAGCATGGGTCCCTGCATTGAAGAAAACATTGTAATTTCAGTCCCAGAACATACAAGCATCTAAATACACAGGCCACTAATTGATCATGTGCAATGAGTGGTGTAAAGGCAACAGTTTGTGGTGACTTGGATAGATTACATGCCTTTGACAGCAGGAATACAATTTACAAGTGATTTACCCCCCAGTTAACCTCAATATCAGGCCAGCTGTGGCTCTTGAGACAACTGGATTCTTGACCCCAATACCTCATTTTAATTTGTTAAACTGCCAATTCATCTAAAAGCTAAAGTTATTAGAGAATGGGCCAATAATGTATAAAAGCTCTCAACACTCCCCCTCACGTGCGACCGCGAACTCGCACATGAGAGTCACAAACACGAAACTAAAACAAAGTGTAATTTTGCATAAACAAACTAAATAGAGAATAAATGCAAACGGAGAGACTTGAAACCAAGACCTCTCATAACCAATGCTCTAATACCATGTTAAACCACCAACTCATCTAAAAGCTTAAGCAATTAAAGAATGAACCAACAATGTATATCAAACACTCAACATAATTTATGAATGCACCCAATTTTTGAGACTTCTATTTTACTTGGGGAGTCTTTAGACCTAAGAAGCATAGATACGGGCACGGGACACGGATACGACACGACAAGACACGACATGGACACGCAAACGTATTATTTCTCAAAAATATAGACACGGACAATTGAATATATATAAATTTTTTTATGATCATGAAATAAAAACCTAACATTATTTCAATTAAAATTGGTATAAAAATATACAAATCACAAATATATTATTAAGATATTAAAATAACAAAGTCATTAAATAAAAATTCAAAAACTTCTTTATTTAATCATCAACATTTATTATTTAAGTTTCGATACAAATTTACTAACTATTACATAGAACATATACGTGTGTGTGTGTATACATATATATAACCAAAAAAAGAACTAAGGAGAAGAGGAAAAAAAGAAGAAAAATTCAAAAAAAAAGGGAAAGAAAATGAAAACGTGTCCATGATGTGTCCGGAATTCACAAAAAAAAATTTGGATACTTTTTTTTCGCGTATCCGACACGTGTCCAGGAAGTGTTCAAGAATGTTGATGTCCAACACGAACACGTAAGCCAAAATAGAGTGTCCGTGCTTTATAACTTTAGACTCCGATAAACATCTCATCTTTTGAAAGCACTCATAAATCAAATATTTGGGAGTATAAATTAGTCAAAGACATAAGATTCCACATATTTTTACATCCTTCTCACAAAACCCTTTATTTATTTACAACAAACTATACATAATCATCCACCAAGTTAAATTAAATTTGTGGCCAAAACACATCTATACCGCACATTCCAATCCATAGATATAATATATATAAAACTAGCAAGTTTGGCACAGACAAATAATAAACATTATAAAAGAAGTTTTTGACCTTGAATAGAGAAGAATGGCGAGATGGGATTCATGTAGCCAACCCCAAATAATTGGAATAAGGCTTTGCTGAGTTGAGTTGTTGTAGTAATAAAACAAGTTTTTACATATTGAGAATACATATACTACAAAATAAAGAATTGCATAGTTCTATTATTGTCTAGCAATGTATAACATTCTTGTTTATGTTTTATAAGTAATTGTATATACATAAAAAGTGCCGGGGGGGAATCCATAATTACAAGGGAAGACTACAAAGTTACAGCCTTAAAGTCCCCAAAAAATCTACCAAAGAACCTACATACATCGGAATGGCCTCTTTGACCCCAAAATACAATAAAGCAAAAAATTATCTTTCAAAATAAAAGGAGCTTTCTCAAACCCTTCAAAAATTCTACTATTTCACTCCCTCAATATGCTACAAATCAAACAAATAAGCAACTTCGTCAAAGAAGTTGGCGTCGCCCATGAGCAACCAAAGATGGAGAAAACAAGACACTAACAATCTATAGCCAACTGCACGGTGAACAAGAAGATGATCAACGGCCTCCACATCTCTTGCACATACAACATTGATTAGTCTCTTCTAAAGATTAATAGATATAGTGCCCCAAGCCACCACCAAGCAAAAAGAGCCACCTTGGACGAAACCCCTGAATGCCATATCAACTTCCAAGGGAATTGCACACTCCTCCCATCCATTAACTCCTTGTAAAAGTACCTAGTTGTGAATGTCTTAGTACTATTTACAGTCCAGCCAAGAGTATTCCCCTTCCCTCAATCACTCTAAAGCTATTCAAGACCTCCAACAAGTGCAAAACTTTTACCTCCTAAAACACGGATTCCACACCATTTCCCCTCCCTCACAAGAACAACAATCAACAACTAGTCCCTCCTTGTGAGTGGACAATCTAAACAATTGGGGAAACCTCTCCTCCAAAGTCCTATCCCCACACCAAGCATCACCTTAAAACTTCACCCTCGACCCTTCCCCCTCCTCAAAGAAAATACACTTTTGAAAATCAGCAATCCCTTTTTGAATCCCTTTACAAAGACTACACCCCAAAGCCCCTACCACTACTTTAGAGAACTACCTCCCCTCCTCAAACTTATACTTTCACCACCTCCTTCCAAAAAGCTTAATCCTCCACCTGAACCTCCAAAGCCACTTGCCCAACAAAGTTTTATTGAAGACCCACAAATCCTTCACACCCAAACCCACCATTGATATTGGAGTCTTCGCATTTTTCCACTTCACTAAGTGAATTTTCATCACATCTCCAAGCCACCCCCAAAGAAAGACTCTTCGAAGCTTCTCCAACTTTCCCTCCACCGAGGCTTAAATAAGGAACAAGGACATAAAATAGGTAGGCAAATTAGCGAGGATACTCTTTATTAGTGTAATGTTTCATCCCTTTGAAAAGTATTGACTCTTCCACCCTACAAGACACCTTTGAAATCATTCCACCACCAAGCCCCAAACTGCATATGACCTAGACAAGCATCTAAAGATAACCCCAAATAAGAGGAGGATAAACACCCCACCTTACATCCCAAGGTCCAAGCCAACTGCTCAACATCCCTAACCACCTCAACTAGGATCATTTCACTCTGACTCAAATTCACTCGAAGACCAAAAACTGCCTCAATTTGGTGGGGAGTGTGTATAAGCTATTGACTAACATGCTCCCTTGGAGGTTGAAGGAGGTGGTGGGACATGTTATTTCTCATAGCCAAAATGCCTTTGTAGGGGGAAGGCATATTTTAGATGTTGTGTTAATAGCAAATGAATGCATTGACTACAGGAGAAAGAAGGAGATAGGCTTGACATGCAAGTTAGATGTAGAAAAAGCCTATGACCATGTAAATTGGGAGTTCTTTTTATGTATTTGATGAGGAAGAAGGCGTTCGGAGAGAGATGGAGGAAATGGATGAGGGCTTACATTTCCTCAGTGTCTCTATCGGTGTTGGTAAATGGGTCTCCAGCTAGTTTCTTTCAATCAGTGAGAACCTCTCTCCCCTTTTTGTTTGTGATAGTGATGGAGGCCTTTAGTTGTATGACGAGTAGAGCGAAGTCTAGGGGTCAGGAGCATATGGTCCACGAGCTGATTCAGATCGCAGGCAGTTACGGGAAGAGTTCAAAGAAATAAAGGAGAGGTGTTGTGTCCCGTGGTGTATAGGATGGGTCTTTAAACGTAGTTAGATTTCCCTTAGAAAAACTTGGTGGTGAAAAAAAATACCAGAGGCATGAGGGAGTTTCCCGACTTCATCAATTCAAGCAATTTAGTGGACAAGCCAATAGAGAGAGGTAGGTTTACCTGGTCTGATGGAAGGGAATATGTCCAGTTGGATCGATTCTTAATTTCTGCTTCATGGGAGGATCACTTACGGGGAATCTCAAAGATTAGTCTTTCTAGACTTGCATCAGACCATTGCCCAATCCCGTTAAAGTGTGGGCGGATCAGCTCAGGAAAGAGCCCCTTCAGGTTCAAGAACATGTGGTTGGAGGTGGATAGGCCCAGGGAATTGGTGGCAAACAGGTGGCAGAGTTGCAGCATATCAGGAACACCTAGTTTCATCTTGGCCAAGAAGTTGAAGATGCTGAAGCGTAAGTTGAAGAGGTGGAACAGGGAGGAATTTGGGAATGTGCAGGTTCAGATTGACAAGATTCTTCAGGAGATACCGGATCTTGATAAATAAAATAAAAAAGAGCAGATTTCTTCTCTTTCAAAGGGTGACAAAGCTCGCAAGGAAGGCTGAAAGGGGATCGTGTTTCAAGTTGTCTCATAGATTAGTCTTTCTATACTTGTATCAGACCATTGCCCAATTCTGTTAAAGTGTTGGGGGATTAGTTCGGGAAAGAGCCCCTTCAGGTTCAAGAACATGTGGTTGGAGGTGGATGGGTCCGGGAAAATGGTGGCAAACTGGTGGCAGAGTTGCAGCATATCAGGAACGCCTAGTTTCACCTTGGCCAAGAAGTTGAAGATGCTGAAGAGTAACTTTCACAGGGTGACAAATCTCGCAAGGCTGAAAAGGGAGTTGGGCTGGCTATTCAAAGCAGAGGAGATTTCTTGGCATCAGAAGTCTCGGGCTTTGTGGTTAAAGGAAGGGGAGCATGTTTCAAGTTTTGAGGCAGTCAGCGTCATAAGTGGGTGGCTATCAGTGCCAATGTTGTGCATGAGATCCTATCATTGAAACTTCATGTTCTATATTCATGATGCGAGCCAGCCAGCATCCGTTGAGACATATCTACTAATGAAAGAAACCCCACCTTACACTCAGCAAAGGAAAATAAACCTTATATATATTCATGATTATTTGGGGGAAATAACTAAGTAACAATCTAAACATTATATATATTTGTGATTATTTGGGGGAAATAACTTAGTAACAATCTAAACTTCAAGCAGGAAAGAACCTTTGAGAGAACCATGCTCACTCAGCCTCTGCAACTGATGCTGTAGAATGGAAGAATCAAGATAGGAACGGACAGTTTTCCTATATGTTCCATTAACAAGCAATACTGGGACAGCTGCTGCTCTTCGAGCTACTGAAAATGCCATTGCCAAAGCAGGATCCTCTGAAAGTGGAAACCTACAAATCTTACCAAGGTCAATCCAGCTACGAACCATAAATAGTTAGACAACATTTTATTGTTAATATATAGAAGCATAATGAGTCATAAAAGAAAACCTAAAGAAATTAAGAGGTTCCCAAATAGAAAATATCCATGCTTCCCAAGTGGCCAAAACCATTTTAGCACCACTAGTGCTGGCTTGGCATCTAAGAGGAAGGGTTTAGTTTTAAGGGTTCTATTCTTACCATTGATCAAAATTTTCATAATATCACGGATTTATTAAGTGGTTCCCAAATAGAAAATATTCATGCTTCCCAAGTGGCCAAAGCCATTTTAGCACCACTAGTGCTGGCATGGCATCTAAGAGGAAGGGGTTAGTTTTAAGAGTTCTATTCATACCATTGATCAAGATTTTCAGCCAAAACAAATAAAATAAAATCAAGGATTCATTAAACAACTGAAGATATAGTAAGACATGAGAAAGGGAAGTGTAAAATGTGCATACATGTGCTGACTGAACATAGCTTTCTGAGAAGGTAACACCAAAGAGGAAAGCCCATCCATGAGAGCCTTGAGTTCCACTGGCAATTGTCTAATATGTCGAACCTTCTGCAGATTAAATTTACAGTAAAGATGGTTTCACAATTAAACAGAAACTGCTTTGACCTCATCAACAAACATCATACCTCGTGTGTGATGAAAAACAACTGGAAGGATATCTTCTCATAATGGTGGAATGCCCCATCAGCAATGGAAGGTGATATAATGTGTCTCATAGACCCCCACAATGTTGCACCTAAATGTGCAAGGAAGGTATCACGTGCAACTGTGTAGTTTTGGAACTCCTGCACAACCACCATGATGTCATGTCGAAGAAATTTTCTGACTAGTTTTTTATGTTTTTTTATTTATTTTTTTCGGGGTGGGGGAGGGGATTTTTGGGTTTAAGCTTCTCACTGATGGACTATTACACTGCTTAAAACATTCGATAGTTAGATTGATACTTCTCCAATTTCACAAGGAAAACTATATCATAAAACATTGAAAGAAAGTAGCCCTACCAAACGAATGGATTTTGATCCAAATCCAATCACATAGTTTGGATATATAGTGAAAGGAGATGACACCATCATGGTTACAAAAGTGGGAAGTAATAGGCATGAAATGTGGTTCAAAAAGACTTTAGGAAACAAGAAGTGATTAGTATACTTTCTAAAGAAATTTGATTAATCGAGTACAGAACACTAGGAACTTGATATGATATATGAAAATATTAATGTCAAAAAATAATTATGTAAATTGTAGGAACACTATTATATTAACCTTGAAAAAAATATATCAAAAGCAAAGGAAAAAAAAATAAGAAACACATTTTTGATAAGTTTCCCAATGTTTCTAGAGTTTCTAAAAAGTTTTCCGCAAGGTCCCCCAAAGTTTCCAAAACGTTTTGAAAACATTTCCCTTAAAATTTTATTAAGGTCTCATTCCCGTTACCAAAATGGGTTTCCAGGAAAATGCTTTCAGCCTTCAAAACAAGTTTCCTAACAACTTTAGATCCCACAACCTGATAAGGATCCAAATGCAATAAACATGGATCAACCACAGATAAGGTTTAGTTCAGTCTGACAATGGTCAGCATCTGCATATCTTTGATGATGCATGCATCAGCTATCAAAGCAATCACCAATTGTGAGTTGGGATTTTGGTGCATGACTTGACCTTCAAACTATTACTTTCCTTTTCTAGCTTTCTCTCTCTCTAAACATTTTCTCACCTCTTCCTCTCTAAGAACTTTTGTTGTGATCGATCTTATATAAACAAAACCTAACTTGTAACAAAAAACTTCAGATGCTATGTTCGGACTCCATTCAGTTGTCATCCATTATAAATGTCTTTTAAACAGGCAGCATCAACTTACACCTGGTGTAAAAATAACTATTCTTACACCTCCTAATAATATCATGTAGAATTCATTTTTTGTCAGTCCTATTGAAATAATTAAGGGTATTATTAAATTTTTCCTTTACTTTTGCATATATGTGAGGAGCCAGGAGCTCGTGGTTGTAGCTCTGCATGATATTATTTTGGTGATATATAGAAAAAAAAACCTTCATTTACCTCCTCCTTCCATTTTCCCCTCTTTTCTCCTGATCTTACGTTAGATTTAACTTCATTTTGGTATCAGAGCACTAAAACAGTTGAGAAACCATCAGCAAGCAGCTGAGATCATGCTGACATCATCGCCAACCAGACATTGGATGGCAAGGCCTACATGATCTGAATCATCTCCTCCTCGTGAGTATTATGGTGATTTTGTGGAATTTTGAATCCATTTGGTAGGACTTTTCTATTTTTGAAACCTTTTCAGATCAAGGGGTTATTTTTTTCGATCTGCAATTTGGGGCAAATTTAATCTGTTTTGTTGGTCAGGGTTCCATCCTAAAAGGTGCGTCTAGAATCATTGAACCTTCAATTGGTAATTTTTATTCGCTCATTGTGTGCACGATTTGAAGTCTTTTTGCTCTCTTCTCATGGTCGGCAATCCCTTCTCATAGTCAGGATGATGTCTTTAAGCCTTTTTGCTCCCTTCATTGGTTGGGTTCCACCCTAAGAGGTGTGTCAGCATCATTGAAGTTTCGATGGTGTTTTTTTCCATTGTCTGCAAGATTTGAAGCCTTTTTGGTTCCTTTTCTTGGTCGCCGGTCCCTTCTCATAGTCGGGCCTGATGTTTTTTCAAGGGTTCGCTCATTCCAAACCTCCAAGTCTCCTTTCTTTCGATCTGATGACCAATAGTTTTAAGGTTAGCATTTTTATTATATTTTTTCTTTGGATTTAAGACTAGTTCAAGGAGGTGAGACTGAAATTTATTTTGCTTTGGTGGCTTATAAATGCACTTTCCCACATTTCCTTGATTAATTATTGGTGGATGTGCTTTCTCACCTTGTGATTCCTCCTGCCCCTCCTTTTCTTGTTACTAATGGCATCCAAACCGTAGGATTCTATTCCATCATCTCACATTATAGCAATCCCTATCAAGCATATCAAAATTGAGCTTGTAGATGGTAATAATTTCCCATCTTGGTCAAGGTCTGTGAAATTGTATTGGATAGTCATGGAAAGTTGGGTCTTCCCAATGGTGCTACTAAGGTCCTAGATTCTACAAATACTAAATACTCTTAATTGGAAAGTCGATAATTACACTGGTTGGAATGGTAGTTTAATTCTATGGAGCCCTAGATTTATTGTATGTTTATGTATCATAATGTCATTCCTCATCTTTAAACCGCCTTAACCGAAATATATGCTCATGCTCGTAATGATTCACGGGTCTATCAGCTCTATCAGGATAATTTTCGTGCTAATCATGATCTCAGATTATTTTGTATATCTTCAAACTCATTGGGAGGAGTTGAGACATTACGAGCCCCTATCTGATCTTCAATCAAATGTTGTCACACTTGTTATGGAGCATATCAAGCATCAACAAACCTATGCATTCCTTACAAGCCTCTTACCTATGCATTCCTTACAAGCCTCTTTCCTAAGTTCAAGCCTATTCATCTACAAACTCTACCTTCTTATCCTCTACCTCCACTACGGACAGCTTATACTACTATCCATAATGATGAGCACCGACGATCTTTGATTTCTCCAATTTCAGCTTTGGTCGTTGATCACTCTGCTTTTACTACTCGCTCTAGTTCCACTAGCCCTCGCTCTAGAGGTGGTTCAGATCCTGGATGTGGACGTGGCAATGGTCGGAACACTTTTGAGTGTACTTATAGTGGCAATACTAACCACGACCTCTCTGCATGCTACCATTTACATGGGTTCCTCACAGGTTATTCTACTGCTCACTTAATTGTTACACAAGGGCAAGCTACTAGTCAGCCTATAACACCTTCCCTTGGTTCTTCATTTGATATGGGAAAGTTGGATTCCCATATTGATGTCATTGTTCATGAGAAATTAGCTGCCCACTCCACACAGACTTGATTAGTTGCTCCATCTACCTCTACATCCACTGATCATGCACATATTTCTACTTCCATTGCTCCTTCATGTACTACATCAACTTTCTATACTATGGCCCCAGGCACAATAACCCCAATGGGTTATTGATTCAGGTGTTATTGCTCATATGACTGGTGAGTCCCATTAACTTTCCTCTCATCCTCTTATTAATGCTTGATTTGTATGACTAGCAGATGGTCTGCTCCTGTTACTTCCCCTAGTATTTTCTCTTTCTTCTATTCTTCGCCTACCCAAATTATCAATGAATTTGTTACCTATTAGTAGTCTTACCAAGTTCCTTAACTATTCAGTAATCTTCTTTCCTAATCATTGCTTCTTTCAAGATCCAAGTTTGATGAACATTCTTGGCAATCGATTTGAAAAGAATGGCATATACTATCCAAGTACAAAGAGTGTGAGTCCACAAGCAATCATTCTTTTTAGTCTTTCAGTTTCTGTTTTGTCTCCTCCTAATAAACATGTGTTTAATTCTGAGACTTTAGCTCTGTGACATGCCTATTAGGCCATGACAATTTTTAGTATTTATGTCTATTATTTCCTAAGTTTAAAATTGTATGTACGAACCATCGTTTCCAGTATGTTGTTTGCAAGATTTCTAAACATGCTCATTCTTCTTATATCCCTTGTACACATCGCTCTTCTACTTTATTTGATTTAGTACACAGATGTTTAGGATCCTTTTCCTGTTTCATCTTTTGAGTACTATCGGTATTATATCAAATTTATTGATGTCTATTTGTTGAAATCTGGTGAAGTTCTTTCCACGTCTGTTAATTTTGTTAAAATGGTTAAAACTTAGTTTAACACTATTGTTAAAGTTGTATGGTCTGATTATTGGGTTTTTTTTTTTTTGGGGGGGCGGGGGGGAATAACAACTCACTTATTCTTATACTCCTAAACATAATGGTGTGGTTGAACGTAAGGATAACAACTCATGAATATTACTCGTTGTCTGCTTAAGGATATCAATGTTCCTAAGCATTTTTGGAGTATAACTATTCTTACTGCTAACTATTTGATTAATCGGATGCCAACTCGTACTCTTAACAGTTAAGTTCCTTTACGTCTCTTGAAACCTAAAAATACTTTGTTTCTTATCGAATCAAAGATTTTTGGATGTACCTGTTTTGTTCAAGATTGTCAGTCCTCAACAAACAAAATTGGATGATAAGTCCTTCAGGCCTTCTTGGGGTTTTCTACCGTGTCCATGGTATAAAAAATATCGATAAATATCATGATATATCGTGATTTTTAAAATTGCGATACGATATTAGAATGTGAAAAAAAATTCACAAAATATCCGTAATATATCACAAAAATGTCGCAAAAAATATTACAAACAAATTATCTCAAATTCTCAAAATATGATTAGATATTGCGATACATATCCCACCCAAAAAAATTGGTATCCTTTATAGATTGTGTAAACATGATGGGATGTGAGGTTCCTTTTCTTTGTATACTTTAACTCCTTATATTCACGGTTCATATAGAGAAAATAACACTCTGAATTTGAACAACATGGAAACTCAATGTGGTACTGATTAAAGTATTAGTTGTATTATATTGTTAAAGTAATGGACTATTATATTTAAGCTTTATCTAATATGTATGCATATTTAACCCTTACTTACGTTAATATAGTTACATTTTATATATTATAATAATTAGTGTTCTTTAAACTCTCATCACTGCGTACTTTTTGTTTACTTTACATACCATATACTTGTCAAATAACTATTTTATTTGCAAAACATTGACTCAACATGGTGCATTAGCATCCCAATTAATACTTCAAAAAATTTCATTCAAAATTTCCCTAATTTGATATTAATATCAATCAATTTTCAAATTTATTTTGTGCTATCGATATGTAGTTGCGATACATCCATCAATGTATCCCTATTTTTTGACTTGCGATATATCACTTTACTCAATATTTTGTTTCTTGACTATGTCTAAGGGTTATCAATGTTATGATCCTATCTCTCACAGTCATTTACCTCCCTTGATTTTACCTTCTTGAAGTACATTCCATATTTTTCTTCTTTTATTAACGTGAAAGTTCATGAGGCTCCTCCTCCTTCCTTGGCCATGCCAATACCATATCTTCCTGTGACTACTTCACCTCCCCCATCTATTCTGAGTGATCTTGGTCATCTTCCTCTGCATCATGAATTGTTTCGCACCGGTCCAAGCCTCCTATTTCAAGGTCTGCAAACAAGGTCTTTCCTTATCTCACAGAAAGTATGGAGGTAGCTCACTCCAAACAAGGTATTTCCTTATCTCAGCGCAAGTATACTCTTGATTTATTACGGAATACGGACATGCTTGGCTTGAGACCAACATAGTCTCCTAACATCCTATGGACCCTCATCACAACATAGTCTCCTAACATCCTTTGTTTCTTCTCTTCTTCTCTTTTCCATTTTTTCCTCTTTTCCTTAATCTTAAGCTAGATTTAACTTCATTTAATCCAACTGTTGGATTGTATACAATTGTCGTAATTGTAATGCATGCTAAATAAGTAAATCATATATATATAAATATCCAAGTAATGAACTACTATTAATAAAATATTGCAAGAAAACGGTAATTTAAAGCATGATGTAGATGAGATGGCTATCAATTTTTAAAATTTTGTTTTTTTCAATTAAATCGCCATGTGTGATTTAATCCAACATTTGGGTTGTCCAAAGATGAGTCTTAGAAAAATTTATTGATTAAGTGTAAGATTACTTATTTTTACACTAGGTGTAAATGGATCCCTCCATTTTTTTTCCTAATTCTATATTTTTCGGTTTTCCTTTACTTTTTTTTGTTACTATTATCATTTCTTGCATTGTATATGTCAGTTGATTGTCGTATTCAAAGGTGATTTGTTGATTTAATAGGTTTATGGGTCTTTCTTTTTTAGGATATTTTCAACACGTTTACATCTTTCTCAGTTCTAACAGGATATCCAAGTATCAACCAATTCTGTTTTACATTTGAAGATGGATAATCATTGAACAATTGGATCAGATTAGGATCATCCCTGATCCAGATCCAATCAATTGAGCTGATCTGGATCCAATCCATTAGCAGGCCCACAAGAAAGGATGAAACAAGATCATATGAAGTAAGCTGCATACCTCATAAGTATCACTGAACAAATTCCAGTTCTCCATTCGTTTTAAAGCATCTACAGCCTTTTTCTTATGGCTTTCGTCATATTCCTCACCTTCAAAAGACTGGAGTTCATTTTTCAAATCTCGCATTCTCTCGTCAAGCTCTAGAATCAAAAGTCACAAATCAAATTTATCACTAAAAGTTGATAAGTAAGCAACCATTTTGCAAAACTCCACACAAATAATACCTTTATGTGTATAATATATAAATAACACAATCTGGAATATTTAAAAAAAAAATAGACCATCACCCGCAATATTAGACAATTAGAGAGAAGAAATTCTTTCTTATCCAAGACAAAGTAAGCTATAAACCGAAAGCAAGAGAACAACTTGAATTTCGCAAATAAAGAACAACAGTCACATTGTAACTGAAGTAGATTAAATTCAGGCATAAAAAAATTTCCTGAAAGTGAAAGTTTATGCAGTCAAAGAACATAAGATTACCTTCACAAAGAGCAAGCTTAACCTTCCTTCCCTTGCAATGCTTGAAAGCAAAAAGCTCATATATATCAATCTCTGCTAGAAGGATATCAATGGCCTGATGATCTTTCTGAAATATTTATAGGCAAAATATATCAAAACAGAGAATAACAGGAACCTTACTCTTCAATAAAAATTAATATCTGAAATAGTATAATTTTCTCTTACAACCTTAAGTGCTTAAGAATTGCTAAATTTTACATGTGTTTAAGTTTCACCTGTAGTACATATCTATCAAACGATTAGAGAGAGTCATAAAGATGCACAGACTCACAAGTGCAAATGAAAAGAAAATCATATAAACCTAGCTATTAATAATCGAAGCTCGAATGCTCATAATAAGTAGAATATTAACAATTAGCTCTTCATCAATCGATCCAACCTTGTGAGTTGTAAAGGATCCTGATAATTGTATGTGCCATGGCATCGTTTAAGCTTCACCTTTTCTTTTCCACTACGCAGATTTTCTTTGTAATTCTAAATAATCAGGTCATGATAAACAAATAATTTAAAAGCATAAGAGTGAAGAGTGCCCATCTGGCTATATCTCTTCAGATCCACTATTTGGTAAAAAGCCAGTAATATAATAACAGTATCACCAATATGCTTCACCTTGAATCATTCATGTGCCTCTTCAACAGTATAGAAGCCACTCTCCCCAAGTATTTAGGGCTCTAGTCTACCAAGCCAGCAGAAGCACACCATAGGCAACATAACACTCAACCAGATAATGCCAAAGAGAACTACTCATTTGCATATTATGGGTGTCCAGTGCCTATAATGCAGAGTTATACTTGTAACTGCCGAAACCACTCACTTCTCATTTTCGGTCATTCAACACTATCGGTGATTCACAATATCTACTACATTCTTTGAATACATCGTGAACTGAAGGCCCAAAATACAAGGAGACCTAAATGAATTCCAGGACAGAAGGCTAATGGAAAAAAGAAAAATCGAATGTCTGTCCAGCGAAAAAGACAGCTGTCCACATGGAGTGGCTGAGTTATAAATGCCATATATGCTTTGAGGCCACATACGTCACGCCAGGAAACTTCCCCCTTCTTATGTATAAAAAATAACAGGATTACTTTGGGCCCAAGAATGCAAGAAGAACTTCGTGAATCTATGCCTATTATATAGAGAGGCAACAAACATGAAGTGGAGAAGCTAAACTATCCAACCATGGGTGCTTATGAGTTCATTTACCACTTTCCAAAAGGAGATTGACCCATAAATGTACAATCACTTTTTTTTTCATAGTAATTTCATTAGGCACCAAATGAGGTTATCCTTGCACTCATTAATGTACATAAATGCACAATCACACAGGGTTATCCTTGCACCCATAGCAGTTGCAATAGTCATTTGTTCTCACCCCTCAACAAAAACCCAGTTGTCTTGAGCTAAGCCTCAACATGACACTGCAAGGCCAACTAGGAACACTTCCCACTAGCCAACACTATGGCTTTAGCTGAAAATCAAACAACTTCAGCCGAGGGAACTACAACCACAACCATGGTGCTCATATGCCCATGCCAATGTACAAAACTACTAACACCGAAGCGCCATAGCTACCAAGCACCTCATTTTACAGATGAATGAGCTGCTTTGTTTAAAGAAACTGTAATTAAGGCCCCTTCCCAAACCAACCAACCCCCCCCCCCCCCCCCCCCCTTCAAAAAAAAAAAAGGAGAAGATATAATTCCTTTCACCAAACATATTATTGAAAAGGAAAATGCAAATTGGCTGCCACTGTCTCAGACTATACTGCAATTACTGCACTCTCATGGCTTAACTAATCAAATATTTTTCCAACAAGAAATTTTTCACCTAAAAGGCTAATACCATTGATCTTATAGTTTGTGGATACCAATAAACAAAGTTGGGAAAAATATTCCCCTTTTAGTTAAACCATCACTCTTGATCGCATCATGTACAAACCTCTATGAACCAAAATCAATTGAAAGAAAGTCCAACACTAAATCAAAATTTATTTTACATTAGAGCACATACATCACCAAATACAGAAAACTTTTCCTGAATTGCATCTTGCAAGCGATCTTCAGCTTCATCTTCTGAAATTTCTGGATGCCACAAAAGTACAAGTTAACAATGGGCAGAAAGGATTATAGATCTTTGACTGAAAAAAAAAAAAAAGAAAGAAACAATAATAGATCTCGAACAGATAATTAAGAAATGTTAATCCATCAAAATGATTAGGCCCATTGGACATTTCCCAAATCCCAAGCAATTGAAGATAAGTGCTTGATGTGCCTATCAGACAATCGGCAATTACAGTACACAAGTAAATTTCTTAAATCGTCAGCACATCAAGTAGGAAATAGAAAACATTAATTTACAGAGTGAAACAGTCCATAAATTTGCTACATCAATTTGGAACAAATCTCATTCATGTGAAAATAAAGACAAGAAATACCATAATGGTTATGCCAATACTACGAACCAACAAATAGTATGACAAATCAAACACTATAATGGTTATGCCAGCACTATGAATCAACAAATAATATGACATTATGGATGCTAGATAACATTATCAATTTTCTTCAGAACATTTTAAGATCAAATCTGTACTATTATCATTATATCTGGCCCAGTGCCATCATTGCCAACCGATAAAATAATGTACTTGTGTACACTAAAGAGAATAAATAACATTGACAGAACCATTCAGTACCTGATATGGCACCAATAGTTTTTTCCACATTTGGTAAACTCAGTTCAGTTCGTACACCTTCTCCACCAACAGCAGGCCCCCACGAGAAAGGGCCTGCACTTAAATCGATAAATGCCCACCTAATACAAATTGTATCAAAATTAAGCTTCAGACGAGAGAGAGAGAGAGAGAGAGAGAGAGAGGGTGGAGAGAGGAGAGAGAAAAAAATGAACCTGTCCTTTCCAATCAATGTATCTGTGAGACACTCTGCATGAAGACCATTAAAGTCGCCAGATTTCAAATCCTTTTGCAAAAGAAGCTTCATATCTTCATTCTTTCCATTTAACAACTTGTGGAAAAAAAAAAAAAAACATTTGTATTCCTAATTTGACCAAAAAAATTTAGACACTAACATTTTTGGCCCTGTTAATTTTGTATCTTACATACAAAACATGATAACAAGATTATATACCTGCATCACTTTGCTCTGAATGATATCGGCAATGTCCTTCCCTTGATATAACCTCTCAACGTTATTCAGGGCATCTATGCAGCTATTGTACCATTCTATCTGGAAAAAGACAAATAAAATTGGAAGACAACACTCATAAAGTTTTGATGGCAGATTAAAACAATTAAACCCATATTATTTCAATAGAAAATATTTATCTCTGCAAAAAATTGTTACAGATGATAATTGCCAGCACATGAGAATCATATACTCAATTTTTTTTGGGGAGGATAGTTTTTCAGAAAAAGGTAAGGTCAGAGCTTCCAAACTTCTGGAGCACTAAATTGTGCTCCAACCTTTATTTGTTTGTTTTACTTTTTGTCTGATATGCCGACCTTTATCTATTCACAAACTTGTTTGTTGAGCGTACTTTGACATTCCACCACAATTTAAACTGAATAACTTAAATCATTCACATATGGATAAAATAAAATAAAAAGGTTAGGATCCACCATTATGTGAATCCCATTAGCTATGGTGAACCTGATTGAGAACTGAAACTGCCAAGTAAGTTCCACAGAGTCCAAATTTTTATATAAAGAATTCACGACAAGATATGCTTGGTACTCGCTAACGTATACCACCACAAAGGAGTTAAATTTCTTCTATGGCACAATTCTAGTCGTATGTAATCATGCACAATTGCTAATGACTAATGAGTGCATTCATTGCGACCAAATAGGCTTTTTCCACCATGGCAAAAATAAGGAATGGGATGCACCATTTAAGGGTCCCAAGTTTAGGCCATGTGTGATGAGATAACAACGTTGGACAAATTTTAATCGTTGCTGTAGAATTTGATTGAAATGAGATGGCTTAGATCACTGAAAACAATCCAAACTTTTCTACCATCATTTTAGCAATTAATTGAACTTATCAGATGATTGACAAGATGCCTTTAGCTATGTTGACATCGTGACCATCATCAAGAGGAGCCTACTCTTTCATTATGCTCAACAAGGAAGATGTAAATGATGATGGAAATTTATAAAAAAATGGTAACTAGAGGAGGAGGTACTCTGTATATAGTACTTTCATCTAAGATCAATTCTTTACAGCAGGATGCTACCTCTATGCTCCCTAATTTAGATGAGTTATTTTTTATGCACTTTGTTGATAAAGAACTTTTGGCTCATTTCCATATATATGGCAAGAAGAAGCTTCAATGTTTCTTGCCGTGTGGAGGCCCAAAAATATTATATAAAAAGTATTAACTGTCCCATGGAAGTTTAAAGATATTTTTCGAGAACTTTCTTCTTTTGGATTAAGGAAGAACTTTTGTAGCCAGTCCCTTTCTTTTGTACTTTTGGGTTTGCTCTCCTCAGGGGCCTTGTTTATAATACAAATACCTATTACCGATCAAAAAAATATAAAAATAAAAACAAAATGTCATTTCCCCTTTACATATGACAACTTTCAGATTTTAAAAATAAGAATGCCCTTTTCAAGGAAAAAAAATTGCTTCCACCATTTTTTGTAAATCTCTTCCTCCTCTAGACAAAATCTTCATTGCAATTTGATTTAAAAGATTAGAGAAAGAAGGAGAGAGATACACAACATATTGTTAGGCAAACTCATTACAGCACGATTTAGAATTTTTTGAAATTCAAGGACAACAAATACTTACAATTAAGGATCAAATTTTTGTTTTGGAGTGCCATTTTGATCACCTAGGAAATCGAAACGTTTTGGAAAACATAGTGGAAAAACAATGAAAAAAAAATTAAAATGCATGGAAATATTTTTTTACAAGTAACTTATATTCTAAAAATCGCCTAAGGAGAGCAAGAAAGGGGAGCTTGGTTGTGTCATGAAGCTTGAAGAGATCTCTTGGAGGCAGAAATCTATTGTGCTTAGGTTGAAGGAAGGTGACAGAAATACAAAAAACAAAAAAAATCACTTGGTGGCAAACTATCACAAGAGGAAGAACAACGTAAGTATGATTAAAGTCATAATCAGAACCGAACCGGACATTGAACTAGTGAAGGGGCCGGTACATGGTTTACTGGTTCAACCAGTTCTATAATTAATATATTTAAAAATATATGATATTAGTAGTTAATGTTTTATTTTAATATATATTAAATTCACTATAAAAGTTAACATGTCATAGAACTAATCAAGTGGTTAAAAGAGGTGACTTTCACTTGAAAGCACGTGGGTTCGACTCTTTGTACCATAACTTTTTTTTGTATATAAGAAGATCTTATATGCTACTCTTGTTATAACATGACTATGATGCTACAGCAGCATCGAGACAACAAAGGCATCATCGCCACTATCGAGGCAATAAAGGGCTCATGCAGTTGCCGAGGTCCGAGGCAATAAATGAAGACACGCAACCATCGAGACGCAATAACCATATGCTTGTGCCATTTCATCTGTGTGATTTAAGCCAGTTCACACCAGTTTAATCCAGTTCAAAAGTAGAACGATCCAATTAAAATACCAAACCGGCCAAAGGTCCGATTCTAATAACTATGATTACAGTTGATGATAGGGTTCTTCAGGAGGTAAAGGAGGTGAGGGAAGGAATTGTGGATTTCTATAAGTATTTGTATGACGAGACTTGGGAATGGAGGCCTAGACAAGAAGGAGTGGAGCTTAAATCCATCCTAGAGGATGAAGCAGTTGTACTAGAGAGACCATTAGAGGAAGAAGAAATAGTCGCCACTTTGAAATCTTGAGATTGGGATAAAGCGCCGAGCACATATTGTTTTACAATGGTTTTCTTCAAGCATTGTTGGAGGGTTCTTAGAGAAGATGTGATAGCAGTTTTTGGCTTTTTTCACGAGTCTTGTTCCTTTGAAAGGAGTCTTAACCATAGTTACTGTCACAGGGGTGAAATTCTGACACCGCGGCGCCAAGTCTTCGCTGACTTGACTAGCCAACCACGCAACCAAAGAGGTTGCAGCCCACAAGAAGGCTTCCAACACACGAACAAAGTTTGCATATCACCATGTCAGAAACTAAGGCATATGCACACAAGGAACACAGTCGTTTATGGGGAAAGAAACCCAACCTTTTGCCAAACCATGCCCTCTCATGGTTGGTCTTCACTTGCCAAATCATAGTACACCGTCTGCCGCCGCCACCAATGGTGGTGGAAGGTGGAGCCACCCCATGCCTCACAACCAACTTCACATTGACAAGCCAACACCTTGCCCCTTAGGTGCCAAGGTTGACTAGGGCACAAGCCATGCTCGCCCATGAGCACCCAACTTTTACTGGACTGACAAGAGTAGACATTGTCACTTGCAAGCTAAATTGGCCCAACCACCCGCCTGTTGTGGGCCTAAGCATGTCCAACTGTGCCAAAGTGCACTGCCTTGCCCACAGCATGCACCATCTTGCTGTCAAAGTACAAAGTGTCCACCAACTTAGCCATTTTCAAGCACAACCAAGGCATGGCATGCCTCCCCATGCCCATGCCACCCACCTGTTCAAGTGCCATCAAGGCATGGCATGCCTCCCCATTCCCATGTTGTCATGTCAAGTAGAAAAGGAGCTAACAGTTACCATGGTTTTAAATAACGGCCATTATGTATAGGTTTTTTTTACTCTCCAATACCAATACTGACCGATATATCGGTGTGACTAAAATTCATAGCCGTATCAACCGATACCATTACAGCATTAACCGTTACAGGACCATTATAACTGTTTTAAGTTTTTTTAAAAAAAAATGATTTTCATTTATTTAAGTTTTTTAATTCTTATTATTTCCATTTTTATAAATTTATATACAAGAGAGATACTTGACAAAATAATCTAAAAAAATTAAAATGGGTTATCAAAACATTTGGGTCAATACTAATCACACAAAATTGATTTTCAAACTTATAATCATTTTTTGTTATTATTTATATTACTTGTTGTAATGTTATTCAAATTAAATGATACTTCTTATTAGTTTAACTTAAAAAAATCATATAAAATAATAAAATATCTTCTTAAGTGTTATTTATAAGAAAATTATTTTTTAGGTGTTAGAAAATTGAAAAATAATAGTAACAAATATTAAAATGTGATAATTGTAGTTAAGACATGCATATCAGTGACTTTTAAGAGATTTTCTAGTATTTGAAAAAAATTCACAATTGCAGTTTCCGATTCCTGTTACAAATACCCGATATTCCCGACACCGTTACACCGCGATTTAAATTCATGGTAACCACAATTCGCTCTGCCCTCCCAACGAATTGCCAATTGGTTCGCACAATCCAAAACAGTAGATTATTCGCAATTTGGAACGCAAGATTTAGTGTTCCAATCTAGAATATCGAAAGCGACAAAAAATCAT
Source organism: Nyssa sinensis (assembly GCA_008638375.1). NCBI lineage: Eukaryota > Viridiplantae > Streptophyta > Magnoliopsida > Cornales > Nyssaceae > Nyssa > Nyssa sinensis. Next base: position 195,124 of record CM018047.1, read on the forward strand.
ATAACAAAAAACGAAAATACATACATACATAGTTGAATTTTATTTTATAATGGCTTGGATTCGTTAGAATTATTCTAGTGTGTATATGTGTATATGAATATTATTACAAATACACTTAAAAATCATATCACGTTCCAAATAAACGTATTTGGTTAGCATACCCCTAATGTACCACGTTGTATTACAAGTGACAATTTACGTTGACGTTCCCGTTCCACAGTAGCATAACGATCCACTTTACAGGTAACATTGATCTTAATGCTTCATTCATAGCACTGATTCCTAAAAGGGAAGAGACAGAAAGCAACAAAGATTTCAGACCGATAAGTTTGGTGGGGAGCTTGTACAAGTTGATAGCTAAAGTTTTGTCGTTACGCCTCAAGGTTTATATGGGCAGTATTATTTCCATGAGTCAACACTTCTGTTGGACGACAAATTCTTGATGTTGTATTGATAGGTAAAAGATGTACTGAAGCAAGGAGAAAGAAGAAGAAGAGGGGCTAAGTGTGCAAGGTTGATATCGAAAAAGCATATGATCGTGGCAATTGGGATTTCCTCCTTAGCACTCTTACTCAGATGGGTTTTGGCGAAAGGTGGCAGATATGGATTGAGTATTGCATTTCATGAGTGTCGTTTTTTATTTTGGTGAATGGGTCTGCTGCTAGATTTTTTCAGTCTTTTCTCGGTTTGAGACAAAGGGGATCCCCATTACCCTGTTTTGAGGGTCTGTTGCGGGGCTTTTCGGTGGAAGATGGAGATGGTAGAGAGTTGGTAGTTTCTCATTTTCTTTTTGTCGATGATACTATTATCTTTTGTGAAGTGAAGGATATACAACTAAGATACCTAGGGTGCATTCTTCTGTGTTTTGAGGCAGTGTCAGGATTGAGGGCTAATCTCAATAAGAGTGAACTTATTCCGATAGGCGATCTGGAGGATGTGAAAGAGTTGGCATGGACTCTGGGATATGCAGTGGGCAATCTCCCTTCCAAATATCTGGGTTTGCCTTTGGGAGCTCAAGCGAGATCGGTGGGGGATTTGGGATGCAATGGTTGAAAGATTCAAGCGTCGCTTGGCGGGATGGAAGCGGCAATATACCTTTTAAAAGGTGGGCGGATTACCCTCTATAAAAGCACTCTTCCAAATCTTCCTACTTACTACATGTCTTTGTTTCCAATGTCGACATCAGTTAGGAAAAAAATGGAAAAGATTCAACATGATTTCTTATGGGGAGGGAAAGAAGATGAGAGAAGAAAGCATTTGGTTAGTTGGGAGAGGTGAAGTGGCCTATCTTGGAAGGTGGTTTGGACTTCAGGGATATTAAGATATTCAGTCAAGTTTTGTTGCGGAAGTGGATGTAGTGGTTTGCAGTGGAAGATCAAGCCATGTGGAATGAGGTGATCTCTACCAAGTACGGATGTGAAGAAAGAGGGTGGTTATCCAAGGATTCTATGGAAGCTTATGGGTGTGGAGCTTGGAAAGCTATTCAAAAGGGTAAGAAGGCTTCTTGCAACGTGCTTGTTTTAAGGTTGGGGATGCATCTCAAGTGAAGTTTTGGATTGATCGGTGGCATGAGGTAGGCCCCCTTAAGGTAAAATTCCCCAATATTTTCAACATTGTTGTGCACAAAAATGAGTTGGCTGCAAATTGTATTTCTTTTGTTGTTCTTTTGTTTTTTTTTTTTTTTTGGGGGGGGGGGGGGGGGGGGTTCAAGCCCACGTTTAGAAGGAACTTTTTTGATCAGGAGGTGGGTGAGGTGCAGAATTTGATGGTTTTGTTGAGCAATGTTGTTTTGGGGGCAGGAAAGTGAGGATGGGATAAAATGGGGAGTTAGGAGAGATGGATATTTCACTGTTCAGTCCGTTTACAGGGATCTAGTCAAAGGAGAGGACAAATCATTTCCTTGAAGATTAATATGGAAGTCTAAAGCCCAAATCAAAACTGCCTTTTTTTGTGTGGACAGCAACTTGGAACTCTATTGTTACGGCAGACAACCTCCAAAAAAGAGGTTATTGTCTTCCTAGTCAATGTTGTATGTGCAAAAGAGAGGAAGAGTCGGTTGATCATCTTCTAGTGCATTGCGTGACGGCCCAAGATGGGTGGAATTTTCTTTTTTCTCTTTGGTATTCATTGGGTTTTGCCGGCTTCCATCAAAGAGGTTCTTTTGGGATGGAGATGTAAGAGGATGAAGAAAGAGTTGAAGGTGGTTTGGAGGATGGCTCCCCTATGTGTTTTGTGGTTCTTGCGGAAGGACAGAATAGAAGAATTTTTGAAGGGGTTGAGCTTCCCCCTTGGAGATTTAAAGATCTTTTCATTTGTACTTTATTTTTTTGGGTCAATGAAGAATTTCCTTTGTACTTAACATAGACTAGTCGATTTTTGGGGGGATTTTAGGCCTTAATTATTGTAGTCGGTTCCCTTTTTTGCAAGTATGGTCAGCTTTCTCAGGCACCTTTGTTTATAATACATACATCTATATTACCGATCAAAAAAAACTCTACAAAGAATCTACATAGAAAGGGTATGACTCGAAGGCCCCAAAAAATATAGCATTCCCAAAAAACAGTCTTTAAATCTACAAGTAGACATTTCTTCCCTTTCAAAAGTTCTACTATTCCTTTTGTGCCAGAGGCACCAAAAAAGACACAAAGGCACTAACATCCACACCTACCTAATATTCCTCCTAACATGCCCCCACCCCCACCGCATGAGGAAATCCATCTTGAAAGCAGCCAAAATCCAAGCACAACCAAAAAGTGAGAAGAGGAGAAACCAAATATCCCAAGCTACTAGACAATGGAGGAAAAGGTGGCTTATAGTCTCTTCCTCTTCTTTGCACATATAACACCAACTAGCCAGCCTAAAACATGTGGAAACATTTCAAAAAATAAAGTAAAATATATGAGTGTGTAATAACTATTGGAAATGTTTTAGGTCTCCACACTAATCAACATAAGAGGACACTGGGGGATGGAATTGAGAAGTAAACGTAAATGTAAATTATTTATTGATACAAAAGAATTCTTTACTAGTAAAAAACAAATATAAAAGATTTTACTTCATGTAAGATGAAATTATTATAAAATTTTTTAACTATATAGAGTTACTGTAATTAAACACAACAATATAGCTTCATAGGTATGTATTATGTAATATATACAAAGTGGATAATTTAACACAAGTTACACACAACATCAATTTAAGTAAAACAAATAGCAAGTTATTATAATTAGTAACTAAGTATTACGAAAAACCATGCAATTACATCTTGACTTCCACTACTTTAACTAATCATTGTTGGTTTTTGGGAAAATGAATGGAGATTCGGATTTCAATCCTCTTACCTCTTCCTTCAATTGAGGAAAAAAAATGGATACTACCTTTTGCCAATTTCCAAAACCAATGCTAAGGAAAAATTTCCAGCATTTCGGTATGTTCAACTTTCTTTCCATGGAAACATGAATTTCGATTTTTCACTTGTGTTTCATTTCAGTTCATTAAGAAACGAAAATGTTTCTACTCTTTCAAAGAAAACAAAAGAAATTTTGATCCTTGCTTACCGTATCTGTATCTTCAGTTATCGTCCAAGCAAATTTCTCCATTGGATGCTTTTCATACAAAGGCCTCTTAATCTTATCAAGAGCTGGCAAAACAGTTGGTCTTTAGAACATTATAAATTTGTGAACACTACCTGAGCAAATGTTTCTACAGCTTCAAAGGGAAATTATTAGAATATGAGTTTTTACACACCAAGAACACTTTCTGGAATGCTTCCTGACTGAAGAATTCTTTCTTGCAGGCTCTTATTCTGTACAATAAATATGTGTTAGTGCTGGTTCTTTGAACACCTATAAGGCACCAGGACACATATTAAAAAATAACTACACCTTTATATAAATGGTCTTACAATTTTCTTATTAAAACCATAAAAATTAGTGAATATGCTAACAGCAAACACAATGACCATATTATAAATACACAAAGAACCGACGGTTTATGACAAGTATCGAAAGAAAGGGGTTGGGAAATGTGAGGCGAGAAGGAAACTGGAAAGTACCTCCTTAAGAAAGTCTATTTCACTATCAGATAAACCTCTCCTGCAAAATGTAATACACGTGAATAGGCAAGCAAGAATAAAGGCAACGTCTCTTATCCAAGTAAAATGGAACCTCAAGAAGACGCTCAGAAGAGCATTTTTATACATTTAGCATAAGATAATTGCCCAATAAACTTCAAAAACAATCAGATCAGACATAAAATAACTTGCAAAGAGAGCTAATGGTGCAACAGCATTGTGAACTGTATAAAGGCAGAGACCAAGAAGTGCAGAAGCATGATGCTCTAAAGTTCTTATGGGCAACATTGATAAATTGGACAAGCAGTTTCATGGAATTTTCATGGTATCTAGGTTGTATATTGACACATGAGAGAGAAACCAATCCTCCAAACACTGACTACTACATCCCTTAATTCTTTGCATTATTATTATTATTATTATATTTTTTATAAGCCAAGTCATTCATTAAATCACCATTACAAGTAAGGGGGCAGGATGCCATACTCTCCCTTTCGCTTTTTACTTTATTTTTTTCTTTATAAATAAAGGTATATAAAAGAGCCCAAGGGTGGCACCCAAAAGAACATAGAAAGGCTTAAGAGTTTAAAGCCTTAAGAACTCCAAAAAATCTACAACACTATGACTATCTATCGGGGAATCTTTAGCGGCCCAAAAAAAGAGACTATGCAAAAACTTAGATTTAATACAAAAAGTAGCTTCCTCAATGCCTTCAAAAAATCTGTTGTTCCGTTCCTTCCGCATACACCAAAATAAGCAAAGGGGGACCAATTTCCACACCCTTCTTTGATGCTTTGGCATGCAGGAGATCTTCCATCCTTGAAGGAGATCTCTGATCTTTGTAGGGATGACCCACTGGACACCAACGATAGAGAAGATAAAAGTCCACAATTCCCAAGACATGGAGCAATGAAGAAGAAGATGTTCTGCCGATTCCCCAGCTTTCTTGCATAAGCCACACCGAGACACCAGCCGAAACCCTCTTCTTTGAAGATTTTCCAACATAAGAATAGCTTCCCAAGCAGCCTCCCAAGCAAAAAAGGCTACTCTTGGGAGAACTTTACAACACCACACCTGCCTCCAAGGAAAAAAAAGCTTCTTCCCCTCTCACTATTTCATTGAAACAAGAACGAAAAGAAAACTTTTTGGAAGAGTCGAGGCTCCAAACCAAAGAATCTTCTACTCCCACCACCACTGTACATACATTAAGGGTTTCAAAAAAACCCAGCACTTCCTCCATTTCCCAATCAAAAAAATCCCTTCTAAACAAAGGATTCCACACCACCCTTCCACCCTCCAAGAAGTAGCAATCCGCCACTTTAGTACCCTTATGGATAGCTAAACTGTACAAAATATGGAATTTCCCCTTCAAAGAAATCTCCCCACACCACCTATCTTTCCAAAAACTAACCCTCCCTCCCCCTCCCACTTCATCCTAACATAACGCTTAAACACCTCCAAACCTTTCCAAATTGGCTTCCAAAGCCCACACCCACAACTGCCTCTCCCTTGTTCAGAAAGCCAACCATTCCCCTCCACTCCATATTTATATGAGACAATCTTTCTCCAAAGCATATCATTATCAACTCCAAATCTCCAGTGCCACTTAATCAACAAGGCCTTGTTAAAACTCAAGAGATCCTTCACTCCCACCCCACCCTTCATGATTAGTCTAGTGACTCTGTCCCACCTTACCAAGTGGATCTTCCTCCTTGCCTCATCACTACCCCAAAGAAAATCCCGCTGCAACTTTTCCAACTTCCTAGCCACTTTGGAGGGAATAGAGAACAGGGACAAAATAAATTGGGAGATTTTCCAATGTACTCTTGATCAAGGTAAGCCTCCCTCCTTTGGACAAATATTGGCACTTCCAACCTGCAAGCTTTCTTTGAAACTTCTTGATGATTAGATCCCATATGGCAGCAGCCCTTGATGAAGCCCCCAACGGTAGGCCAAGATACTTAATTGGGAAAGAAGCAACCTTGCATCCTAACAGCCCAGCCAAGTCACTCACTACCTCAATGTCACTGATTGGAATAATCTCACTTTTAGCCAGATTCACACGAAGCCCAGAAATTGCTTCAAAGCATAGCAAGATGCATCTTAAAAATTTCAACCATCTTACCTTTGGCTCGCAAAACACCAAAGTATCATCTGCAAACAGGAGATGGGAGATGCCCACTCTGCTACCCGACTGATCTTTCACTTGAAAACTCCTGATCAAACCTCCTTCCTCTGCCCTCTTCATGAACTGACTAAAAATTTCCATCAATATGACAAAGAGAAAAAGGGAAAATGGGTCTCCTTTTCTCAAACTGCCAGCACTCCTGAAGAAACCAGATGGGGTCCCATTTACCATAACCGAGTAGGTTACTAGAGAGATGCAAGCCTTGACCAAACCTCTCCACTTCTCGCCAAACCCCATCTTTCCCATAATGGACATCAGGCACTCCCAATTGACATGATCGTGGGCCTTCTCTATATCAAGCTTGCACACCAGTCCCATTTTCCTTCCCTTCTTCCTCCCATCCACGCCCTCATTTGCAATTAGGAAGGATCTAGAATCTGTCGGCTACCAATAAAAGCATGTTAGTTGCTAGATATAAGACTTCCAAGGACATTGCTCAATCTTCTAGACAAGGTTTTGGCTATTAACTTGTGATAAGTTGTATATTGATGAAGCCAATTGAAGAAGGTTGTATGTAGAGTTTCAAAGTGGTGTCCAGTGGTTGAACCTCAAATTGCGGAGTCCCATCTTATGCATGACGATGACACTTTCATTTTCTGTGGGGCCAAGGCTGATCAGTTAAGGTACTTACGATGTGTGGTCCTTTATTTTGATCTATGAAGTACAGACACTCTATTTTATCTCACGAATCTGTGTTGGACAAGGACACGCTTGGACACATCCCGGACACGTGTCAAACACGCTTGGACACGCGAAAAAAGAGTTTTTAATTTTTTTGAAATTTTTTTTGGATTTTCTTTTGGATTTTTTCATATTTTTTCCTCTTCTTCTCCACTATTTTTTTATACACAGAAATATATATAGTAGTTAACAAATTTGTTTTGAATTTTGAATCATGAATGTTGATTATTAAATAAAATTCTTAAATTTTTATTTAATGACTTTATATTTTGATATATTAATAATATTTATGTGATTTGTGTATTTTTATGTCAATTTTGATTCAAAAAATATTAAATTTTATTATATAGTCGTATAAAAAATATATATTCAACATCTAGTCAACATATCCATGTCCTACCTTTTTTAAAAATATCGTGTCCGTGTCATGTCGTATCCGTGTCTCGGGTCCGTATCCGTACTTCTTAGGTTTTGATATGCTAATCTGGGGAAAATTGAGATGATTCCCATCGGTGAGGTGGGTGACATTGGCTATTTTGCTATTTTTTTGGTGTAGAGTGGGTGCCTTTCCATCATCTCACTCGGGGGTTCCTGTGAGTTTTACTTCTCAAGCAAAAGTAGTGTGAGATTCAGAGGAGGATCAATTTGAGAAACCTCAAATTGTGGAGAGTCCCATCTTATACATGCCGATGACATTTTCATTTTCTGTGGGGCCAGGGCTGATCAGTTTAGGTACTTACGATGTGTGGTCCTTTGTTTTGATGTCGTGATAGGCTTGAAGGCTAATCTACGAAAAACTGGGATGATTCCCATCAGTGAGGTGGGTGACATTCGATATTTTGCTGATTTTTTTTGGGTGTAGAGTGGGTGCCTTTCCGTAATCTCTCTTGGGGGTTCCTGCAGTTTTACTTCTCAAGCAAAAGCAGTGTGAGATTCAGCAAGGGAGCAAATTGAGAACAGGTTGGCAGGATGAAAAAGGCAAATTAAAGGTCGTTAGTGTTACAATTATAACAAGCATAATTTCTAGCTACCTGACCTAATTTATTCCAATTTTACTATTCCAGCAGTAGTGACTAAGAGATTAGTGAAGTTGCAGAGAGATTTCCATTAGGAAAGTATAAGTGAGGAATCCAAAATCACTTGGTTGGCTAGAAAACAATTTGCTCTTCGCTCCAGGCAAAAGGGTTGGGAATTAGGAATCTTGAGGGGTTTAATCAAGCTCTTCTAAGGAAATGGCTGTGAAAGGTTTACTACTGAGAGGAGATGTCTCTAAAGAATAATGGTGGCTACTAAAAATGGGAGTTGTAGAATAGGGGAGGCTTTTTTGAGTTGGAGATGCCATGGAGTGCGAAAGGACCTTCGTGTGGCATGGAGAATGGCCCCTCTATGTATCACTTGGAGCATGTGGAAAAAGAGGAATAGGAGAATTTTTGAAGGGGTGGAATTGATTTAAATCGAGGTTGCGGGATACAACTTCGTCGCGGTATAACGATATCGGGAGTATCATGTCATTCGTAATGGGAATCGGAAGCTGCAACCATGAATTTTTTTCAAACACTAGCAAATCTCTTAAAAGTCACTTGTACACATATCTTGACTACAATTATCACATTTTAATATTTTTTACTATTATTTTTCAATTTTCTAACACCTAAAAAATACTTTTCTTATAAATAATACTTAAGAAGATATTTTAATTTTTTATATGAATTTTTAAAAGTTAAACTAATGAGAAGTATCATTTAATTTGAATAACATTACAACAAGTAATATAAATAATAACAAAAAATAATTATAAGCTTACTTATCAAAAAAATAATAATAATAATTATAAGCTTGAAAATAAATTTATTGTGATTAGTTATGCAATAAAAAAATTTAACAAATTTTAAGGCCAAGAGACATTTGCGAGTTCGTATTGACCGTAATATATTGGTAACCTATATGATTTTATTTTTTTTGGATTACTTTGTTAAATATCTCTCTTGTATATAAATCTTAAAAAAATAAAAATCATAAAAATTCTGCAAAAAAAAATATAGAAATTAAAAAAAATTAAAATTTGAAAGAAAAAAAAAACTCAAAACAGTTGTAGCAGTCCTGTAACGGCCGATACGTAACGGCATTGGCCGATATGGCTGTGAATTTTAATCACACCGATGTATCGGCCAGTATCGATATCGGAGGGTCAAAAGACCGATACGTAACGTAATGACCGCTATTTAAAATTATTTGGAACTCCCCCCTTGTAAATTGAAAGATAGTGTTTTGTTACTTTTCTTTTGGTGTAAAGAAACTAATCCAATGCATTTAGATTCATGTATGGAATTTTGGGAGGATCTTAGGCTTTAATTATTGTAGCCACTTCCCTTTTTTTGTAACTATGGGTTTGCCCCCCTTGGGCACCTTTAATACATGTCTACTTTATTGATCAAAAAAAAAAAAAAGGAGCTCTAGAAAATATTGGATGACAATGGAGGTGTCTAATATAATGAAGTTAGTCCTTGGGAAGGTATCAAGAGGGTGCAAGGAGGTTTTTTCCAAAAAATGTTCACTTCATGATGGGAGGTCGGGATAGGAGTATATGTTGGCATAATGGATCATGGATGGTTCAAGGGGGCTTCTTTTTGAGAGTTATTTCCTGGTTTATATCAGATTGCTATAGATAGGAAGACAATGGTGGCTAACAATCTCATAGAGTCTGGGTGAGGTTGTCATGGGATGTTACTTTCCAGAGGCTAGTTGATGATTGGGAAATGGAAGATATGGTCAGTCTGTTTGATATCTTGTACAGAACGGTTAGCTAAAGGGAGAAGAGGGATGTGGTGAGGTAAAAAAGTTTTCAAGGAAGTTTAAAGTTAGATCAGTTTGTTTCCATGGAGATATGTGTGTGTGTATTTATATATATATATATATATATGTATATTTTTTTTGGTGGGGGGGGGGGGGTGCCTCCTCTGGTGGCCGCCTTTGTTAGGTCAGGCAATTGCAATAAAATTCTGAAGTTGGATAATTTGGAAAAAAGAGGTAAATTATACCTAATTGGCATTGTAAGTGCAAGTAAGAAGTGTAGCCCGTGTATTATTTTCTTATCCATTTTTGGGAGAGAAGTATGGGCTTTACTATTGAATTAGTTGGAGAATCATTGGCTGTTTCCCAGTTTGGGGCAGGTGTTTTATCTAGTTGAAGGGATGTAGAGTTGAGAAGAGGTGGGGAAAAGAAGAAGAAGAAGGAAGGACAAACTTCGTCTGCTGCCATGGTTTGCTTGATATGGTGTGAAGTATTTGGGAGGAAGGACAAATGGTCTATTAATGACGCCAAGGAAAATATTCACAAGTTGAACGGCAATTTTTTTGGTCTCTTATTTGGATGGTTGGCAGTGTGGGTGAACTTTTTAGATTTTGTAGATAACATGGACACTTTCGATTTTACCAATTGTCTGAACATCATTAAATGGGCTGAACTGGCACTTTTAGTGAGGGTTTACAAGTAATACTATACAAACTAAGAAAAACTCTACAAACTAATGTGGCAATGATTGATTTTTCTTTAAGCCTCAAATTAATGCGGTAATTATAACTTCAATGTTACATCAGTTTGTAAAAGTATTTGTATAAATTTTAATTGAGTAGAATTTTCCTGCTCTTACTTATCAAAAGAAAAAGGAAGAGGACCAGCATTAAGAAAATGGTCCTTCCACCAGGGTTGTAATGCAGAGTTGTGTGGATAACCAATAGTTCCAAGGCCAATGTTTCATGCCTTGGCCTAAATCTCCACAAAAACCAATTCAATCAAAAGCATCAGGGTGCTTGCCTAGGCAATAAGCGAGGTGAGGATTTGCCACAGTGCCTTGCAACACCCCAGGTGAGACAAATTCATTAAAGCGAGTGCCCCAGCTAAGGCAACAGGCAGTAAGGTTAGTGCCTTTCTATTTTTTTCTTTATAAGTAAAATATGAAAGATTTCAGAAAAAGTTGGCTGGATGGAAAGGGCAACTGCTGTCTAAAGGAGGTAGGCTAACTCTTGTAAAAAAACACTTTGGGAAACCTTACGACATACTTCATGTCGTTGTTCTCCATTCCTGTGACAATCAGCAACCGTTTGGAGAGAATTCAAAGGGATTTTTTGTGGGGCCATGATGAGGAAGTTAGGAAATTGCACTTGGTTAGGTGAGATAGAGTGAAGGATTTGAAAAATTTTAATAGGGCTCTTCTTGGAAAATGGTTGTGGAGGTTTGGTTTGGTAGAGAAGATGTTGTGGAGAGAGGTCATATTGGCGAAATATGGGAGCAAGGAGGGGAATTGGAGGCCGGGGAGGGTGGAGGAGAGTGTGGGTTGTGGTTTGTGGGGAGGTATCATTGGAGGGGGGAGGGAGTTCTGGAGCCGTGTCAGTTTCGATATGGGGACGGGAGCGAGGTTGAAATTTTGGGATGATGAGTGGTGTGGGGAGGTTATTTTAAGGGAGAAGTTTCCCGCCTTGTATGCTCTTGCAAGCAATAAGGGGGCTTGGGTGAGGGAGTGTGGTGAGATTATAGGGAATGAGGTGGTATGGAGTCCAGGGTTCAAGAGAGACTTTTTGGATTGGGAGTTGGAAGAGGTGGGGTTGTTCTTGTCTTACCTTCAAAGATTCCAGTTGAGGGAGGGGAGGGAGGATAAGTTGATTTGGAAACCTAATAGAGGAACTTTCACAGTCCACTCTTTTTATAGGAGTATGGTTATGTCGGAGACTTTTCAGTTTCCTTGGATCATCATTTGGCATTCCAGAGCTCCTCCCAGAGCTTCTTTTTTTGTTTGGGAGGCATCCTGGGGGGCTATTCTCACTATGGAAAATTTGAAAAGAGGGTTCCAATTGGCTAGCAAGTGTGTTTTGTGCAGGCAAGAAGAAGAGAGCGTAGATCATGTTCTTATTCATTGTCCTGATGACATATAGTTGTTGGGGAATGGTTTTGGCAACTTTTGGGTTTTCTTAGGTCATGCTTGCTTCAGTGAAAGATCTCCTTTTTGTGTGGCTGGGGTGCAAGATGCGGGCAAGACAAAAGAAAGATTTGGAATCTAGTGCCTTTATGTCTAATGTGGAGCTTATGGAAGGAAAGGAATAGAAGAGTCTTCGAGGGAGAGGAGCAAGACATTACTTCTTTCACATAGAGTATCTTATGCTTAATATTTTTTTGGGTTAAAGAGGAATTCCATGTAAATGCCATTGCTTTGGTTGATTTTTTGGGGTCACTTAGACCAGTGTAAATTTTAGCTTAGTTTGTTTTATGGCTCTGCCCCCCTTGGGCACCTTTTATATATATACATTACATGTGAAGTATATAAATAAACCCCTATCCCCCTATGTACATATTATCCAAGAAATCGACAAAAGAACCCAAACCTAACTTTTAGGAACCCTTGCACACGCACCATGTTAAGCACACAAGTGCCAGTCTCCCACACCTTTCTCACTCTATTACAAAAACAATCCCCTCTCCAACTCCTAAAAGAGTCCACAATCGATCCTGACATGACCCAATGGACACCAAAAACATAAAACAAAAAATCTTGATACCCCTTCCTGACTGGGCCAAAACAGAAGCAGGTGCAAAAGAGACTCTTCCTCCTGCTTACACAAACATCTGTGTTTTTTTATACAAGTAAAAGTAGTTTCACAAAACGGCACCAAGGGGATGCACCCATATACAAAAAGAGAATACAAAAACTATACACTCATACTCAATCCAAAAAAGCTACGAAAGAGTCTATAGACAAAAGAGAGCTCCCCGTGATCCAAAAATAAAGAGAGCTCAAGACTAAATTTTCCATTGTCCAAATGGGAGACTCGACCCCTTCAAACACTCTATTGTTCCTCTCCTTCCAAATAATCCACCATATACATAACGCGGCATAGCAAAAGAGACCAAAATGCCAAACACAAACATCTGTTAGCCGTTAAGAAGCTCCTCCTTTCAGCAAATCCACCATCAAAATAGCATCCCCCACTGGAGTCCAACCCCAAAAAAACACACCTTTAGTGTAAGGCCTTATGGTGGTCATGTTATTTTAAGAATAGGGGCATTTTTGTCCAAGTAGTCTTTACATGGCACCAAAAAAAATACAGCATTTTTGTCCAGAAACATCTGTTAGCCGTCGAGAAGCTCCTTCTTTTCAGAAAATTCACCATCAAAATAGCATCCCCCACTGGAGTCCAACCCAAAAAAAAAAACAACTTTAGTGTAAGGCCTTAAGGTGGTCGTGTTATTTTAAGCATAGGGGCATTTTTGTCCAAGTAGTCTTTACATGGCACCAAAAAAAATACAGCATTTTTGTCCAGGTAGTCTTTAAATAGTACAAAACAATGCAAAAGGCCTTCCATGTTTGATTAGGGCATCTCCATTAAGGAAAGAGAATGTGTTTCCAACAAAGTCAAAGGGGTCAACCTCAATTGACCCTTGCTATGTCTTCTACATTGTTAAAGCCTGCAAGTTGATAAATGTGCCCTCTATAAAAGACTAGGGTAGAGATAAAAGTTTGGAGTATCCATTGGGAAAAGGCAAGAAAACTTAAAATGGACACATTGCTTGGATACATCATCCTGTAGTTCAAACTTTTTAGTGTCAATGAGAATTAATGAATATGTATGATTACAGAGATAATGTCTAACTTAGAATAAATAAGATTTTAATATCTAACATAATTATTGATTATTTTGATAACTTCATGCCTGCTTCACTTAGGCAAGCACCGTTTTGCTGCCAAGCACCTCAAACAATATAAGATCTTAATAGGGATCAAAATTTCGTTTCGTTTCCATCGAAACGTGTCCGTTTCCTAGTGAACCGAAATGAAACACTAGTGGAATACCGAAATTCACATGTTTCCATGAAAACAAAATTGTTTCCGTAGAAACATAGCGAAACTAGTGGAAACATTTATTTAGTATCAACAATACTTCTAAAAGTTAGTAAAAGATAATATCCATTTGTTTTTTAAATGGAGGAGATTGAAAAATTAACTATAAGAGATATTTCTATTTTTTCTCAAAAACAATAGACAATGAAAAGTAAAAGTAGTGAAAATAAATGTAGATAAATAATTTGTTTTAATACTTAGTTACTAATTATAATAGGTTTAAATTACTATATTTTTTCTTATTATATTATATGTAACTTGTGTCAAATTATCTAATTCGTAGATATTACATAATATATATTTATTATTTTATGATTTATAATAAATTTACATCTTTTATAGAAAATATATAATAAATTCATATTACATAAACAAATTAGCTCTGAATCTTTTATACTAGTTTTTAATAAGTAAATAGTTATTTGGTATTAATGACTAATTAACATTTACATTTTTTTTTTTTAAATTTCATCCTAATATTTTCTTGTGTGGATGAACATGTACCCTAAAACATTTCCAATTAATTATAATATTTATCTTCACGCATTCATACATTTTACTTTTGTAGTTTCCAAGTCTTTCTATACATTTTAATTTTTTTCATCGTTTTCTCTATGTTTCCGAAACGTTTCCAAAATGTTTCCATTTTCTAGGTGACCGAAACAACACTATGAAATGAAATTTTGATCCTTGGATCTTAGCACCTTAAGGGCACCTTTTGCCCTTAACTACATTGACTACATAATTGTATTGGTCTTGCTTTTATATGGCCTGCCGAAGTATCAAGCAGTGGCCTGAGAGAAGCATTCTTAGGTTGCATAAGAAACAGTTGAAGTACCAACAAGTAGCACAATTAGTATATATGGAAACATCCTCTTCTATGGGAATAAAAATCTTATTAGAGAAAGATATGGAGAGCAAAGAAAGGTTGAGGCATCCTTCTGAAAAAGAAAAGAAAGCCAAGAACCAAAAAAAACAAAAATAGTGAAGAGAAAACCCTTCTAGAGCAACTTCAGGGGCAGGGTGGTACTAATATCCTCAAATCTAAAAGAATAATCCCCTCTTAGAAAAGGGATCAGCATCCTGAAGACCTTTTAAGCAAGAGGCCAGAAGTTAAATCCAACAGGATGAGGTGGAGATTAGCTGTGTTCAACAATGTAATGTTTTGATGTTCTTACTAGTAAAACATAATTAAATAAGTAAATAATACCAGTCCAAATTCATGACGAAAATACACACCTGTAGCCATATTTAGCTCTTTTTACATCACGCTTAGGATTCAGAATGAAAATGTTGTAAGAATTTTCAAGTTGTAAATAATCAACAAGGCTGGTGAAGAGAACATCCATCAAGTCCACATCTACTTGCCAAAGACCAACTCTGTCATCCCTTTAGACACACAATGAATGATGATTAATTAAAACAGTAATACAGACAAAAGTCAAACCTTTTTGTTTTTGAAAGAAACAAAAGTCAAATCACTTGAAGCAACACAAACAAGGCTTGTACAATAATGCACGCAAGCTCAATTTCAATTAATAATTTCATTCGTCCATTGAAGGGAAGATGTAAGGGAATAAGCATGCTCTTCATCTTCTTACATCAACATTTCGATGGATGAATGAAATTATAATTGTGACAGCACAACCAGTGCTTGACCTTACCAGCAAGTGCAAGGCAGTAATGTCTCTTGACGGCTTATGTTTTCAGGTGACAAGAAGAGGAAGGTTTTCTGCAATCATGTCTGGTTGGATGCTTTGTTAAGATGGGTTCTCGCAATTAGATCCGGAAATGAGCAAAGACGGTGTGGAGGTTAATCTAAAAGTAGGGGTTGCAAAGTTGCCATACGATCTCCTTTTTTGTTCAGATTTCTGTCACAGGCGGAGGCAACAAGGGTCTTGGAATGGGGGCAGAGACGATGGGTGGATGATACCCTCAAGCTTGATGTGAGGACCACCTTTCGGGGTGGGGGGTTTAGGGGTGTTACTTAGATGAAGGAAGAGAAAGGTAATCATCCAAAGGCTTAGACCGCAACTATGGTTTAGGCCTTTATTTGAAGCTATAAAGGATGCCTGGGGAAGTTTCAAAAGGAATGGGGCTTAGAAAGTAGTGCCAAGGTCAAGGGAGGGGGGAACATCCCATAATGGGTGCTCATGGCCAGCGATGAACTCTGTTACGGGGTGTGGTTGAGATGAGAAGACGGAAGCCTTAAGAGCATGGTTTTAAATAAAAGCCGTTACGTTACATATCAGCCGTTACGCGTCGATTTTTTGACCCTCCAACACCGATACTGGCCAATATATCGGTGTGAATAAAATTCATAATCATATCGGCCGATACCGTTACGGCCGTTACAAAACTGTTACAATTGTTTTTAAGTATTTTTTTCAAAAATTTGATTTTTTTTTTTTTTTTTTTTTTCAGAGTTCTTGTGATTTCTGTGTTTATAGGATTTATATACAAAAGAGACGCTTGACAAAATAATCCAAAAACAATTGAAAAGAGTTACTAAAACATTCGGGTCAATAGACTCAATACAAACTCGAAAGGCCTTTTGGCCTCAAAAAAAAAAAAATTAAAATTATTCCATAACTAATGACACTATATTTATTTTCATGCTTATAATCATTTTTTGTTGTTATTTATGTCATAATGTTATTCTAATTAAATAATATTTCTCATTAGTTTAACTTTAAAAAATTCATCTAAAATAATAAAATATCTTCTTAAGTGTTATTTATAAGAAAATTATTTTTTAGGTGTTAGAAAATTGAAAAAATTAAAGTAAAAAATATTAAAATGTGATAGTTATAGTCAAGATATATGTATCAATGACTTTTAAGAGGTTTGCTAGTATTTCAAAAAAATTCACGGCTGCGGTATCCAATTCCCGTTACGAATGGACCCAATACTCCCGATATTGTTATACCGCGACAGCAACCGAGTCATATCCCACGACTGCGATTTAAAACCATGTCTTAGAGCCACCATTGAACAAGTGCAAGCATCGATGGATGCAAACAGAGGTTAAGGACGAAGGTAGAGACAAAGTTGGAATATAGATTAAAATAACAGCCATTACGTCGTAATGATCGATACGTATCGGTTTTTGACCCTCCAATACCGATATACTGATGAGACCAAAATTTATATCCGCATCAACCAATACGTACTGGCCAATACAACCGTTACAAGATTGATACGACTGCTTTGAATTTTTCTTTTGCATGTTCCTTTCTTTCCTTTTTTTTCCAGAATCCTTATAAATCCTATTTCTAGGTGTTACTTATAAAAAAAATCTTTCTAAGTGTTTGAAAATTAAAAACTAACAATAAAAAATAACTAAAATGTGACAAAATTTTGTCAAAATATGCATATCGGTGACTTATAAGAGGTTTGCTAGTATTTGGAAAAAAAAAAATCATGGTCGCAATTTTTGATTTCTGTTACGGATGGCCCGATACTCATGATACCATTATACTGTGACCCCGTCGTATCCCTCAATCAGAATTTAAATCCATGGGTTGGAATGCTCAGAACATGAAAGGAAAAAAGGAACTCTCGTTGATCAAGGTTATGGAATGCTCAAAACAGAGGAGACAAGTGTGAGAGAAGGGAAAAGGAGGACAGTTAACGTGTGAAAAAAGTGTGAGGGTGGGTGGAGCCTGAAGGAGGAATTGTTGACACATGGGTGCCAAGGAGTTTTGAAGAACAAAAGATATAAAAAAAAAAAAAAGGATCTCCAACTGGCATTTTTAAATTTTCGGGTCAGTCATGCAATCCAAACAATTGAAGAGTTTAATTCTCACCGATTAAGCTCCAAGTTTTAGGTCCAGCCCCCCATACAAAGATTCAAAGAAAATAGAGGGCTAGAGGACCAGATAAGAGGGCTTTTAATAACCAAAAGAGCTTGGCTATATGGGATACAGCCTAGGGGTTAAAGCTCCTAAGTTCTCATGGGTGGAAAAAGGGAAATGGGTTGTTTATGACAAAGCGCACAAACTGTTTGGTTTCACCAGGCCAAGGCTCATTAATCCAGGTAGAAGATTGGCCAATCAAGCACAGCCCAGCTATCAAGTTAAAAGGTATGAGCCCAAACGAAACATTCCCCCATCTCCTCATCTATTTTCAATGTCTCTCTGAAGGAGCTGCTCTAGGGTAATGGTGAGGGCTTTCAGGTGGGCAAGAGGATGGTCTCGACAAGAACTAGGGATGGTGGGAAATGTGAAATGGGGCTTGGGTCCTGGAATCCCAACCTGAAACCCATTGATCATGCCCTCCACAACTGTCATACCATAATGCAGCTAAAGGTCTCCATCACCCTCTCGAATTTCCAAAAAACCCAGCAGTGCGCCATTTACCAACATAGAGAAGTGAATTGTGGAAATACAAAACTCAATACATTCCCTCCACTTGTGCCCAAAACCCATTCTCTCCATAATATATAAGATAAATCCCTAATTCACACAATCATATGCCTTCTCCACATCCAGTTTGCGCACAACACCCGACTCATTGCTTCTATTTCTCATATCCAAACATTGATTTGCTATCAAAGATGCAACTAGAGTCTAATGACCCCCAACGAATGCATTTTGACACTTCGAGATAATCAAACTCATTCCCATGTGCAACCTCAAGGTGATTTGGACTTTTGGGGGAGTATGACCTATTAGTTTTTTGTTGATTTGTTTGTATTCTAAACTTTTTGTGCACTGGCATTGCACCCCTTTGGCACTTTCAAGGGCATTTTCGAATGACATATTTTCAGATTATTTAAGAAATGTGAAATAAAGGGAGTTAAATGGAGGGTAATGATAACCCTTTCATTTTGAAATTGATTATTGGAAATTTGAATGGAACTGTTGAAGCATTATGATAGTAATAGCAACATGTGATCAAATTGGTGTTGATAATATCATGATGGTAGTAAAGGCAACTAAAACAATAGTGGTAGTGGCAATGTAGTGTTGGGAGTGGCATGATGGTGTTGATGGCTAGTAGCATGGTATTAGTGGGACAGGTGATGATGATCATGGTATCAATAGGCATGGTGATGGCGGTGGTGGAAGAGATAAAGATGGCATTGAAACAGTAGTAGTGTAGGGATGGTGGCAGTGAAATGGCAGTGGTACAACTACTGCAACAATAGTCAATGCTTACTAACAACGAAATGCTAGTGGTGGTAGTTTGGCTAAACCAATGGCAACAATAGTAGCAAATTAGCAATGGCAGTGGTGGGGCAATTGCAACAGTGGCAGTGGCAACAACAATTGTAGTAAATAACACCTGCTTTAAGAGGATTCCATCTATATTTTAAGAAGAAGAGGAATGAGGAGGAGAAAATTGGATTCAAGGGTTAAAATAGTTGCTTGGCATGACTTCAATTTAGAACTTGCCTACAATCTTTATTATCTGTTAAGATTATCGCAATGGAGTTTCCTAATGTTCAGGGTATTCAAGTAATTTTGCTTTTGTATTGTGTAGTGGCTTGCCATGTGTGGTCTTTTGTTTGTGGGCCAACTTGTTAGTTTAGGTGCAAAGACCCTAAGTTTTCTTGGCTTCCAAGCTTATAACTTATTGCAATTGAGTTTTTAAATGTTCTTCTTTAACTTTCAATTTTTTAAAATGTCATAAGCCATTAATTTTTCACTCTTGAAAACGAAACATCCTATATCAAGAATCCTCAAGGTTCTCTAATGTTGAAGAAAAAAATACATGCGCAGAGACTTCAAGATAAGACATTTTACCTAGTATCAAATGCATCATCCTTTCGGGCAAGGACATCAATGGCATGCTCAAAAACAGAAGTGACCTTTTCACCCATTTGTATGGCATGTACAGAAAAACTGCACAAACGTTCCATTATAATTTTAGACTCTAATTAGATGGGAAGGAAATTCAAATACTTCTAGTACAGATACTGCCAACGATAGTATCCTGGGACAAACAAATCATTCAAAAAGTAAAGAGAAACGTAACTTGTAATTTATGTGACTGATAATGGGAAGATGGTGAAGTTGTTCTTTATCCATGCTAATCTTGTAAAATGGGGTCAGAACTTCGCCAATTTGTGGAACTCGGGTATGTTCAAAGATATGATCAATTTTTGTGAACCAGCGCTCAAGTTCTTCAGCATGTAGCTTGAATTCTGGATAAAAAAATTACAATAAAAGCCACTAATGAATTCAACTGTTAAAATTAAAACAAAAGGCGGGTGAAAGAATATAAATAGTAAATTTTTATACCTTGATTCCCCTTCCCTTCAAATCCTATAAAAATGAAATTCACAGGGACCGGAAGGTACATAGAATCAACCTCCAGAAGTTTTAAATAATTTGCAATGTTACCTGAGATATAGTTTTAAAAAAAAAAATCAGGTCTCCATTCTTTCTATTTTCAAATTAATGCTACCTACAATATTATTTCTGGTTCAGCAACTAAGAATTTCAAGACTAAAGAAAACAAAGAATTAATTTAAATATATGTGACAAGAAAATAAAAGGCTGAGGTTAACAAGATAGTTTCGAACTTGTGAACGTATCCTGCTGTAGTACTTCACTCCTCCACATCACAGTTCTTTATTTAACTTAATTCGAGTACAAAGACAATAAACGGCAAGCCAATTTCCAACCCAAGAGTTATGCAGTTTGCAGGTATCCAAAATTGTCAATCAGGAACTTAATTGAAAAGAGCATTAATCCAACATTTATAAACTGGTTTTATTATATCAATTTTCTAGAACAAAGGTAACATTATCCCTTCAGACGCAAATTGATCAGATTTTCAAAGCAGATAAGTGTTTAGATAATGAACAAGCAAAATTAAAAGGTCAACAGTCATCAAAAGTTTCATATATACAACAAAAGTAACTTGACTCAACTAAGCCTTTGTCAAAGTATTTGGGGGTCCACTACATGCTTCCTGTTTTGCCATTCCGTCTTTTTCAGACCATAGATTCATTTAAATCCTCTTAATTCTAAAGTTTTTTCTCTGAATCTTTAATTTAGCATTTATCCCCTTTTTAGTTTTATCAATTAAAACAAATAAGATTGAAAGATGAGTGATTATTTTATTTATTTTTTCTTGGAACTAGAAAGTGATATTTAATGTGCAAATACAAAAACATGGGTCTATTTTACATATTTTTTATAAACTTGGGTCTATTTAAAATGTATTTTTACCTTAATCACACAACTCTTGAGAACTTTAAAGAGGTGATCCACATTATATCAAATAAGGTGGGCAAGGTGGTTGCTAAAGTGCATTTATACAGTTGCCTTCCTTTTTGGCTTGGGCAGGGCACAACCCTTCAGCAGAGATCAAGAGAATTTGGAGGCTTGCCCCTATTTGTTTGTTGTGGTGTCTTTGGAGGGAAAGAAACAACCGTGTTTTTGAAGATAAGGAACTCTCCGCTCCTTTCTTCAAAGATGTGTTTTTGCGCTTTTTATTTTTTTAGGCCAAAGAGGCTTTCCCTGTTACTGCTTCTTCCTTTGTTGTTTTTTTGGGGTCGTTAAGACCTTTGTAAAGCTTCTTGGGACTTTGCCCTAGTTGTCCTTCTTGGACACTTTTTAATATACATCTTACATTTACTTATCAAAAAAAAAAAAATAGGTAAGATGCAACACACACTTTGTTCTTTACCCTTTTTCCAAAAAATTGATGGCCCTTTCGGTGACTTTACTGAAACTTCTCTTTATTTATCAACTAAAAAAAAGGTGTGATGGCTTTTCAAACTAGTTTGCCATATTTAGCAAGTATATATGAATGTACATATGCATATGTGTGTGTCCATCTCACATGTCAGAGTTTTGTTCGTCATATTCAACCCCCCCCCCCCTCCCCCCAAATAAAATATAAAATATAAAAACCTCTCCTGCATGAGAATTTAATGTTCAGTTATATTCATTACCCTCCTCATTCTCAAGTCAATAGTAATTAACCCCTAATTTCCAATCGTGGTGACATTAGAACAAAGACCTACAAGACATCAAGAGGAATGTTAACAATTTACAATATATACCCCCAAACAGCTACTAAAAACTATTGAGTCCAAAAACTCATTGACCTTTCCAAGAATATGATTATAGAATATGTTTCCACCTCCACTCAAAATCCACTAAAAGTTGAGCAAATACATTGCGCTTCAAGACCCATGACAAAAGTTTCAGGCCAAAAAATTGCCATTAGAGAACTGCAGAAGTATCTTATGCAGAGGCAATATGTAGATGAATCTATATGCTAAGTTTCGATAAAGAATAATAATAGGGATAGGAAATTATATGGTTATCTTAGGAAATCAGAAAGGAAAGCACAGTGGATGCACAATAAAAATAGGGCAACAGAAGTTTGGAGAAACACTGGTAATACACATTCAAGTACCTGCCATGGTGTAATTCAGAGCACCCATTTTTCCAGGGCTGGAAGATTCCAAATCATCAAAATCTGTAAACGTTAGTAGATATTGTTTCAACAAAAGCACTGAAGGAAGCCCATTCCGCAATTACAAATCCGAAAAGGGGAACACCAAAAACATAAATAACAGATCTAAACAAGAAGTAGCCATACCACCACGAATAACAGCCTCACTCCAGAACCTACTCTTCTCTTGGAGGTTAAACAAGGAAAAGACTGATGACCTCCCACTTTTACGGTTTCCAAAGGGAGAGCCATATGACCCGGCAGCTAGGAACTAATAAAACATTTTCCAAACAATCAGTACAGCATGTTCTATCTACAAAGCATAAATTAACATAGGGAAAAAAATTCAAAAACAAAAACACAAACAAAACCCAAAAAAAAAAAAAACAATAAGAATCCTAGCTAGCCCTCATGGGGTATAAATATGTTCTGGTAGACAATAGCGGTGGGCATGTAGATATCTAATGACCCAACAGATCTGAGGGTGTTCAGGATCTCATTGCATATGGGGAAAATATGCTATATAATTTTTTTCTTTTTTATCAATAAAAGGTGTGTGTGTGTGTAAATATATATATATATATATATATATATATAAATAAGAGGCACTTGAGGGGAGCGAACTCATATACAAAAAGGGGATTGGCACAAAAATTAAAGCCTGAGATCCTCCAAAAACTCTGCAAAAGAATCTAGGTACATAAGATTAGCTTCTTTAAGCCAAAAGTATAGAGTACACAAAAAAGAGTCCTTGAAGCCAGACACAAACTGCTCTTGGCCTTCAAATATTCTCCTATTTTGATCCCTCTGTAAACACTGCGCCAAGCACAAGGGGGGGCATCCCTCCACACTATCCGAGCCTCCCTTCTTGTCTTGCCATATCTCCAACTCAATAACAACTCCTTGGATATTGCTGGCAGGACCCATTCAATTTCAACCCGAATAAAGAGAATAGTAAGTTCCAAGAGTCTCTAGCCACACTAATGGATATGAAGGTGATCCATGGTTTCCGCTTCACACTTGCAAATGATGCATCTAGAAGCTAGCTGAAAACCCCTACATCAAAGATTATTCATTGTCAAAATAGCATTCCAAGTCGCAGTCCAAGCAGAAAATGCAACATTAGAAGGCATTTTCGATTTTCAAATTAACCTCGAAGGGAAAGAGTGCTCATTCCATCCCCTTTATTGCCTTGTAGTATGATTTGACTGTGAACTTTTTGGAACTATTCACAGTCCAAACTACTTCATCCGCCTTACCTGTCCACACTTTGAATCTACACAACAAAGTAAAGAACTCCTCTACCTTTCCCATCTCCCAATCAAAGAAGTGTCTCCGAAAGCTTGGACTCCACACAAGATCACTTCCCACAAAATCTATGTAATCCACAACACAAGCTTGCTTGTTACAAGCCAAATTGAATAGCTTGGGGATCCTACTCTTCAAAGACATGGCACAACACCAAATCTCTTCCCAAAACCTCACCCTAAGTCCCTCCCCCACCTCAAACGAACTAACCTTTTGAGTTTTTCACCCTTCCTCCTAATCAATTTCCACACCCCACAACCATAGGAACCCACCATCTCCTTCAAACCCCCCCCCCAAAAAAAAAAAAAAATTCACACCCATACTTTGTGGAGACCACCCCCCTCCACATTGCCCCATCCTCTACTGTGTATCTCAACATCCATTTCCCTAACAAAGCCTTATTGGACAACCTTAAATTTTTTATATCCAATCCTCCACCTATTTAGCCTTTTCACACTTCACGAAGTGCATTTTCCGTTCGCCTTCCTACCACCCCAAAGAAAATCCCATTGCAATTTCTCCAATTCTCTCCACAAATGCAGGCATAGGAAATAGAGACACATAGTATGTGGGTAGATAGGCAACATACTTTTTATAAGAGCAATTTCTCATTTTCTTTTGGTAAGTATTACCACTTCCATCCTGCCAACCTACACTAAAATCTTTCAATCACCACCTACCACACTATTGAGGACGTCACATATACACCCAAAGGCAATCCATAGTATTTAGAAGGAAAGGAACCCACTGAGCATCCCATTCCAATCACAAGCTCCTCTACCTCCCGCATCTCTCCCACTAGAATGATTTCACTTCTATTGATATTAACTCTAAGGCCTTATACCGCCTCAAAACACAATAATATACAATGTCAACAATGAAGTTGCCTGTCTCCACACCACAAAACACCACGGTATAATCTACAAAGAGCAAGTGAGAAATCTTTATTATTTCACCTCCACCGCCCTCCACCATAAATCCCTTCATCATTCCTCCAACAACACCTTGAGCTAGAAGCCTGCTTAGAGCCTTCATCACAATCACAAATAAAAAGGGCAAAATGGATCCCTTGTCTTAAACCTCTAGAAGACTAAAAGAACATTGTCGAAGAACTATTAATGATAACTGAATAAGATACCGTTGAAATAAATGGCTCATCCACCTTCACCACTTCTCCCCAAACCGCATCTTCCTCATTGAAAGAAATGACTCCATCCACCCTCACCACTTGTTCCCAAACGCCATCTTCCTCAACATAAACATCAGGAATCCCCAATTTATATGGACATACGCCTTTTCGAAGTCCAATTTACAAACTAGCCCCATCTCTTTCCATCTTCTTGAATCTATGCATTCACTAGCTATTAATCAAGAATTTGTCGCTTCCCACAAATGCATTCTAACTGCTTGATATGATGCTCGCCAAAACACCCTTAGCCGCATAGAAAGGAACTTACCCATTAGTTTGTACATGCTTCCCACCAAACTAATAGGTCTAAAATCCTTAACATTATTTGCACCTTCTATCTTGGGAACGAGCACAATGAATGATGCATTCAAGCTTCTTGAAGGACCCCTGCTCATGGAAATGGTGAAAAACTGCATAAAATCCTCCCTTAACACATTCCAGTAGCTCTTAAAAAACTCCATTGTGAATCCATCCAATCCTGGTGCTCTATCCCAATCACAGGTTCTCAAATCCATCACCACTTCTTCCTCCCCAAAGCATCCCTCCAGCAATGCAACCTCTTCCAGCAAAATAAAACTAAACTGCAAATCTTCTAGATCAGGCGTCCACCCTATATCTTCCCTACACAACTGCTTGTAGAAATCCGAAACTCCCTACCTCACCACCTGCGCATCCTTTAGAATACCGTCTCCAATTCTAACTAAACTAATGTTATTCATCCTTCTAAGAGTGTTGGCAATCCTATGGAAAAACTTGGTATTTTTATTCCCCTCCTTCAACCAAAAAGCTCTAGACTTTGCCTTCATGAGATTTCTTCTGCTTTTTATCCACCCAAGTTCCCCTTTTAACCCATCTCTCCTTGGTAATTTTAGCCTTGCTAACTACTGGGACGGTGATTCATTGATATTAATATCCCTACTAACCCTTCTTCCCCCACTTATGGTTGTAGGACTTGAACCCAACCCTTCCCTATCGGAATGAGCAGCTAATGCGACTGGGCACCGCTAGCTTGGGCCTTTCTTTTACAATTAATGATGAGAAACAAAATTTGTTCTATAACAAAATGGGGAATGCAAGTAAGGATGATAAGTACTCAAAGAATATCATTATTGAAGAGTTTACTTCGTCATATATATTTAATCAATTCCTCTCTTTCCGAAGTCAAAATGGGAAGGTAATCATACCAACTCCTTATATATAACATCACAATAGGAAAATGAATTTTACTAATCAACACAAAGCCAAATAGAATAAAAACTGAATTTAATAGAAGAATTGAAACAAGAAGAAGAAAAATGTCATCCAGATTACCCCTAAACACCCTTCAAAACCCCGTCCCTAACAGCCCCGATGACCAGCACAATAGAGTTGAGTGTTTGAGATGGAAGATAGAGGTTTTGCTTACCAACAAGAACAGGGGTACGAGACGGAAAAGACGATGACGATGACGATGATGATGAAAAGGGATCATTTTGGGGAGCGGGTCTTTGTTAGTAAGAGATCTCACAAACAACTTCGAAAGGTGATCTGTCTATATAACAATCTACTCGACTGTGCATATAAATCTCAGCGCGCGACAGCGGCCACTTCCAGCAGTGAGGTTGAGTTCTGGGCTGCGACTGAGAATGACCGGCGAGACTAAAAGAGACGCAAAGTGTCAGAACACAGAAGAAACCCCCGGTAGACTGAGTACGCCTGTCAAACGGGCGTGTCGAACAGGGTTAATTTAAGGGTGCAACTCGGAAGGGCCGTCTCCGGTTAAGTCCAGGCTCAACTTGATTGAATTTTTTATCCTACCCATCTATTTTTTTTTTTTTAATTTTCCAAATTCATTTTAATCCAAATTCATAGAAGCTTTTGAACCATTTTTTTTTCAATAGAATCATCTTTTAAAAAAAAAATTTAAAAATATATTTTAAAAAAATGTCTTTTTAACTTAATATCTGAAAACTTAAAAAATAATAAATCTCAAACATTTAAAATTTTATTCTACAAAAAAACGTATTTTAAAAAATCATTTTTAAGAGTGATTCTATTAAAAAAAAAATAATTAATTAAGCTAAAATCCTTACAAAATATATTAAATTATTATAAAATTTAAGTATCTTTTACTTTTAAGTTAAAAGACTGATTATATTCTTTTTGTTAACCTTAAGTTTATTATAATGAGTTGTCACATTTTTTTTTCTAAAAATGACAAAAAATATCCTTTAACCTAACCTAATGAACCATCACGCCCAAAACACCGTTTCTCACCCCGATCACTGGGTCTTCCAAGTTGATTTGGACCAGATGTTTCCTTTCTTTCTCCTTCAGTCTTGAGTATTCATACCAATGACCATCATCAAACCAATTTCGAGAGAAAAAAAGGTAAAAATCTTTGCTTAAGAGAGAAAATTAGCCGCTAGGCTGATGCTTCCGGCCTCCTAGTGGTTTTACTGATCTGAATCATGAGCAAGGAGAAAATATAAATCAATATCAATGACATCGAATTCGAGATGGATGGGTGCACTGCATCTCCCTATTAGAGACGGAATTGGAGAAAGTGATTGTTTATAAAATGGAATCTATGTAATTGAGATTCTGGGCATGCTGATCGTGGATTCTTAGCTAATGGATTGGCATGAACTCATAATTAGCATACTAATTTGCAGCAGAATGTTAGAAATGCACTCGTAGGGCAAATTATGTTCCTAAAAGTGGTCAACGCACTTCATATTCTATTGTGAACCTTTGCTCAATAGGTGTATGTGTGGTTTTTTTTTAATTTAAATTTGTGACAAGGGAGGTGGATTTTATGCTTATGCAGACATATCTCTTTGCATTCATTACACCTTTCCTAGGTTAATACTTTTGAGGTACAACTTGCTACATCTCATATAAAATAGATAAAGCCCTATGCAGTTATAAGTGGAGCCAATAAACTGCATATTATAGGATTACTATACAACAATGTCCAATTTTACACTTTTATAATTAGCGTATTTTTAATAATTTGTGCTTTAAATACTGATTTTTTTGATAAATTTTCACACATTTCAAAGTCACTTTTAGCATTCAACACGTGGCTAATGGATTTTTTCAATTTTATTAAAATGGTGAATTTTTACAATTTTATTAAAATTGTGAATTTTTACAATTTTAGAATTTGTTGACAAAATTTTACACTGTTGTTGACAAAATTTTACACATTTAGAATGATTTTTTGTCCCTTTAGATTTTCATATTCAATATAGATCTTGTTTAATAAATCTCGATTTAAAGAATCCAAATATATAGATTTTATTAAAGACTGATCTATAATTTATAAGTTATTGAATTTTGAAAAAGTAACCCCCATTCACGCGCTTGTGTTTTTTAATTAATGAACTATTAGGGATGTAAGAGTATTTTAGTCATGGTAGGTTTGAAGAACTTGGTGTGTTATAAAATTTGAGCTTGGACTTGAGGATAATTTTTATACTTTTAATAGACTTCTAAGTGAATGACCCTGAAAAGAAAATTGATTCAAAAGTATTTTGTGAAAAGACACTTCTAAAATCTGCATGAATTTTGATAGTAATAAAAAAACTGCATGAGTTTGAAAATTTTAAAAAAAATTCCAACTGATCTATGGAAACATTTGCAAGCCCATTTTGTGTTTTGAAAAAAAAAAAAGAAACAGAAAACCTAATTCGATCTTAAGTCTCGACCCAAATTTCAAAATTGGGTTTACTTGAGTTGTCCAACGACGAACAAACAAATTATAATATTTTGACACGCGATTATTTCTTTAATTATAATCTTTAACTACTTTCTTAATTTTTTGGATGGCTCTTTTAAATGTACAGCAAGGCACTTTAATATAAAAGAAAGAAGCTTACAGTTTTCAACTCTAAAAGTATTTTGGAAACTCTATCCAAATGCATTAAAATAAAATATAGTTTTTAAAAACTCAATAACAAAATATTTTTATAAAGTTTGTTTGAATGCAATTCAAACATAGGCTTAGGTTTTACAATGCCTTTCGAAAATATAGTTTTTTAGGATTTTAATATTTTCAAATCTAAATTTACTTAAGACATTAAGTTTAAATAAGGAAGTACCCATGTTTGGATTCAATAAAGATACTTAAAAAAACTAATTCCTAAAGATTAAAAAGTCAATTTTCCTTCTGAACAACGAATTATGATATGATTTTTTTTTATTAAGCTCACTTTTATCACCCTATGAGTTCTCAAGGTTCTTATTGATTGTTAGGTTCTCAAAAATTGTTTTAATTTTAAAGGATCCTGTCTCACATGGTTTCAGCTTAGGGTTTCTTTCTAACGCGTCTAGGGTTCAAGTCGTGGGGCTGCGCCCCCGGCGCGCATTTTTTTCTAAACTGTTGGGGCCCAAACAACGGCTAAGGACCCAATCCGTGGATAAGATATCCCTGCCCTAATTCAATCCAATTTCTAATTTCTTGAGACTATAACCAAACAGTCCAAATTCTCTTTTAATTTAAAATTCTCATTTCAAAACGACACAGTATCGCCTGTATATAATATCAAACGACACCGCTTCGGGGAGACATTGTTCATCGTCTTCCTAACTTTCCGGTAGGGCTATTCTAGGTTTTTGTCGCCATCTCCGGCGACGGCGACCTAACTCCGATCAAATTTAAATGATTTTTAATTGCTATTTTCTACCTTTTCTCTTATAGGTCTCATTTATAAACTTGGTTTTTAATTTGACTTATGAAATCTTCACGAAATGGCCAAGAACCGTAACTCCGGCCAACTGAACATTTCCATTTTCATGCTAATTTCTCGATTGTTTTCACTTGTTTCTTTTTCAATTCATTTTTTGCACCTTATAGGGAAATTTCTAAACCATTTAAACAATGTTTCGTGCATAAAATATTAGAAATCCGATTATTTTCTTACACCTGTAACTATTGTTTTCTCTTTCAATTTTCAACCATTTTTCTCAATTCTTTTTGCATTTGATTCCTTATTTTATGCTCAATACAACCCTACAATTTAAACTAAACGAATCATGCTAAGTTTGTCAAACAGAAACGAGTTACTCACTTATAATTTCTGATACAAAAACAAGTTACTCACCGATAATTTATGATTTTCTTTCGCAGTTCTTTTCTTTTTCCTCCTTTTGTTTCTGCCTCTGAACCTCCCAACTTCACTCAGCTTCTTCACTTAGTCTTTCTTTGGTTTTTCTTTTTAATGTTTTTCTTATCTCACGCAACATACATACACACACACACACATATATATATATATTACCCAACAAGTCGACCACCCCAGTCACTTCCCCTTTTTTCTTTCTCGGTTCTCCCCCCTTCTAAAGCCCTCTTCCTTGACTTTATTTCTGATTTCCTTTTTGTAATTGCAGCTTTGCATTAATGTGTGCATGATATTTGTATATTGTATATGTATATTACATCACACACACACACACACACCTACACCAGCCGACACACACACACAACAAACAAGGCATGTATGCTGCTTGGCAGCTTCCCTTTTCCTTTCTTCTTTTTCTTTTCTTTTATTTCCTTTTTCATGCATTTTAACACATGAGTGTATATATATACTATACCATGTATATATATATATATATATATATACATATATAATACCTACTTTATACATGTACATGTATTCGTATATATACACATTTTAAATTCTAATCACACGTACATAAACTCATATTAAATAGGCTACGCGCATAGGTATATGCATGCATGCATGGAAATGCGTGCGTGCACGTATTTTGAGGCATAGTTTCTGGGTTACTCGGGCATTGCTCGGCACTGACTGTATAACTAAACTCATTCACACTCTAAAATCGTACCGTACATATGATATAATAATATAGAGCTTAAACAACTTGGTTTACAATTGATAATACATTACTCGACCTAACTTATCTCAGTTTACGCGTACTCAACCGGGTCTACCTCGATTTACGTGCTAATCCGGGTCAAGGTATTACAATGTGGTATTCATTGAACAGAACTCGGCAACATATACAAACTGTGCTTTATGTATGCCTAGATATATAAATATTCAATTTTGTTTTGTAGAAATTGAACATGACATTGTATAGAGTTGCACCTTACATATTAAAGAGATGCATAATATATTGTGATGCTTGCACTAGGGTTGGTTTCACTCTAAATCTCATGGAAGACTTTGAGAAGTTGTGCTCAGTGTTGTAGGGGTCGTACCTAATATTATAGGAAGTTTCACCTTACGTTATAAAAATTTTTATTCAATGCTATACATGCACCAGGTTCAAAATTACTTTACACCATGTTCAAAATCACTTTGGATTTGGTGGAAACTGACTTGGTAAAGTTGAGTTTAGTGTTATTGGAGTTGCGTCTAACCTTGCAGGGAGTTGCACATTATGTTTGAATATTTGCACCCAACGTTGTGAGTCATGCACTAGGTTTAGAATCACTCTTCACTTGGTGCAAGCTAACTTGGTGGAGTTGTGTTTAATGTTATTGAGTTGCACCTTACGTAATACTATATATTTTTGCACTAAAAGTTATAACCTAGTTCAGAATCACTTTACACCGGTACAAGTTGACTTGGTGAAGTTGAGTTTAATTGTAAAGGAATAGCACCTAACATTATAAGAAATTGTAGCCTACATTATAAAAATTTGTGCACAATGTTGTAAGAGTCACACTAGATTCAGAATCTTTTTGCCCCTAGTGCAAACAAAATTATTACTAGTTCATAATATCCATTTTTTTTTTCATAAATAATAAACACCAAATTTATATAAACTAACAATATTCATAAACAACCAACATTCATTTATTCCATCACACAACATAATAAAAAAGAATCAGTAGTGGTACTCAACTACATAACAATGTTATAAGACCAAAACATAATAATATTTCAAAAGAACCATTCATCCCTATACTCATTCAGAAGCCCAAACCTCATCAATGTGATAGTACCCAACAATTTCTTATTGTTTTGTGTGCTACTCATCAACCACTACTATATTTAAAGAGCATCCTTAGTACGTGAACCATAGTTTGAAAAAATGGATAAAATAACTTAGGATAAATTACACTTATCTCTCTTATGGTATTTGACAATTTCAAACAGTATTCTTATAATTTTTGAAATTACATTGTCATTCCTATTAGAACTTTCAATTTAACAGTGTTGACAGAATGAACATTTTACAATTTGACCCTCACATTTCAATAATTTTTTAAATCAAAAGGTAAAAAATCTTCTCCTTTTTTTCTCTCTCTAGCGATCCAAATATCATGTTCTCTAAAACACCCCATTCTTCATGGCTATGTCTCTCTAACTTTCTCTAGAATTACTCCCAAATGTTTAAAAGTGTGGCATCACCATCATATCTTGTTTAAGTTACAACACCATAAAAGCCATGGGATTAGAGTCACAACTACATGCTCTTTGTCATTCCCCTTCTCTCTAGCAATTCGTCCTCATCTATAACCCTTTATGTCTTTGTAACTCCCATTCCTTCTCCCATTTGATCAATGGAAACTTTTTTCGAAAACCCAGTGGGGTTCTGTAATTTTTATATATATATATTATGGCCTCTATAATTTATAATTTATGTGTATGGTGGGTCTTTTATTTGTATGTATGTACATATATGTGAAGTTTTCAAGGTGGGATATGGATTTTTTAGGTTAGGTCTTTAAATTATGCGTGTCTATATACACGCACATGTATGGGATTTTAAGAGATAAGTAGTGGATGGTGAAGAAGGTTAGATTTGGGGGATTTTCTTAAGTGGGTCACAATTGTTTAATAGGGTTTGGGAATATATTGTACCTTAGATTTGTAGATAAATGGTATCGGATAAATTCAAAAGGCAATTGTTATTTCTGGAAGTTCTACAAACACTCATTGATAAGGAAGTATTTTAGAATTTTGTTGACCATAAATTTAAAAATTAAAGAAGTGTGAAATGTTAATATTGATTGTTAATGTTTTTGATAAGTAAGTATTTTATTGATACAAAAAAACTTATAAATTACATGAGAAGTCTAATTAAAGGAAAAAAAAAATACTCAAAAATTTTTAGGCTAAGAGTCAAATTAAAATTAATTTAAAGGTAAAGGGTAAAAAAGAGAAAACTTAAAAGGGGAAAAATTTTAAACTAAAGTAGTATATTTCAAAAAAAATCTAAAAGAATATTTTTAAAAAATAAAGGATTAATTACATTGATATCCCCTGAGATTTATGACAATTACACTAACTTCTCATGAAGTTTCTAAAATTATATTGACTCCCATATTTTATCTGAAAATTTACAAATACCTCTCTCATATCATTTTTTTTTAAAATGACAAAATTACTCATTTTATTGATTTATTTTTATATTTTTTTAATTTTGACCAATTTTTTTTTTAATTTAAAAATAAATTTGAGGTAAATAATTTATTTTTATTTTATATAAAAATGAAAATAAAAATAGTATTTTTTTCAATATTTATTTAAAAATAAAAAAATTAGACAAAATTTAAAATATTGAAAAAAAAAGCATTTTATAATTTTAAAGAAAAAAATTAATTAAAAAAAATATATCTGCAGAAGAGGTCACCGCAAAAAAGTCGGTGTAATTCGTAAACATCGTGGGAAACACAAGCCCAACCCAATGCGGTCTCGCCCATGCATGGAATGGCCAAAGAAAAAGCTGTGAATGACCCTTAACCATGAAAGCCGAAAAAATTGGAAAAAACTGTATCATCCAAAATGCATCAGCCGATCAGACCTGTTTACATCTGTTGCGAGCCCCATTTTATCAGTTTCAGAGGTCAATGCTACAGTCAAAGATTTGGTTTTGAAAGGATTGTATAACCAAACCCTTAAACTCTACAAAGAACAACTCCATCCTTCCGTTCTTTTGCATGCAAGCATCACCGTACTTCCTTCGGTCATCAAAGCCTGTACTTATGCTCAAAATCATCATTTGGGTCTTCAATTACACTGTGTTGCCGTTAGCACAGGCTCTGATTTGCAGCCCGTTGTATCCAATTCCCTCATTTCCATGTATGCCAAGTTTTCGAACATTGACTGTGCACGTACGTTGTTTGCTGCAATGCCTCAAAGGGACACTATCACTTGGAATTCCATGATAAATTGCTCCATCCAAAATGGATACTTCGCCGAATCACTTAGAATTTTCAAGGAAATGTATGTACGTGGTTTTGTACCCAAGTCTGAATTGATTGCTAGCATTCTGTCAGTATGTGGCAAGACCAAAGACCTGAGATTAGGAAGGGAGATTCATGCTCTTGTTGTTATTGATGGAAGAATCGAGGATTCGGCTTTTCTCTGGACGGCATTGGTTGACCTGTACATGAAGTGTAATGACTCGTTAATGGCCCTTCGTGTTTTTGATCGAATGGAGGACAAAAATGACGTTTCATGGACCAGCATGGTTTCAGGTTTCGCTGCTAATGGTGATTACAATAACGCACTTTATTGCTTTCGGGCAATGCAGCTTGAAGGGATCAAGCCCAACCGAGTGACATTAATTGCAATTCTACCAGTTTGTGCAGTGTTAGGTTCTATTAAGCATGGAAGAGAGATTCATGGGTATGCTTTCCGGCATGGGTTTAATTCAGAATTCCGTTTCTCATCAGCTCTTATACACGTGTATTGCAAATGCGGGGAAGGATTACGTCCTGCCAAGATAATTTTTGAAAGATCAACGGGAAAAGATGTAGTGATGTGGAGTTCGATAATTGCAAGCTATTCTCAGAGTCGGGAAACTGCTGAAGAAGCAATAAAACATTTCCATCAAATGCAAATGGAGGGAATTCAACCCAACAGTGTAACAGTACTGGCAGTCGTTTCTGCTTGCACCAATTTATCTTCAGTAAACCATGGACGAGCAATTCATTGTTATATCTTGAAATCCGGCTTGAATTCTGACTTATTCCTTGGAAATTCCCTTATAGATATGTACTCCAAGTGTGGCTATCTCATAGATTCTCAGCAAATATTTAAAGAAATGCCTGTGAGGGATTGCATTTCATGGAGCATACTTATTAGTTCGCAAGGTCTTCATGGTTGTGGGAAGGAAGCTTTACAACTCTTCCATGAGATGCAAGAGCATGGGGTTGAGCCCGATGCAATTACGTACCTTGCCATTATATCAGCCTGCAACCATGCTGGCCTTGTTGAAGAGGGAAAGAAGCTATTTGGCAGAGCATTGAAACACAATAAGATGTTGCTTACTATAGAGCATTATGCTTGCTATATTGGTCTTCTTGGAAGGGCAGGGAAAATTGATGATGCTTGTGAGGTTGTCAGCACAATGCCCATGAAACCAAGTACTAGAATCTGGAGCTCTTTAATTTCAGCTTGTAAGGTTTATGAAAGATTTGAAGTTGCAGAGTCGCTGGCACATCGGCTTATTAAATCAGACCCAGAAAATGCGGCCAACTATACCTTGTTGAGTATGGTTTATGCCGAATCCGGTAATTGGCTTGCTGTGGAAGAAGTAAGGAGAGACATGAGAGTCAGAGGATTAAGAAAGAGCTATGGATTCAGCATAATTGAACTGGAGAATGAGAATTTGTGGCAGGACTGAAATCCACGTGCAGCTTGGCTCAGTGTGCAGGAAGCAAGGAGCGAAAAGTGGGTAAAAGGATAAGAAGTCCTCCAAACAATGAAACCTTCTTAATTGTCAGGTGTTGATCTTGATGGTCTTCCTCGCAGCATTTCACCTGATTGGTCCATCCCAAGCATAAAAGAAGGTTCCTTCTCAAGGTTTTTTGTTTTCTTCTGTTTTTGTTTTTTTTTTTCAATATTGAACTTATTTGTTGTATGACTTGTGTAAAGATCAAATTGCCTTCAACTTCTCCACAATTTTGGTACAGTTTTCTTCAATTATTTGTTGGAGATGGGGGAAATTATGTGAAAGTTTATTCTATCTTCTGCCCCAGTTTTCTTCTGACCTTCTACCATTTATACATTTTTTGGCGACTCGCAATGCAATGGCAACTTTAAAAGGTTCCTTTACCTTTGTCCACTTCTTTTATCAAGCATCACACTTTTTAATTCTCAATAATTTAAGCTTATTATGGTGTGATGCAGCCATTACGACGATATGAGTAATTATAGATTCTATATTGAGAAAAAAGAACTCCACCAATAAGAATACCGAAGTCAAATAGTCTTTTATTCAACATTTAGAAAAGAAGATAATACAAAATCTTATTTAAACACTATCAAGAACCGTTTTCAGAAACACGTAATTGGTGTTAAAACACCAAATGAGTCTGATAATCCACTTGAAGGAATTATCCATAATTTGCTGAGCAGATTCACTACAGAACTGGAAAAATAATTTCCTCCACCTCAATAGGCCAAATGCAAACAACTAAAATCAAACGCAAAAGGCATTTGTAGCTTTACTCATTGCCCCTTCAAACACGCTCTCTGGACTTGATATCCAGGCCCCAGCACATGTCCCAACTTGAGTATCTTCACCTGGAAAATAGAAGAAACACTACTTCACACCAATAGGATGTTCACAATTTGTCTCATATGACAAACAAGAGATATCTTCTTGGTATTATATCTTACATAAAAGTTTCCTTGCAATTCTAGTGCTCACCATCACAGAAATGTCTCACATGGCATTCTGTGATTGCAAGAAATGTAATACACATGCACAAATCAAAAAACTTACTTGCAAAATTGCAGGACTACATAATTATTTCAGATGTTATGAGAAGCATTTTACACTTGATGAATACATGAATTCTGTAAGGACCACTGATAGACAACACTGCTGCCAGAAATCCAATGCGTAATATAAACATTAAATTCATATCCTGTGTAATCTAATCATTTAGTCGCTCAACCATTTTACATTCAACATTAGCTAAATTAGTCAACCGAAACATATTCCATTACTAAAATGTCTCATTGAACACTAATATTTTGAAGCCATCATCATCGTCAGGGTCTTTTACACTATGCTTGGATAAATAGGAGAGGAAGGAGAGGAGATGATAACGTTAGTTATGAGGGAGGGGAGAGGGGAGGAGAGGAGAGTGTAATCCCTCCTTCATACTTGGATAACAAATGAGGGAAATGAGAGTGTAATCTTCTTATCTTGCTTAGGAATAACAGAAGAAAGAAAAGAAATGAAAAGATTATATATTTTTTTACTATTATGCCCTAGGATAGAGGTGTCTTTTTTATTTTTTCCTTTATAATTTTAAGGTTAGAATTTGATTATAAAAAATTCATTAAAGACTCTCTCATTTCCTTCCGTCTTCGTCCTCTTTTGAGAGGAGAGCAAATTGAATAAAATATGGGTTAAGAGACCCCTCGCTCTCCCTCCATCCCCCTTCATTTCCTTCCCTAATTTTAAACCAAGCACAAAATGACCTCTCCCTCCTTCCCCTTTCCTCTCCTTTTGCGCCATGTCTAAATTTGAATATGACTCGGGCAATTGCTCCAACATAAACCATCATTCCCCTGTCTGCTGCCACAACCCTTTTTAAGACCATGCTGGTAACCATCACCACTCAATCCAAATCCAGATCTGCTTCAAAGCAAACCAATATCAGTGATGTCAATAACCACTATCGACACCAAAATCAACCAGCAGATCTCTGGCAAAACCTCCATCTTTTTCTGTTTTTTTATCTATGCAGTAGTTGAATGAAACCCTCCATTGATGGAGGTGGTTTTTGCTTCCTGAAAAATTGAAGAGGCACCGATGTTCTTCTAGGAACATATTTGAGGTCTTCAATGGCAACCTGTTCCAGTGGCCATGAACTGGATCTTTAAGGAACCAGAGGTTTTTGCTTCCTTTTTTTATTGTCTTTTATCTCTCTCCCTGTCTCTTCCCTCAATACAATGCATGGATTTTCTTTTATGTGTTGGAGATGTGTGGGATTTTCCTTTAAAATTTTTGTGTTGGTGGAGGGTTACCGTTGGCTTGATATATTTCTTGAATATAAACATAATGTACAAACATAGTGAAATATAATAAAATTGATGAGGTGACCCCTCTGCCGTATGCACAGCAGGGGAGTGAGAGTAGGGGGAGAGAGAGAGAGAGAGGAAAAAAAGAAGAAAAAATCAATGAGGTCCTCTGCCGTGTGCAGGGGAGAGCGGGAAGGAAGAGAGAGGGAGAGAGAAAAAAAATCAATGTGACCCCTCTGCCACCCGAAGGGAGATAGGGAGAAGAGAGAGAAAATAAAGAAAGTAACAAAATAAGGGGGGTGTTTCAGAGAGGACTAGAGAGGGATCCAGATCACTGGAGAGGATCCTTTTCCACTAGAGAGGGGGAGAAGAGAGAGAGGAAAGAAAAAATGAATAAAGAGGGGACACCCATTCTGTGTATGTGCAGGAAAGAGGGGGAGAGAGGAAAGAAAAAGAAAGTAAGAAAAAATCAATGTGGTGACCCTCTGCCTTGTGCAGAGGAGAGAGAAGGAAGAAAGATAGGCAGAAGAGAGAGGGAGAGAGAAAAAAAAAAGAAGGGGGGGGGGGTGAGCGTTTCAGAGAGGACTAGAGAGGGGGATTGAGAGGAAGAAAAAAATTGAAGTGGGGACATCCATTCTGCTGTGCAGGAAAAAGAGAGGGGGAGAGAGAGAGAGAATAAGGAGACAGAGAAGGAGAAGAGAGAGGGAGTTGTAGAATCGTATCTCTTTATTTTTCCTCAGATATTCAAACCCTAGATTTCCTGTAAATATACGGTTGGAATTCGAACTTTGAAATTCCTGTAAAAAAAAAAGAAGTAAATTGATGTCATTCTTTTCTTAATTGTTTTTCTACTAATTTCCTTCAAAAGCTGAACGGTTATGACTTTACTTCAATGACATGTAGCCATAACTGCCTCATCTCAGTGGAAAAATGGCCCCCTGCCCTCCACCCCAAAAAATGCGTACATATTTAAATTATCATTGGAAAAACTGAGGTTGTGGCGATTGAATTGTTGCTTTTGCCAGATTGGAAACCCCAAAAAGTGTTGTCAGATCCATTGTGCTTGCAAAATAGCTGGAAAAAGACTTTTGTATGATTGTGATCAGCTCTTCCTATACTTAAAAGAGTACATAAAGTTTCCTTTATTTGTTTTCTCTTTTCTCGGGAAATTTGATTGAGACCCATAAAATGGCAGTGATGAATTTATTCCCTTTCTTGTTGCCGGCAAGAGAAAAATGGTTAATTTGGTGTAAGATATGAACGGTAAACCATTTTGAAAGTGATTGTATGTTGTAAGCGGAGCAAAGTTTAAAGGGTTTGTTTCAGAAATGGTTAATTTAGAAAAAGAGTGTGTATCCTAATCTCTTATTTCGGATACATGGTCCAAAATGGGTGTTCTTAAATTTTTCCCCTTTTCATGCATGTATTTGTTTGTATATATGTATGTATGCATCTCAGGAGGGTTGAGCAAAGCTTTAACTGAAAGGTGATTTGGGTGAATTACAGGTGGACCTGTAAGGGTGACTTCAGGTTGGAAAGCCTTAAAAAAGACGTATGCATCTGAGAACTACCAATTCTTATCGGTAAACAGTGAAGAACTGAGCCTCATTTATTGGATTCAATAATTATTGTAAGTGAAATGGCATGATAAATCTATTGCAGCTAGCAGTTGATGGAAATGAAAGTAAGTTTCCTTCTTTAATGCTCATTCAACAACCGCTTTAGAGTTATTATTTCAAGGCAGAGCAATTTTGCCAGAATGGTGTAGTATCTTTACAGTAATTGTTGGGAGAGAAAGTGAGTGAGTTGACTGAAGGGGATACAAGGATGATTTGTCTTTTGATGATGCATAATCATAAATTGTATGAATTAGAATTAGAATTTTTCTAGTGAATATCTGTTAAAGTGGAGAGTGCGAGAGGTGAGTTTTGATTTATGATTATACTCATGGTACTTCAATGAAATTCCAGGTCAATTTTAGAGCTAAATTTTACCAAAAATGGTTTCATTTTTGGTGTTATTTGATCAAGGAATGGTGAGTGGTGCTGGAGTGCGTAATCCTGTGGCAGGACCATCTGAATGCATGTGCTTAACATATTTGGTCTTGGCCAAAATGGAAATGAGAAGAATCCACATGGGAGTCTATCAGATTGAATTGTACTTGTGTTAGGTGGGAAGGGTGATTAAAGTGTTTAGGGACTAATGGGATAAAAGCGACGACAATAAGGGGACACCTTTTTGTTGTTGTTTAGTTACTGGCCTTTCTATCTGCCTCCATTAGCTTTAGCAAGGTGTGTGGGTCTCTTCTAGGCTCAGGCAGCAAGCTATCTAATCTGTTCTTTCGAAGGATGCACTGAAGCAATTCGCTACCTACCTTGTACGTTGTTGCTCAAACAGAGGAGCTCCCTGAAACCGTGCACTTTCGTGATTTGAGTTTGAAGGTAAGGTCCAATTTCTACTGTGCTTTATAAGTCAGAGCAGCATAGATACTAATCAATTGTTTGTATTATCATTTTCTGGTTCTTCTTGTTTCAATCTCTTGCATTGTTGTTCCCTTCCTTTCCTTTTTTTTTTTTTTTCTGGTGCCTATTTGATCTAGTTTGTGTTTGCTTCTGGTATTTACTGTTTAGTATAACATGTTTTAATATCATTCCTTCACTGCTTTCTCTAGATGGTTACCATTTTGAACACAGAGTTCATGCATGCAGGAGCCATTGTTCACCAGAGAATTGTTTGCACATGCTATGGAAAACAGTATTTAAATTTCTTTAAACGGGGTTCGTTTTAGTGATGGAGTGGAACTCGAAAACCTCCTCAGAGTGGGACTGGGAAGATCTAGCGATGTTCAGTGGCAAGGGAATTGAAATTCCCCAACAGGTACAACGTTCTATCCATGACATTGAAGACCATGGAGTTGACGATTGCTTGACATATTAATCTGGAGGTGCTGGTTTCTCTGGTTCTGAGTTGGGGCATGGCCCTTCGTCCAAGAGCTCCATCTCAGCTTTTGCCAATTCTTCACCAAGGAGGGAATTAAGGCATTTAGGCATGTTGCTGATTTGCCTAAAGATCTTAGTGAGAAGGAAGAGTTTTCCAGGGCTAATGACAATAGCTTGGGGGCATCCATTAGGTCTAGTGAACCAATGATTAGTTCGAAGCTTGGTAAGAGGACATACATTGAAGACGTGCGCTGCTAGCACCACTAAGACCACGTGTTTTTCTATGATTCCTACATTGAAGACGTGCGCTGCTAGCACTACTAAGACCACGTGTTTTCTACGATTCCTAAATCACCTAGTACAACAATGAGAACTAGGGCATCTTATCATAGTACACACGGCCCACACTGCCAAGTTGAAGGATGCAACCTTGATCTCAAGTCGGCCAAAGATTCTGTGAAAGCCATTCCAAAAGTCCAAAGGTGATTGTAGCTGGGATGGAGCGCCGGTTTTGCCAACAGTGCAGTAGGCAAGTTTCTTGTGTGGATCTCAATTAATTGAGGAAGAATTTTAGTTATGAAAAAAAAAAATTTGTGGCAGTTTGTTCTGTAAATTTATCATGATTAATTTTGGTTTCATTCTATTCTGCCATTTATTTGCGTTTATGTTTTATGCATGTTAAAGTTTTGCCCCGAGCCATCTATCTTTGGACGATTGTTTTAGCCGGGGATGTTGTCTTGACGGCCAGTTGTTTCATGATCTAAAAGGTTCCATGACTTGTTGGAATTTGATGATAAGAAGCGAATGGAGACCACAGCCAGAGACAATCCAATTCAACTCTGCAAGACTGTCTTCATCATTATGTGGTGCTTTTTTAACTCTTAAGAATTTTAAGCAACCTTTATTCTTGTAGTTGTAGACAAGGGCGGAGCTAGGAAATTGTTTTTGGGAGGGGGTTATCGGAGAAAATGTTAGTGAATATTTTTGGGTGGGGTCAAAATTTTGAGTTAGGTTGAAATTTTATGGTAAAAACTGAGAAATGACGGGTACAGATTAGACTTGGCTAAAATTTTGAAATGGATTAGTTTACAAAATGCCAAAATTTCATTAGTAATTTTTTTTTTATATCAAATTTTGGGGAGGGCTACAACCCATTCTAGTCACCCCTGGCTCCATCCTTGATTGTAGACATTGAATTATACTTGATTAGCTCATGTTACCTTGCATTTCTATCATATTTTTGTCAAAATCTTCATTTAATTTTTGTTGTTGTTAGTTAGTCATTTTATTTTACTCTTATATAATAGTTACATTTTTATCTTCATTTATATTTCATTAAATTTCTGTTGCTCATATTTTTTGGACCTGAATAGATGGGAGGCAGCAGATGAATTTGTAACATGGCATGGATGATAGATTAAGTCCACGCATAGTGCGGACATCTGATTAGTATGTATATATATCAATCACATATAGAAAATGCACAAACTTTGGCTCCTTTGTACTCATCTAATACCTGTTAAACTCTTACAAACCTCTTATTTTGATGAAGGTAAAATTTGATATTTGGCCCTTAGTATCAATAGACTGAGTGGTACCTTTTTACAATTTAGCATTCAATCTGAGTAATTTTTACTGGAAAAAAAAAACAATGAAAAGCTAATATATTCTGATGTAATGAAAGGGGACCACTTCAAGCAGCAATTACCTATCATGCTCTTAATTAACTTAAATTCAATCTCAATATTGTATTCTTGAATTAAGGAGATAAAATAGCATTCATATGAAATGAAAAGTCATGTTTCATGTATCCTCCTAACAACATTTTAGGACGCGTGTTATAACCCACTGGAAAATGTGAGTGCATTGATGCCCTACGCTTGTAATTCAGTTTTCCCAAGCCCACCTCTATGCTAGGAATCCATCAAAATCATAGTGCTTATTCATATGATTCTACAAATTTTTTTCCAATTTTCATTTTGTTAAATAAACAATAACAATTTTGAAGGTTAAATTTCAATCTAGCCCTTATCAAGGTTTTACTTGGAATGTTGCAATTAATTATTGTTACACTTTTCTAAAATCTAAATTTATTTATATATTTTATTTTATTTTATTAGTAGATCAAAAAAAGAAAAAGAAAATGATAGAGACAAATGTGTTTGTGGAACCAAACACATTTTAACTCCTTTTCACATGCAAATTAAGGTATTATAGACTTACCAAAAAAAAAAAAAAACAAGGTATTATATTAAAATTATTATAGGTAGAATTTAATAATCCGGTAATAGGGTTATATATGTGTGCTGAAACTGAAAGGGATAATGACTTAGTTGTAAATTTTTTAGGTAATTATTGACTAAATTGTATTATAATTTATATAAAAAAAAAAAAGGAATTAAGGTAGCACGAGGACAAATGAAGAAGCTAACGCATGCTAGCAATTAGTTAGACTTCTTTTTTGATGCAAATGCAAGCAATTAGTTGGGCTTGAAAAATAAGGATATTGTATATATGTTACGGCTCTTGCAATTTTCAGTAGTCCCTTCGCTCTTGGAAATTTCCATGCTGCAGCTCTTGCTTATAAATCTTGTGTTAGTATTAATTCTTTCCTTTTCCCCAAGGCATTGCCGAAGTTGTGTTATGTTCACTGCATATCATGGCGCGTGTATACCATAAACCTAATGGCACAAGCACGCGGGTTGCACGCGCTGGGAAACGAGTGGGTTAATCATCTCTCTCTCGCATAGCAAACGCCAAATCCCAAAGGCAAAGCCAGGGAAATCTGAATTTAAAAGGAAATCAAACAAACCGCCTCAATGCAATTCAAGGTGAAAATTTTATTAGATTCCAGTAACAAGGTTCCTTACTGTGTGTATATATATAGAGACACTATATATACATACGCGTATCACCTAAAACCCTCCCCTCCTCTTTCTTCATTCATCATAATCATAATAAAAATCACATCAAACCCAAAACCCTCCTCCACCGATAAGTTCGATTTCTTCTTTCAATATTCTGTCTTTGTGTCGAATAGAATTTGAATTGGGTCAGATTTGGATTGGATTCTTGATTCATGGAAGACGCGAGTCAACAGGGACAGGATCGAATCACGCCCACGTCAACCTCATCTGGCGGTATGTTTTTTCTTGTCATTATCGAGGTGTATATACACACATACGTATTTATTTATTTATTTATTTGTGTATGTCAATTTCTTGTGTGGAATTGCTGGTATTTGATTGGGTTTCTTTGATTGATTGTCACGGGAAATCTAGGTTTAAGCATCTTTGTTTCAAAATTATAATACGTCAATCGTGGTCTCTTATACGACACCAGCTGAAGTTAACTTGAGTTTTTGGGTTTGTGACTTTCGTC
This sequence comes from Nyssa sinensis, assembly GCA_008638375.1. Classification (NCBI taxonomy): domain Eukaryota; kingdom Viridiplantae; phylum Streptophyta; class Magnoliopsida; order Cornales; family Nyssaceae; genus Nyssa; species Nyssa sinensis. The sequence continues at coordinate 239,139 of CM018047.1, forward strand.
GCATCACCATAGCTCTTCAAATCTCATTGTTCTAGCGTTTATGGAATTGAGATTCTGCCCTACTTTTGTTGCTTGTTTTATTGGGTGGGTAGACTTAGGTTAAACATAGAAGAAATTGGCTTGTAGAAAACTCTTATTCAGCCCTAAATACCATGTTATGGAATTGAGTATGAACAGTATTAATTTATTTGAGCTATGCCCTCTTATGTCCTTATCTGATTCGGCCCCCCTCCCCCCAAAAAATAAAAAATAAAAAAAATCTTCCCCCCAACATTTTGGTTAATAGTTTGCAGAAATATTCCCCCTCCATGAACATTGGCAATCTGGTGGAAGACCTTTATGTTCAATTAATGAACGCCTTCAGCCAGTGACATTCATGGAGATTGCAAGGTTGGTGCCCAGCATTGTTCTCTTTCAGTAAACGAGTCTAGTCAAGTGCCACGGAACTCAACTATAGGTAGGGAGTCAATTGTGTCGTGTTGTGTTGAGGTATGAGTATTTGACTATGTAGGTCAACCTGAACACGACACAATTAAATAATTGTGTACATAAAATTAATTGTGTTTAAATTCTCGACCTAGCACGCCATGGCCTGTATATTATACGGGTAACAGGATTCACCTGTTTAATAAGTGGGTCATGTTAAAGTTGACACACTTAATATGTGTGGCCCGTTTTGACATGCTTAACACACATAACCACGCAAAAGTGGGAGGGAATGCTACTTGAATAGGCATCACTTTCTCTTGTGCTTTAACCTCGGGGACAAATGGAATGCACTTGTTGAGTTATTCTCCTTTCATTTTGTTTTTCTCGTTACATTTGCATTGAACTAAAAAGATGAATTTATTATTGAAAAAGGTTATATCTTTTTATTTTCCAATATGAAATTAGAAAATCCTGTTCCTGCTATTATTTGCACATTTTTTTCCGTGTCTGTACTCGGCTTATTAGACTTGACAAGAAGTTGCAGGAAAACATGTTTCGTAATTCTAAAAGTATCAATATTTCTCTGGAGTGCAACCACTTCTTTGATTCATTTTCCTTGGTGAATTGTGGTGTTCTGTTCGGAGTTATATATTCTTTGTGAATTATCTAGCTTGCAAAAAAACCTTCTGCAAAATAGGTGAATTAAAATAAACTTTTGTTTGGTGGTGTATTAAATATGGTCAATGCTGTTGACAATTTATGGCAGTTTACATGAGTGATGATATGGTGTCCCAAAATTGAAGCTTATAAAATGGTCCCATTTTCTCCAGTTTTGGCTGATGGATTGAATCATTGAACTCTTGCATTTATATAGAACACTACCTTTGTTTTTGGCTACTTAGTTAAGGGCTGGGATATTTGTTGATTCTCATATCTCAGCCTAACTAAATAAAGCTAGTGCTGAAAAAGCACCTGATTGCTGCTAAAAAAATAAAGTAGAAGAGCAAAGTTGACTTCTCAACTCTTAAAACAGCTTATATTCTTATGGACTTTGCCCAAGAAATCCTATTCTCTGACAGTTTACACAATTACACCTGCAATTACTTCAGAACACATAAGAGGTGGCACAAGAATATGGTTTCTTGATTGTTTGATAAGTAATGTTTTACTTATTATAACAAATTTTCAATTCTAATTTGGATGAAGTGATTGAATTAGTTCCCTGTTTATTCTCATTTAAGTGATGCTGGGGGTAGTGAAGTATAGAATTCATAGGTGAGTTGCTGTTGAAACCTTTCTGCCAATACTGGTTGATATGTTATTTGAGCAGTGTGTAATTTAAGGCTAGTGGAAACTGACCTGAACCCGCATAGTGCTTCATTACAGGTTCTGGACAGACTCAAGTTGTTCTCGGTTTACTACCAGAGTTGACTTTTTTCTCACTTGATTATGATTGGGGTGGGTATAGATTCCTTTTCAGGATTTGGAAAGCCTAGTGTGTATTTTTTTTTGGAAAAAGGGGGGGGGGGGGGGTTGTGTGTGTGGGACCTGGGGCACTACAACAACTTGTTGATGGGTTACTATCAATTCAACTCGACAGCTTAGTCATGGGCACGTGCATGTTTATTAATATGTAGTTCTCTAGCTAATTGCTTGTAGCTTACTTTTACGTGTATCTTACCAACTAACTGATTATTTTGACACTAGTAGCAGGTGGCAGACCTGTTAGGCTGGATAACTCAACAGAACAGGTACTAAATTTCCATTCCACTATGTTATATTAATTGTTTTTTTTTTTGTATATTATGCTTTGCTTAGGTAATGTGTTGCACTAGTATTTCATTTGTAATCTATTATCAGCCACCTTTGCCCAAAGATGAAAGGATTGTTTCTGCGAATCCTTCTCCGGATGCAGCCATCACAGGGTCCCCAAGGGATCTCATGGGACAGCCCCAATCCTTGGATATGAGTGGAGCTCCTACCACCATCTACCCACTAAATGCCTATTCTCCTCAGGAGCATACTTTTTATCATGGAGGTTAGTTCCTTGTTATGTTGTACTGTTAAAAATTTGGAGGCCAAAAATTTTATGGTATTTTTACCTTTTGACAATGGAAATAGGTCATAACATGGACTTGTAGTTTTGTATAAAAGTTCGTAAATGTTGACATTTTATTGTGGTTTGAGCCATTTTAAGATGCCAACCAAGGTTGATAATCTTCAACTTGAGTTTTATTTATAAAATGAAAAAGAAAAAGAAATGAAGTTCTGTGATTCTATTTTGACATTGATCCATAAATTAAATGATTTTGAAATTGAAATTGAAAAACTTGGTCTTGCCTGTCATTTCTGGGTTCCTATTTTAAAATTTGTAGGTAATGCTGCTGCTTCCAAAATTATGCAGAACATCTAATAATGGGCTATATCATCTTTGCTTTGACTTCAGGTTATGACAACAGCACTAGTAATTGGGATGAATATTCTCACTATGTTAATCCCAATGGCTTGCAAGTTGTACCTCCGGTGAGTAAGATCCTTTTCCCTTGCATCTCCTCTCATTTAATTTCTAGAACTCACCAGATCTTTCTTCTTGTGTTTGACGTTGACCTAGGCAATGTACAACAATAATCCATCACTTGTCTTTCATTCTGGTTATGGCTTCGATAGTCAAATGGCATATGGACAATTTTCCCCCCTGGCTGGTCCTTTGTCCCCAGTAATGGTAGATGGCCAGTTATATTCTCCACATCAAATATCATTTTCTCCACCTTATTGTCCACAACCAGTTTCTCCTAGTGTGTCAAATGTTTCTTCAGCTCTTCCAATTTCACAAACTGAGCTGATGACACCAGGAAGTGGTGGCCAAGAGCGTCTCAGTGACAATATGCCTTTTGGGCCAGGATCAGGCTACTTTGTGCATTTTGGATCTCTTGGGGGTGGGGAGCTTTCTGGAAATAGTTACAGCACTGGTTTCTACAAATTTCAAGGGGAGTTTGGATCTGGCGAACTAATGCCAAATCAATCAAATCCCTCTGACACAGCCAGGTTTTTGTCTCCGTTAACATCAGCAGCAGTTTATCCCCAACCAATTGGCATACTTGGGCCCTATGAGCATAATGTTGGACAGGTTTGTTTACTTTTAATTTCGAATGTTCCTTTCTCATAACCAAGCAATATTCCTTGATTTGGCATTAACAATCAAAAATCATGTATGTTGATAATCGAAGCTTGTTGAGAATTTATAACCAAGTAATGTTTATTTTAAAAAAGGAATCTTAAACATGGATAGGCAATAGGGTTTGAAACGCATCTTTTATTTTTTTGGTAGTTTGCATCTTGCATTTTAAGTTTACAGTCATCTCACCTATTTTCTAGTACATGTTGGTCTATGTGCCCTATACGCCTATTAGTATCGTTTATGGGGTGATTAGATTCTGCCATTTAGTACCATTGATGCCCTACACTTAAATAAAAGGAATATGATCTATTTAGCTGACCTGAATTGATTGTGGCAGGGAATTTTTGGGATAAATGGAGTTGGGTACCTTTCGTATTCCTCTATTTGCTTCCTTTCTCTCATGAATTTTTATATAGTACAAATTGTTCTTACCTGGAAAACCATAAATTAACATACCGTCCTCATTAGTTCTCTTTTGCTTTTGAAAGTTACAATTTATCAGTAAACACACACACACCCCAAGCAATGTTCGTTGGTTTGGCATTAACAATGACAAATCATGTATGTTGATAATCGAGGCTCGTTGAGAATTTTAAAATTAGGTAATATTTATTTTTAAAAAAGGAATCTTAAACCTGGACAAGCAACTGGGTTAAAACACACATCTTTTATTTTCTTGGGAGTTTGCAGCTTGAATTTTAAGTTCACGGTCATATCACCTATTTTCTAGTACATGTTAGTCTATGTGCCCTATACGCCTATTAGTATTGTTTATGGGGTGATTAGATTCTGCTATTTAGTACCATTGATGCCCTACACTTAAATAAAAGGAATATGGTAGGGCATTTTTGGGATAAATGGAGTTGGGTACATTTTGTATTCCTCTATTTGGTTCATTTCTCTCATGAATTTTTATATTTTTACCTGGAAAACCATAAATGAACATACCATCCTCATTAGTTCTCTTTTACTTTCGGAAGTTCAATTTATAAGATGTTTTAAGATTTTACCTAACAAAATATTCACGGTTGAAAGAGAATTTTTGGTACCCATTATAGTTGGACAATGAAATGACAAGTATTCCTATTAACATCTTTCCTCCAATGGTCCAACCCCACCTTTACTCCATTCATGGACCAAATAGGCACTGAATAGTTACAGTTATGTTCATGGTAGTGGATGTCCCACTCTCCTTTTGAGAACTGCCTCACTAGTGTGCTAGTTCTTTTGTTTGGGCCCATTATCCATGGACCAAATAGGAATTGGGTTCTTACAGGTGAATAAGTGTTTTAAGATTTTAAATTACAAAACCAGATTTTGGATGTTCAATAGAATGTATGGACATCAGTGAAAAGCTCCCCTTCAAAGTATTTTTGATACTTAACAATGTTTCCTACTTGCTGTACGTAAAACTGTTGTTGGGAAGAACTGTTTCTTTGTGGCTCCAAATTTACTGGTTTGGGTCAAGAATCTGAGATGTATCTTATACTCGAATCCTGGAATTGCATTGGTTTCTGTTTAAGAGATTTGTAGGGATGAAGTGTACCATTTTATAATTACACGATGCTAAATTGCATTTTATCCTGGGGACAGTGATCACTTTTAACAGATTGCCCGATGGTTTTAGAATCCTCTTAGGTTCTCATCCGTAGTTGTTAAACGTGTGCAGGCCCAAAAAAGGCCTAAGGTTATAATTTCATTAGCTATCTTTCTCAATTATTTTATTTTACAGTTGGGAACTGACATGCTTAGTTGATATGCCAACCCCCCCCCCCCCCCCCCCCTCTTCCTTTTTAAAAAAAGGAGTTTTGTGTTGCATATTTTGAATTGTGGATTTGTTCGAAATTGTAGATTTATTTAGTTGAATGTGCATGAAAACTGAAAGGGTATATGGAAAGTGGTCTAGTTCACCCTTTTTGTTTAGTTTGTATGTTAATTTTTTTTTTATATATTTTCACTAGATTTATATCATATTTTGAACTGATTCAATTAAAAATATGTTAATGGGCATGGCTATAACTTTTTTGTGGCTTACTTCGATTGGGCTTCTGCCTTATGCCATGTTTTTCCCTTAGTCTCCGGGATATTTTTATTTAAACCTTTAATAAGTATTCTCTTTTTCTAGCGTTTTTGTAGTTGCTTCTAGGACATAGCAATTGCTATCAGTATTAATTTTATTACTGAATGAGACCTTTTAATTTATCTAGGCAATAGTATTGTTCAACATATTTCCACTTGAGTTTTAATCTTGGAAATCATGTAGACTCATTGGACTTGGTGTAACGGTAAGGTTGCTCCATTGTAACTTGGAGGTCATGGGTCAGAATCCTCTTCAAATCCCACAGTGATAGGAGTCCTGTATATTGGGACAGCCCTTTTATGTAGACTTATTGGTCCTTTCTGCCCTAGACATTGACATGTTATATAACTGCAGATTTCTCAACAACCGAGACCATTTCATGGATTTGGATTGGCATCAAATTCCCCTGCTAGATGCTATCCTCATGGTGGCTCTTATCAAAGCTCAAACTATGGTAGTGCATCCATTTCTCGCTGGGCAACTGATCAACGGAATCGGCTGACTCCCGACAAAGGTGGAAGGCGAGAAAGAGGCCGTGACTCAATTCCTAATGCTTCACAATGCATCTCTAGTGATCATAATCGAGGGCCAAGGGCTTCTAAGCCAAAGGGCAAAAACACTACTGAAGAGAGTTATTTGTCTGGTCTTGGTAAAAATGGTGCATCTACTTCTGGTGTTTATCTTGATCTATGCAACCGTCCAGATTTTGTCACAAATTATGAGAATGCCAAGTTCTTCATTATCAAGTCTTTCAGTGAAGACAATGTTCACAGAAGTATTAAATACAACATTTGGGCCAGCACTCCACTTGGAAACAGAAAATTAGATGCTGCCTATCATGAAGCAAAGGAGATGAAGGGTCATTGTCCAGTCTTTCTCTTGTTTTCGGTACATTACTTGAACTCTTGAGACTCAGATTTTATTAATTTTTTTCCTGCCTACTTGTCATGATTGTTGGAACAACTTGGATGAATTTTGGCCTGGCTGAAAGTATTCTGAAGAGAAAATAATGAGATTCAATTGGTGCAAAAGAACAGGAAAGCACCAAAGGATGGTGGTTGGATAGAAATGTTCACTATGTCGGGATTATGAGTTGGGTTTGGTGGCTGTTTTAAAATTATTGGTTCGTGAAATAGCTATCACGTGTGGACAAATGAGGATCCTAATAAATTTCTTTGTAGGAGCATTTCTGTTCACCTGATCAATTTGTGCTTATTTTTTGTACTTGACATATTGCATTACTGGATCTCTTCTAGTAGTCCCTATTTAGTGTGGAAGCTGCTGTTCCATGCTTATGAAGCAACATCTCTTTGCCACATTAGAAGTCTCTTGCGCGAGTTATCACTAAATTTTTTCTAGTGATGTGAGTTTGTGACTTTTCTAATGTGGGAAGCACTTCCGCATTTAATTGATCTGGACTTGTGGTGTGTGCAATCCTTCACACTGAAAGCGAGTTCTATGTTTATACACATTCAGTAGGTGAAACATGAATCTGCACTGCCAATATGATGACCATGGCAGTGTCTGTCATTAACTTGTGCACAGAACCCTGGCGTTTCATACCACCTCAAAATACTTATTTTGAATGGGTTGGGTTTGGTCTTCGCATTGAGTATTGTCTCAAGCATGAAAGAAATGCACTTGGTTATATTAATAGTGGCTTCTCATGAAATATTGTGATAATAAAATCACAAGGCAGAGGGTTCATGGACTGTTTTTCAGTCATCTTGATGGTTTGTGGACTGTTTTGTCAAGGTCTCTTCTGCTTTGCTACTCATGCTGTCCCAATATGAAAACAATCGGAACAAATGTATTTTTTTTCTCTTTTAGTAATTGATAAGTACTTTTAGAAGAACCAAATGTGCTTCTTTTTTTCTTTTTTTAAAAAATAAGTATTAAAAAAAACTAATATGTTTCTTGTTTTTTAGAGAAATGCTATTCACATTCCACATTTGGCTATTGGGGCCACTTTACTATTTTGCTTAAATGAAACTACATAAATGCCCTTAAATAGAAATGGATTTAATGACTTCTGTAGAATGAAGGACAATTGTGTAATTTCATTTTATAAGTGGAGCCTTCTTGCCAAATGCAGAGTGCAAATAGCATTTCTCTTGTTTCTATATATATATATATATATATATCACTGTCGTGCTTTTGATTCGTCTAGGTATTTGTGTAAAATTTTGATTTATTGACTCTCTTTCAGTTGTTTACAATTATTTTTAGGTCAATGCAAGTGGACAGTTCTGTGGGGTAGCTGAAATGGTTGGACCTGTAGATTTTGAGAATGATGCAGACTACTGGCAGCAGGATAGGTGGAGCGGACAGTTCCCTGTCCAGTGGCATATTATCAAAGATGTTCCAAACAGTCTGTTCCGTCACATACTTCTTGAAAATAATGACAACAAGCCTGTTACACATAGCCGAGACTCTCAGGAGGTAGCAATGCATTTAAGATTTCCTTTTTCTTTTGCCAACTACTTCTGTTGTTTCTCTTTCTGTTTTCTTTGTTGTTTTTTATTATCTTATGAAAGCAATAATCATTCTCAAGTTTAGTTCGGATTATTGAACATAGAGCAGGCTTGTCAGCTGACTGCTCATTGTCACTCAAGTCCTGCATGATCAACAATTTTGACGGATATTGCTTGATTTGATGTTTTGCAGTTTTGTTCTTTGGCTTTGGGTTGATTTGTTGTAAGACTAAATTATACGGGTGCACAAAACCACATGCCATGCAGGTTGCCGTTGCCTAATAATAGTTGAGCCTAGGACATCTGGTTCCTGCCAACTCACACCTACCCATGCGGGTTGCGTCTCCTTTTGAAGTTCACTTGCCAATCCTTTTATTTTGACACATCCTCACAAATACTTCTCATTAAACCATTTGTTTGAATTATTTGAGTCGGCTGCATGATTTCCTTCTTGTCATTCCCCTCTATCAAGGGCCTCAGCTTTAGTTAATCTGTACCCAACGGACAACATCTGATTTCTAACTGCCTCAATCTATTTGGTCTTCCCCCATCCTTGTAGTTGTAGCTTTCAATATTAAGCTCGAGCCAATGTAGCCTTCAAGTTTTATAGGTCCAAAACCCCCATTTCTCATCAAGGCCCACTGAGATGAACTTTGCTTGTCTCACACCATATTAATTTGGAACTCATGCATCTCGGTTTTTATTTTTCTTATATTTTGGAGTTGCTGCCACTTGACTTTCTGTTTTCCTATGGTGATTTTTTTTCCAGGTGAATCTGGAAAAGGGTATTGAAATGTTGAAAATTTTCAAGGATCATGATGCAGATACGTCCATCCTAGATGATTTTAATATTTATGATGAGCGGGAGAAAGCCTTACAGGAAAGGAAGGCCAGACTGCAAACAAGTACTAAAAATGCTTCAGTTACACTTGCAGATGCTTCTATTAATCAATTCTGTGATAGCTTTTCTGAAGCACTCCAGTTGGAAGATGGAAAAGAAGTTCCCAGAACAAAATAGAGTAGCGGCCACTAAATTGAGCCTGTGAAGAGATGACAACTGTAGCATTGACTTGTGGAGGAATTAGCTGTAGGTATCTTGCGCCCCTGCGGTTGCTATAAATATAATCAGACACGCTGCTGACAATTTTTTTTGAGGTGATTTTTCAGGCGTCTCCAATAGTCTGTAAACCAAGTCTCTCTCAATTGCCCGAAAAAAAGAAAAAAGAAAAGTTGCTCTCTCTGTGTATTTTGTTTGTTTGTTTTTTTTAAATTTTTCTGTGTTTTTTTTTTCAATTTGTCTTGTTCAGAGCAGTTGGGTGGTAATTGAGGCATTATTGGAAATGGCAGACAGACAAGCCTGGAAGCTTACTCTTTATTCCCTTTCTATTCATCTTTTAGTTGTTTTCTTTAGTGGTGTCAGGACTTGGGCTATGGAAGCAAATGGAGTTGCATGTTTGTCGCGGGAGGAGTCTTTTGTATATTTATGCGTATGTCTGGTTGTAATTTTAGATGTTTTTAGGGAAGGGAAATTATTTTAAAGCTTCTGCAGGATTTTTAAAATTACCGAATTTGGGTGGGCAATTAATTGAGCAATGCAGCAAAAGATCAGTTACAGAAATACAAAAAAAGTAAAATAAAATGTCTGTCTTCTGCATTCTCCCTCCTCTGCGGGCAGCGGTGGTGACTGGTTAGTGATATCCTGATTGATACAAAGGAGAGGGGGCAACATGCTTGTAATTCCACTTCTATGTTCGTAAGGAGTGTGGCTGCTTTTCATGCCCGTTTGTTTAAGATGCAGATATGCCAGCACCTATATTTGACGGTCCCTATGCAATTCTCATTTTGATACAAGTGGAAGCACGCAAATAACTGTTCTTACCTAGTCAGTTATTTTGTCATCAACTTCATTAGATGTTATTGCATTTATTCTAAAAATCATAGAGCTTTTTTCTCTCTTTTTTTTTTATGGGGGGGGGGGGGGGGGGGGGAGAGGGGGGAGCTCTAATAAAAAACTAAATTAAATGACTAGGGAAAAGAGAGTTTAGAAGCAGTCCTTGCCATGTGCCACAATGTAACATCTCAGAGAAAGTTTGGAAGCAGTCCTTGCCATGTGCAACAACGTGACGTCCTACCAGACTGGGTGAAGAAAGGTAGGAGAGAACTCTGACAAAACTATTCTCCTGTAACAACGTTATACTGCTTGTATGGTGCAAAATGACTCAAGGCAACAAGGTATATTTTCATGAAATGACAGGACAACGGGTTACAAAAAGTCAAATTTATTAGATTCAACCACAGAAATTCAACCACAGAAGATCCCAGCAATTCTATATTCATTAACTTGCATGCAGGATAGAAGTAAGGGTGTAGTGTTGAAGTCTTCTAATATGATGGTGGTGTTTCAGCCTTCTGATGCCATAATGATAATGATTTTTTTTTTTACTGAGAAACTCTTCTTCCAGCTGCAAGAGTCTTGTTCAAGGAAGGATTAGCTCTCAGTGCAGTCCGCATCCAGAGCACAAAGTTCTGACAGCAGTCTCAGGTTTGCACTAAAGGGAAAATGTCATCTCTCTAAAGCCTAAGCACAAGCAGCATCACTAATTACCATCTTACTCTAATTGACTTGTAGACATCAATGTATTTTCCAGCAGTGTTATTCCAGCTATTGTCAATTTCCATAACCTTCCGTACAATTCCATTCCATTCATTTGGTTCTGCATTAAAATGAAATAAAAAAACTAAATAAATGAGAATTAGAAAAACAAAAAACAGAGTTGGAGTCTTCTTATATTAAGGCTTGATGCTTGCTATGTAATATTTGTTTATCTTTCAAAATAGACCACCTATGAGATTTGATGGAAGAATCATCTCCACCCCTTAATATTAATATCTATAGGCCATTTCACTCCTAATATGAACAATAGAAATTTGGCACACTAAGTCTTCTCAACTGGCTGTAATTGCTTGAATTTGGTTGAGAGAATGTAAATGATAACAAAGAAAAACTCCAGGGATGTTTTGAAATTTTAGAAATATGGAAAAGTTTAGCCATAGTAATTTCATTATATGGCCAACCTGCCAGCTAGGCTACTGGCTTTAGTGATCCAGCAAATTGAACACAGCATCCCAATCCAGGAGCTCACTGGACCAAGTCCCAAAAGCCTCCAACCCAACATTAGGCAGTGACCCTTTGCAATCACGTATGGGTGCTTGTGCAGCCTTTACTTGTGAGCTATTCCTATATTGATTTGGATTTTTTTTTGGTGGGGGTGGGGGGAGAAGAGAAGAAAGGAAGAAAAAAAGAAAAGGAACATCAATTACAATAAGTAGATCTAACAACCTATGTCTGAAAACTATCCTGAACTTACTCTCTTGGTAGTATGAAAATGAACGGTCTAGAGCACAATTCAAGGATCCTTCATCAATTCCTTCAAAGACAAACCTTCAAAAAAGAATGAACATGTACAATGCATTGGTTAAACACTTGCGCATACAAAACTTCAAACATGTGAAACAAGACATTTAAGTAAAGCAGCCTCCTCGCTCTGCTATTTTCAAATTTTACCAGCAGTAGATTACATCCCATTGTTTCAAGCATGCGTTAATTCAAAGTTCATGAAGATAAACACTCAACTAATGCCACTCTTTTCAAGTACTCCACAAATCCCAATTACTCTGAGTGAACTACTCAAATTGGTTAATCAATGCCATTCTGCCTCTTACTAGCAGAAGATTACGTATCCTTGTCGCAAGCATGCAAATGATTCAAAGTTCATAAAGATAATCAGCCAACTAACACCATTCTTTTCAAATACTTCAAAAGGCTTAATTCCAGTCAACTAACACCAATGATCAAAATTTCGTTTCTTTTTCATCGAAACAGACGAAACGTTTCTGTTTCTCAGTGAAGCGAAACGAAATACTAGTAGAACACTGAAATTTACATGTTCCCATGGAAACATACCGAAACAGTGCAAACATTTTATTTTGTATCAGCAATAATTGTAGAAGTTGGTAAAAGATAATATCCATTTATTTTTCAAATGGAGGAGGAGATTGAAAGACTAAAGACCCAAAATTATAAGAAGATATTTTTATTTTTTTTTCTCCAAAAAACAGTAGACAAGGAGAAGTATTAGTAGCAAGGATCAAAATTTCGTTTTTTTTCCATTGAAAATGTCACGTTTCTCAATGAACCGAAACGAAATACTAGTGGAATACCGAAACTAGTGAAAACCTATTGAAACAGTGGAAACATTTTTTTTGTATCAACAATAATTCTATAAACTGGTAAAAGATAATATCCATTTGTTTTTCAAATAAAGGAAGCTATTGAAGAAATAAGATCCAAAATTACAAGAAAATATTTCTATTTTTTTTTTCAAAAACAACAGATAAGGAAAAGTAGTAGTGGAAATAAAAACCAGATAAAAATTATTTAATACTTAGTTATTAATTATAATATGCTTAAATTTCTATTTTTTTACTTATTATTTAATATGTAACTTGTGTCAAATTTTCTAATTCGTGGATATTACAAAATATTTTTCTATTATGTTATGGTATTATATTTAATTATAATAAATTCATATATATTATAAAAAAATATAATAATTTCATATTGAATAAAAAATTAGCTCTAAATTTTCTATACTACTTTTTAATTAGTAAAAGAGTTATTTGGTATTAATGACTAATTTACATATACATTTACGTTTTTTTTTCTTCGATTTCACCATAGTATCTTCTTGTGTGGATGGACATGTATTCTAAAACATTTTCAATTAATTAATTATAATATTTACTTCATTCTTCACACATTCACATATTTTACTTTATATTTCTAAGCGTTTCTACACATTTTATTTTTTTTCATAGTTTCTGCTGTTTCTAAAATGTTTTCGAAATGTTTCCGTTTTCTGAGTGACCGAAACAATACTACGAAATGAAATTTTGATCCTTATCCTTAACTCGCACTCTAAAGTCTTTTAGACATCAAAGAATGGACCAGGAGTAGGATAGTTCTCAAACTCTATGAAAGAATGAAGTTAATCCCCTCTGCACTGCAAGGTGAACAAAAACTCAAGCTTTAATAATTATTGCATTCTCTATTGTCTTCTCATCGTCTATGAACCTCAAATTGTTCAATGGCTCCACGGTTATAACACACTGCAAAGCTCGCATCCAGAAGAAATCCTCCTCAGCAAGGTACAGGGCTCTTTGCCACACAATTTTAGGAGGAAAATTAGGAATTGGGCTCTTCACCACTCAATTTTTAGAGGAACTTTAGGAGGTGGTGCCTTCACAGAGAAAGTAGGGCTCCTAAAATTTTAAACTGGAAAAGAAAATAGAAAAGGGAAGGTTGTATTGAAACCTTGTAAAGAAAGACCCTTGAAAGCAAAAAAGCAAAGAATTGCGAGGTGCCAACTTTGGATTTTCTAGGAGGCTTATAGAGTATCCCTTATATAGAGGAAGGGGTAATTATGACACACCATGAATCATCACCCCACAGGCACTGACAGCTCCCATCAATCAATGAGAGGTTGCCATGTTATCAAGGGTACCTGAACTGACGCAGCCCCTTGCCTGTCACAATCTGGTAGCATTTATGGCAAAATTGACACCATGCCTCCTAAGCAACTGCATGCACACAAGGGGGTACAATGCGGGTTCTAAGGCCCACCTAACCACATGTCCCTGTAATAGAAGCCCACATGGCATTCCCAACCTTGCCATGTCTCACTCCAAGACTCAGGCCCCATGATACCTCTCTAAACAATGTGGCACCCTCCATTCATTGACTGACAGATGGACATGGCCCATTTGAATGTGGTCCACTGGGATTGCGAGTCTGCGACTATAGTTGTTAGATTGTGTGATTCATGACTCAAATTGTATGCTTCAACACAATTCAGCCTTCAATTGATTCAAACCGGGGGTGTGAATCAATCAGAGGAAGTAATCAACTAGAATCAAAGTAAATCATTGAAATCGTCCAAAATCAACGATTCAGTTGAAACCTAATCCAATCAAAACCCAACTAATCTGGGTTAGATCGCTTAGGGCCCAATTAAAATAGTTTTTCCTACTTATTTTTTATGTTTAACAAGGACTTCTTAGTCCCTTCTAAGCCTTTTAGGGTTATTTTATTCCAGCTTCTGTTCTTTCTTTGCTCTTGTACCAAAGAATATAGAGGGTTCTCTTTCAGGAGACAACATCTTAGCTCTTTCACTACAAGAATCCAAGTCAAATTCTGCTCTCTTTTTTTTTTCTATCTGGTTCTAACTGAAAATGTAATCTCTTAGAGCCAAAAATTGAAATTTTTGAAGAGATTTACCAGTAGGAGTTTTGAGGGTAAGTATTTTGTAATTTTCACCAAGTTCACTTATAGTTTGAACTTGTTTGCTACTTTTTGGTGAAAAATGGTTACTAAGAGAAAAGAAATGAGATATATATATATATATATATATATATGGGACCATTGTGATAACGGTGGTCATGGCCATAGGATGCATTTAGTGTGTAACTATTATGTCAACTCTTATTGTGGTATAATAAGAATGAAAAATCATTTGGCCAAGACAGATAATAAGTTTGAATTTGTTACTGAGTCGTATGATTCACAATTCGATTAGATTCACGATTCAAAAGAAAAAAAAAAAGATTTCCACTTCAAGATAGGAATCTCAAGTTGATAACTATGATTATGACACATGCATTATCTCCACCTCTGCACATCACCTCGAGGTATGCCATATCAATTCCTCGGTGGGCCAACCATCAACGCATGCAGTGCTTTGGCCTTGGACCTTGACCAGCAAGGATAAGCATGAGATCCTCCTTAGAGCTCACCGTTTGAATTGAGCTATCTCCACAATCCATGCCCCACATTCTTATGATAGTGGCTCTGTTACATCTATTTCCAAATTAGTATCCACTACCTTGCTCTCGCCACCTCGGCCTCACCAAAGCTGCCTTTGGGCTTGTGCACCTACTGTCCAAAGTAAGGTAAAAGGAGTTCCTTGATTTAGCTGTGTAGCCACAGCGAAACCTCGATGTTCTGTTGTGGTCCATCTTGGGATCCTGGAGGTGTTGTGGCCTAGCAACTAAAATTGAGGACTCACTGAGGTGTATTCCCAGCTACAGTCTATATCTTGGCTGGTCAGAGGAGAGAGAGAGCTATGCCATGTATCCTCTGCAGCTCCTATGACTTGGTAAAATCTCCATATAGCTGTGTTTCCCTGACATGCGCACTAGCTCTTAGCAGCTGCCCTCTCATACTCCTAGACCCCTATAAATTGAGGAGCCCCTGACCCTCATTTCCACTTATTACCAGCTATCCTCTCTCTCTCTCTCTCTCTCTCTCTCTCTCTCTCTCCCTCCTACGACTGCCTCAGTTTTCTCCTGGAACCTCCATTATTCCACATATAAGATCTCGATCTCAATCTCCATAACCATACCCGGACACCTACAACTATGCTCAAATTTAATCCATCTGAGAGTTTTTATTATGGCAATACTTGCTAATTTGTGATGTTATGTCTCGTATTATCTTGGACCAACATACACTACTGGGAATAGGATAAATATGATGTATGCCTGCATAATTTTATAAGATTTTTTTGGCACTCTTAACTCACCTTAAAATAAAACAGAAATCCTAGAGTACAATTTGTTAACCTATGTGTGTGTACACACACACACACACACACACACACACACACACACACACACACACACACATATATATATATATATATAAACATAAACATACATTTACAGCTGCATGCCATAAAATTGTTAATTGTTTAACTAAATACGAAACAAATAATAAGTTGACCTGGGGAATGCCAAAAAGAAAAAGAATCATAACTATGAGAAACGACATGGCGGTCTGGTCTATGACTTAAACAGTAAATAATTTCTACATATAGTTGACAAGTTAAACTAGTTGCAGCCGACCCAAGTAATCATGGTAGGATTTGTTTAATTTCATTAAGTACAATTTCATTAACAGAAATGAATTACCCATTAGCTATCTCAGGCTGTGACAGATCATCGATATCAAATACTGTGTCAGCAAGACCACCAGTCTTCCTAACAACTGGGACCTGAAACAATCATTATGATAACTCACATCAATATTCTTTGAAAATACTTTAAGCCCATTGTACATGTGAATATTCTTTAAACAGAAAATGGTACAGCTAGTCTTTCGAGTCAGAACTTTATGTTATATTGACATAGGGCATGTGAAATCACCAAATCATCTAAAAGCTTAAGCTGTTAGAGAGGGTGTAACTTTATTATTATATTCTCTAACATGCCCCCTCACGAGTGGCTAGTTTGAGACTACATGTATCAATTCATATTTTCAAGGTGACACCGTGACGGTGAGATTTGAACTCAGGATCTTTTTGTCTGCTCTGATACCATGTTAAATCACCAACTCATCTAAAAGCTTAAGCTATTAGAGAGGGTGTAACTTTATTATTATATTCTCTAATAGGGCAAAGAATGGAACAGAACCCACCCCACTTTCAGATACCATGCCAATACTATTACCACTATGCTGCCACGGCTTTGGCAGAATGCAGACAAAATGTAGTGGGTGCATGTATAATTGGACTTTTTAATGTCTAAGCTATGATTTTTCTTGGTTCAAAGACCACTTAATATGTACCCACAACCAATCAGGGTTTAGATTCTTTCTCAAATAGTTCCCGAATTATATGACCATCAATAACGCAATAATAAATGAGTGGTAGAATTTGGCTGATTATTGTGCAAATACGAGAGCTAGGTTTTAACAGAAGTATATACAGCTCCATAACGCATTCCAATCATCTGAGCAAGTCCACATGGCTCATATATGGAAGGAACCAACACCATGTCTGCTGCAGCATAAAGCATGTGTGACAACTCCTCGCTGCATAGTGCATGCCACAACAAAGCACAAAGAAGAAAATGTTAATCTGATGAGTATTGATGTCAGTCCACTGAGTTTTCTAGGATATCAAAGTAGTACAAACAAGAAAATGTATATCTGATGAGTATTGATGTCAGTCCACTGAGTTTTCTAGGATATCAAAGTAGTACAAACAAGAAAATGTATATCTGATGAGTATTGATGTCAGTCCACTATGAGTTTTCTAGGATATCAAAGTAGTTCATATCATTAGGAGAGGTACTTCAGCTACTGTAAGAAAGTAAGTCTCAAACTTATAACTGCAAAGTACCTCAAAGAAAAAATTGTTTACAGTTTTGGGGGAAATGTCGATTAAAAGATATGGGAAAAATAGCCCTTTAGTGTTCCAAGAAAATTTACCTATACATTAAAAGGATCCGGATGCTGGGACCTTCGTTATGCTACAAAAAGTTAAATAATTGATTTTTTTGTTAGCTTGACATGTTGACTGCACAAAAATAAAAGACAAGTTCAGATTCAAAGAATGCATTTTCACGAGTTCTATATTTTTGAAACACAAAATATCTTTTTTTTTATTCATATCGTATAATTTACAAGCTTCCTCCATTAAAGTAATTAGTTTGTACAGTTTCAATAGCAAATCAAGAACTTCCAAGCAAACTCTCATTAGAAAAATTAATAACCAATATTCTCCAACACAAGTAAGAATTATACCTATGGTTCCACTGGCACTGGAAAAAGAGAAGGATACTTTAGTATGAAAATAACAGTTGAACAACATATATATAACTTGTCTGTCAAGATTGGTTTATATTATTATGGGTAAATTACACTAACCTCCCCTGAGGTTTATGAAAATTACACCGACCTCCCTACTTTACCTGAAAATATACATATACCTCCCTCTTGTAAATTTTTTTTTCAAAATGATGAAATTACTCCTTTTATTTATTTATTTTTGCATTTTTTCAATTTTGACAAATTTTTCTAATTTTTTTTTTAAATTTTTTTTTATTTAAAAACAAATTTAAGATAAATAACTTATTTTTATTTTATATAAAAATAAATTTAAGGTATTTATCAATATTTATTTGAAAAATGAAAAAAAAAATGGTCAAAGTTTAAAAAATTGAAAAAAGAAATAATGAAAGGAGTGACAGGAGGGAGGTATTTGTATATTTTCAAATAAAATAGGGGAGGTCAGTGTAAGTTCTGAAACCTCAGAAGAGGTCAATATAATTATCATAAACCTCAGGGGAGGTCAATGTAATTTACCCTATTATTATTGTTACTATTTTTATTATTCTCAATATTTTGTTCCTATATATATCTATTATATGCAGAATAAATCATTTTTAACAAAAAAAAAATTCAGCAACTCATAGTAGAAAACTCAGAAAGGACCTAGACCGTGAAAGAACCATGCACCTTAGTTTAGATGAACAAACTTTCTCACAGATTCTGCAGTGTGTCTAGTAAAGCCTTTCATTGAGGTATTAATAGAACCTGAATTTTTTTTATACAAGGAAACCAAGGGGGTGTTTCCATATACCAAAAAACAATTATTCACTCATAGAGTTCAAAAAAGACAAAAAAACTATCTATGGACAAGGCTGAGCCCCCTGATAACCAATAAACTATACTGGGATTTTTCCAATTACTCGTACAATAAAACTCACTGAAGTAAGTACTGGTCATCCAGCAAGACAAAGAGGTCAATAAAATAAAAGCGCAACAATAATAAGAAAGAAGATCAAAATTTAAGACACAATAACCTCACTTCCAAAACAAAAAAAAAAAAAAACAAGGGTAAATTATATTGACCTCTCTTGAGGTTAGGTGATATTACACAATTTTCTCGTGATTTGGGAAATTACACTAACTTCTCTTGAGGTTTATGTTCTATTACAACTTTCCCCTTTTATTGATCAACCATCAGTTGACCTAACAGAAATAGATGACATCAACTAAAACTTTTTAAAAAAGACAGTTTTACCCTTATCCAACCAATGCTTCCAATTATATTCTTATATAGTGAAATCAATTTCAGCATATTGCCGCCCATGCGAAAGTGAGAATTATTTATTATTTATTTTTTCTGCAGAGACCTCTCATCTCCTTTTTCATCTCCCCTATTTCTTCTTCAAAGAAGAAAAGATGTTTGCAGCAAAACCCTTTTCTATCTCTTCCCCTTTTCTATCTCACCTCTTTTGCATACAGATCTACAAGATTACTTGCAACAAAACACAAAACACAAATCACTAATCACTCCCTTTACTAGATCCTTAGGGAAACTTGGTTCCACTCACTCCATTCGCATCTGACATTCTGTCTGCAAGCTAACAAGAGTCGCCTTGGTCCATGAAGGAAAAGCTCAAGCTATATCTCCTTGCTCTGGTAGCTCAAAGCCCACCGGTCCTGTCAACCTTCAGCTTACTTATCTAAGAAAAAAGGGCAGGATGATAATTCATTAAGAGCCATCAATCCGGCCCAAACAGCAACCAGAGCTGTATGCATTATTTATATATATATATATATATATATATATTCACATAGGAACAGATTACTCCAAATATTTAAATGATATATATGGTTTCATAGAGCAATGAAAACCCACTCTTTCTTAATTTAGATTAATGACATATTTATATATATATATATATATATATACACACACACACACACACAACATATGAACATATATAGTGTCACAGAACAATGAAACTTGATTCTCACATCCATATATAACTAGGAAAGGAGGGATTCTATGGTGGTAAATCAAACATAAATCGACACAGAAACCCAAATGAATTGGGAACTCAAGAAATTCAGCAAAAAAGATCAAGAAACCCTAAAATTGGAAAGAAGATTGAAACAGTAAAAATCCTAGTTTTGCTGTGTCGTTACTGCGTTGCTATTGGCATGGTTGGTCTGATTTTCCCCATTACTTTGCAACTGTTACAGCTTGGATTGGGCTTTCATGGCCATGATATTAGCAACCACATTGTGTAGTTGATTGGGTTGTTTCTTCCACATTGAATGCATGATTCATCATTGTCATTTGCTTTGTTGGTGATTGGGAGGAGAGTGACATAATCAATGCTGGGACCATTCTGCCATTGTCGGTGTCGGCTGCGATCGGCAAAGAACACACCATGCCAAATGTTGGTGACCAGTCCATGGTTGAGTTTGTACCCTCATGGTAGGTTCACACAACTTAGACGCATTGCTCTCACTCACTATATCGCAACAAATCTCTGCCTTTGCAATTTCCCTTCTCCTTATTTAGAGCTTTATTTCAACTCTGAATGAATTGGTGAACTGATGTTGTGTGTGTGTGATGCTGCCTTTTACAGGGATGAGGTTAAAGAGTTGACCAATTACAGGGATGGAGGACAAATGAGTTAACCCAGTGATTTAACTCATTCTAAATTGAATACATTTTGCATTTTATTTATATGTAATGAGGATAAAATAGTCTTTTCATCTATTTCTGTTAGGTCAACTGACGGTTGACCAACATAAGGGGAAAGTTGCAATGTAACATAAACCTCAAGGGAAGTTAGTGTAATATCACCTTATTTCAAGGGAAGTCGGTGTAATTTGCCCAAAAACCAACAACAACAACAACAATATTATTACATTACGATCCGTGCATTATATTATTACATTATGATCCTTGCATTATATATAATCAACAAACCATTACCAGATTTGCAAGACCTTCAAATTCTCTTTCAACCCGACCATCCGAAGCTTTTCCCAGCACAATCATTTGCCCACCCTACAAAATACTCCCAATATTTAGAGCATAAAAGCATCTATTAGATCCTGTCTTGAGCTTGGCTGAATTAATAAAGTCAGCTTTCAAGTTTGAAGGAATGAACAATGACAAAAGAACAACATCAAACTTGCTAGAATTTTTAAAACGAACATGTAACAACGACACAATAATGATGCACCTATCTTGGCCTTATCACTGTGCCAAATACCTGTATGTATTGAACACTGAGGCCCATGACCATGCCCTTTTTGCGTAGGATACACACAATGATTTTTACTTAAACACTGCAGCTGCCCAAAACTCTAAAGCATGTTTATCAAATTGCATGGTCACTAATTTGAAACCCTTAACAATGTGCATACATGTACGGGCAGCTGCAAATAATGTTGGATACATTCCGCAAACTGTTATCCAAATGACAAGTAGAAGTTAAAATTTTAGAAGCATAAAAAGAATTATGGAATAATAGAATTCTTGTTATCATGAGTAGCACAAAGCTGGCTTGACATATGAACCTGATTAAACTACACAAATAATAAATAAGTCAGATACCGTATTTGACTCAACTCAACTTAACAAAGCTGTATCACAGTTATTTGGGGTCAGCTAGCTACCATATTTGACAATATGTCTAAAACCATTGACAGGAGAGAATCAAACCAGTATTGTTTCATAAGATATTTCAGGAATCTCAATGCAAAAAAATGTCAGAAAAAGTTTTCTTATAAGCGTTAGGACTTCCTGGAAACAGCAAGCAGCACAGGGATGGAAATTTCTTTCAGAAGTGTCTTTGAAAGCCAATGAAATCTTAACTCAATTCAACAAAGCCACATCCCAAGTATTTGGGGTAGGCTACATGAATCTTGTCTCGCCATTCTGCTCTATTCGCTTCACCTAAGGGAAATGACCTAGCATTATGCAATTAATGTCAATGAAATCTAATCTCATAAAATGAAGAGACACATCGAAGAAAGCGTTGTCTAAAAATTTGATTATTATTTAAAAGGTATAATATCACCATCATCATCCTGCGAGGACAAGCAGTTGGAATTTTTTTTGACCAAATTCCAGAGAGTTGTCCCCATCCAACTTGACAAATCCCAATTACTGCTGCTGCTTTGTTTTTCAAATTGTAGAAAAGCTACATGGTCCAGTCATTGCAAAGGGGGTAGGACATATTTGTGAAAACTTCCTATGACTTCATGTAGGACATATTTGTAAAAACTTCCTGTGACTTCATGTAGGACATATTTAGCTACCATGAGAATTTGCACGTTATTATTTACTTCAAAGGTGGCAGGCCATGGTCCAAGCCAGGAAACTATCACTCAGGTTCCTTGACTCAACCCCCATATACATTTGCTCATAGCAGTTTTCTCAAGTCCTGTACCAGTTTATAGAGTTTTCCTAAGGTTTCCAGTAAGGTTGGGGTTAAAATCTTTTTCAGTTCTATAATGTCCGTAACCATCATTTTATACTTATAAATATAGGATTATGCATTTTATCATTTTTTTCTAAGCCATAGTGTTTTTCAAAATAAAATGCAATTTACGAATATATTGCCTTCCACTCGAGATCATGATTAATTTTAGGGTTCAAACAAATGAAACCTAAGAAGCATGGACATGGGACATGGATACGACATGAAATGGACACACGGACACAACATTTCTCAAAAACGTTGGACATAGATAAGTCGAAGACATGTTGAATATTTTTTATATAACCATATAATAAAGGAGATGCATGTATGATAACACAAGGAATGTTCTCTCAAATATGTGACAGTCTTTTGACATGGTTGAGGAAGACAACGAGAATGGAGAGCTTTTCCATATCATTGAAAGAGGATTCAATGTGATACGGAGGTTGTGGGTCATGAGATTAGAGTTGGAGTGGTTGTGTTGTACTCTGGAGGTGGTGTCAAAGGGGAAGAGGAGGACAGAGTTTCTAGACGGCCACCATGTGAGGAACAGAATTTTGCGACTATGGAAAGGATCAAATGGTAGGGGGAATTTTATAAGGGTGGAGGGAGCGTCAGGGAAGGGACTCGAAAGTTCGAAACATCTTCTTGCCCGAAGATGGTTCTAAAGGGAGGTGGATGGCGGTGGTCTAAGCGTTTAGGAGTTTGGGGTTGTCCAAACCCAAAAGAGTTAAGAAGAACAACGGGTTGTTTCTGGAAGTGTCAAGAGTTGGGTGATAGCCAATAGAACCAATCATCGTGGAGATGGGTCCAGAAGGAGAGTGGGAGGATATGAGAGTGCATTTGGGCTTATGTGAAGGGCTGATGAGAATGCAAAATGTCATATTTTTCTCCCTTAATGTTTAGTCTTTTATACTTATTTGGTGCCTAAATGTACTCATTATTTTTATATTTTGATTTAGGATGCAAATGGAGACACTAAGTGCAAAACGAAGCTAATTGGGCGATTTTGGACAGTTTCGACATCGCTTTGTAATCTGGGCATAACTCTCTCAGCTGAGCTCCGATTGAGATGATTCAAGATGTTGTGGAAAGCCAAGAAAAAGGTCTACAACTTTCATGTTTTGAGTTTTGAAAGATTCTGGCTGCATCAAGGTCGACATCGGGCTTGAAGTTGCTGCACCTGAACTGCGGACGTTCCTTAGCTGCGCAAAATTCTAATGCGCAGGTCCATGCGATTTATTTTTGGAAATTCTAGATCTGGTGCGCAAGAATTCCAATTGAAAACACCACTTTCCTAGTTTTATTAGGACTTTATTTTATTTTCGTTAATTAGTTAGATTTGGGTATTTTTATTTTAGGATAATATTTAGAATATCTTTAGGAGTTCTAGTAGGCTTCCAACACTGAATTAATGTGTAAAAGGAGGATTTTAGATCAGATTTGACGTCTCTCTCTCTCTCTCTCTCTCTCTCTCTCTCTCTCTCTCTCTCCCTTCTTCTAAAAAAACTTCTCCTTCAAGTTTTTATCATGGCCTTACGTGGCTAAACTTTTATAATTGGTTGAAGGAAACGGAAGTTTCGGAATCAATAAATCTGTGAGATCTAATTTGTTTTTATTGTTCAATTTATGCTTTGAGTTTCGGATGTTCTTCTGTGCTTATTTTCATGATTGTCTCGTTTAATTACTAGGACGCCTACTAGTTTATTATTCGTTGCAATCTACTGCTAGGTTAGATATCAAATCTGTAATTGTTTGATCCTTCTAATTTGTGAAGCAACTAAGATTTAATGATTTGCTGCGTCAGAAATTACTAGATCTTAGGAAGAAAGTTCGACTAAATTAAATACAACCGCTTGTGCTTGTGTTGTTTAGCTTCATCGATCTCTCTAATTCATAAGGCCGGTACTAGATTAAACCTTTAGTGCTTGTCTTGGGTTGTTTAGTAGTTAGGGTTAATTAGATCGCTTGTTTTCTAATTAACTGGACTAAGGAGAGATAGGAAAATAGTTCCAACGGTAAATATTCAAAGTGTGAATTGATATATACTTGCATTGATGATCAGTTGTAAAATTCCGATGGTGGATGTTGACTTAGACCAATGTTTCTTCTTTTGATTGATTTCGATAATTTAATTTGAATTGTTCCTTAGTTGTTTTTCTTAAAATTGTTTTCGTTATACTCAAACTTCCCCCCCCCCCCCCCCCCAATCCTTGTTCACGTAGCATAAAACTAGGCTAGATACTTTCTGTGGGAACGATCCTTACTTGCTCTACTAAATGTATTTTTAGGAGTTTGGGTTTATTTTTTTGGTTGCTTGCGACAGCACACCAAGGGCGGATGGAGTATTTACAAAGGTTTATTGTGGGGAGATTTGGTGATATGAATATTCAAGTGCCGGAAAGACCGAGGGTCCAATGATGGGCTGAAAGACAATGGAGGATACGGGTGGGTTTGAATGTGCTGGATTTAAATGGAGATAGGTTTTTATTTGAACTTCTGTCTATAATGGAGGTCAATAGGATCCTTAGCCAGAAGGAATGGAAGTTCGAAGGGCTGCTTGTGTTTTTGCAACCATGGTCACCGACAGGATGTTGTGCTAAGTCAGGAGAGAAGGGGCTGATTTGGGTGAGGCTTATCGGTTTGCCGGCCTTTTTACGGAGTCTCGAGGTGTTCAGAACAGCCGGTGATCATTGCGGTGGGTTCGTGAAATTCAATGAGTCCACGATAGAACGAAGGCGACTCTAGTGGGCAAGAGTGCAGGTTAATGGCAGGGTGGAGGATATTCTGGCTGTTTTCCTAATTAAATGTAGAACGTGGAACTTTGTAATTCCAGTGTGGTCGGAGGTGGGGCCTCTGTACTTGGAAGAGGGGCATGGCCGAGGGGAGTTGCAGCGGTGGCATAATTTGAAAAAGGAAAAATGGGGGAGATGGAGGTGCAAGCGACTATGGCGTGTGAGGTGAGGAACCTACCAATGAACAGAGGGGGGAGGGGGGGCAGGTGTTGATCATCACGGGCTCCTTTTCTACATGGTTAAGAGCATTTAAATTTCAAACAAGGGGGTCTCAGATGCTTGATGCGTGGCTATGGTAGATTAACGGGCTGACAATTTGATAAGAACTATGGTGGGTTTGGGCATGGGCCATCAAGGTGGAGAGGAGAGGAGATCGGATAGGTGGGCTCAGCAATAAAAAAAGGCCCAGTTTGCTAACAAGGAAGTGGGGGAAAGGAGTGGTGGCAATGAGGGATTGGGCCAAGCCCAAGAGGCTAGGAAATATTCCTAGGCTGAGAGGGCCGAGGGGCCTAGAGTCAATGGCCAAGCAAGGAGCCAATTGACGGGCAAATTTTCTGAGGTCTAGGTGAATGGGCCGGAGCCCAGCTTGCGGCACAGTGGTAAAGGCATGGAGACGGGTATTTCAGGGGAGGCAGAAATGCAGTTCAATCCTAATGGGGTTAGTGGGGATGGTTATTAGGGACAGAAGGGAGGGGGGGACATAGTAGAGAGTTGTGGCGCAATTCACGCCATGGTGGATGAAGGGAAAGGAATGGAGGATGACATTGAAGGTATTAGGACAGATGTGGGGTCGGCTCTACCAACTGATGACGATCAGAGGTTAGAATGGTATGAATCAAATCAGAGCAGCCTTCCGGATGAACGAGATTTTCTACATTAACTGGAAAATAGCTTTTGTAAAGAGCTTTTTCAGCAAAAGGGATGCATGGAAGTCGAGAGCCCATTGTTGTGGAGGAAGAAATGGGTGGATCGATCTAGAATGAGAGTGGGAAAAGAATGGATTGGTAGCCTCAGCTCAGGGTGGGGAAACCGTTATACGGGAGCAGCGGGCTACAAAGGACCTTGTTGAGTGCATCACGCTAGCTGTGGTGTGGCCAGAGGATCAATCGACTGGTTTGTCGCAAGCAGCAGAGCCATACACACAGGAATATGTGCGGCAACATCAGTTGGTGACTACTGATTGGGTGTTCAGAAGAAATAGGAAAGGTTCGCAGGATCTTGGGTGTCTCTTGCAGTGGGTTCGAAGAAAGATTGATGAACCTATTCACAGAAATAGTGATGTGCAACAGGCAGCCAAGGGTGCGTGGAAGCAAGGACTCAGAGAGAGATAAGAAAGAGAAATCAGCAAAGAGGTTGAAGAAGGCCCTGAAGGAGTTGTCTTGTTGAGTAAATTACAAGGCCATAAAACAGCTGGTGGTGGAGGAATGACAGGGTGAGTTATTGAGGTCCGGTGCTCCATGAGTCTCAGAATTTTTTCATTGAATGTGTGGGTTAAATGACCCAGATAAAAGGGTTTTAATTAAGGGTTTGATAAAGGAATGGCAGCTTGAGGTTGTCTGTTTGCAGGAGACTAAGGAGGAAGGAATAGGGAGGGGTATGGTTATGGTTCAATCTATTTGGGGTTCCAGATGGGTTAAATCGGCTGTGTTGGATGCTCGGGGTACGGTGGGTGGGATTTTAGTTTCCTGGGACTCAAGGAAAGTCAAGTGCATAGACCAAAAGGCGTGGGCTTTCTCAGTTTCCAGTAAGTTTCGTATGGCTTCTAACTGTTTTCAGTGGGTGTTTTCTGGGTTTATGGGCCATTGGTTGATGGGGAAAAAAGGATGTTATGGGAAGAGTTGCAGTATATTCCGACCTTGTGGCAGGATCCCTGGGTGTAGGAGGGGACTTTAATGTGGTTCGATCCCCGGATGAAAGGTTGGGTGGTGGAAGACTGACTACATGTATGAAAGAATTCAATGATTTCGTTAACAACAACATGTTGCTAGATTTTCCTTTGGAGGGGGAGAGATTTACTTGGCCCAGTGGACATCAAAAGCCAGCAATGTTGTGTCTGGACAGATTTTTGTTGTCTAATTCGTGGGAGAATGAGTGCCCCAGAATTTCACAGAAGTGCCTTCAGCTGCAACCCTTGCCTATTCTTGAAAGACCATGGCAATCCATCTCCATGGATTTCATTTCAGGATTACCCAAGGTAGATGGATACAGATCAATTTTTGTGATCGTTGATCGGTTCTCAAAGTATGGGGTCTTTATCCCAGCACCACATGCATGTCCGGTAGATGTGGCTGCAGAACTGTTTTTCCAGAATGTGGTGAAATACTTTGGGCTGCCAGAGGATTTTATTAGCGATAGAGACTTAAGATTCACAGGCAGGTTCTGGACTGTTCTATTTGGGCTGATGGGCTCAGAACTGAAATTCTCCACAGCAAATCATCGTCAGACCGATGGCCAAACGGAAAGGATGAATGCATTATTGGAGGAATACTTGCGACACTATGTGACAGCAAGCCAAAAGAATTGGATGCAGCTTTTGAATACTGCCCAATTCTGCTATAACCTGTATAAATCCTCTGCAACAGGGCTTAATCCCTTTGAGTTGGCCACTGGCCAACAGCCCCTCACTCCCCATGAGGTGGCCAAACAGCGGACTGGGGGTCAATGTCCAGCTGCTTATCGTTTTGCTAGGGACAAATAGGAGCTGTTGGATGAAGCAATTGACAGCCTTGGCAAAGCACAGCAGTGGATGAAGAAGTATGCGGATAGAAACAGACGGGCCCTAGAATTTCAATTGGGAGATCAAGTGCTGTTGAAATTGACTCCCCAAATCTGGAAGAAGATCAGCAGTAAATCAGTCAAAGTAAGAAGAACCAGATCAGCAGTTTGAGAAAGATGTCAAGAAATTCTTTCTCACAAGACCCAAGGTCAGAGTAAGAAGAACCGGTGGACTGATTATCTGGTTCAGTGCAAAGGCAGCAACGAGGCTGATGCTAGTTAGGAGAGAGATGTGACCTCTGTGGCAATTTGACTGACAGATTCGAGGCTGCTGGAACAATCCAACGAGGGCGTTGGATTCCTCTGGTAGGGGTGGTTTGTTAGCCCCTTGAGGGCTTGACAAGGCCACAGCATGGTGAGCCTCAACCAATGCCAAGGCCTTGTCAAGCCCTCAAGGGGCTAACAAACCACCCCCACCAGAGGAATATGTCGCTCAAATTGCCACAAAGTCACATCTCTCTCCCAACTAGCATCAGCCTCACTGTCGCCTTTCCACTGAACCAGATAATCAGTCCGTCGGTTCTTCTTACTCTGTCTTGTGGGGGGTTTGGCGCTGCCAGAAGCCCATTTAGGTTTTAAAACGTGGCTGAAGGCGGATGGGTTTACTGATTTGGTGGATGGGTGTACTGATTTGGTGGATGGGTGGTGGCAAGCTTATGAGGTGGATGGAACTCCAAGTATTCGTATAGCCAGAAAAATGAAGTTACTAAAAGAAGATCTCAGAAGGTGGAACAGAGAAGTTTTTGGGATCATCCAAGTCAAAAAACAAGAGATCCTGCAACAAATAATGGAGCTGGACAAAGAGGAACAGGTAGGCCCTTTGTCGGATGAGGCGAAGGTTAAAAGGGACGGACTGAAGGGTTAGTTTGGGCTAGTTTTAAAATCTGAAGAGATTTCTTGAAGGCAGAAATCTGGGCCTTATGGTTAAAGGAAGGGGACCGGGGTGGCTTTGGCTCATTATAGAAGAAATAGAATCTCTTCTATTGTCATTGGGTTTGATCAGAATCTGTACATGGAGATTAGCCAGTGGAGGCCTGGACTGGATGACTTCGTAATGGTTAGGCTGAATGGGGATGAGGCTGCAACTTTGGAAATCCCCTTTGTTGAAGAAGAAGTAGTGAGAGCCTTGGAGACTTGTGACGGGGATAATGTTCCGGGGCGAGAAGGTTTTACTAAGGTTTTTTTCAAAAAGTGTTGGAGAGTGGTGAGGAAGGATGTGATGGCAGTTTTTGGGAGCTTTCATAGGAATGGGGGCTTGAGCGTAGTCTCAATGCTTCCTTCATTACTCTTATTCCTAAGAAAAAGGGAGTAGAAAGTATGAGGGATTAAAGCAGTTTATGGGCAGCAGCATCTCTCGAAATCAGAATGCCTTTGTGGGGGAAGGAAAATTCTTGATGCGACTGGCAATAAGTGTATTGATGCAAGGAGGAAACAAAGGAAAGACGGGTTAGGGTGCAAGTTGGACATTGAAAAGGCATAGTAATCATGTTAATTGGGATTTTTTGTTGGGCATGATGAGGAAGTTGGGCTTTGGGGAGAAATGGAGTAAGTGGGTGGAGGCATGTATTTCGACGGTGTATCTTTCAGTCTTAGTGAATGGTTCCCTGGAGGGTTTTTTGAGGACTTCTAAAGGTTTGAGATCAGGGGGACCCCTTTTCCCCCCTCTAATTTGTGAATGTGATGGAGGCCTTCAATCGGCTTATGGTTAGAGTTAAGGAAGTGGGCTTGTTGAAGGGTTTCATAGTGATGGATAGGAGGGGTTGCGGGGTTGAGATCTCTCATTTCTTGTTTGCAGATGATACTATTATTTTTTGTGAGCCCTCAATTCAGTAACTTCATTTTATTCATTGCATAGGTTGTGTCGAGCTTGCAGATTAACCTCGCAGAAAGTAATCTCAATCCAATTGAGGAAGTGCATAGGATGGAGGAATTAGCAAACACATTGGGTTGTCGAGTGGGGACTCTTCCTTCGACGTATTTAGGGGAGCCTCGGCAAGATTATGTAGGGTGTGGGATCCAGTGGTGGAAAGATTCCAGCGTAGATTGGCGGGCTGGAAGGGTCAACTTCTGTCTAAAGGAGGGAGGCATACTATATGTCTTTGTTTCCTATGCCAGCGGTGGTGAGTCGGAGGTTGGAAAAAATTCGGAGGGACTTTTTGTGGAGGGATGAGGAAACAAGGAAGATCCACTTGGTGAGTTGGGACAAGGTTAAGAAACCAGTTTCCTTGGGTGGGTTAGGGTTGAAGGATTTGAGAATGTTTAATTAGGCACTTCTTAGTAAATGGTTGAGGAGGTTCGGGGTGGAAAAGAGGACGTTGTGGAGGGCAGGTTATTACTTCTAAGCATGGGTGTGAGGAGGGAGTTGTTCGGGTAGGGTGAAGGGGCCTTGGTTGTGGGGTGTTATTCAGGGGGGTTGGAGGGAGTTTTGGGAGCGGGTGAGGTTCGATGTGGGCTTGGGGTCTCGAGTCAAATTTTGGGCGGATGTATTGTGTGGGAATGAACCTTTGAGGGTGAAATTCCTAGCTTATTTGGTTTGGCTTGCGATAATGGAGTTTGGGTGAGGGAGTGCTATGAGAGGGTTGGGAATGATTTGGTGTGGAGTCCTAGATTTAGGCATTTTCTATAAATGTTATCTCTATAGTTGATTTTTTTTGGTCGTTAAGACCTTTGTAAGGATATTAGTAGGTTGTACTTTTGAGTTTGCCCGCCTTAGGCACCATTTATATAATACACTTTACTTTAAAATAAAATAAAATTGACCATATAATAAAACTTAACATTATTTCAATCAAAATTGGTATAAAAACACAAATCACAACAATATTATTAAGATATCAATAGAACAAAGCCATTAAATAAAAAATTCAAGAACTTTTTCATTTTACTATTAACATTCACGATCCAAGTTCCAAAACAAATTTACTAACTATTACACAAAATATGTTTGTTTTTGTGTGTGTGTGTATTTATAAGTGTGTATATATATATAATATCCATTTATATATCTATTTAAAGTATGGGTTGTTTTCTGTTTTACAATTTTTGAGTTGACAAAAATACCCTCGAAGATCAATTTTATTCCTCGGATAAATTTTTCCACACTTTATATGGGTTGTTTTCTGTTTTACACCTTTTTTGAGTAGACGAAAAAGCCCTCTAATACCCTCTAAGATCAATTTTATTCCTCAGATAAATTTTTCCACACTTTATATAGGTTGTTTTCTGTTTTACACTTTTTTTTAGTAGACAAAAAAAGCCTCTAATACCCTCTAAGATCAATTTTATTCCTCGGATAAAATTTTCCACATTTTATATCGTGTGATGATAAAAATTCCTTTAATTAATTGGACTTCAACTTTTGATACAACACATATACTAACCTTTTTTTCAAATTATTTTTTAAACGTTAATTAAATCATTTGAATGTCTTCTATTACAATTAACTTATATTCAATTCAATTAGAATAACCTCTGATGATAAAATTTCCTTCAATTAATTAGACTTCAACTTGGGATACAACACCTTCAAGTTCACGTCCTAGGCTCCTAAATCGATTGCAAGAGATTTTTGCATCCTATCTATAAATTTGGGTAGAGGAGACACAACTATAATAATTTAGGGTAGTTCTAAATTTGTTATTCAATTGGTTCTAAGTTATTTTATTTAATTAGAACTCTCATTTATTAAACTGAAGTTACCTCAGTCGTTAGTTATACAATTTTATTAGAAGTCTATTTAATTGAAGTGAAAAACCAATATAATTGGGAAAAAATATATTGACGCAATCTACATTTCATTGGAAAGGGAGCATTAAAGCAATCTTAGTCCCAAATTCTTAGCAAGATGTAAATTTTATAAAAAGTCTTCTATTGTTAATGCAAAGGATCACTTCTCCATCACTTATTTAATTTCATTATAATTTAGTAGTTCAATAATTAGTTAATTATTTTGGTATTTTTTTTTTATTGCTAAGAGATAATAGTATTCAAAAAAAGCTCGAGATGGGCAAGGAAACTACAAAAGTCAATCGCTGAGGCCCCCAAGAAAATTTACAAGAGAATCTATACAAGGGGGAGAGGATTTCACATCCCAAAAGTAACTAAGTGTAAGATTCTATCTTTTAATCTAGACAGAGGAGTAATCTTCTCCTAAAAAATCCTTCTATTTCTTTCGTGCCATAAACTCCAAAGGATGCAAAGAGGGATAAGGCGCCAAATATTCTTCACGTCACGAGCAACCCTAGAGTTGTTCCATGCCCACAGCAGATCCCTAAGAGACCATGGCATAACCCAAAGATGGCTAAAGAGAGAGAGCAAGAGATGCCAGACATCCCTAGCGATAGGGCAGCGAATGAAGAGGCAGCTGATGGTCTCTTCTTTCTCCATGCACATCACACATCTATTGGCCAAGGGGAGGCCTCTTCTTTGAAGATTGTCCACCGTCAAAATAGAACCCCACCAAGCAGACTACACGAAAAGAAAAAGCCACCTTAAAAGGGGCATCGGTCCTCTAGATTGCCTTCCAAGGAAAACTGTGAGTACCTTTGCTTGCCAAATGAGAGTAGAGAGAATTGGCATTGATTTGAAGAAAATAAAATAAAATATAATAATTGGTAGTTAATATAAAAACTATATAAATGTAACAAAACGTGTGCAAAACAAAACAAAAAATAGAAATAAAGAAGAAAAATTGAAGTCAATAATCCTAAAAGAAAAAGAATTTAAGGTGAAGTCAAATACTAGTTGTTGAACAAAACGTGTGCAAAACAAAACAAAAAAAAAATAGAAAAAGCAAATTTAAAAATTTTAAAGAAAGAAGAAAAAGTGAAGTTTATAATCAATCCCAAAAGAAAAATAATTTAGGGTGAAATCCAATAGTTATTGGGGGACATATAGATATAACGTTAAAGTGGACTTCTAAGAAAATAAATAAATAAATAAATACTATTATATATATATATATATATATATATAAAAGAACAATTCTTGGCACCAAATTAGTTAGGAGAAACCTCCTCCTACTCGGGTACGTGTCTTAACCACAATTTGTCATGTATGCAATGTAAATGTGCTTTTTAATTTATTTATTTATTTTTATTTTTTAGTTAAAACTACTTAGTCACATGTTATTCATCTGACTTGTGACATGTATCTACGTAGGATGAGGTTTTCCTACCTAGTTTGGAGCCAAGTAGTGTCCTAAAATAATATGGAGAATTCTATCATAAATAACAAAGTTACCACTTTAATTAGAAAACTAAATAGTTAGAATACACCTCTACTACTATTAAAAGATTAAAACTAAGAAACTTACGACTTCAATTAAAAAAATTAAATAATTTGGATTGACTTCTACTTCTATTAAAATTGAGTAACTATGGTAATAAAAATCTAAAATAACTTCCTTTAATTTCATTAGAATTTAGTAGTGTCAATAATTAGTTATTTATTTTGGCATTGATTTGAATAAAATAAAATAAAATACAAATATTATAATTGGTAGTTATATAAAATATATGTGTAAAAAATGTCTGCAAAACAAAAAAAAAAAGAAAAAGAAAAAAAAGATATATAAAAATTAAAAAGAAAGAAGAAAAATTGAAGTCAATAATCCTAAAAGAAAAAGAATTTAAGGTGAAGTCAAATGGTTGTTGAACTAAATGTGTGCAAAACAAAATAATTAGAAAAAATAAATATAAAAATTAAAAAGAAAGAAGAAAAAGTGAAGTTTATAATCCTAAAAGAAAAAGAATTTAAGGTGAAATCTAATAGTTATTGTGGGACATATAGATATAGCGTTAAAGTGGGCTTCTAAGAAAATCGGAAAAAAAAATCCTATTAGCGTGTATAAAAAAATATGGAGAATTCTATCATAAATAATAAAGTTACCATTTTAATTAGAAAACTAAATAGTTTGAATACACCTCTACTACTATTAAAACTAACTTACCACTTCAATTAAAAAACTAAATAATTTGGATTGACTTCTACTTATTGACTCCAATTTCTCCTCAAGAGGTATGGTTTTTTATTTCTTTCTATGTATTTGCATGGTGGGTCTGTGTATTGTTCTTTTTGAAGGTATAGTTTATACCTTACTGATTCAAACGGGCATCTTTAGGCATTTTGTTCACACGTGTAGGCAATACTATTAGCCACCACTAAGGATTAATTGGTTATAACACTTACTCTTATGTTTAAAGTTCAACTTTGGATATCTCACTACTGAAACAAACTTGAATTAAACCTTAAAGTAAAACATCTAATTTAAATATCGAGTCCTTTTTTCTAATTTTGTGGAATTATTACGGGGAAGTTTATAGAGCTTCACATAAGTTCAAAACCACGCACTGCCCTTGATTATTTAACAAAATTAGGTTCCCCAGTAATTAGGTGAGAGTAGAAGTTTAAACTGATGTTTTTGGGAGCAAAATATGCAAACCCCTATATCATTCTGATTCTAATATGCATATGGTGACACTAGCTATGATATGTGCTATAAACTTATTTCCTTGGATTTTTGGTGGTATTTGTTTCTTTATTTTGTTTTGTCATGGTCAAGTCAATTTTGAAATATTGAAGTGCTCTAGGGGCTCAACATCATTAGTTACAATTTTCTTACTTAATTGGCCCAATTTTTTTTGGTAAGCTTTATTGGCCCAATTTTTCCAAAGAAATACAAAAAGATATTGACAAAAAAATTTGAAATATTTTATTTATTTAAGGAAAAAGTGAATATTTATTAAAACTAAAGTTGGTGGGCAGGAAGGACTAATTCAATAGTCAATACCAAACCCTTCTGTTTCAGGGAAAAATTGGTAGGCATAGGATGAAAATGGCAGGTACTTAATTTGAGAACTTTGGTGTTCTTGGTCTCAAGAAATTCAACCCATGAGTTAAGATAGCAAGATGTTATTATTATTATTCCTGATTGACAGTGATGAAAAATGAACCCTTCATCCTACATTTTCCTTTTATATGTAATGCAAGCACTAACCATTATATTACAACAGCTATTGCACAATAAAAAAGATGAGAAAAGGTGTTCTTATTATTTGCCAGAAGTTCAGGGGCAGTTCAACGCTTCCCTTTTTACTCACGATGTAGCAAGGCATAGAAAAAAACTTCTGCTAGCATGCTGTTTATTAAGTGGGGAATAATTTCCAAGTAGGTTGGATGTTCTATTCTGTAAAAACGTTCTAAAGGTACCTTCTTAAAGTAACTATTTTGCCCTTTTTTTTAACTGTGGCCATTAATATTATTGTTGGTGTTGCTATGTGTGTGTATTTATGTCACAATTTTATAGTGTTTGTCTCACTTTTATTTTTAATTCCTTTTAAAATTGTCAAATTAAAATACTAAAATATAGAAGAAACTTAATCATGTGCAACACACATGCTTTCAACTAGTATATAACCCAACAAACGGAGAAGAAGATGAGAAAAGAGGGAAAATCTCGAGAAAAAAAGAAAAGAAATTTTTTTCAAAAAAATGTCCAAAAAATGTCTCTAACCGTAACGCGACCACTTCATCAGCACTGCTTTTTCTCCCAAACTTGAAGATTAGTAACAATTTTTTCAATAAATAAAATAGCACTGCTTGTTGAAAAAGGTCTAATTCTAAATGATGGTTGTGATTTTTATGTAATTTGTTCCGCCAGGCTACCCAAACTCAAATATAAACTTTGGGCTGAACTTGGTTTGAATAGATTGGGTTTGATTTAGGTACCCATATGTTGGGTTTAGCCTGGTTTGTCCTCCAACCCAACTCAACCTGCCCAAGTTGCAGCTCTCCCCCTTTTTTTGTTGTTTTTTTTTTTTTTGGTGGGGTAGGTGGTTGTTATGTCAATCGATAGTGGCAGAAAAACGAAACACTACTGCATTTTTTTTTCTCTTTTTTTTCTCAAAGGCAATAATTGGCCACGCAATAAGGTAGCCCATTAACATTAACTTAAGGAATTATAGCAAAGAAAATGAGAATACAGTTTCTCCAAACAAAAAGAAACAAACTTTATTCTGTAAACAAAAAATAAAAATAAGTAAATAACTCTAATTAAGATTAAAGAAATAAATTAATAAAATTTCATTAGAGTTCTCTACAAAATTGACATGGACCGAGTACAGCTTTTGTTTTTAATTTTACCTTTTGGATGCAAAAATTTATTTTAACACTCTGTTGTATTTGTTGGAATTGAAAGGCAGTAATAAAAACGAAACGGTTCTAAAATATTTATCAAAGGGGTTTAGAATGTAAAAAATGAAAGTAAGACTGGCTCGTGGGCAGTAGTGAAATTACCTTCTGTTTTTTTTGGAGGGAGGAGTCCATGAAATATAAAAGGCTTTGATTTTTTAAAAATCTTCAAAAAGAGCCTGGGGCTAAAGCAAATTTTCAAATTGGGGGAAAAAGCAGTCCCTCCTTTTCTGTCCACCCATGACAGTGCGTCATGTATGTATATCAGATTGTGCATAACAAACAGCGAGAGAGACAGAGACGGATATTACAAAAATAAGTAAAGCAACAGTAAACTTACAAGTTCTTCGACATGCTTAATTGCATGAGTAATCAAATGAAGACCCTTTTGAGCAACCAATCGAGTAATGCAAACTACCAAAGGTGCGTGGTTGCCAGCTGTAATGCCTCCGGAAGGCAAACCAAGCCCCCTTTGGACAAAATATTTGCATATCTTCTTCCCCTCAGTTTTCTGAGCTGCAAAAAATAAAATACAATTAAGTAAATACAGAAAGCTAAAAACTAATACATCTTTGGACTAGAATGTAAACCCAGAAGATGAGATTAAAGAATCTCTGGCTCTATTTTAAAGTAAAGCAAAAGCTGAAACTAGATTACATCGTATACGAATACAAGATCTTCAATTCACATTTAGAAATGGGTAGACTGGTGAGGCAGAGTTATCACTTAAGTTACAATCCCAATCAGTCATAATGCATGTAAGTCAGAACCAAGGGTAGAAAAGAACCTTTAATCTTAGAAATAAAATAAAATAAATTAAAAAAGAAAGAAAAACCTTAAATGCCAAAGAAAGAAAGCATAACCTTATATGCCACCATCAGCACTTTATCAAACTGAAGGTCAATCTCATTATAATGTAAGATATGAGGACAGTAATAAATGTTTATATATTTTCCGCTCCACGTTTCCTTCAGTTTCAATTTTCAAAACTAACTAATATTGCCTCTTTCTAACCCTCTCACACTTGAAGAAAAAATAAGAAAAATGATAGGTTAAAACAAATTTAAATCACATTAATTTTTAAATACAAAGATTTGCAGATTCAAGATTAGAATGAAACGAAGTGGAATGTTACCATGGAATCTAGCGGGCAAGAAAACATCTGTAGCAGGGTTCCACATTGCAGTATCTATCCCATTTAAAATACCACAATACCTACAGGAGTACATAATATTCATAGTTGGAGAATACTTAGAAGTTCCATACATGCAATCATAAAGGCACATACAAAAAATAGCAAGGAAGATAGGCTGAACTAGCAAGCCAAGTAGAGAGTTAGATATGCATAGAACAGTTCTCCGCTGTAAACAATCCCTGCAATATTCTCACATTTTTAGTATCATGCAACACCATAAGGAAATGCAGGTCTAGAAAGACTAACATCAGAATCCCATATCAATAAGAGTTATTTATTGCAAAGACCCTGAAAATAAGTGTCTACAAGATTAGGTCCTGGTTGAAACAATTTATCTCAAAAAGTCCACGAGATTTTTTATTAATTGGAGACCAAGGACAAGCTCGCTGACGTGTCATATATAATTTTTTCTAAATAACTATTTTACCCCTAAGTGTACGCTTTGTTACTCACACCCACCTGCGTCTCCCCTCCACTGCCAACAAAATTTCCCCAAATCCTTCTGCAACTCTTCGAAATCATGTGCTGCCTGTAAATCTCCCATTGCTGCGCCATTCATAGAAAACTAAGCTTAATCTATGCGTCGAAGATAATGAAGTGAAGATTTAATAATAACCCCAAAGATCCCCCAAAGATTGAAGCTTTTTGCTAAGAGGTTATGGAGTTTGTCTTCCCATTCCCCGCATACCAGCAATGTTTCTTTGGAAGGCCTCTCCCCGTGGGCCTTTCAACCATGGCTGATTTTTGAAGGCATGTTGCACTTTGTGATCGTGGTTTTTACTTTGCTTACACCGTCGTTGGCTTCCACAATTCCAGTAACATTTCTTACCAAAGCACTCCTGCTCTATGTGCGACAACGTTTCTTACCAAAGCACTCTTGCTCTATGTGCAATCGATGTTGAAATTGTTGCCACCACAAATCTCACAGGGGAATCGAGGCATCAGATGGTTTTGGGGAATAATATAAATGAGATATGTGAGCTCAAATTCCTAAGGCTGATTGCAGTGGAGATGTCGAAAAGAATGAGTGCAACCAGAAGAGAAAGTGTCAACCGAAGTTATTGAGACTTCAAAGGCTTTGGTGAACTTCTCTTGAAGTTTGCAGTGAATGCGTAGTTGATAATGGTGGGTAGATTGGTTAGGGAAAAAAATTAAGGCTTCTTGGAATGAGTTACAACATGGGAATTAGGTTACGCAGTAGGTTACTTACATAAAATTAAAGTATCATTTGGTCTTTTTTAGTATCAGAAAAAATTATTTTGGGACATCATTTAAAGTGTTTATAACCAATTAATGTGTATTTGTGTTTTGAGTTTGGGACTTCCACCAGTGAACAAAAAGTGAAATTTCACTGTTTGCAAACTAGTGCACACACTTGAAATATTAACGGGTAAGATACAACCTTTTGAATGAATATATTTCTTTCTTTCTTTCACTTTAAGAAGATACCAAACTTACCTGCAGTATTGTAGAGACATAGCCATTTCCCACCTATATATATCCATAAAAAATTCTGACGTTTGCTTGAAATCAGTGAAATTTCAGAGTCTTCTAATGAACACTGAAATTGCATTGTTTTGTTAAAATGCAGCGAAATTTCACTATGGTAGGACTCTGAACATACAAAATCACTTCTATTTTGGGGATACAATGTTACATTTGAGGGTTTTGTTTGGTTAGCACTTACTAAATTTCACCATTTGTTGTTGGGAAAAATTTCTATTGTGGATTTCTCTCTCCCTCTAATTTTTTTCTGTTTTATCACTGTTGCTGTGGCCCGTGATCATGTGACAAGGACACTGTTTGTGTCCAACAAGAATGTAAGTTGTTTGAGATAGGACTCAAAAACCTTCATGCATAAGAATATGCAACATCAACTTCTGTTGACATGGCAAGGAGTGCAACTCAGGGAAGGTTTGGCCAAAACCAATTGCAACCCTAAAATTTGAACCTTCATATAATGCGTTGCAACCTAACATTTGAAGGATACACAAATTCAGTCTCACATTTTAACTCAGCAGTGTCAGACAGGACAAGCCCACTGCCCAAAATCTGACTACAAGGATACATCCATATATGATTTATGGAATATATTTATGTACGTAAAATTATGCTTGGGTTGGTGTCTCAGCATGTCGAAAAACAATAGAATCTCTTTAGTAACTGATAGAATGAAAAAGAAAATGGCCTTGTAAATTACATAAAATGTTTCCTCAAGTATCAATCCTTTGTTGCCAATTATAAAGGAAGTTTAAAATAGAGAACTTAATTGGGTCACAAGATTTCTGACCCAAATCCAGCCTATTAAATAATTTCAACAGCAAATCTGCTTTTATAACATCTAAAAGAAGTCAACAATATCAAGAACTGAAATGTGACAAAGAGCTTACATCATTAGAATGGAGGTTTGGATCCCTAACCCAAACCCAGCCTTATTATAATTGATAACACGGTCACCAAAAAGTCAAAAACCACTAAGAACTGGTAGGTTTGCTGATTAGAAAGTTTCAACTCTAGTTTACCATGGATACTGTAATACAAATGTACAGTAAAACATTTTATACACTTCAAAAGCAAATAAAGTTACTTTTTTGAGTCTTCAAGCTTGATAGCAATAGCTAGCATATTAGTATTAGCTTATTGTTATCATTTAGGGTAGTTTAGTCCTTCTCCATCTTTTGTTCAGCCCTTCTATAAAGGGTTCTTATAATATTATTCTATTATGATGTAATCTTTGAGATGGATACAGCAATAATACAACTTCTCCTTTCTTTCTTTTGATCTATTATGTAAAATTTACATGGTATCAGAACAGATCAAGACTTGATTTTGCCCTAAAACACATAGAAATCATCTGAGAACGAAAGGAGGGACAAACGAAGTGGTCAGAAGCTTGGGCCTGGTTCAGTTATGTATGAGGAACATTTTGGTGATTTTTGCAGAATTTTTTGGGTTCATTTGATAGTATTTTCAATTTTTCGAATGTTTTTCCATAAAAAAGGGTTTCAATTTTTCTATCTGTTGATCTGAACCTTTTTTTTTCAATTTTGTTGCTTCTAATCTACTCCAAGAGGTGCGATTTGGCCTAGAGAATGTTTGATTGAATAGCCTATGATGGTTTACATCATTTTTGTCTGATTTTAGTGCATTTTGGTGATCAGTTAAGCGTGGTGTGCATGTTTTTCTGCAGTTGCTGCATTCTGATTTGTCTCCTGGCCTTGAATTAGTGTTGCAACTGATAGTTTGGGCTTTTTGTGACAATGCAAGTTGGGTTCTTGTTACTGGAGTCACAAACAATAAGTATTTTGGGGTTTGATCACTCGAGCACTTGTTGGCTTTAGTTGTGAGTTGATTTCTAGTTGCATTTGTTAACTTTAATCAGAGAATTAGAAAGTAAAAGAGAGAAGGGGAAAATATCTTAATGGAAGTAATAGTCAAGTCTGGAAACGTGCAATACATAGAAAAGAAAAGAGCCCTTTATAGTAGGGCTAAATAAAAGATACTGAAAAGACTATACTACCCTTAATGATGAGCTAATACACATAGACTAACATGCTAACTATTCTAACACCCCCCCCCCCCCTAAACTCATGATACGGCAGTGGAAAGCATCGAGAGTTTGTCAAGCAGAAAGCGGAAGTGCAACATCGTGTGGGACTTCATAAAGAAGTCAACCAACTGCAATGTAGAAGTGAGAAAGATAAGAGAAATAGTGCCTAGCTGAAGATGATGGCGCACAAAATGGAAATCAATCTCAATGTGTTTGGTACGCTCGTGGAAGATAGAGTTATGGGCTATTTGAATAGCACTCTTGTTATCACAATACATAGGCGTAGAAGTAGGCAGAGAGACCTAGATTAGCCAACAACCAGCGGAGCCAAACAACTTCAGTTGTAGTGGTAGCCATGGCACGATACTCAGTCTCAGCAGAAGAACGAGCAACAACTGTTTGCTTTTTTTTTTTCCGAGAAACAAGAGAGCTTCCCAGAAAAACACAAAAGCCAGTAGTGGACTTGCGATCCATAGAATCACCAGCCCAATCAGAATCAAAATCAGAATAAGCACGAAGCTCTAAGGGAGAAGACGAAGATAGGAGCAAACTCTGGTGTAAGGTGCCGTGAAGATAGCGTAAGATGCGAAAAACAGCAGTCCAATGAATAGTAGTAGAAGAGACAAATTGGCTGACAATATGAACTACATAAGTGATATCAAGATGTGTAATAGTAAGATACACCAGACTACCAACAAGAGTTCGATATAAAATGGGATTAGTCAAAGAAACTTCATCAGAGGAATTATAACAAACATTGAGTTCCAAAGGTGTCTCAATTGTCCGAGTGTCTGTGAGTTGGGTTTTCTGAATGACATCGAAAGCATATTTAGACTAGGAGAGAAGATAACCTTTGGAAGAATAAGCTATTTCAATGCCCAAGAAATAACAAAGAAGACCCAAATCCTTCGTTTCAAAATGATGATGCAATTGTGACTTTAACAAGGAAATCCCAACAGTACCATCACCAGTAAGA
This sequence comes from Nyssa sinensis, assembly GCA_008638375.1. Classification (NCBI taxonomy): domain Eukaryota; kingdom Viridiplantae; phylum Streptophyta; class Magnoliopsida; order Cornales; family Nyssaceae; genus Nyssa; species Nyssa sinensis. Next base: position 280,917 of record CM018047.1, read on the forward strand.
ATCATGTCATCCACATATAGCAAAAGAACAATACGACCGGCAAAAGTTGAACGAAGGAAAAGAGCAAAGTCGTGATCACTAGCATGAAATCCGACATCACAAATGACTGTAGAAAACTTCTCAAACCAAGCCCGAGGAGCTTGTTTGAGACCATACAATGCCTTGTTGAGTTTGCACACCTCTCCAAAGTGATGAGGAAGACCGGTAGGAGGAACCATAAAGACCTCTTCAGTCAAGTCTCCATTTAGAAAGGCATTCTTGACATCCATTTGGGAAAGATGCCACTGGTGAATTGCTACTATGGCTATAACTGTACGAACGGTGGTCATCTTGGCAACAGGAGAAAAAGTCTCCTCATTGTCAATGCCATACTCTTACGCGTATCCCTTGGCCACCAATGGAGCCTTGTATTACTCAATAGAACCATCAGACCGGGTTTTGATCTTGTACACCCACTTACAACCAACTGCACGATTACTGGAAGGCAAGGTTAGATCACCAATTGCTCTAAAAGCTTAAGCTATTAGAGAATGGGCCAACAATGTATATCAAGATCTTAACACTCCCCCTTGTCGCACGTGAAAAGACAAAGAAAATGCAAACAATGCAAAGGAGAAGAGAGCGCAAATGCAAATGAAGAATAAATGCAAATAGAGAGACTTGAACCCAAGATCTCTCACAACCAAGGCTCTGATATCACAAATATTGTCCAAAATCAAACCAAACAACAATGGGTAACTCAATCGAACCCAAAGAACCCCAAAACGCACCACTTAGAAGGGATTTGAAGCATCAAAACCAATAAAATTGCTCAGAAATCACAGATCGTGAAAATCAGCCAATTTTCCTAAAAATATTAGGAAAATTCAAAAAACATAGCAAACAATCTAAAAAAAAAAAACAGAATACTCCCCATGAAATTCCGATCCAAACCATGTAGGTTTCGCCCCCATCTGATGATGTCAGCCGTACGGACACTGACATCATCATCACCACTATGCTTCATTGAGTTTGCCATGGCTGATACAATGTTCTTAATCAACTTTGGATCTCAACCATGCTCTGATACTATGTTAACTTTAATAAGAGAATTAGAAAGTAAAAGAGAGAAGAGGAAAATATCTTAATGGAAGTAATAGTCAAGTCTGGAAACTCGCAATACATAGAAAAGAAAAGAGCCCTTTATAGTAGGGCTAAACAAAAGATATTGACAAGACTATACTACTCTTAATGATGAGCTACTACACATAGGCTAACATGCTAACTCTTCTAACAACATTGAGTAATATTTGTTGGCTTGGATGAATATTGTGAAACTGGGATTTAGCTGCTGCTTCTGGTGTCCTCCCACTGTTTTAGACATTATTTGTTTTGGCTTGGTTGCAAAATTACTTTGGGACTCATTGGATTGTGTGCTACATTGTATAGATATTGGACTAGTGTTTTAGTTGGATTGTTGCAGTGTGGAGCCCTCTACTGCTTTGTTGGTTGCATTTTTTGCTTGGTTGGTTCAGTGTGATTGTTCTTTGGTTGCATATTGAGTCATAGCTTGACTGCATATTGCATTTTGTGTTTATTGGCTACCCGACAGTGTGGTAATGATAAGTGGGCAGTATTCTAAAGGTAAGGATGGTCACACTATAGCAATTGTACCACCAATAGATGATTCCTCAACATCTGTTACATCTCCATCTTGGATTGCTGAGCAATTGCAAAAGGTTCTTTCAACCTATCAACCTAATGCCTCTTCAATCTCTCCCTGTGTGGGTTCATTCTCCTTAGGGCCTTCAAGTATATCCCAGTCTACTTGGATTTTTTATGGTGATACACATCACATAACCAATGATTCATCTTTATTTGTATCTACTCTCTATCCACCCCCTATCCATGTCCTTGCTACCAATGGCGCTTCTATTTCCTTGGCATGCATTGGATCTATTATTTCTTTCCAGTTATCTATTATTTTCCCCCAGCTTACCTTGAATTGATTTTTGTTAGTCAGTTATTTGATTATGGCTTTGTAGTTCAATTTTCTTCTTCTAGTTATGTTGCACAGAATCCTCTATCTAAGAAGCTGGTTGGGATAGGCTGTAGAAGGGAAGATTTTATATGTTAGAAAAGTTACATGTTCCCATTGTTGTTGTTTCTTCAGTTGATTAACTTCCTTTCTTTTAAGTCCAAATTCATCTAATTTTTATTTATGGCATTCTCACTTTGGTCATATTTCCAATAGTCGTTTACAGTTTTTAGTTTCCATTGGTAGTTTGGGGAATTTGGATTGTCATGATATTTCTGACTGTAGTGGATGCAAACTAGAAAAATTCACTGAATTGTCTCCCAATAAAAGTTATACCATTTCTCATGCACCATTTGATCTTGTTCATTCCGATATGTGGGGACCTGCTCCTATCCTTACCAAAGGGGGTCTAGATATTATATTTCCTTTGTCTATGACTACTCTCGATATTGTTGGGTTTATCGTATGAAGAATCCCTCTAATTGTCTTTCTGTATTCTCTATTTTTTGTGCTATAATACGTAAACAGTATTCTTCTGTTATTAAATGTTTTCGAAGTGCTTTAGGAAGGGGATATTCTTATAATGCCTTTCTCGAGCTTGTCGAAATCTGCCAGTACTATTTTGCAATCTTTATGTGTTGATACTCTTGAGCAGAATGGTGTGGCCGGGAGCAAGCATGGGCACATCATGGAGATTATTCAATTCTCTTATGTTGTCCACTAGTATCCCTAATACTTTTTGGAGGAAAGTTGTTCTTACTTGCAGTCCAGTTGATTAATCACATTCCTTCCATCATTACTTTTGGAGTCTCTCCTTGTTACGGGTTGTGGTCAGTCTCCCAACTATTTCTCCTTGCGTGTATTTGGGGGTACAAGTTTTGTTCTCCTTCCTAAAGTTGTTCGTACCAAACTTTTTGCTCGTTCGATAATGTGTGTATTTCTTGGTTATGGTGAGGAGCAAAAGAGATATCGTTGTTATGTCCTATTGCTAACAAACTTTATGTCTCTTGTGAAATGGCTTTGATGGAACATAATCTTTTTTTTTCTATTCCTTCTAGTTCTCACACTTCGCAAAAATCCTATCTTATTTCATCATGATCCATTTCTTAACAGTGTCCTCTGAATCTTATGTTAATGATATGACTATCCCTGATGTCTCTCATTCCTCTGTTGACCGTCCTCCTATTATTCATACTTACTCTTGCAGGAGCACAATTGTCTCTTCCACAGGTACAACTCCTCTGCCTCTTAACTAGGTTTTGAGGACATGGATCCCACTATTTCTCGTGATCCCAAGCGCATTCGTAGGTGTCCCAATTCTTGTTATTCTGTTGAGCTTCTATTCATTCCCTATCTGAGCCTACCTCCTAAAAGGAGGTTGTTCTTGATCCACATTGGCAACAAGCTATGAATGAAGAGCTTTCTGCATTGCATAAGACCAACACATGGGAATTGGTGCCATTACGTCCCCGTAAACATGCGATTGGTTGTAAGTGGGTGTATAAGATCAAGACTAGATTAGATGGCTCTACGGAATGGTACAAGGCTCGCCTAGTGGTAGATTTACTCAGGAGTATGATATTGACCATGAGGAGACACTTGTTCCTGTTGGCAAGATGACTAATTGCAGTGGCAGTTGTTCGTCAATGGTACATTTCCCAATTAAATGTCAAAAATGCCTTTTAAATGGAGACTTAGTTGAAAAGTTTTCATGGTTTCTCCCCTTGGTCTTCCTCATAATCCCGGGGAGATGTGCAAACTATAGAAGACATTATATGGTCTCAAACAATCTCTTAGAGCTTGGTTGACAAATTTTCTACAATCATTAGCAGCAGGGGCTTTCGTCCTAATGATCATGATTCGGCCCTATTTCTTTAATCTACCTTTGTGGGTTGTATTATTATTCTACTCTATGTTGATGATATGATACGGGTGATGATACAACTAGGATAATGTTGTTGAAATTGCAAAACCACTTTGAGATGAAGGATTTGGTAATCTTCGTTATTTCTTGAGTATTGAGGTAATCTCTTCTCCTAGAGTGCCATTCAAATAACAACTCTGTCTTCCACGAGCGTGCAAAACATGTAGAGATTGATTGCCATTTTGCACACCTCTACCACAACTGAGATCGTCCGATTGTGATGGTTACTTGTTGATCTTGGCATTTCATTGTCAGCTCCTACTCTTATGTATTGTGATAATAAGAGTGCCATTTAAATAGTGAACAACTCTATCCTCCACGTGTACAAAACACATAGAGATTGATTGCCATTTTGTACGCCTCTACCACAACTAAGATCATTTGGTTGCGATGGTTACTTGCTAATCTTGGCATTTTATTGTCAGCTCCTACTCTTATGTATTGTGATAATAAGAGTGTCATTCAGATAGTGAACAACTCTATCTTCCACAAGCGTACAAAACACATGGAGATTGATTGTCATTTTGTACGTCATCATCTTCAGCATGGCACAACTTCTCTTCCCTTCCTTCTACCTTACAGTTGGCTAACTTCATTACGCAATCTCACACAATTATGCACTTCCGCTTTCCGCTTGACAAACTCTTGATGCTTCTAGTTGCACCATCATGAGTTTGAGGGGGGTGTTAGCAGTGGTTAGCATATTAGTATTAGCATATTAATATCATTAAGGGTAATTTAGTCCTTCTCATTCTTTTGTTCAGTCTTTCTATAAAGGGTAATTATTATATCATTCTATTATGAAGTAATCTTTGAGATGAATAAAACAATAATACAACTTCTCTTTTCTTTCTTCTTCTTTGTTTTCATTTGATCTATTATGCAAGGTTTACAAGGCTGACACCCAACACGAATTGACAAGCATTCTACATTGATCCACCCTAGTCCTATTTTTGTAATGCAACTCTATCAAATAGGGTTGAGGCCAAAAAGAACTGCATCCCTGTACCTCTAATCGAATAAAGGAAAGAATCATGGCCAAAGTACACTACAAATGCACCAAGAGAGGAATAAGCAACAATTACAAAAAAAATTGTCTCAATGAGAATGTTATCTTTTCTTAAGAAGGCTCTCTTTCATTTGAGTCCATCTTCAAAACAAAAACTTTCAATGGGATTCCATAAATTCAGGAACTTCAAGAAATAAAAAAGGTTTCAAACAAGAAGATATTCTATAGTGAATAGTATTCAAGAGTTAACTATTTTTACACAGAATGAGACAAAAAAAAAAAAAGCAGTGTTAAATATAAAATTGTGATATCATATGTCATTACCCATTGTTAGTCTCACTTGAATACGTTGCCGGGAGGGATAGACTAGAGATAGACCTAACCTTTCACATTATTTTTGTACAAAGTGGCTACTTGCAGACTCAAACCACATTCTCATGCTTGAAAACCCAAGCATTTTACCATGGCACCCAGTCATTTTTAGAATATCATCAAGGTTTTTTCACATTATATAAAACTGTGATGTGATATTCCAAAAATAGCTTTTATAGCAAAAACATAAATTCAAAGACAGCAGAATACAACTTTATAAAGCAAAAACACATATTACATGCCATAATTCAATTGAATAATACTTATTCAAAACTGCAAACCAGGAGGAGCTTACTTATCACGATTTCTTATCAAAGTGCTGGAAAGCCATCCAGAACAGAGTGTTTCCTTAAGGTATGTTGGAGAGACTGTACTGGAAAATGGAAGAAAAATCAAATATGCGGCAATGATAAAGTTAAACATTGTGTGTGCATTTTTTATTTTTTATTTGGCCTCCAAAGCAACCAAAAAAAAAAGGTACTTTAATTTTTTACTTTGATGTCATTTTCACAAAGAATTCATCTATATAGTCGTATTGGTTTTGTATATCCACATATCGATTTTTTTAACCATATTTTATAATGTTACCACTTTGCGCCTTCATTTAACCATAGTTTGTAATGTCACCACTTTGCACCTACATCTTCCCAGAATTCATTCAGTACTAAAGATGCATGCATGATAAAGCATGTCATAATAGGTGATTTGTTATGCTAGTGAATTTGCATGGCAGAACTTTATGACACCAACTATCTACGTTTAGTTCTACTTGTTCTTGCTTATAAAAGCAAAAAGGTCAAAAGGAGATGAATCAAAGTTCACAATTCATTCAAAACACGATTCATCCTGATATAAAAATTTAAATTAAGAACATAATAAGATTAAAGATTCAAATGGTAAACTGAAAGATTCAATTAAATCAGGACCCAGGATTGAGGTCACTAGGTTTAAGATTCAATTTGACTGGTGGTTATAAGTGGCTTATAATATGCATGTGCATATTTTAAGCCAATTGAACAGCATAGATATGCACATGCATAGATAGATGTGATCTGCAAAGGCGCAAAATCTAGAGCCCACTTACACTATTGTGTTGCTATACACAATGCCTCCTTTCAATAAGCTCAACCTCTCAGGATTATGGCCAATGGTCCGATCATCAAGAGACTGCCATATTGAGACAAATAGAAGAGGCAGATGTTTTAGTTGTTAGCGGTCAATTCATTCAGACCAGCAGGGAATGAGTGGGAAATGACTAAACAAAAGGATGATAAAACCCAGAGATTTTAATCAGTAATATCAATTAGCAAAATATTTTAGCATGAGAAGACAAATATCTAGCTGGATAAAGGAAGGAGTTTCTCTAACAGGAAATTTTCTTTTAAAATTAAACTATTAAAGAAGGCCGTAATAATATGTTTTGACACTCCATGTTTGTGGCTTCACGTGAATGGGCCATCCACTTGAACGAATTATATATTATTGAGGTAACAAGTTTTGAGTAACAGTTCCTGCTCCAATACCATGCTAACAACCAAATATTCTAAAAGCTTAAGCTATTAAAGAGGATGCAACAATATATTTCAACAATGTGGGAAAAAAACCATAACACGGCTGATGCCAGAGTCTTACTACATCAATACTGCTATTTAGCAGAAACTATGAGTTCCCAGTTATGGTTGCTTTGACTTTTCTGGTACAACTACATGGGGCTAGCTTGTTATGAAAATCATGGGAAAAAAATAAAATGATCCACGAGAAGTGCTCACCTTGTCAACAGTTGCATATATCGATCCATCAAGACCACACTTACTGAGTTGTTCTTTGCTGCCATATAAGACAAAGGCAGGTTCATTAGGAGATTTTAACAAACTAGAAAAAAAAAAAAACTTATTAGAATGTTTGGGAAATTTTTGAACTAATAGGAACTTGCACCACTCCAGATTATTTTTTAATACATTCAGTTGCTGAGGTTATGAACTCGATAGTGTTAATAAGAATAGCTTGCAGCAGAATCCATTACCACTAATAAAGCAACACAACTACATCCTTACAGTAATGTCAATTTTAGGCTTATGTAATAGAAATGGCAAAATAAAAGAAATTTGGTCACAGGATATACCTGCACTCCCCATAGTGCTCCATGTTATGGATAGTCAACACTATTCTTGGCTTCTACAAAGTACATGTCAAGATTACAATTGTAAGCAAAAAATGAATTTTTCTCTGATAATGTTACTTCTGACAAATCTCAAAGCAGTAAAAAGTGTAGCAAGAAGCCAAAGGTCCTACCTGGAGTGAGAGCTGATGGTACATATCCCAGTAAAGCATGGGTAAAGCACCTGTCTGCCATTCATGGACATGTATGATATCAGGCTGTGTTCCAGTCACCTGCAATAAGATAACAGCTTGTCAAAAAATCAGAAAAACATGGTTTAAGAATGCAAAATTACAAAAAAAAAAAAAAAAGATGGTTTAAGGGGGGAAAATTCACAAAAGAAGACCATGCCCATAAACATAGTGAAGAACTACAATCAAAAATCATTACAGTTAAGGCATCTCTTATTTAACAAATTGTTTTCTGCCCTTTTGAACCTGAAGGGAAAAAGCAGGAGTACATTAGTTTTCACTCAACTCAACTGGTTTTTGGTTAAAGTTCTCTAAAAGTGGTTAACAAAAGTTTTTCCTGTTCTTTTGAATCTGATGCGCTAAATGCAGGACTTTTTTTATTTTCTTGCTTCAATGGAACAAATTAATGATAAAATTCAAGATTGAACTTAGGTACATTCACAATCATCTGGTTTAAGAATGGAAGATTGACAAGAAAAAAAAAAGAAAGAAAGAAAGAGACCACACGGCCACGCCCATAACCATTGTGAATAACTACAAGCGAAACAATGACAATTAAGGCATCTCTTATTTAACAAATTGTTATTTGCACTTTTGAACCTGAAGGGCAAAAGCAGGAGTACATTAGTGATCTCTCAACTCAAATGGTTTTTGGTTAAAGTTCTTTAAAGTGGTTAATAAAGTTTTTCCTGCTCTTTTGAATCTGATGCGGTAAATGCAGGGCTTTTTTAAAATTTCTTGCTTTAATGGAACAAATTAATGATAAAATTGTACTTACACAATTGTTTTACTCCCACTATGAGAGTTAAGTTGTGATGTAGCCCGAAACAGAGAATTTTATGCTACAAGCACTGAATCATGGATCCAGTATACACAGATCAAGGGCAAATATTGCCAATCCGACTGTACAAAAAATTTTACAATTTTCAGCAGGGAAAGAATTTTCATGAGTATCCAAAAAAAATGTTATTACAACCTATACAAATAAGTCTGGTTCCCGTGAATCCTCTTTGTTAATGATAACTTGATCGCCCACCTCTCGCCCAATAATAGATTTAATCATATCAGAATATCAAATCTAAATTTAACAAAGAAACTAGTGATTCCCAAACTTAGATTAAATATAATTAACCCTTCCTAAGCTAAACATCTAATAAATCAATCTTGTTCCCGTGAATCCTCTTTGTTAATGATAACTTGATCGCCCACCTCTCACATTCAAAAGTTGGTCTTCAATCTTGATCATATTGATTTCCCTTAGCATAAAAAATTTTGGCTTGACAAATTGGCCAGAGCTTTTCATTGTGCACATTGTCAAGGAGCTTTCTTACATCACGGTCGAAGAGTGATCCAATGGTCTCAATGAAAGAATGTAGAAGTGATCTCTCTCGTGTCATGTTTACCACCTTTATTATATATCCATGCACCCCAATATAATTTGAGATGTTTGACATACATATAGCCTCACACTAGAGTTGCTCACCAAGGAAGTCTCCTATTGAAAATTGAAGTAGGCATCTCATGCTAGCTGCTAGTGCACTCCCTTGATGGCTTGACCCAACCATGAAATTGAACAGGATCTAGCATCTGGCAATCCTTTAAGTTCGGAGAGATGAACAAAATATCTAGAAAGAAATTTATTAAGCTTCAACCATAAATGATCAACTTACAATTTACAATGTAACCCATAACAAGATTGTACGATTCAACAATTGAGAAAATCAAGAACAAGGTGATCCTAACCCCTCTTTTCAATATTGTACTGTTCATGTAAAGAAAGATCCAAAATAAATTTTTAAATGACTTCCTTTGTGGTTATGAACCCAACACGAGATTCCCAGTAATGCACAATATGTGGAGGGTTAGATGTACGCAGCCTACCACATATGGTAGTCCCTTACAATTTTATTTATTTTTTATTTTTTATCAATAGTTGTCCCTTTCAATTTGGCACTAACAAATTGTACTTTCCTCCCTTTTGTTCGTTAATGCCAAGAAAGAGAAAAAATACCTCATAGTGAACCAATGAAGGAGAATTTCTACATATCTTCCCAATAAAATCACACTTCAAATTTAACACCTTTCCCATCTATTCAATAAATTTCATTCATTTTTCTAATCTCTTCATCCCCCCCCCCCCCAAAAAAAAAAAAAGGTTTTCTTAGACCATAGCAACGGCCGATATTAGGAGGATTTTCAAAACACTCTACCTGCTGTCCTCTAGGATCCATGTTCAAGGTTTGTTCATAAAAACCGAGTCTAGCATTCAACCGTCCTCCATGAAAGTAATAACCCCGTTGTAGTCTCGTGTTTTCTAAAATTATATTTTGTTGTCCAAGACCTCTTACACGTGTTATTATTACCCTATTGTCCATATTCATGCATGTTTTGTTATGGGTGCATATGTCTATGTAGGTAGTGAGAGAAATTTTTCTGGTGATCTCTGAATTCCCACTCTTCAACAACAGATTGAAGAGGATGGGTTTTCACTTATGCTTTACCACGATCTTCATAAGATTGTTCTTTAAAAGAGCAACAATCATATCTTCACTCTATTGCACTCAAATCAGAGCCAAAAATTGCAAATCTGATTGTGAAACATATTTCACAACTTTCAGCAAGAAAGGCTCAATTTCTACAAGTTATGGGGTTCAATATTAAGCCCTAAAAGAAGCAAAGAGAAGTAAATGTAAATACTTCAAATATCAATTTTATTCCACCCAAAAATCCATATTACAGTCCATACATATATATATAGACACACAGACACATATATACGTGCGCTTACTTGGTCCCTAGGAAGCCCAAATTTAATAAAAAACTATACCAGCCTCAATCATACCCGCTTTTTCTGATAAGTTGACTTAACCATACCTTAACATGTTAAAATATAATAAAAATCAAATCTAAATTAAACAAAGAAACAAAAGACTCTCAGAACTTAGATAAAATATTGTTGACTGTTCCTAAGCACAAAATCCAAATAAATCAACTATTTGAATCTTTTTCCTTTTTTTTTTTTTTGAAAACTTGGTTGTCTGGCTCTCACATCCATAAACGGGTCTTCAATCTTAATTGATTTAACTGCTTTTGCTTCAGAATTGGTAGGTCGACGTGAGTTTATCAATTTAGCCAATTGTCAAGAAGCCAAAATTTGTGTTTAAAATGTTGAGTAGTACAGAATCTACAGATAATACTCCTCGCTAAGGAACCTAAATAAGTTACTTGTTATCAATCCACATACCTGCATCCATTCAAGGCAAGCACGGCTAAAAAACAAATATGCCTCCAGTTCATTGTATGAGCCTCCATACACATACTGCCCCTTAAAGAAGTGGCTGGATGGTTCAATAAATATCACTGGGATGCCTGAAACCATCCCTCGATATGCATTAGTAGGGACCCAGTTTCCATCATGATATGAGTTATATGTAGTTATCAATGCCAGCTCATTGATCTGCTGCTTCTGAATACACTCGTAGAAAGGCAACATGATATCCACTTTATGGCCACGCGATAAACATGCACGGGCAAGTCCAGTTACAACATCACCAAGACCACCAACTTTCGCTATAGGAGCCATTTCAGCTGTCACATGAACCAGGTGCATAAGATTGGAATCCTTCTGTACATTTACTGGAACGTCTGAGCTGATATCCCATGAAGAGAAGTCCCTCTTCCAGAATGGGATTTCATCACTTGGAGAAGGCCAAACAATATCTTCATATCCTGAGCTAACCAAACCTTCATTTATGTCAGCACCTACCTGCAAAACATAATAATAAATATAAGAAATAAGCAAAAAATGACACATGAAGGAAGAAAATTTTACTATCAAATAATTCTGGTTATTGAGTATTTCAGTGAATCATTAGTTTGGTTATACTACAAACTAACCTACAATTCCATCAAAATATTGATTTTCTACAGTTTTCCATTTTAATTTCAAGATTGGATGTAACATCAACCATTTCAAATGCTTCATCTGTAGAAGTTATTTGTGTGTAACAAAGTACAAGAACTTATGATATTGTTTCAATTTCACTCATGACCAAACCTAAAGCCAGACCAAGATCTTAAAATGAATCAATTGACTCATAGTATAAAGGATGGTCAAACTTCATATTTTCACATGAATATAAATTTCTTTCAAATGCGATAAACAAAATATTTTGAAGATTTTCCAAGTCACATTAATAAATGTCGTAAAAACTAGAAAGATCTATTCCACAGCAGACCCTGCAAGTCACTGCTGACCCTGAATGCACACCTAACACATTGTCCACGGGTGAACTACATAAGTGATTGTAGACCCCATTCCAAAAGAGAGGTGGAATCAGACTGACAAAGTTTGATCGATTGTATAACTACACTTCATTGATTTACGAGTTAGATTGGTAAATTAGCTGGCCATCACTCAGATTGGGTTTTAGCCGCATAAAGTTCTTACATATTATCACAGAGGGGGGAAATCATATGAAGCCAACCAAAATTGCCTTACCACTCCGTGATTGAATCTTGTTTTCCTCTTAGCAATTTTTTCCCCGATGTCTTAGGAATCTGAATATTAACTCTAAGGAAAACTGGAAATTCAAAATTGAGTAACCTTTTGGGATATGTTTGTGTGTTGTCTTAGGAACTTGGCCATCTACAGCCGTTTGTATTTTCGTACGGTCGTAAGAGCAATGGGTGGGTAAATCTAATGAAGATTCAAACTTTCAATTAGTGTTTCTCTCGCAATATTCTCAGCAACCAAACGACGCAAAACAAGTTACTAACTCTACCTGAAGTGCTTGAAGCTTGAAACTGCATGAGTGGGGCTTTGAGGTGCTCAATGTCTTCTTGTTCCTCTTTCTCTTCGCTACTGCTACAACCCTCGGACTTTTTGGATGATTTAAATGCAATAACAGGATTGTTAATCTAGTGGAAGGAGAAAGTCTAGTGGAAGTGTTTCCGCGCTGAACAGAAAATGCATCCATAATTATCTGTTTTTACAACTCTATTCCATGTGATGTGTGTGTGTATATATAGACACACAATCTATGTATGTATGTATATATGTATGTAAGACTACAATAACAACACACGTATCTTTATGGCCTCTCCTATCTCTCTGGTTTTCACTTCAATCCAAATTTCCAACTCCTGCAACTACGAAATCAACCGCATCAGAGGTTATCTTCGTTCGTCTTATTCTTACCTTGCATGGTTAAAGCGGCAAACTAAAAAAGGATTCCTTTTTGGCTTCTCCTATCTCTCTCGTTTTCACTTCAATCAAAATTTCGAACTCCTGAAACTACGAAATCAACCGCATCAGAGCTTATCCGCCTCCGTCTGATTCTTACCTTCGATTGTTAACACTAGCGGCAATTCTTAACTTCGATTGCTGACACTAGCGGCAAACTAAAAAAGGAGCAACGTGATATCAGTCACATGCCTTTCAAGTTCCGATAAGGTTTTGATACAATATCCAACTCCAACGAATGCTCAGCCCTAGGCGGGAGAGATTTATTTGGACAAAAAGTAATGTAATGTGTCACAATATTTTTATAACACAATTATTAGCACTAACGAAAGTGTGAGTCTGAGAGTGTCAAATACGGATCTTATGTATAATTATGTTAGTTGCATTACAAAAATATTATTTCATATAACATTACTTTTAAAAATAATATTAAGATTAACTATCCCCTTAATAATTATATTTAGTAAGATTAACTATCCTCAATTATAATATCTCGAGTCAATTCTCACAACTTGAGATGCAATTATTGACGACTATAATTATAATTAATTAATGTTACACTTTCTGATCAGTTTGGATTTCCATTCTTTGTTATCTGTTAGGAACTCAAAGTCTAGAGGGCCACCGGGTTGATTTTGATGGAGGCTTGGTAGCCGCTCCGATAATAAAATTAGTAAAAAAAAAAAAAAAACTATAATTAAAAAATGCACATTAAGATTTTATCTATAGGTTGCAGACTTCTTAAGTTTATTAGGATTTTGAGTCGTAAAAATAGGAATTTGAAGATATCTAATAATAGTAGTTGCCATGTCGAACTCTGTTTTCTTATTTTAAGGTCGGTAGGACATGTAAGGTGGTGATTAGCTCAGAACCCCTCTAAATACATACTCCGAACTTCTTGCTCTGGAGGAAGGATCTATGTCATTCTAATCAAGGAACGTCTGGATCTCTCGTGGTTGTCTAATCTAAATAGCTTTATGTTATTTTCTGACTTGCACATGAAAAAGCTATGCCTATACACGTGTCAAGCTTGGGTTAGGCTGTCACTTTAAGGTACATCACTAATATAACAATGTTTACCTAATGTTGTGAGTTTTTTGTACCTAATACAACTCTTACGATATTGTAGGGTTCAAATTCTTAAAACCAAGGACACAAAATCATAATCATTAAAATCAAACCAGACGAGGAATCGATAAAAAAGATCAGTTCACAGGTTACTGGTTCAATTAATTTTATAATTAATATGTTAAAAATATAGATAAATATATTAAAAATTAAGAAAAAATAACAAATATATATATTTGTTATTATCTAGTGATAAATAACAAAACAAAAGCATAATAATTGAAATTATATTAATGTATAATTTTTATATATTTGTATATATAACAAATTTAATACATGCAATAATATATTATTTTATACAAAATTTCATCATTTAATAATTAAAAATAAGAAGTTTTGTGAGAAAAAAATTTGTAGATAATAAAAAGATGAAAAGTGATTTAATCGGCTTTTTTAAAATTAGCTGGTTCACTAGATTTTCGGTTCAGCCAAATTTTTCAATTCTTTAGAAAAAAACGGTATATTAATCGAACCGGACCGATTTAATATCCGATTTCCGGTTCAACCGGTTGAATCGTTTGATTTGGTTCGATTTTGATAACTATGCACAAAATAAATAATAAATCAAGATTAAATTAGACATCGTATTGAATTTTGTCATTCATATTTATATAATAATTATATGTATGCACTAGGTCTAAAAAAAATGTATACACCACGCCTCCCAAAAAAGATATCGAGCAAGAAAGGACGTGATATGTGCTAGCTTCTTAGTTTTGCATGAGCACATTCTATTCCTCTTATGTCCTCAAATTGGCCTCGTACCATTTAGCTTCCATTTTCACCACCTCTTCATTCCGAGAGAGAGAGAGAGAGAGATAGAGAGAGAGAGAAGGGGGTTGGGGGGGCTGAGAAGCTTAACGAATGATGTTACCAATCCATCTTGTGTGTTTTCTTATTGTTTTAATACAATTTGTTAATCTTTTCGACGTTGGCCGTCAATATATACTGGTTTCTAAATTAATAGACAAGGTCATTTGACTATTCATTTATATATAATATTAATTTAAACTAGATGGATTCCTTTGGCCGTTTACTGGCTTTTACAAGGAACCTGACTCTTCGTTTATGAGAACTAATTTATTTGGCCAAATAGTGGTTAACTTTAATTATTTTTTTTAATGATGCACCAATTAATTTAACCATTCAGTGAATTTCAAGCTATAACAGTGATATACCATAAAGAACAGGCCAATCAGCACGTGACACGTATGACCATAATCCAACTCATACTCGGCCAACACGGTTCTCATTCAGGTAATGACTAAAAGCTCAAGCATCCAAGATCAGCACAAAAGGTCGGAAGTGACCAAACATATGCCTTCAGAGCACATATATCCGGGCAAGGGTCTCAGAACTAATCACAAGATCCAGACCAACACTCCAGACCCCGTCACCGCCTTAGCGAATACCGAGCAGGGAATAAGGAAGCAGTCTTCAACAAGGAAACAGTCTTCAACAAGGAAACTACCATCTATGGTTATCTCTAAGCAATACTCCACAAGGTAACTGCAATCTCCGATGATCAAATCCCTATACTCATGGCATCTGATATACCACTATGTGACCCACCAACCACTGCATGACACGTGTGACTGCAAGATCGGCTCGCGACCAATAATACAGCTCATGCTCGGCCATATAACTTATGCTCAGTCGCTTAGTTCGTGTTCGGCCTTATAATCTGTGCTCGGTCATTCAGTATATGCTCGGTCATCCGGTTCATGCTCGGTCACATGACTTATGTTCGGTCATTCAGTTCATGATCGGTCGTATACCTCATCCTCGGTCAATCAAAGGCATTACCCATATAAACCGAGCTCATAGTATCAAAGCAAGGTAGCTCTTCTACAAATCTAAATATATGCATACGCAAGCTTGCAATACAGCAAATCAATAGTCAGATCTTATCACCGCCTCCATAGGCTCCAAGCAGGGAATAAGGAAGTTGTTTCCAACAAGGAAACTGCCACACTGAGTTGCCATATTCAACAAGGTAACTGATATCTCCGAAGATCCGATCCCTATATTCATGGCTCCAAATCCTAATCAACTTAGGAGAGACATTGCCTATAAATTCAACCCTAAAGGTACGCTTTACGTTCATGCTCATTATTTTGGCTTTTATTATAAGTCTTTCAATTCAGTTTATTGACTTAAGCATCAGAGCGGCTACCGCGGGAGCCAACCCAGTGGTCCTCTGATCTTCCGTTTCGAGTGTTTCGCAGGGAGCCGAGCTTGGATCTCACGTGGGCCAAAAAGTGCAGCATCAGTTTGGCGCCGTCTGTGGGAACGACAATCACCAAGTGCTCTACTCAATCTAAGCTCATCTTCCGTTTGTCAAAAGGATCATGGCTCCCAACTTACGACCTAGGAAGAATACTCAAAACCCTCATCCTCAACCAACTGCCGGACGAGGAAGAGGGAGAGTGAATAATCCGGTACAGCAAAAGCTGATCGAAACTAGGCGGCAGAACCAGTTGCTACGAGAACAGCTTTTGACTATGTCCAGGACCCTGGCAATTTTCACCTAGAATCATGAAGCCAACCTCCAAAATCCACCCGTTGCCACAAACACTCAGGAGGAGCAGCCTCCTGCGGCTGCCGGTGTTCATGAAGATCCCCAGCTGTCGACGGCAGCCGGCCGAGGAGTTCCCGCCTTTGTCCCGGAGGTCCGTTATCGAAGCACTACCCGAATCCCCATCCCTAGGGCCTCGGGAGTAAACCACGCTCCACAAAGGTCACCTCCTCGAGTGGTTCCTGCACCACCAGTACAAGAGAATCAGAACAACCCCCCAGTAATGGGCCAGGATCAGCCTACTCAAGTAGGCCCTGAGGTCACGAGACCTGCCTCACACCAGCCCGTCTTGCCAAAGGGGTCAGTAAGAGCTGAAGAAGTTGCCGAATCAATGGACCGCACTGCCAATATAAGAGGGGCCCAATATCCGGAACAGGACGAGCTGGCCAGACTACTCGGGAGGTCGGCCACCCCGTTCACTAATGCTATCATGGCTGAGGAAAGACCCAAGAAATTTATCGTCCCCAAGTTCACCCCTTATGATGGAATTGGGGACCCGGGGGACCACCTCTCTCACTACCAGCACACCATGGCTTTACACGGTACTTCTGATGCTTTCCTATGCTGAACGTTCGTGACCAGCCTCAATGGTACCGCCCTGAAGTGGTTCCACCACCTCCCGCCGAACTCAGTATCTAGCTTCTATGAGCTTGGCAAAAGATTCCTGGACAGATTCATGACTAGCAGGAGGCTGAGAAAAGGTCCAAAATTCCTGCTAAACATAAAGCAAACAAGGGAAGAATCACTCAGGGGGTACATAGCACGTTTCAACGCTGAGCTCACGGAGGTGACAGACTGCAGTTCCGGCTTCCTAGTGGCTGCTCTGGCCACTGGTCTTGCACAAGGAGGCTTTATAGACTCCTTGACCAAAAATCCCCCCGCGGATATGGCGGCACTCATGGACCGTGCAAGAAAGTACATCAACTTGGAGGAGGCCAAGGACACCTCTAGAAAAGTCAAGGAACAAGCATAGAAGGACGACCAGAAGAAAGATGGTCAGAAGAAGGACGACCAAAGGAAGGACACCAGCTCGGCCAGGAAGAGAGTCAGGAGCCCAGAAAAAAGGAGGGCCCCCAGAACCTCCTACAATTCTGGGCTGAGGGAATTCAACCATTTTACTCCTCTAAACACCTCTCCGTACAACATACTGAAGCAAGTAAGATCTCGAGAAAATCTGAGATGGCCAGAGCCTTTGAAAAGGAGACCCCAGCTATCGAGATCAGACCAAATATTGTGATTTTCACAAGGACCGAGGGCACACAACCAATACCTGCAAAGCTCTCAAGCATGAGATCAAGCAGCTAATAAGGAGAGGACGACTACAAGAGTTCGTCAAGCAGGACGGAGGACAGAACCCCCGTGACGAACGGCCCCAACAGAGAAAGGCCGACCAAAGGCAAGAACAGAAAGAGGGCAGGAACGAGCCCCCATGACAGAACAATCAGGTGATCTTTGTCCTACACGCAGATTCCCCTGCAACAGGCACCTCTAACAGGTCAAGGAAACGTTATGCTCGGGAGGCCAGGTCTGCTCCCAACATCGTACAGGTCGCTAACTTGGAGAAAAGGTTAAAACCCGTACCAGAAATCCAATTTACGGATCATGACCTTATGGGAGTACATTGTCCTCACAGTGACGCCCTGGTCATCTCCCTCAAGATTGCCAACTTCGAGATCCGAAGAGTCCTCGTTGACACTGGGTGCTCAACTAATGTACTGTTCTACGACCCTTTCAAGTATATGAAACTCAACCCCAATGACATAAAACCCACGGGTATAATCATGGCGGGCTTCGACGGAAACACTAACACTCCACTGGGTAGGGTCAACCTGGCCACGACTGCAGGTGAGGGGGACGGACAAAAGACCACGATAGCTGAGTACATGGTCCTAAAAGCCAAATCTCCCTACAACGTCATAATTGGGAGGCCCTGGCTACATGAGATGGGAGCAGTCACTTCGACTCTCCACCAATGCTTGAAATACGTTCACAATCAGACAGTTTACTCCATCAGAGGGTGCCAACCGACCTCTAGAGAATGCCATGCCCTCGCACTCAAGGCCAAGGCCCCTAAATAGCAATTACTTCACGCTCGTGAATGCAAGGATATAATCTACCCTTGCAGTCACGAGGCAGAAGACTGTCCCTCTAAGATTGACGAGCCATTAAGCCTCAGAGGAAGGGATAGCAGAGCCAAACCTATAGGGGAACCTATTAAAGTCCTGGTCAGCTCGGAAGATTAGGGGCGTTACCTACAGATAGGTCCCGACCTGACACGTACCGAGCAGGACGAGCTGGTCAAGTTCTTAAAGAAAAAACTCTCTGTGTTCGCCTGGGAAACAAGGGACATGGAGGGAATAGATCCCGACCTTATCACGCACAGACTAATGGTAGATCCGGATCATCCACTAGTGAGACAAAAGAGAAGGCCACTCGCTCCAGAGCAGCATCAGGTCATCAACGATGAAGTTCAAAGGTTGCTCGACGCCAACATGATACGAGAGGTATTTTATCCTGATTGGTTGGCCAACACTGTTCTGGTCAAGAAGAAGAACGGCAAATGGAGAGTCTGTGTTGACTACACGGATCTCAACAAAGCATGCCCGAAGGATAGCTTCCCTCTTCCACGAATAGATCAGTTAGTTGATGCAACTGCAGGGCACGAGCTCATGAGTTTCATGGATGCTTATTCTGGGTACAACCAAATACAGATGCATCCCCCCGACCAGGAGAAGACTTCATTCATCACCGAACGAGGTCTCTATTGTTATAGAGTGATGCCGTTTGGACTGAAGAATGCTGGAGCTACCTACCAACGTCTTGTTAATAAGATGTTCAGCTCTCTAATCGGCAGCACTATGGAAGTCTACATCGATGATATGCTGGTCAAAAGCCTGAGGAAGAGCAGTCATCTCCAGCACCTAGCACAAACCTTTGATATTCTCAGACAATATAAGATGAAGCTCAATCCCTCAAAGTGCACCTTTGGTGTAACAAAAGGGAAATTCCTTGGGTACATAGTCTCTCAAAGAGGTATAGAAGCAGACCCGACCCAGATCGGGGCTCTGATCAGACTGAAATCCCCAAGGACCCGGAAGGACATTCAAGCTCTGAACGGCAGGATAGCAGCTCTTGCAGATTCATCTCCAAGTCCACGGATCGTTGCCTACCATTCTTCAAGGCTCTGAAAGGTAACAAATCTTTACAATGGACTGACGAATGTGAAAAATCGTTTCAGGAACTCAAAAGGTACCTAGCCTCGCCCGAGCTCTTATCAAAACCAATCCAAGGGGAAAGACTGCTTCTCTACCTTGTAGTCTCTGAGAACGCTGTCAGTTCGGTACTGGTTAGACAGGACAGGAGCGTGCAGATGCACATCTTCTATGTCAGCAAGGCATTACTGGACACAGAGAAGAGGTACCCCGAGTTCGAAAAACTAGCCTTGGCACTCATAATATTGGCACGAAAGCTCAGACCCTACTTCCAAGCACATCCCATAGAAATTCCAACTGCCTACCCACTGAAAACAGTCCTGAAAAAACCAGAAGTATCAGGACGACTGGTCAAATGGTCTGTGGAACTAGAGGAGTTCGACTTGTCCTATGTTCCACGAGTCTCAATTAAAGGGCAAGCCTTGGCAGACTTCGTCGCAGAATTCACTCCCGCACTACTAAGCAAAGCATAACTCTCTGACGATATGGGAACTTGGAAGTTGTATACTGATGGATCATCCACCGACCGAGGTGCTGGAGCTGGGCTAGTACTACATTCTCCTGATGGACTCACGACCGAAAAGGCAATTAGCTTGGGGTTCAAAGCCTCTAACAACGAAGCAGAATATGAGGCCCTTATCTTAGGGATGAAGTTAGCTCAAGAATGCGAGGTGCAGAACCTCGAGGTATTTTCTGACTCCCAACTGGTGGTCAGCCAAGTTCAAGGAGAATACGCCATCAAGGATGAGAGAATGCTTCGATATTCGGAGTTAGTCAATTTGTTGAAACATTCCTTCCGAGCATTCTCAATCCAAAAAATAGAAAGAGGTCAAAACAGCAGAGCCGATGCCTTAGCAAACATGGCATCTCACATGAAGACAGGGGTGGACTCAACGATAAAGTTCTCTCACCAGCCGAGGCCTAGCACCGAGGAGGTCCAGGTCGCCCAAGTCACAGAACAGCCTCAGAACTGGATGACTCCTATACTCCAGTACCTGGAAGAAGGACTCCTCCCAGAAGACAGAAATAAGGCAAAAAGAATCCGCATCAAAGCAGCTCGGTACCTTGTCTTTAACGGAAAGCTCTACCGAAGATCTTACACTCAGCCATTGTTAAAATGCCTAGCACCTGAGGAGTCTCAGTACGTCTTGGCAGAAATCCATGAAGGAATTTGCGAAAATCATAACGGAGGGAGAACCATAGCCCACCGAGCTCTAACCCAAGGCTACTACTGGCCTGGGATGCTAAAGGAAGCAAAAGAATATACTCGAAAGTGTGACAAATGCCAAAGGTTCGCCCCTTATCAGCATCAACCACGACATGAGCTCATCCCCATCACTAGCCCATGGCCCTTTGCACAGTGGGGAATGGACATCATAGGACCATTGCCTAAAGCCAAACCGAACAGGAGATACCTATTGGTGGCCATTGATTACTTCTCAAAATGGGCCGAAGTAGAACCATTGACTCACATCACTGAAAAAGAGGTCCTGAGCTTTACTTGGAAAAATATAGTTTGCAGGTTCGGCATACCTCACGTGAGCGTCTCAGATAATGGCACACAGTTTACTGGGAAAATATTCAAGAAATTCTACCAAGATCTAAACATCAACCAACACTTTTCCTCCCCTGGTCATTCTCAGGCAAACGGGCAGGCCGAGGTCACTAACCGGACGATCCTGGACGCTCTCAAGAAAAGATTAGAGGCAGTTAAAGGGAAATGGGTTGAGGAACTCCCTGGGGCACTCTGGGCCTACCGAACAACCAGGAGAATTCCAACATCAGAAACTCCCTTCTCACTCGCCTACGGAATCGAGGCTGTAATCCCTATTGAGATCGGCATGCCCACCTTGAGGACTGAAGCTTTCAACGAGGAGACCAATGACTAATAACTAGCAGAAAACTTGGATTTGCTTGAAGAAAGAAGAGAGCAGGCCGTAATCAGAATGGAAGCATATCAGCGTAGGATGGTTAGCCGCTCAAAAATTGGCCTTAGGCCTGCCAGCTTCCAAGTTGGGGACCTCGTCCTAAGAAGGGTGTTCCAGAACACCAAGGATCCCACCATGGGGAAGTTATCACCGAACTGGGAAGGCCCCTACAGAATCACCAAAACAGTAAGACCGACCACTTACTGGTTGGAGAACATGGATGGGAAACCTGTCCCCAGACCATGGAATATGGAGCATTTACGAAAGTATTATCAATAAAATGATTTCTTTTTTCCAATATATTCCGTGAAATATCTTAATATACAGACCTCTCAGGTCTGGTCCATCTTAATGCACAGACTATAAGTCTGGTCCATCTCAATGTACAGACCTCTCTGGTCTGGTCCATCTTAATGCACAGGCTCAGGTCTGGTCCATCTCAAATGCACAGACTATAAGTCTAGTCCATCTCAATGTACAGACCTCTCAGGTCTGGTCTATCTTAATGCACAGGCTCAGGTCTGGTCCATCTCAAATGCACAGACTATAAGTCTGGTCCTCTCAATGTACAGACCTCTCAGGTCTGGTCCATCTCAAATGCACAGACTATAAGTCTGGTCCATCTCAATGTACAGACTTCAGGTCTGGTCCATCTTAAATGCACAGACTATAAGTCTGGTCCATCTCAATGTACAGACCTCTCAGGTCTGGTCTATCTCAAATGCACAGACTTCAGGTCTGGTCCATCTTAATGTACAGACTTCAGGTCTGGTTCGTTTCAATGCACAGACCTCAGGTCTGCTTCCATCTTAATAAACAAAATCCCCAAGTCTGATCCATCTTGATATATGAGGATGATGTTTTATTGCAAGAACACGAAACTATGTGCCAGCAGTTATAAACAGACGAGGATAACTCTAAGTGCTCGGTCACACCGACCATCAAAAAATCCTTACAAATACAAGTCGCTCAGTTCGGCAATCAAGCACAGGTTCCTACTCTAAAAGGTCAGAGTAACTGTCTTGTACCAGTTTCTACGATTGTTAATCAGTGATCAGATTGATTAATTATTATTCAAGTCATCTTTCTTAAAGAAAATCCATGATTCAAAAACCCCTCCAATACCAAGAGTTCGGCACAAGTTGGTTATTACTACACATTACTTCAGGATTGCCATAAGTTAGTTCTGGAGACAACCCATGGTCGGTAAAAACAATACTCTGGATTCCGAGCAGGTTTACTTTTGTCATAATACAAGCCTCAAAAGCCGAAGTCCGTTCATACACAACAAAACATTGATACATTTTTAGAACATAACTCAAAGATTGTCAACAATCAAAGAAAGATAGAGACAAAAACTGAAGAGAAGATATTTTCATTAATATTTGAGCTCGGTTACAAAAAGATGAAACAGGACTACAAAAGTTTTCCCTAAACTAAGGGGCTTGCAGATCCGTCGTCCTAATCACCATCCTCGTCCTCATCATCGTCGTCAATCCCAGACAGGTCAATATCCGGGTACTTGGCAAGAAGCTTGGACTTGAAGTTGTCATAACCGAGCTGCGCGATTGTGTCTCCCATCTTCTCAAGCTCGGTCTTCAACCTGGCCTCGGTCTCAACCTTGGCCTCCTCAACCCTCTGAGCAACGGAAGCCTGAAAGGAACTGTTCTCCTCCTTCAGCTTGGTGAGGTCCTGACGAAGGGAGTCCCGTTCAGATTGCAAAGAATCCCTCTCAAGTTTAATGGAATTCCTTTCGGACTCCATAATTGAGAGGCAATTCTTCGCCTCCTTGAGCTCGTCCTCGGCCAAGGTGGCTTGAGACTGAGCCGTGCCGAGCTGTAGCCGAGCTTCATCCAGCTCTTCTTCCAGCCTTTCCACGGCCTGAAAATCAACTGTGGCCTCCATCAAAGCGGCCAAATTATGCAAAGTCTGCAAAAATAAAACAAGAAGGCACATCAGTAAAAAGAAAAAGAAAGAAAAACGCCAAAGAAGAAAGGTCGGTCGTTACCTTCAAATGGGCCCTCATGGCACCAATCACTGTCTTCTCAGTACCCTTCCTGGTACTGCAGGAAGGGGAATCCGTCTGAGGGGCCTCCGCCCAGAAGTCCTCAATGGCCTGATGGACAGCCTTGTATCCGTCAGGCATCTCAGTACCTACTTTAGCCTTACCCCTCTGTTGAGATTTCTGAGCCGAAGAGGAAGCAGGCTTGGGTACCACCACACCCCTTTGAGGGGCTGGAAAAGGGTTCCCTGATCACCACCCCCTTTTGAGGGGCAGAGGAGGGCTCCCTGATCATGACACCTCTTAGAGGAGGTCGGGAAGAAGGAGAAGCAGAAGAAACAGCCCCCTTCTTAGAAGGCGCAGAGGAGGACGGGTCAGTTATCTTTGTCTTCTTCGAAGAAGACGCAGCAGGAGGAGGCTGGCTCGCCACCCTCTTCTTCTTCGAGGACCCCCATTTACCAGCCACTGATTTGAGGACTTCGTCAACAACGTTTTTGTCCTTGGGAGGCATTGTAGAGCCCGAGTGAAGAATAGCTCGGTAGTCCCTGTTTGGAGTCCGAAGAAGCCTCTTGTATTGGTCTTTCAGAACAGGGGTAAACTGAGGCCTCTTCTTGATGCTCTTGTCTGCACAGAGAAAGTTTGAAGCAAATGATTAGTTAGAGACACAGAAACAAGCACAGGACAAGATTACAAAAGAAAAGAGGGGTCTCACCCATAAACCCCGTGCTCCGGGGGAACGTAGAGAACTGGTCCTCAAGGTCGGTCACTTCCCATTCTCCACTAACGAAGAAGTACCGATCCTTCCAAAATTTGTTGGAGGACGGTACGTAAGTCAAAGGACGGAAACCCTTGTCAAACGACATGTAATAGAGGCCCTCCGCCTTCAAATATTTAAGATCCATTTTGCTACGGATCAAATCTAAGGAAACCTCAACGTCGTTCAGACGACCAAAGGCCATAAACCCTAACAGGTGCCTCCAACTATTCAAAAGCAGGTCGGCCGGGCAGAGGTTGAACCAACAGAAAAAGTCCCTAAGCAATCTAGGGAAAGGAAGGCGTAGCCCCATCTCGAACCAGACAGAATAAACACAAATTTCTCCTTCCCGAATATCCCAAGGATAGTCTAGGTCATCGGGAGCCCTAAGGGTAACATTTGAAGGGATGTCATACCTCTCCCTTATAACCTCCAACCAAGAGGGGGCTACAATACTCTCTGTCTCCTCTCCCTGAGAAGACCAACCTGAAACCTCACCCTCTCTATCCTTAGACTCCGAGAAGGCATCGACAATCCTAACTGAGGGGCTAGAACGAGCCTCCTCTGACCTGGTCCTCAGGGAACTACTCCCCCTAACTAAGGTTCGCGACAGGGAATAAGCCTCCGGGAGGCTCCCTGACCCATTACCAACACCAGAAGATGCCGAAGAAGTCGACATTCCAAAATAAGCCAAAAAGAGAAGAGAGGAAATTGAAAAGATGAACAAAAAATACTAAAACCGAACCTGAATAAAAGTAAGGGACTTCGGATGGATGGGATTCTTCACAAGTTAATTTGCTGGTTCAACAATGGCGGGATGAATATCTCACTTCGTAGAATAGAAGACGGTAAAAGAATCGTACAAGGCTCTTTCCCCCTTTTTATACGCATCTGGAGAGTAATTGCTACCCAGACGAACCGTCACGACAGTATCGCAACAATAATGACTTGAGAAACCCGAAGAATCGACTGCGCAATAAATGATGTACCAACGGACGTCTCGAAAAACGAGACGACAGAACGCATGGCTTTTCGGATGCACATAAAACCTTAGTTACTGATATACCACTATGTGACCCACCAACCACTGCATGACACGTGTGACTGCAAGATCGGCTTGCGACCAATAATACAGCTCATGCTCGGCCATATAACTTATGCTCAGTCGCTTAGTTCGTGTTCGGCCTTATAATCCGTGCTCGGTCATTCAGTATATGCTCGGTCATCCGGTTCATGCTCGGTCACATGGCTTATGTTCGGTCATTCAGTTCATGATCGGTCGTATACCTTATCCTCGGTCAATCAAAGGCATTACCCATATAAACCGAGCTCATAGTATCAAAGCAAGGCAGCTCTCCTATAAATCTAAATATATGCATACGCAAGCCTGCAATACAGCAAATCAATAGTCAGATCTTATCACCGCCTCCATAGGCTCCAAGCAGGGAATAAGGAAGCTGTTTCCAACAAGGAAACTGCCACACTGAGTTGCCATATTCAACAAGGTAACTGATATCTCCGAAGATCCGATCCCTATATTCATGGCTCCAAATCCTAATCAACTTAGGAGAGACATTGCCTATAAATTCAACCCTAAAGGTACGCTTTACGTTCATGCTCATTATTTTGGCTTTTATTATAAGTCTTTCAATTCAGTTTATTGACTTAAGCATCGGAGCGGCTACCGCCGGAGCCAACCCGGTGGTCCTCTGATCTTCCGTTTCGAGTGTTTCGCAGGGAGCCGAGCTTGGATCTCACATGGGCCAAAAAGCGCAAGCATCAGCGTCGAATCCTAATCAAATTAGGAAGGCCACGATCTATAAATTAAACCCTAAAGGTACGCTTTATTTTTCATGCTCATTCTTTGGCTTTCAATATAGTCTTTCAATTCTTTTTTACTTACTTAAGCATCAGAGCGGCTACCGCCGGAGCCAATCCGGTGGACCTCTGATCGTCTTTCTGAGTGTTCTACAGGTCACGAAGCCCTCACTTATTGCGAGCCGAAAAGTGCAGCATCAGTTTGGCGCCGTCTGTGGGAACGACTAATCTCCAAGTGCTCTATTCATAGACCCATCTCTTTCCTCTCCGGAAAACCATGGCACCAAATCTCCGACCACTGACAGAATACTCAGAATTCGCAAAACTCTCAGCGTCAGCCGCCTGCTCCTCGTACAAAGGGACCAGCGGTTAACCCCATGCGACAAGAGATCGAATCGATCAAACGACACAATGAACTGGTGCAAAAACAGTTGCTTGCCATCACTAGAACGCTGGCAACACTCACACAAAATCAAGCAGCGGGTTCTCCTAACCCGCCGGTCAACTTCGTCGTAGGAACGCAACCTCCTGTTGCCACGGAGAATGAAGAACTCCATGAGCAGACTCCAGCTAACCAGCCTGGGCACCCCCGGGCGTTGCCCGCGTTGGAAGAGATCCACAACCGTCAGCTCCAGGTTGGGGAACATCAGTCTTCGTTCCTGACGTCCATTACCGGAGTACTACTCGGGCCCCAACTCCAAGGGCCTCGGGAGCACATCCGGCACCGCAGGAGCCTCATCCCCATGCAGCACCAATCCCTCCGGTTCGGAATCCTCCTCCGTCTGAAGGACGTGCTCAACCCTACTACCCTGATGTCACGACCCAAACCCACCCTATGCGGATTAAGGGTCTGTGACCGGGTCTACGGCCCGTGGGTCGTTCCCCGTCAAAAGGATCTGAAACACTAAGTAGAGTCTTAACAAAAACATTTTATAATCACTAAAATATCTAGTAGCATAGTCAGGTCATCATTCAGATACATGCCAAAAAGGACATAAGTGTTTAGAAATACAGATCTTCAAAAACAACACCAACAAACAGGACCGTGGTGACATGGGAGAAATTAAGACCTTCAATATTTAACTTAATACAAAACTCGCCAAAATAGCTACCAGTCGCTAGCAGCGTCTAGACCTCTTGAGTGCCCGAGGGTTCTCCTACTTCTTGTTGACCTGAAAAAATATAAGGGAGGGGTGAGCTAACAAAGCCCAGTAAGTAAAATCCCTTCCTCTGTTATGGGTCGAGATTAGTTCAAGAGTGTAAGCAACGAACGAATACCAATCAATGCATGTCAGAATAGAAGACATGATAATAATCACAATAGCCAGTCATCAATGTATAAATCGATGGAAATGACCCTCAGGTCCTATGGGCATATCCCCAAATGGTTACACAAAATCACAACGAGGGATAGCCAATAATATGCTGCCGAAATCAGAAAACGTCTACATAGGCATGTCCATCATGTCGAATAGTACAACAAGGGTATTCCAAGGAAAGTTCACAAACTTATCAAAGATCCAAGGAATACAATATCAACGGTGCTCAAAGATATATAGCATATCAAAAATCAAGAGCATGTCATGTAAGAGATAAAAAGAAACTATCTGTTAGATGCTATCTGTTAGGGCCCGACATACCCTTTCGTGCTTACAGCACAGCGCTATCAAATTTTTGTGTCCTCCAGGACTCAAGTCGTAAGTCATGCCTTGCATGACTACGTGTCGATCGTGCGAAGTGACGCTCACACCCACGGGTAGCCCGGTCGTGCGATGTGACGCTCACAACGACGTGTAGACTGTCAACATCTTGCCCCTAAGGGCTGAAGTGTGTAACGAGTCAAGTACTACTACGGAAGGATCAGGTCATGCATAGATAATTTCACAAGTTGTGGAGTAGTACTTTTCTTATCATATAACATGTACGGTTCAGTATTCAAGCATCAAACAATCATGTATAAATCATATCAGGGTATCGACATGCAATCACTCATCAAGTCCACAAGATAGAACAATATCAATTGTGGAGATCAAGACATATCAAATAATGGAGTACAAGGTGGCAGCATGAAGAAAGAAATGTGACATGGCTAAGGAAAGACCACATAACAAAGTCCAGGTTTTACTTACCTCAAAAATAACTTTCAGCAGTTCTACTAGTTTAAATCTCCTGCTCCTTCCCCTTGGAGGTTCCTATCAATCATAAATTTAATCATCATTAACCCATCTCAATTATTCAGGGTCGATGTCACTGTTCGTGATTCAATTTAACTCTCTTGGTATTACTTAATTACACTCTTAAGGTTGCTAAATTTATTACATCGGCCTTCAGGACATTTTATTTGGGTAAACGTGCTCTACTGTTGAGTTCGGAACGCCCAAGAAAATAAATCTAGGCCTTCGCGGCTTTTATTTGGCTTCGGGTACCTCTAAGGGCAAAATGATAATTTCATGTTTTAGGATGACTTAATTTTTCGAAACCTCGATTGACAAAACGGACCTCACCATTGAGTCCGGAACGTCCTGACATAATTAAATTGGACTATCCTTCATGTTTATTTAGCCTTGGGTACCATCAGGGGTAGTACAGTCATTCACCACTTACGTGTCCGTATTTTTTGGGACTTAATTTTCCAAATCGGACCCTATCATTGAGTCCGGAATGCCTGAAATAGTGAAAATTCACTATTTAATTAATTTATTTGGACTTCGTTTGGCCTATTAATGACCTAGGAGTAATTTGGTCATTTTTATTTAATTAATAAATTAATTAAATAATTTAATTTTATTATTTATTAAATTATCAGGGGTATAAATGAAATAAAATATCAGAAACTGGGCCAGAGTTAAATTTCCTAAAACTGTTGGGGCTATTTCGTAATTTTAGAAATCATTTGGGGTTAAAATGGAATTAAATAAACTATGGGTTCAAACCCCTTGGTTTTAGGGTTCACTGTTTGAACCGGTCCAAGCCTCACGTGAACCAACTGGTTCAGTGGCCCTCAGAGAACCGAGGTTAAATATCCCTGTTAACCCCCATTGCCCCCTTATCCACGTTTCGGTTAACTCCAAAATCTGATTTTAATTTACAAAGCCCGTAACCAAACAGACCAGATTGGGTTTTAAATTAAAACGTTTATTACCAAAACGGTGCAGTTTCATTAATGGGGTGGCACGGTCTTAGGCTGACACGTGTTTGAGTTGGTTGGGCCTACTCAGTGCGACTCGGCCAACTCAGCTGAGTCGACTCCATCTTCCCCAACGGAAACCCACTGTTGCCCTAATAGTTACAGAATTTTACCTTCAATTTCGTGGAGTTTCATGCATCCATTTTTAATGGTTTTCGTCCCAATCGAGCTTGGTGGCTCTGTTTCAAAGCGATAATGGTGGCCTGCAACTGGTCCTAGCGTGCTCGTTCCTGGTCCAAATCCTTCGGGGTTGGTAGCGTTGTAACCTACGGGTGATGGGGTTTCGGTTTCTCCCTTAAGAACCCCTTTTAACCTAAGTTCTCATGAGTTAAATTTTTGAACCCGTACTTGCGACCGAGTGTTTGAGGGTCAAGTCCGAGGCATCGAGGTCGCGGTCTAGGGTTTTTGTGATCTTGGGGAGGTCTATTTTACACCCCAAGCAACTAAGATGAGTTTGGAGCAGGTTGGTCTAGACCCTATACAGTCGAGGTCCTTTAATGGCGGACTAGCTACGGGTTTGTGGCTCGGGGCAGTTTCGTAGGTCCAATTCGACCACAATAACCCAGTTTTCTTGTTTAATCAATATACATGCATTAACAGTCCAAACAGCAACAAAATAGTAGCCATATTCAAGAAGAAAATTTTAGAAGAATTTTTTTGAACAACTCACGTGTACAGTGGTTCCCTCACTGGTTGTGCTCAAGCAGAAGCTTCAAGAGTTGGATTGGATCCTCCCCCCAGTCGTGCGGCCCTTCAGTTCCAATCTCTAGCTTCCTCCAATGGATTTCCAATGTACACCCTTGTGTATCTCTCACTCTCTCTCTAGGATTTCTCGCTCTCTCTCTCTCACCACTTTCTCTCTCTATGGAACAGTATACTAAACTCTCTCAATTACAGATCTGCATATATGGAGATTTCATATATCACATTTTCTCTTGACCCTTCATCTCCCCAAATGCATGATTATATTGCATGCAATTTGGTTGGGAGATGGTGCAATCATGAACTATAGGTATGATGGCTATGGCATAGCATGATGCAATGCTGAGGTGTTGCATGTTTGGGTATTGGCCACTTTGGGGAATGGCCAAATCTGAATGCTATTTAAATATATATCCTTGCACATATATACACAAAGATGTTCCTAGCCTAGTTAGTAATTTTTTTGGTAAACCAAATTTTGTCCAGTTTGGTCAAAGGATCAAATCCTCTTGGCCACAATTTTCTGGTCTTTTTCCATATTTCGGGCTTAGGCCCTGTTTGGCTGCGCATTAAGCAGTTTCGCTGTTTCTTACTTAACTTTCAATCTGTAACTTATTTTTCGACGCAGTTTCTTCCAAGTCAACTCCTAGTTAGGTTAGCCTCAGTGTCAATTTTTATTCTATTATATTTTCTACGATTAGTTAATTCGAGTTTTAACAGTATTAAAATTTAGGGCTAAAATAGCTAAATTAAGCCCTCCCCTCTTGACGTATTAAATTATTTATGGGTCTATCGTGACCGCCGAGAGGTTATGATTAATCTCCTTAATCATTTCTTAAATCAGTGCTAATTAATAATTAGCAGACTAATTATTAATTAAACAAGGTCGGGGTGTTACACCTGAAGCCGAGGCTGTCGGGTAGGGTTCGCAAGATGTCAGAATCAGAGGACCCGCGGAGGGTAGAGGAAATTGCCGAATCTATGGACCGAACAATCGCCCTGAGAGGACCTCAGAACCCTCTAGAACAGGACGAGTTGGCCAGGCTGCTCGGAAGACTAGCCACTCCGTTCACTCACACCATCATGTCAGAAAAGAGGCCCAGAAAGTTCATGGTACCCAAGTTCACCCTATATGATGGATCTGGAGATCCAGGGGATCATCTCTTGCACTATCAGCATACGATGGCCCTTCACGGAGCCTCTGATGCTTTCATGTGCTGAACCTTCATCACCAGCTTGAAGGGAACTGCTCTGAAGTGGTTCCACAACCTCCCTCCAAACTCAATTACCAGCTTCTACGAGCTTGGTAGACAGTTCTTGGACAGGTTTATGACCAGCAGGAGGCTCAGAAAGGGTCCAGAGTTCCTGCTAAACATCAAACAGACTAGGGAGGAATCCCTTAGAGCCTACATCGCGCGTTTCAATACAGAACTCACGGAGATCACTGACTGCAGCCCGAAATTCCTTGTAGCAGCCCTGACTGCTGGGCTTGCCCAAGGTGGATTCAGAGATTCCTTAACGAAAAGCCCTCCAGCCGATATGGCGGCATTAATGGATCGGGCCAGAAAGTACATCAACTTGGAAGAAGCTAACCGCACATCCCAGAAGGGCAAAGATCAGACCCGGAGGGACAATCCGAAGAAGGAGGATCACAGAAGAGACTCCAACAAAAAAAGGGCCAGGAGCCCAGAGAAGAGAACAGCACCCCGAGCTGTGTACAACTCCGGACCAAGGGAGTTCACCAACTTCACTCCTTTAAACACCACACCGAACCAGGTACTCCGGCAGATCCGAGATCGGGAGAACCTGAGGTGGCCGGAACCAATCAAAGGAGATCCCAGCCTGCGGGACCAAAGTAAGTATTGTAATTTCCATAAAGATCATGGACATACAACTAACACATGCAGGACCCTCCGGTATGAGATAGAGCAGCTCATAAAGAAGGGGCGTCTTCGGGAGTTCGTCAAGCTGGACAAAAGGCAGAACCCCCAAGATGACAAGCCTCAACAACGGCCAGATCAAAGGCCCGAACAGAGGCAGGAGCAGAGGGAAGGGCAAAACGAGCCTCAAAGGCATAACAACCATGTTATCTACGTCCTCCATGCTGACTCCCCTATCACAGGAATGTCCAACAGGGCAAGAAAAAGATATGCTCGGGAGGCCAGAGTTGCCCCGAACGTATTACAAATCTCCAACGTAGAAAAGAGGCTCAAGCCAGCACCGGAGATTCAATTCACTGAGTAAGATCTAGCAGGGGTACATTGCCTTCACAGTGATGCCCTTGTTATCACCCTCAGAATCGCCAACTTCGAGACCCGGAGAGTCCTAGTCGATACTGGCAACTCCGTCAACATACTGTTCTATGAGCCACTTAAACAGATGGGGATAGACCATGACAACGTCAAAACCACCACTGCCATGATGGCAGCTTTTGATGGCAACCTCAGTACCCCTTTGGGGAGAGTCGACCTTCCTACCACCGTAGGAGAGGGTGAAGGGCAGAAGACCACCATCTCAGAGTACATGGTGTTAAACATGAGATCTCCTTACAACGTCATAATCGGGAGACCCTGGCTGCATCAGATAGGAGCAGTCACTTAGACCCTCCATCAGTGTCTGAAATACGTCCACAACCAGAGCGTCCACTCGGTCAGAGGGTGTCAGCCAACCTCCCGAGAGTGCCACGCTATTGCCCTCAAGGAGAGAGCTCCTAAATAGCAATTACAGTATACTCGGGATTGTGCAGATCCTGGTTCTCACTCACTCTCCCGAGGTGGAGGATTGCCCATCCAACATTGAAGAACCCCTGAGCCCAAGGGGACGCGACAGCCGAGCCAAACCTGTTGGCGAGCCCATTAAAGTATTGGTCAGTTCAGAAGCAGAGGGGCGTTATTTGTACATCGGCCCAGACCTAACGCACACCGAGTGGGAAAAGATAGTCAGGTTCTTGAAAAACAACCTCTCTATCTTTGCTTGGGAGACCAAAGACATGGAGGGAATAGATCCCACTCTTATAACTCACAAGCTGATGGTGGATCCAGATTACCCGGCAAGTCAGACAGAAGAGAAGACCGATTGTTCCTGAACGGTATCGGATTATAAATGAAGAAGTCCAAAAACTGTTGTACGCCAGGATGATACGGGAAGTATTCTATCCTGAGTGGCTAGCCAACACCGTGCTTGTTAAGAAGAAAAATGACAAGTGGAGAGTCTGCGTTGATTATACAGACCTCAACAAGGCATGCCCCAAGGACAGCTTTCCACTGCCAAGAATAGACCAACTGGTTGACGCCACTGCAGGGCATGAGCTTATGAGTTTCATGGACGCCTATTCTGGGTACAACCAGATCCAGATGTACCCTTCAAACCAAGAGAAGACAGCCTTCATAACCGAACGAGGGCTCTATTGCTACAGAGTAATGCCTTTCGGGTTGAAGAATGCTGGAGCTACTTATCAACGGTTGGTGAACAAGATGTTCAGCCTACTGCTCGGCAGCACCATGGAGGTATACATCGACGACATGCTGGTAAAGAGTCTTCAGAAAGGCAGTCACCTCCAGTACTTAGCCCAGACCTTCGATATCCTCAAACAGCACAGGATGAAGCTCAATCCCTCGAAATGTACCTTCAGAGTTACGAAGGGAAAATTCTTGGGATACATTGTCTCTCAGAGGGGTATCGAAGCAGACTCCACTCAGATCCAAGCTCTAATTAGACTGACCTCACCAAGGACCAAAAAGGAAATTCAGGCACTGAATGGCAGAATTGCGGCACTGAGCAGATTTATATCCAAATCCACCGATCGTTGCCTGCCTTTCTTCAAGGCTCTAAAGGGTAGCAAAGCTCTGTAGTGGATGGAAGAATGCTAGAAATCCTTTCAAGAACTAAAGGAGTATCTAGCCTCTCTAGAGCTCCTGTCAAAACCAGTACAAGGAGAAAAGCTGTTCCTGTACCTTGCAGTTTCCGAAAAAACGGTCAGTTCCGCATTGATCAGACAGGACAGAGGAGTACAGAGGCCTATATTCTACGTCAGTAGGGCACTACTTGACACGGAAAAGAGATACCTAGAAGTAGAGAAACTGGCCTATGCCTTGGTCATATCATCTCGGAAGCTTCGACCTTATTTCCAAGCCCATCCAATCGAGATCCCAACTGCCTATCCTCTGAAGTCAATACTGAGGAAACCTGAGGTATCGGGAAGATTGGTGAAGTGGTCTGTAGAGCTAGGGGAGTTCGACATATCATATGTACCCCGAAACTCCATCAAAGGGCAGGCCTTAGCTGATTTCGTTGCAGAGTTCACCCCAGCACTTCAGAACAAAGTGCAACTCACTGAAATTTCGGGAACCTGGCTGCTATACATTGATGGATCGTCAACCGATCAAGGTTCAGGGGTAGGCCTGGTACTACAGTCTCCTGATGGGCTCACGTCAGAAAAAAGCAGTCAGTCTGGGATTCAAAGCTTCTAATAATGAAGCCGAATATGAAGCCCTAATCTTAGGCATGAAGCTCGCCTTGGAGTGCGAGGTTCAGAATCTCGATGTCTTCTCTGACTCCCAACTGGTGGTGAGCCAAGTCTTGGGAGAATTTGTCATTAAAGATGATAGGATGCTCCGGTACTCCGAACTGGTGAACCACTTGAAGCATTCCTTCCAAACATTTACTATCCAGAAAATTGAGAGAAACCAGAATTGTAGAGCAGATGCTCTGGCTAACATGGCCTCCCGTCTCAAGTCTGAAGCAAACTCCACAATTAAAATCTCTTTTCAGCCAGGATCCAGCATTGAGGAAGCCCATATTGCTCAAATTGATGAACAGCCCCAGAACTGGATGACTCCAATCCTCTAGTATCTAAGATCCGGGCTCCTTCCAGAGGACAAAAACAAAGCCAGAAGAATCCGAATCAGAGCAGCTCGGTACCTGATCCTAAACAACAAGCTTTACAGAAGGTCGTATTCTCAACCTCTGTTAAAATGCTTAGCTCCAGACGAGTCACAATATGTCTTGGCTGAAATACACGAAGGAATTTGCGGGAATCATAACGGGGGCAGAACTATAGCCCACCGAGCTCTATCGCAGGGCTATTACTGGCTTGACATGTTGAAACAGGCTAACGAATATGTTCGGAAGTGCGAAAAATGCCAGAAATTTGCCCCGTACCAACATCAGCCTCATCATGAGCTTATCCCGATTCCTAGTCCTTGGCCCTTTGCTCAGTGGGGGATGGACATTGTGGGTCTATTACCAAGGGCACCTCCAAACAGGAAATATCTCTTGGTGGCCATCGACTACTTCTCTAAATGGGCCGAAGCCGAACCTCTGACACATATCACAGAAAAGGAAGTCGAGAGCTTCACCTGGAAGAACAGTTGTGTGCAGGTTCGACATACCACGTGTAATTATCTCTGACAATGGGACACAATTCACTGGTAAAGGCTTCAAGGCATTCTGCGAAAATCTCAACATTAGGCAGCACTTCGCCTCTCCAGGCCATCCACAAGCAAATGGGCAAGCGGAGGTCACCAACCGAACAATCCTTGACGGGTTAAAGAAAAGGTTGGAGCAGGCCAAAGGAAAGTGGGCAGAAGAACTCCCCGGAGTCCTTTGGGCCTACAGAACGACCAGAAGAACTCCTACCTCTAAGACTCCCTTCTCACTAGCCTATGGGATAGAAGCAGTAATTCCGGTTGAGATCGGTATGCCAACCCTGAGAACAGAAGCCTTTGAGCAAGAATCCAATGATCAACAGCTGATGGAAAACTTGGATTTGCTCAAAGAGAGAAGGGATCAAGCCAGCATCAGGATGGAAGCCTATCAACAGAGAATGGTCGACAAATCCAAGGTAGGACTCAAGACAGTCAGCTTTCAAGTCGGAGACTATGTCTTAAGAAGGGTCTTTCAAAATGCCAAGGATCCCACTATGGGAAAGTTGTCACCAAACTGGGAAGGCCCCTACAAAGTAACAAAGGTTGTTCGGCCTACTACCTACTGGCTAAAAGACATGACTGGGAAGCCTGTTCCTAGGCCATGGAACGTGGAACACTTACAGGAAGTATTATCAGTAGAGATGTTTCTTTTACTTCCATAGAATATTCATCTATAAATGCACAGGCCTCCAGAGCCTGGTCCATAATGTACAAGCTTTTATACTCGGTCCATCTATAAATGCACAGGCCTCCAATGCCTGGTCCATAATGTACGAGCTTTTATACTCGGTCCATCTATAAATGCACAGGCCTCCAGAGCCTGGTCCATAATGTACGAGCTTTTATACTCGGTCCATCTGTAAATGCACAGGCCTCTAGAGCCTGTCCATAATGTACGAGTTTTTTCACTCAGTCCATCTACAAATGCACAGGCCTCCAGAGCCTGGTCCATAATGTATGAGTTTTTACACTCGGTCCATCTATAAATGCACAGGCCTCCAGAGCCTGGTCCATAATGTACAAGTCTTCGTACTTGGTCCATTTATAATGCACAAGTCTTAGGACTTGGTCCATCTATAATGCACAGGCCTCTAGAGCCTGGTCCATAATGCACAAGTCTTCGTACTTGGTCCTATTTATAATGTACAAGTCTTCGTACTTGGTCCATTTATAATGCACAAGTCTTAGGACTTGGTCCATCTATAATGCACAGGCCTCCTAGAGCCTGGTCCATAATGCACAGGCCTCCAGAGCCTGGTCCATAATGCACAAGTCTTCGTACTTGGTCCATTTACTAATGCACAAGTCTTAGGACTTGGTCCATTTATAATACACAGGTCTCTTTAGCCTGGTCTATCTTTAAAAAACAATTCTATGATCCAGTCCATCCAAAGACAGAAGTTTCGAACATCTACAAAACTAAAGTTTCCTAGATCGGAATACCTCAGATCTGATATTTATATTATTTGGCTTATCTGTCAAACAAGCAACAAGTACTATGATACCGATCAGGAGTGAAGTACTTTGATTCAAGCATTCTTCTAAGTTTCTTTGATCTATTCTTAGAACATTCATATGTCAAAAGTGCACGAGAAAGTGTTTCAACTACAGAAGAGTACATTCGAATAACATCAGATCTGAGAAAAAGAAACTTAATTTTATTGATAATTCAGAAGATTTACATCAGTACAGAGACTGGAAATAAAACAGAGGCTACAATATAGAGATCATTACATAAGCTACTACAGAAGCTACTACAGAGGCTACAACTTGCAACATCGTGGCTTTCTTCCTCAGATGATAAAGGGGCACAGGATCCAAGACTTCCATTACCGCCGTCGCCGGCTCCATTTGAAAGGAAGGAATCCTGAACCCCAATCCGCATCAAGGAGCACCCAGGCCATTTCATCATCACTATCATTGATCTCACGACCAACGGAGGATGAGGGCTCTGGGTCTCAGGGGACCGCCATTCGTCTTCCTCACGTCAGTTGTTACACCCCAGCCGATTGGAGCAGGGGTCTTTGACGAAACATGAAGAAGATGAGGCACCCCACTTGCGTCTTCATCACCGGCGCTCCAAGCCTCGGTTGAATCAGGGAGGGAACACCACTAATCGGAGGAATCCCGACTAAATGCCAGAGGAGACAAGAAGACTTGTGCCTCCTTTAATCCTTCTTTGGAGACTGAAAAAGGGGGAAGGTTAAATCTCGGCCACAGTTTAATCATTCCTAACTCAGACAGAGAATCATCCATCATCTCCGGGCGAGTGACAAAATTCCAGCAGCATCTAAAGTCTCTCCTACGAGGAAACAGTTTGGGAATAAAAGGGTTGAATGGAACCGAATGCCCTCGTTTCCATATATATAGACCCTTGAAGTCCAAAAGCCACCCAACTGAACCGTCCCAACGGTGAAAAAGAGATTGGCCTCGAAATCCCAAATGACAATCGAATAAATAAACAGTGCATTAAATGTGCCTCTTCGATATACCAAGAGACAGGGTACAGAGCTCTATGAACGAAAATCACAGTCCAACACTGGAGCTTCTGAATTGATAAAGAGAGGGGGACAACGTCTAAATGTACAGGCCTCCTATCCAAGATTCAGAACTTACAGTCTTAACTATTTTATGACAGGCCAGTCACATAACAAAGGCCAAAACAGCTCAGACATATCCTGATCCTGAGTACTCGAAAACAGCATGCCGAGCATCATAATGACAAGCACAAGCTCCCTGATTATCTTCACGAGCTCTTGATTCAGAGCAGTCTATCTCAGAGATCTACGAAAATTTACGCCCACTCTATTGGGCTCTATCTATCTGATTATGCTTGCTTTCTTATCTCATTATAATGAGACAGTTGAAGTTAATCTACATTTATTATTCAATTGCAAGTATCGAAGCTCGGAAGGTAACTATCGACTATTGGACGGTTGATCTAACATACAAGAGGCTCAGAACAGCTACACTTAACGACAAAATTGCACAGGAGGAGAGAACACAAGAAGAATCTGAAGGAAAATCAATTTTACTGATCAGAAGTATACATTTATTACATCAAAAGGAAACCAAAAAAAAAAATCAAAAAGCCCATAAAGCCTCAAGCCTTGTCAGAAGGGCCTGGATCCTCTTCCAAGTTAAGAGCAGTAGCCCTAGCCGTCTTGTACGGGTCAGGACCAGACGAGGCAGGCTCAAGAGGAACGATTGACGACACGTCGAAACCTGGGAACTGAACCTGAAATCTAGTTCGGAAGCTTTCAAAGCCAAACCGGATCAGGTCATCACCCATCTGTTCAACTTCACCTTTCAATTCCATCTTAGCCTCATCCTTGGCTTAATCAGCTGCCTCCTGAACCTTCTGATTAAAGGAATTCTGGAGCTTAACCAACTCCGCCTGAAGCCCCTCAACCTGCTGAGCATATATGTCCCTCTCAGACTCTGCCACGGTAAGGTTGGTGGTGGCTTCCTTCAGATCCTCCTCAGCGGTCTGAACCTTGGATCGGGCTGTCCCAAGCTCCAGCCTCATCTCTTCCACTTCGGCCTTCAGCTTCTCAGCCTCCTCAAGGCCCATGGGGGTCACCATCAGAGCAGCCAAACTATGCATGCTCTGCACAAGGCAAGACATACAATTTAGATTGAACAAATAAACAAACAGAAAAGTCAAGAAAAGCTTCAGAAGTTACCCTCATCTGGAGATTCGTCAT
Organism: Nyssa sinensis; assembly: GCA_008638375.1. Lineage (NCBI taxonomy): Eukaryota > Viridiplantae > Streptophyta > Magnoliopsida > Cornales > Nyssaceae > Nyssa > Nyssa sinensis. The sequence continues at coordinate 320,275 of CM018047.1, forward strand.
CTCAGTCATCAGCTTTGAGGGGTCGTCCCCTCTATATCGGTGAGGGCCCAGAGCCCATATCTGGTCAAATGCCTTCTTGGCAATTTGATAGTCCGGCTTATCAAACGGCTCGGACGGTACGGCAGGTGCTTTCCCCTTCCTAGTCCTTCTGCTCGGATCGAAAGGGGCAAGAGGAGCAGCCGAAACAGGAACGTCAGGTTCGGCCTCCTTCTCAGCCTCGGCAAGGGCTGGCTCGGGAAAGCCAGAAATCAACCTCCTCCTTTTTACTACAAGGGGGGCATCAGGCTCAGCTCGGGAGGAAGCCTCCCCCACCACTTGGGCCTCCGGCACCGCCCATTTCGATGTCAGCCTCTTTTTAAGCTCTGCAGCACGGGCAGCCATCAAGTTCTTTAGAGTTACAATAACAGAATGAGCCCGGTTAGAAGTCGAAAGCAGCACTCGGTACTGATCTCGCAGTGCTTTAGTAAAATCGGGCCTCTTCCAAGCATTCTTGACTGCACAGAAGTAAGGAATGATATATCAGTTTATCAGTTCTGAAGGCATAAACAAAGCTAAAGCAAACCTAAGGGAATAAGCCTCACCCTTATGACCCGCAGCACGAGGGAATGGCGAGGCCTCTCCTTCCTAGAAGTCTTCATGCTCCCATCCTCCTCCGACGAAGAAGTACCACTTCTTCCACGTTTTGTTGGAAGTAGGAACGGAGGAAAGGGGTCGGAACCCCTTCTCGAAGGACATATAGAAAAGGCCTTCAGCCTATTTGAACTTCAGATCCATATTGCTATGGATCAAGTCCAGGGACACATCCACCTTGTTTTGGTGTCCCAATACTATGAACCCTAAAAGCTACCGCCAGCTATTTAGATTCAAGTCGGCAAGGCAGAGCTTGTACCAACAAAAGAATTGCCTGACTAAATCCGGCAATGGGAGTCTTAAGCCCATTTCGAACCAGGCAAGGTAAACACAAATCTCCCCGACTTCAACATTTTGGGGACGATCCATGGGGCCTGGAACTCTGCAGGACACATTTGGGGGAAAATGGTATTTTAACTTCCACTCGTCCAGAAGGCTCTGACTAACAACACTCTCACCCTCTTCTCTATGAGAAGACCTACCAGAGGTCTCCCCAGCCCTGTCTCGGGGCTCTTCAAAGGCGTCAACTATCCTAACCCCAGGACTACGGGGAGGTTCAACAGGCCTCTCCCCAATATCTTCAGGGAGCAGGGTTATTTACGTCTTCCACAGGAGACGGTACAGCCATCTCAGAAGGATTTCCTACTCCCTCGTTTACAAGTGGGGACTCAAAAGGAGCAGACATTATTCCCGGATTTAAGAAGAAAGAAGCAAGAGAAGAGAAAAAATCAGTCGAACCTGTTCTAGACTCAGGAAATCGGTATTCTTCAAGATCGCACAGACTAATAATGGCGGATGAAGTCTTCTAGCACAGTGAAAATGACAAGGAAAAGGTCATTTCAAAATCTTACCTCGTATTTATAAGCACAGTATCAGAAGGGACCCACCAAGTCCAAACGCCATGACGGTTCGGAACAATGATGATTTCGGGAAACCCAACTATCGGCCAGTACAAATAATGACCTTGAAAAGACCTAATCTCCGGTTGCGCAATAAATGGTGCCCCAACAGTTGCCTTGGAAGGCGAATAGGCAAGACACATGACTCTCCGAAAATGGCTTAGCCCTAGTTGCTTGCTAGCATCAAACTAGGACTGGGGGGGGGAGTAACTGATATACCATAAAGAATAGGCCAATCAGCACGTGACACGTATGACCATAATCCAACTCATACTCGGCCAACACGGTTCTCATTCAGCTAATGACTAAAAGCTCAAGCATCCAAGATCAGCACAAAAGGTCGGAAGTGACCAAACATATGCCTTCAGAGCACATATATCCGGGCAAGGGTCTCAGAACTTATCACAAGATCCAGACCAATACTCCAGATCTCGTCACCGCCTTAGCGGATGCCGAGCAGGGAATAAGGAAGCAGTCTTCAACAAGGAAACAGTCTTCAACAAGGGAACTACCATCTATGGTTATCTCTAAGCAATACTCCACAAGGTAACTGCAATCTTCGATGATCAAATCCCTATATTCATGGCGTCGAATCCTAATCAAATTAGGAAGGCCACGATCTATAAATTAAACCCTAAAGGTACGCTTTATTTTTCATGCTCATTCTTTGGCTTTCAATACAGTCTTTCAATTCCTTTTTACTTACTTAAGCATCGGAGCGGCTACCGCCGAAGCCAATCCGGTGGACCTCTGATCGTCTTTCTGAGTGTTCTACAAGTCGCGAAGCCCTCACTTATTGCGAGCCGAAAAGTGCAGCATCAAACAGTGATTGGTTACGAGGAATTTAACTCATTGTTTACGGGAAACAATTGATTTGGCCATTCAATGACCAGAAGTTGATTGATTAATGTGGATGTAGTGCAGGGGTGTAACACTGGGTAGTGGTGGTGGGCTGCAGTGGTGATGGAATTAGGGTTATAATTAAGATTGGTGTTTTGAAAAGAGAAGATGAAGAGGGTAAATTATTTTTTAAGTTTTTTTTTGCATTTTGAAACATCATTCGAATAGTATAAGTTGATGTTTTAGTAATTTGACTTTATTAAAATGGCAATACTTTAAAATGTTAAAATACTTGATCGACTCTTGAATATGGCCCAAAAAAATGATTAATTCTAATTATCCATTTTATTTTCATCAATATTACTAGCGACACATTTACACAAAAAAAACATGTAGTGTAATTTAAAAAAAAAATTAGATGCACTTATCATTCCTAGATGCTGTAGGACATCAATGTAATTTAAGAAAAAAACTGAAATGGTAATAGCAGCAAAAGTCGTATACATCAATGATAATTGCTTTATAATTAGACTTTGTATGCATATAACCTCCTTCCGTGTCAAAGTAGGGATGCATAATCGAGTTTTATCAATTTTAAAAGAAGATTTGAATTGGATCGATTCTAAAACTAATTTTTTCGGATTGATTTTGGTTTAAAATTCGGGTAAATCAATCAAATCCAATAACTGAATTTTTCATAAAAAAAAGAAGTTTTCTTTAATTTTATATATTATTTATAAATAATATGTGTGTATTGATTTGTGTATATATATATATAAATATATAGTACATATATAAAGAATATATATGTGTGCATTACAGTATTAGTGTATATATATATATATAATATTAATGTATGATATTAATATGTATTGTGTGTATACATACATCAGTATAATATTTATATATATATATATATGTGTGTGTGTGAATATATATATATATATATATAATATTGATATACCACTATGAGACACACCAACCACTACATGACACGTGTAACTGCAGAGCGGCTTATGCTTAATAGTACAGCTCCTGCTTGGCCATATGACTTGTGCTCGGTTATTCAACTCATGCTCAGCCATATCACTCATGCTCGGTCATACGACCTATGTTCGGTTCATGCTCGGTCATATACCTCGTTCTCGGTCGATCGAAGGCATAACCCATATGGACCGAGCTCATAGTCCCAAAGCAGGGTTGCTCTCCTACGAAGCTGAATATATACAGGTGCAAGTCTGCAGTACAGTACATCAATAATCAGATCTTATCACCGCCTCAGTAAGTACCGAGCAAGGAAATAAGGAAACTGTCTCCGACAAAGAAACTGCCATACTGAGTTACCATATTCAACAAGGTAACTGATATCTCCAAAGATCCAATCCCTATATTCATGGATCCAAATCCTAATCAACTTGGGAGAACCATTGCCTATAAATTCAACCCTAAAGGTACGCTTTATTTTCATGCTCATTATTTGGCTTTCATTACAGTCTTTCAATTCAGTTTATTGACTTAAGCATCGGAGCGGCTACCGCCGGAGCCAACCCGGTGGTCCTCTGATCTTCTGTTTCAAGTGTTTCGCAGGGAGCCGAGCTTGAATCTCTCGTGGGCCAAAAAGTGCAGCATCATATATAATTGGGGTTCGTGGGTTAGGGCTGCACCAAAGAATTTATCATTGCTGATTTGTTGCTTCATTTTTTAAGTCCATTCATTGTGACATTTTATATACAAGGTGCATTATATATATATATATATATATATATATACACACACACACACACATTTAACATATACATACAATTATATAAGCATCACTTTCATTATATATATACATTTAACATATGTATATCAAGTGCATTATATATACACACACGCAGGTGCAGGTGCAGGTGCAGGTGCATTTAGCATATATATGTATATATATTAAGAAAATGCATTCTATAAATATATCCATTGAGAGTTTTTTAGAGAGAGAAATAAATAGTAGATTTAAAATTTGTTGGCCAAAAAAAAATAAAAAATATTTCGAATAGAGCTAGAACTGACCCAATCCAATTAAAATATTTTCGAGTTGAGTCGATTTGATTTTATTATAATTTCAGTTCGAGTCCAATTCATAACTTTTAAAACCATTCTAATTCGAATCAATTTTGATTATTTCATGACCTGTCCCAACCCGAACCACGTCACCCTACATTTAACTCACCGTCGTTATAATCAAAGTCAGATGGCCAACTTTTTCGTGGACATTTTTTTAATTTATTATTATAAATTTTTTTATTTTACTTTGTGGTGATGGGTGAAATTTTATTTACTAATCACTGTAAGTTTCTTTTCGAAAAAGAAAAAGAAGATTGACCGTGTCTGGCTACGCACCCACCCTTCCCAGTCCCACTGTTCCAAACAGATTGACCCTGTCTGCATCTGGCTAGGCCCTTGCCCTCCCCTCGGTTTCAAACGGATTGACCCTATCTGCATCTGGCTACGTCCTTGCTCTTCCCTGAGTTCTAAACATATTCTCTCTCCTTCCACATCTTATCTCTACCGTCAGAGGGAGTACGGAGTTCTGAGTGCGAAAAATGTCTACTTCACTGTCCTTCCTTCATAGCGTTTGGGCACTTCCACAGCAGCTTTCCCTCCGCCCCAAGTTGGGGGCAGCACGACCCCGGTACCAGCCTCTCATTGTTGAAGCCAAGGCCAAAACCAGAAGAGAAGACCGCACTGCCCGCCATATTCGTCTCAGGAAGAAGGTGGTTAACCCTTTCATCCCCAATCCACTTTTATTTTTGTCCAACTTTGTGTTTGATATCATCCCCTACTGTAAAAATCAATGCATGTTACGAAGTATCATATGTACTGACAAACTTTGGAAAAATTGTATATATAGCTTCATCGTAATCTTTACAGGGATGGAAATACACATTTAAAGATGATAATTGAAACCTATTCTTGGATATACAAATGTTACGGCTAGAATAACGGGTGACCCTTGAAACAGGGGATTTACATTCAAGACTCATCCCTATAATCTCTCTAATGGATTCTAATGACAACTCACGCCAACACTCCCCCCTCAAGTTGGTGCATACAGATCTCTTATGCCCAACTTGTCAAGTGAGTTGTTGTAAGTATGTCCGCTAACTGGTCTTCAGACTTCACGAAAGAAAAACGAATTATCTTGGCTTCAAGGTTTTGGTTGATGAAATGTCGATCCACCTCTACATGTTTTGTGCGATCATGCTGGACAAGGTTGTGAGAAATATCAATAGCTGCCTTATTGTCATAGAACAGATCCATCTCGGAGCTAGGAGCAAAGCCGATTTCCGTCAATAGTCTTCTTAGCCAGAGGAGCTCACAAAGACCCTTAGCCATTCCACGGAAGTCGACTTCCGCACTTGATAATGCCACTACCTTTTGTTTCTTACTTCTCCATGTAACCAGATTCCCGCCAACAAACATGAAGTAACCTGAAGTGGACTTTCTGTCCAAGATATTCCCTGCCCAATCTGCATCAGTATATCGTTCAACCCTTAGATGATTATTCTTTGAAAACATAAGTCCTTTTTCAGGAGATGACTTTAAGTATCGAGAAATCCTAATCACTGCAACCATGTGATCCTCATTAGGACAATGCATGAATTGACTTACTACGCTTAAAGCATAAGCAATATTTGGGCGAGTATGTGAGAGATAAATAAGTTTTCCAACCAACCTCTGGTACCTCTATTTGTCTGTTGGCACTTGGTCTGGATATTCTCCAAGTCTGTGGTTTTGAACTATTGGTGTGTCTGCAGGCTTACACTCCAGTAATCCCACCTCAGATAGTAGATCAAGTATATATTTTCATTGTGAGACAAATATACTTTGCATTGATCTAGCCACTTCAATTCCCATAAAATATTTAAGTCCTCCCAAATTTTTCATCTCAAATTCAGTCACCAACTGCTTTTGGAGTCACAAAATTTCTTCTAGATCATTCCCTGTAATAATCATGTCATCTACATAGACTATCAAAGCTATTACCTTGCCCAGTTGATGCTTTAGAAAGAGTGTATGGTCTGAGTTGTTTTGTTGAAAGCCATATTTCTTCATTGCCAAGCTAAATTGCCCAAACCACGCTCGAGGTGATTGCTTTAGTCCATACAGTGCGCGTTATAATTTGCACACAGCCTCAGTCGTTGAGGTTGCCGTGTAGCCTGGTGGAATATCTATATACACTTCCTTCTCAAGATCACCGTAAAGGAAGGCATTCTTTACATCAAACTGGTGCAATGGCCAATCAAGGTTTGCTGCTAGAGATAGCAAAACTCTAACTGTATTCAACTTGGCCACTGGTGAAAAAGTTTCCTGATAGTCCACGCCAAATGTTTGCGTATAGCCCTTTGCCACCAGCCTTGCTTTATATCGTTCGATCGATCCATCTGCCTTGTGTTTGATAGAGAATCCCAATTTGCACCCCACCGTCCTTTTTCCTTCAGGCAACGGAACAAGAGCCCATGTTTTGTTCTTCAGTAATGCCTCCATCTCTTCCTTTATAACCTGGGTTCACTTAGGGTCTATTAGAGCTTCCTAAACACTAGCGGGAACATGGCACGAGGAAAGTTTGTGTGCAAATGTTTTGAGGGGTTCGGATAGTCTCTTTGTGGATACATAGTTGGCAATTGGATACTTTAACCTTCGTTCCTCAATTTCTAGAGAGTACCTATTTGGTGGCTTTTCACGATTATGCTTGAAAAGTAAGATATAACTAGTAGAGGTATCCATATCATTATTAGTCGGAGGTGTAATGGGACAGTTTACCTCAGGGATATTCTCAAGAGATGGCTCTTCAGGTACTAAGGAGTGGGGGGATTCTGGTTCAGCTTCAGGTGGTGTAGATGTCGCTCTTAGAGTTATGTCATCCTCCGGAGATGCATCCGGAGCTTTATTAGGTTCCCCATTGACCACCATATCTGTGTCGTTAAACCCCTGCCAGTCAAATCTTAACCAATTCTGCTCTTCATTTTGGATCTCCCCCTGAAGAGAAGAATTGGATACCGAGGGAGAGTAGAACGTTTCGGATTCTAGAAACGTTACATCCATAGTTACATAGGTGTGCTTGGTGGTCGGATCATATCCTTTTTGATGTAAGGCATACCCCAAAAAGAGACACCGAACAACACAGGGATCAAGTTTAGTGCGTTGGTTCTTATGGAGATGTACAAAAGCTACACATCCAAAGATCCGGGGAGGAATCATCAACACTGTGGGCAAGGATACATAAGTTGAAAGAGCCTATAGGGGTGTCTTAAAACCCAAGACTTTGGATGGCGTACGATTGAGGAGGTGCACGGCTGTAGCAACAACATCAGCCCAGTGCCGGTTGGGCACATGGGCTCCAAGTAAAAGAGCACGAGCAGTTTCAAGTATATGTCGGTTTTTCCGTTCAGCAACACCATTTTGCTGAGGAGTCTGCGGGCAAGAGGTTTCATGAAGAACTCCATGGTGTTGGAAATAATCATGGAACCCTCGGTTAACATATTCACCACCATTGTCGGATCTGAGAATCTGTATCTTAGCTGAAATTTGAGTTTGAACCATTACATGAAATGATTTGAACACACTCAATACTTCATCTTTATTTTTCAGCAAGTATAGCCAAGTCATGCGAGTACAATCATCAACAAATATTACAAACCAGCGATTACCTAGATGCAGTAGAAACAGGAGAGGGACCCCCACACATCATAATGAATTAAAGCAAATGGAACATCACTTTTATTCATACTCAATGGATAAGTAACAAGATGACTTTTAGCAAGGATGCAAGTATCACACTTAAGTCAACAGTTGATATATGTGAAAACAAATCAGGAAACAAATGTTACATATAACCAAACGACGGATGTCCCAACCTAAGAAGCACGGATACAGATACGAATACGACACGACATTTATACGCAAACACGTCAACACTAGCGTGATGATGTCAGCATGGCATCAACATTTTCCGGCGAAGAAATCTACTGGTTGTCTCGTTATTTTTTTTTATTCTGATCATCATGGATATATATATATATATTATATTTATTTTTGAAGCCATCTAGTGAGCATTTTCCTTTTTCGGATGTTTTTGTATGGAAATGCAATCGATTTTGCGATATGAATTTTGGACTAGTTTTGATGTTGTTTGTTGCTTCGATTCAGTCTCTAGACTACAAATTCTATTTATTTATTTTCTTCTCTCTTCTCAACCCATGAGGTATTGATGGTCTTTGGTTGGGTTTTCTCATCTCTAGTGGGTCGGCAATAGCTTATGGTGATTTTTGGTTGTTGCGTCGTTGCTGTATTTGATGTGTGCAGTCATTACTGTGGTTGATTTGTACTTTCTAGTGTGTTTTTGTTGGAGTTTGTTCATTGTGGGTTCTTATTGAGAGTTATACAATGGTCGATTGATGTGTTTTTGGTTCTTTGGGTATGTTTGGTTGAGATCTGCTCCTTGTGAATCACTGGAAAGTTTAATTCCAAATATTGTGTTGATTTTTCTGCATTATCTCTTGGGCATTGTTCTGTTTTTGGTTCCTATCGCTTTTCCTGGTAATGTCAAGTCCCTTGTGGATGATCAAATGAGACCTATTACTTCTGTCAAATTGAATGGTCATAATTATCATTCGTGGTCTCATGCTATTAAAGTTTTCTTACGTGCAAAGAAGAAAGTGAATTCTCTTACCGAGGATCCACCTCCTTCAGACACAAAATTCTGAAGATTGGTGGAGTGAGTGAGAATTCATTGATTATGATGTGGTTGTGAATTTGTATGAAGCCTTATATGGTCTTGTTGTGAAGTTAATGATTTATGCAACAAAAGTTAGAGAGAGAGAGAGAAATCGATAATTTACGTGGTTCGGCAATGTGCCTACGTTCACGGGAGCAGCTATTGTCACGACCCACGCCCCACGTAGGATGGAGTTGTGGTCCATGGCCTGCCACCGAGGCCTCATACAGAATTGAATGGGCTTTATAATGGATAATTCATTAATATAGCGGAAGCGCAACATTTTTAACCTGTCAGGTTCACATCAAATTCATGCCAACCACATTCGATCAGAGCAAAATCTAAGTTTAATATCAAACTCACTCTTGCAAAATTTATTACAAGTCATTTACATCTACAACTGGCCAACACACAAAAGGTCATCGTATATATACAAAAGCTTACATAGGCTCAAAAGAGATATTTGCCAATCTCGCTATACAATTTTACTAACTCTTCTTCCTTAAGTTCCCTCCCCATCTTAAGCTTCGTTACCTAAGAAATTGGTTGGGAAATGAGGTGAGCTAACAAAAGCTCAATGAATAATACCAATGTCCTGTCATGGGGTTTTATAGCAAAAGAACTTTAAATAAAACCATGGACATCAAGCATTATTGAAACATTTCAATTGCATTTTCAGAAACGGAATTGCTATGTAAACATTTGAATAGAAATAAGTAACCCAATAAAGCTTATAACAGATATCAAATATCATTTAGCATGCTTATTACAACGATTAGAACGGAAGAATCCGCATCGACTCGGATTCTAAACGGAATGTCATATATAATGACAGTCACTTATAGTGACATTGAGAGATCTCTGGCCTACTTACAGGCCTACCGGCTCTCGGTCCCCTGGTAAGGACATAATAAAAGGGGCCCGTGTAATGTTATCTACACAAACACATTCTAAATCATGTGATTATCCATGAATTTGCAATTCTATTTATCAAACATACTTGTAAAATGTATTTTAATTTCATCGATAGAGAATATAACATAATGCTTTACTTGTTAAAACACAGAATAATATGTTTGACAATATCGCATTCAATTCGCCATTTCAGGGAACCAGATTACTCACCTTGTGCTCTTAAAGCACTCCTTGACTCTCTTTCTCTCCTAAGGAACCATACATACATATATTTCATATTAGAACCATATTTGAGTGCAATGTAACATTATTTAGTTATGCTTGTCCCATTATACTTCAAATAACACAATCTGGGATTATGATAAAATCCCTCATATTCTAATTCCATTGGAGCTTCCTTTACATCAAATATAAGATTTTTAAACAATTGGGACAATAGCTGCACCATCCCCATTTATTCTGCATATAAGCTTCATTTTTAACTTCCAAGTGTTGGTTGTTTCAACACTTGTATCTAGCATCTTGAATCATCATTTAGACTAATCATTTAACTTTATTGAAGGTGTTTTCCTTTAATTTCCAGCAACATTTTTTTTTTTTACCATTTCTCACATTTAGAGTTCATTTGATAATCTGATCATGCTAATTATAACCTAGGTAGTACTAGGGTTGTTTTAACACCATTAATCATTAACCAATTAGCTTAATCAACACTCATTAATCATGATGCATCCTTCTACATCATATATGTTGCTTTTGTATCCATGTAATTACTATTCCATGCAAAACTTGTTAGGACTTCAAGACTAATTTAGAATTTCATTCAATTCTTAATTGAATTTGAGTTCTTAGTCATTTTTAAATGTTTTTTTTTCCGATTAAATGAAAGAATAAGAGATTAGGACCAGAATTCATACTTTGATTGTTCAAGAATTCAACCTCTGGGTTAGTCCTCCTTAAGCTTCTTTCTTTCTCCTTCTTGTTCTCTTTATTTTCTCTACTTTCTTCCTTGCTCTATTATTCTGTCTAACATATTTTAGAGAGCTTCTTGTTTGTCTCTGCAATTTATTTTGTAAGGCATAATAAATACAAACATATATCTATATGTGGGTTGGGTGTCACTTTGTGAATTCCCACATATTTGAAGTGTCTTGCTCATACTTTGATTGTTCAAGAATTCAACCTCTAGGTTAGTTCTCCTTAAGCTTCTTTCTTTCTCCTTCTTGTTCTCTTGTTTTCTCTACTTTCTTCCTTGCTCTATTATTCTATCCAACACATTTTAGAGAGCTTCTTACATGTCTCTACAATTTATTTTGTAAGGCATAATAGATACAAACATGTATCTATATGTAGGCTAAGTGTCACTTTGTGAATTCTCACATATTTGAAGTGTCTTGCTCTTATTAGCTCTATATTTCCTCTCTCTTACTAATCTGATAATTGTCCCTTTTATGTGTGTGTGTATATATATATATATATATATATATCATATGTATAATACATACATATATATAGACAAATCTCTACACAAGCTCTTCAAGAATAGTCAACAATGGTGAACTAGATATTCCAAATTGTGGGTCCCTTACCCATGTGAACAATTGTCTTTCTTACCTTTCTCTAATCAAAATTAATTTGGATAATTATAAGGTTTAGGTTATAACTAGGATTAGTACAAGTCTACCTCACTTAAACATCCTAATTAACCCAATTAGGATTAACTTAATTCACTAATCATGTATTAAGGTTACTAATTAAACATAATTAGTTTAGATATAATAATTTTAAGAACCTTCCAATAACTTATCACAACCTAGTTTAAGTTAGCGAAGTATGCTCTAATTATGCTTAACCTAAGAACAATGATTAACCTAATTAATCATGTTTTAGCTCAAGAATCATTTTAAAAGCCTATTAGAAATATTGTTTTGTTCCTAATTTCTCCTACTAATATTTTAATTATTGCCTTACTATCTATACTAGTAAACTCATCATTTTGAATTACATAATTGTGCTTAGGGTATACTCTAATCCACACTTTATTATTCTTTGAAGTGGATTCACATATGGAAATATAGTATAATGAAAGTAATAAGATCTAGGATATTACAACTATGTTTTCCATTATATAGAAAATAGGGTTACAACGTATTTATACTGCACCGTAGTTAGATCCTAACCCTATTTGGATACATTGAAATTTCCTAATATCCCCTTACCGTACCGCACCTATATACCTAGTTTCACTTGTTACAAGAATACAAGTCATATCTCTAATAGGTCTCGAATATTCAACTTCTTGATACAACCAAGAAGATATTGGTTTCACTTGAAGAGATGTATTCACAGGAGCACAATATTTCTTTCTCGTGTTTATGGGCTTTATGAGTGTATGTTTAATACTAAACAAGGTGATAAGATACTTCATTGAAAAGTTTATGAGAAGAACTTATGCTTTATCAGCCCTTGAGTATTAACTTAGAGGTTCAACGTCTTCAGCGTGAAGAGTTTCAAGATTTTTTTTTTTTTTTTTCTTTCCTGGCCTTAAACCCGAGTATAGTGTGTTTAAAGGTCAAATTTTGGCTAGTGAGAAAACTTCTGACTGCAGTCAATGCTTAATCTTGTCTTCAGTATGCCTCCCTTATTCGTGGATCCTCTTTTATATCTATGGAGTCCTCAACTCTCGTCTCTTGTAATGGCAATTGAAGTGGTCGAGGTGGTAGTCGTGGTGGTCATAGTGGTTGCACCGACCAAGGCAGTAGTTGTGGTGGTCGACTAGTTGTGGTACCCATGGTGGTTGAATAGGACGTGGTAATTATTATGAGTGGAAGTGTAACTATTGTGGTGATACTGGCCACCTTGAGGATTATTATGAGGATAAATGGGGGAGGCCAACCCATGCTCATCATACGTCTGATGATACTTCCACTTCTAGTACTAGTTGCTACAGTGTTGCAACCTTTTACAGATGATCTTGTTTCCTATACTTTCGCTTCTCATGGAGACATTTCTTCTAAACTTAGTTAGCTCAACCAACAATTGTCTTCTCTGTCTCCCAACTTGTCTACCTCTACTGTTACTTTGTTCAACACAGGTAATTCTGCATATGTGGTTGGCAAGTCTTCAAAAAAGGTGATTGGTTTGGGGCATGAGCACAATGTTCTTTATTATTTTGATCTCAGAGAGTCTGATGTTGTTTGAGTGCTACCATCTCTCACCTCTAGTGGAATTTTCTTTTGGGTCATCCATCGTTGTCGAAGTTACATTAAGCTATTCCAAATTTGAGTCTTGTTTTTGTGTAAGAGTGAGGCTTGCCGATTGGGCAAATATCATTGTAATTCATTTCCTCGTAGTTTAGGAAGTCATCAGTCAAACTCCTTTTAATATTAGATATTTAGACATTTGAGGTCCTACAAGAATAAAAAATATTTATGGTTTCCAGTATTTTGTAGTCATTGTGGATGATGTTTTTATTTTTTGGATAACTTATGAAAGATCCAAAAAAAAACTTTTGTTACCTTTAATCATGAAATCTTAGGGTAATTTGATAAAGTATCAAGATTCTTCGTTATGATAATACTCGTGAACATTCTTAATCTTTTACACATACTTTTGGCACTGAGCATGGTATTGTTCATCAAACCATATGTCCACACACTTCATAGTAAAATGGCATTGCAGAGCAAAAGCATCGTTACTTGTTGGATGTTACTTGTACTTTGATGTTTAATATGCATATACCGAAATCATATTGGGCTGTTGCAGTTCTTACTGTTGTCTCTCTTGTTAATCACGTGCCTTCCACGGTTCTCCCTTTTCTCTTCTTCATCTAAGTGTTCCACCCTTTGGTCTAATGCCCTGTGTCTTTGGCTACATTGCCTATGTTCACCTTCTTGGTCCAAATCGTGATAAGCTATCTTCTCGTGTAGTCAATTTTGTCTTTCTTAAATATTCTCGTATTCAAAAAGGCTATTGTTATTATGATCCAGTCGCTCACTGTTATTATACCAATGCAGATGCTACTTTTTTTTGAGCCATCTTCTTTATTTTCTAAATTTGGACGTACTCTTGATTCTGATTTAGTCTCTTCTTGTCAGGGGGAGATTCCTTTGCCTGTACCTTCTGAGTTTGAGTCAGTGTCTGTTTCTTCTTTTATCACCACTCTTTCTTTCTAGGTTTACCAATGTTCCATAGATAAATAGGTTGTATCATGGGGTCCTGCTCTTCAACCATTGCCAACTTCTACTAAGGTTCTACTTGTTATGCCATCAGCAGTTCCTTCTCATGATTTTCCCATTGCATTGCGGAAAGGTACTTATTGTTGTATAAAGCATCCCATTTCTAATCTTGTATCTTTTTATCGTCTTTTCTCCTCTTTCTGTTCATTTCTCTCATCATTCTCTTCAATTTCTACCCTAGTTCCTTGCAACAGGTCTTGACATCTCTTGTATGTAAATTGGTTATGGATGAGGAGATGACTGCTCTCCATAAGAATAAGACTCGGGAACTCACTACTCTCCCCTTTGGCAAGCGACCTGTTGACTGTTGTTGGGTTTACACTGTGAAGTATCATTCTGATGGCTCTATTGAGCGCTTAAAGGCCCACTTAGTTGCTAAGGCTACGCTTTGACTTATGGTATGGATTATTATGAGACTTTCTCCCCGGTTGCATGCCTGGATTTTGTTATAGTTCTTATTTTCGTTGCAATAGTTTTTGATTGGCCTTTATCTCAGTTAGATATAAAGAATGCCTTTTTACATGGAGACTTACTGGAGGAAGTTTATATGGCTCAGCCGCTAGGGGGATGTTGTTCCTAGTGTGTAGAGGGAATCATGTATGGTCTGAAGTAGTCTTCACATGCATGGTTTTATAAGTTCAGTACTGTTGTACTTCGGTATGGTTTTCAACATTCTACTTCCAATCACTCTTTGTTCACACGTCATTCTTCTTCAGGTGTTATTATTTTGATAGTTTATGTTGATGATATTATCATTAGTGGTAGTGACTCTATAGGCATTGCGGACTTAAATTCTATTTGAGTAAGCAATCTCACAGCAAAGACTTGGGTCTCCTTTGTTATTTTTTGGGAATTGAGATTGCTAGATTTGAGAAAGGTATTAGTTTGTGTCAATAGAAGTATGTCCTGGATTTGCAACAACATCGTTTTGACCTCTTTTTTGTTGTTTTGTTATATACATAAATAGGAAACGTTTTTTTGTTTATTTGGTTTTATATTGTCTCTTTGTAACACCTAATGATATTTCCTCAAATAAGAAAGAAGGTAAGTACTTTGAGAAGATGAGGATGAAAAGTGAGCACAAACAAGAAGTTAAAGAAGAAAAAGAAAGTGAAAAATTGTTGGCTTATGATGATAGTGATGATGATATCAATGCCATTGAAATTGGATATTAAGATGAAAATGGGATGAATTATAAAAATGGATAATTTTGAATTTTGTCTTGATGAATTATATTGCATGAAATTTAAGTTGTTTTTTTATAAACGAGTTAAAATAAAATTTTTATTATTTTATACACATTTTATACACTGTATATAAACAACACTATTATGATACAATATATTTGAAAAACGAGATAACTATGTTTGGTAACACTTTGATTATTAATTGTTTGATAAATAATAATAATTTATATATCTAATTTGTATGACAAGTAAATTGAAATGTTATTTGTATCATTTTAAACATTATATATATTCATGTATATATATTATATATATTTGTAAATGTATTTTTTTTTTATCAGAATTACACATATCTACGATACACAATACGATGCACGTTTTTTTAAAAATGATACAGCTTCCGATACAAGTTTTGACAACTATGGCTTGCTCTAGTGCTGAGGCTGAGTGTCATGCTAATGTTCATATTGCATATGAAATGTTGTGGGTTGATCTTTGCTTCATGACATGGGTGTTGATGTGCCGTCTCCTATGCTAGTGTGTTGTGACTATAAGGCTGCTATCATCATCATTATCGCTAGTAATCCTTTATTCCATGAGCGGATCAAACACATTGAGATCGATTGTCATTTTATTCGGAATCTTCTTATTCAGAAGCAAATTACCACCCCTTATGTTCAATGTGGAGATCAGTTGGGTGATATTTTTACTAAGTCATTGGGTTAGTCAACCTTCAAGGGCCTTTGTTCCAAGCTGGCATATTTAACCTCTATGCTCTAGCTTGAGGGAGAGTGTTAGTGTTCTTAGTTTTCTATTATTGTTTTTTTTTTGCCCTTATTAATGTGAGGCAATATTGTAATCTTTATATTATATAAAATGACTGGCAGAGTGTAGGTGGGATAATCTACACAACCAGAATTTCTCTTGTATCCATCTTCTTCTCTTTTTTCTTTCTATCTCAAAACCCTAAATACTTCCATACCAAGCATTTTAACTCAAAGCTTATGTGTTTATCTACAACAATAATATAGCTTTTCCTTTTTACAGTAATTTTTTTTGTCAACATTCTTTTTCCTCCTTTTTATTTTCTTTATGATGTTTAAGTTGAAATATTATTTTCTTGTTTTATACACTTGTATTGTCTTATCTACAACAACAATATAGCTTTTCCTTTGTACAATACCTTTTTTTGGTCAACTCACTCTCTCTCTCTCTCTCTCTCTTCTTTCTATTTTCTTTTATGATTATTAAGTTGAATTTTTTATACACTTGTATTGTCTTATACAAGTTGGGACATTATATGGACATTGTTCTATTTTGCTTGTAACTTTGGATCGGAACATGAAATGATTCTTCCTTTTGCCACAAATCCTCTTTATTGTTAAGATTTCTTCCTTTGTTAAAGACAATTGTTCTATTATTGACTATTGACGATGCACCATCAATTCTACTGTCAAATTTTTGTTTTCTCAGGTTGATGGGACACCTGAAAGGCCAAGATTGTGCGTCTTCCGCTCCAACAAACATATCTATGCCCAGGTGATCGATGACACCAAAATGCACACTCTTGCTTCGGCTTCAACAATGCAGAAACCTATCTCTGAGGAGTTCGACTACAGTTCTGGTCCCACTATCGTAAGTTGACAAATACGAATGCCTATCACCAAAAAAAAAAAAAAAAAGGAATTTTTTTTTTCCCGAAGATATAAATTTCCAGCTAAATCCAATACGGTTAGTCCAAAAAGTTTGCTGTAGTTGCAGAGCCTTTTGATTCAATGATCAAAATTAATGTTCTTATTTGCTTCATTATTAAATGATCATTTCTATGATCTAAAGTTTCTTTTACTTGGTGTCTCTGCTCCCACTCAAATTTTGATGCTTTTGGTATAATATTTCTGAGAATCTGTGGCTAAGTTTCTACGTCTCCCATTGGCCTTTTGTTTTGTTTGTTTTTTTTTTGACAAGTTCCCATTGGCCTTTTCTATTTATTTGCTGTCACAAAGATTATCTGACAAGTAATTAACTACCTTAAGTTTGGCAAGATTGATTTATGCCTTGTTTGGGGGAGTGTCGCATATGGGGCAAAAGCTTGTGAGACAAGCTTTTGCCCCAGATGCAGTTTTCACATCTGGGATGTCCACTAAATGGCCTTGTAGTCTATAGCCAGTTTTCTTCCACTAATGTAGGTTAGTTGTCATTTAAAAAAACCAACTGATAATTATTTAATTACCACAAATTTCAGCCTGTGCTATGCACCTGTTTTCATTGTGTTAGAGGTTTGCGTGATATTATGGCAAAGTGTTTCCTGTTTAGATATTGACCTCTGGGCTGATGATTTGTTTAGGAGTTGCTTAAAAAATATATCAGTACTAAAAACATGGATTAGTGTAGTACCAGAACCAGAACAGGGGTTTGGTACGCCTCTTCTTGTGGAATGTGGTATGATGGGTTTACTTCTTATGCACTTGATTGGAATGTGATAAGCTTGTTTCAAACAGAAGGTAAGTTTGCTATCTAGTGATAGAAGAGTATTTTTTTAAATGTAATGTTTAAAAGGAAACTTCCTATTTTTCTTAAAATATGGATAATTCTCTGTAGTGCTTCGAATTGGAACAGGTGTTTAGTGTGTCACTTACAGTGGAATGAGCTTTGATGAAGGTTGCTTTCTTATTTTCTTGATTGGAATGTGATATGCTTGTTCCAAACAGAAGGTATTTTTGCTATGTAGTAACACTACTATCTAGCCATAGAAGAGTATTTTTAAAATGTCATATTTAAAAGGAAACTTCCTATTTTCTTAAAACGTGGATAATTCCATGTGGTGCTCAGAATTGGAACAGGTGTTTGGTATGCCTCTTTCTGTGGAATGCCATATGATGAGCTTACTTTCTTATTTACTTTATTGGAATGTGATAAATTGTTTCAGAAAAAGGTAAGTTTGCTATCTAACCATAGAAGAGGATTTTTAAAGTGAAACTTCCTTTTTTATTAGGTTGGAATTCATCGATTCTGAAACATATTCTTCCGAATAGAAAGCACACAAAGGAGGAAATAGAATACATCTTTCTGAGTCACTACATTAAGTGTGCGGGACTGAAAGTGTACCCCCTTTACTTTATATGAGTGTTATATTATGGGATTTGTCTCTCTCATTGAATTTATTTGTTAGTGAGGACCATGACTGTGATGATGTAATGCAGAAAGTGCTGATCTTTGCAATGCTTTTGGTGTCAGGATGTGGCAAAGAAAGTGGGTGAAGTTATTGCCAAGTCCTGCCTGGAGAAAGGGATCACAAAGGTGGCCTTTGATCGAGGTGGATATCCCTACCATGGACGGATTGAAGCCCTTGCTGATGCAGCTCGGGAACATGGTCTTGAATTTTAGAACTTAAAGCAGTAGTTTTTTTTATTTTATTTTTAAGTTAGTCATTGCTTTCCTTTTTTACTGTTTCTTTTGCAAAAACGGGAGACATGAGGGTTGGATTTTCAGTTTGACTGTACGATATTGATAGGCTTTTAGTTCTTCTCAATTTATTTGTTAAACTGAAAGAAAACTTTGTGATAAATGATCAGTGCAGTGGCTCATGTTCTGAATGCTCATTGCACTTGGATCATGGATTTCCTGTTTGACCAGAAATTTCTTTTTCTTTGTATTTTTATAATGACTATAAGGCAGAGACAAGCCTAGCACAGTTTCTCTCAGTACGATGATAGTAATTAAAAGAATGGTTAATCACATATTATTTACAGAGAAATGCTTTTTGGGATAATATGCAAAGAAATGACAAGCTTCAAGCCAGCCTTCTTGCTGTAAGCTTATTTTTATTTTCTCTTGGATTTTCAAAGGCCACCGGTTTCATTCAAAAACCTCATCTCATCTCATCTCCCTTAATATTCATCCATCCATCCTCCGTCATTTGCTGGCTATCTCTTTCCAAAATCAAATCATACCTCCATAACCATAACCACTTCCTCAAAAGGCCAAATTAGACACCCTTAAAACCTACGTGACACGGCAGTCTTCTCCCACCCAGTATTGAGATGGATCATAATATATATATATATATATATATATAAGTGGGAAAACTAGTCAGGGTGAAATGTACCCCTTTTAACTGTTAACGTTCAGCTCCGCCCTTTCTTACACCAATCAACCACAAAACAAAATCCTAATCTGCTTTACCCTTAAAAAAGTATTCTGTCAGCATCACTAAAGCATGATAAAAGACATTTACCCTGCTTATATATGACATTTCTAAATCTAGTACTTGAAGACTAACATCTTTAACATCAAATTATAAACACTCTCTCCCCCAAGGCTAATAGTTATAATGATCCTTTTTCAAGGACAAGCGCAGCCTAATAATCTATGTCCTTATAATCTCCATGATGAAAGAAGAAATGCATCACATCCTCCTCAACTAAAGCCTAATATTTAGTCCATCAGCTTAATTATCCCTATTAAAGCTTTTCAAATCCTCAACAACTTTCTCTTCTGCTTTATCCCCAATGAAAGAAAACTCCAGGATGTCAACTGTGAGTTTCTAAGAATAAATCACTGATAAAACAAAACTACGCCACTTCTAATATCCTTTACCCTGCCCTGCTTAACTCATCCCCTTTTTATAACAATGCACTAATGCCCCAACATTTGTCCCACAACTAGTCTAATAGCTATTATATACAAATTTTCTTTTAATTTTGTGGATATTCGTCCATCACAAAATATGTCTGATGCATTCCTCCACCTAATACATCATGTTTTAATTTTATGAGACACATTTTCTCCAATCTCTCACATTTTACAAATATTGACCCTAGGTAACAAAACAGCTCACTCTCTGCAACTCGTCCTTTAATCTTTTCTTCAACCCAATTTCTACACCTAGTTTATTAAAAATCAGTTTTCAAATTTTCAGGTTTTTTTGTACTTTTCTTGAACCCCCTAAAGATTCTAAACCTTCCCCCCCCCCCCCCCCCCTCCCAAATTTCTAGTTTTTTTTTTTTTTTTTGTTTATTCTCTCTTTAATCTTGTTTATTAGAATAATATTGTTGGCAAATAGCATACGGCAAGCAAAGCTCGTCCTGAATGTCTCTAGTTAGTTCATCCATAGTTAAAGCTAAAAAAGTAATAGCTTAACGCTGATCCTTGATGCAAACCTATAGTGATTTATCACTTGTTGCTCCAAAAGGTGTTCTAACCATAGTCATAACTCCACCATACATGTACTTTATCGTATCAATGTCCCTATTTGTGACTTCTTTCTTGTTCAAAACCCACCGTATTATGTTTCTTGGACCCTATTACAAGTTTTCTCCAAATATATTAAGATAATTTTGTTTCTCTTTACACCTTTCCATTAATTTTCTTAATAAATACATGTCTTTTGTGATGGACCTCCCAGGTATAAATCTAGATTAATTTTTAAATACTGTTATCTTGAGTCCCAGTCCTTGCTTAACTACTTGTTTCCTGAAGTTTCACAGTATGACTTGTTAATTTAATATTATGTACTTTAAATATCCTCTTTATTGTTATATATTACTTTTTTTCCACTCATCACACAATTTTTTTTATTATTATCATCAAAACCATTTTGTAATTCAAATACAAATCATCATCGATCCTAAACACTTCCCAACTTCAATAAGAATACCATCCAAATCAAGAGTAGTTTCTTTTTTTAATGCATATGGGTTCAAGTCATCAAGGCAACATAATAAACAAAATAAAATCAAGAAACAAGAGAGCACAGAATTATAGTGGAAAACTCTCACAAGGAGTAAAAAGAACCACAGCTGTAAAACTAAACACAATCCAAGAAATTAACTTGCCACCTTCCCGTGGGTTGATAATTACCGCTATATATCCTGATGGTATAGAATCTGTTAGATAATGGTAACTGCACATAACAGCCTTTCAGAAGTGCGCCACCTTACATTCTTTTTTTGAGTATCGTAGCATACAATTATTACTTGTGATGGCAACAAAGCCAAGCATGACCCCACACGCCACAATAAAGAATAGACAGACAGTACAGGATTGGTGAAATGCTTATGCAAGTGGCAAAACCAAATTTTAAAAAATAAATAAATAATCCAAAGATGCGCGTGCACACATACATTGAGCCTATCATCGCACCCCCTCTCGCAGTCACAGGTAAATGGTGCTCTTATCATCTCTAAATGCTTTTTGCTCAACAATCCAAGCCATTATTTGTAATCAGGCCGGCACTGACCATTCACAAATATACCAGACTCATGCATGTCATTCCTTATTTACCAATAGTCCAAGCCTACGCCCATGCCAATTTTTACGAGAGGGCCAAACGTCAGATCCACAGAAACTGCTATTTTTTTAACAAAAGAAATACAACTGAACATGGCAGCTTTAGCACAATAACATGAGACGGCATGTATAGATACACATCAATCTCCTCTATTACTACTAATTAAGCAACATAAATCCATAGAATTAAAAACCACAAAAACAAGCAGTTCTTATAATCACTTCCCCACTTTTTTCTATCTGAAGAAAGAAATTAACCCTGATAGATACACAAGGCTGACATAAAAATCACCTTTTACAACTGATTTCCCCCCCTTTCTTTTCCATTACTTTTCTTTCTATTCTTACCACTTTTTGGTTCTCTCTTTCTCGGCATCAATCTGTGGTCATTGGCTGGCTCATGCAGCACCTGAAACGGGCCTTTCGGACAGTTGTCATGATCTCAGTCTCAGCATTCTCAAGCATTGTGACCACCTCAGTAAAAGGCGGCCTGACATCAGGATTAGCATCCCAGCATCGAGTCATGATCTCACAGAGCACAGGCAGGCAGTCACTGGGGATGTTTGGACGGACACCTTTGTTGACAACAGCAAATGCTGCCTGCACAGCCGTCATGTTCTGAAACGGAAGCATTCCTGTGATGAGTTCCCACAGAACAATCCCGAAGCTATAGACATCTACTTTCTGTGTGTAGGGCCTGTGCTGGATCATCTCCCTGCAAAACCCAGTGAAGGAATGCGCTCAAGCAGCCCCCAACATAATATAGATGCGAAGAAATAATCAGAAACAAATAAATGATACTTGTAAGAAGACAATGACAAAGCAGTAGTGTAGATATGCCAAACACCAAGTCCCATCTTTCCTTCAGGGTGCAGTGAAAACAAAAGCAAAAAAAAAAAAAGAGTAGAAAAGAATGACAAAAGCAACAGTGTTAGATTTGAAACTTGTCTCTAGTAATAACAAGGGTTCTGCACTAAAAGGCTTTCAGATACTAACAGTTCTTTAAGACATCTGTTCTAGAACACCCAACCTGAGTGGCATCCGAATGACTACCAGAGTACTCCACGACAGATGCTATCCACGGAGAAATAAAGGTTTATCCCTTCATGGGAAACTTCTTTGAGGAGTTCATTAGAAAGCACCAAAAGGGACCCCGCGTTCACACTATAATATGCAAAAAGGTATACCCTCTAATCATCCAAAAAGGGTACAAAAAATTCCAACAAAAAGAAGAGCTTACTGAAAGCCAAAAACACAAGGAGCTTAACATAATGTGTTGAGTCTCTGAATGTGAGATTCCAGCCCATCAAAAAAATCTCGACAATAGGGAAATTTTATCCGCATAAACTTCTTTATAAGTTTTCTTAAGCAACCAATTACTCATAAAACTTAAACTATTAGAGAATGGGCCAACAATGTATATCAAGCTTTCAACACTCCCCCTCACGTGCGATTCTAGACTCGCACATGGAGAGACAAACAAACCACACAAATACGAGGCACAATATGGTACAACTTTGCACAAACAAACTAAAGGGGGAATAAATGAAAAGGAAGCGATTTGATCCCAAGAACACCCATAACCAAGACTCTGAAACTATGTTAATCAACCGATTACTCCAAAAACTTAAGTTATTAGAGAATGGGCCAACAATGCATATCAAGATCTCAAAAAGGTTATTCTATAATTTTGTTCCTTTAGTTATCACAGTTTTGACAGTAGGTATGACAAAAGGGTTTACTTAAACTTTTGGGTCCCCTTTTCTCTGAAGAACTGTAGTTACAAAATTCAAATTCCAGGGCCCTTTCACTGGAATACAGTTCTTCTAAACAAAACTATAGGATTTTTAACTCCCAGGTACCCTGGAATCCTTGAAAATTCACTGGTCTTGGCTATTAGTTGGAGATTTTGAACCCCAGATGTCATGAGTAATGAGTTAGAGCCACTCTTTTAAATAACTCTTCAAAGAACATCAACATCGAAACTGCATCATCAAAGCCACAACCTCTACCACGAAAAAACCATTACTACATACAGTACACTACATAATGCCATCACTACCATCATCATGCCACTTCCAAGAGCCTGACTATTGCAGTCTCCATGCTAATGCAGAGGTACTCTATCCACCACAACTAAACCACTTCGTCACCATGCTCCTCTCTATAATAATCACCTCTACCTTTACCCTCACGCCACCAGTCCACCTGTATTTATGCCATCCACAGCCCACGACCATGCTACCACCATCAGCTTGCCTCTAGCATATACAACTCAACCACACAAGCATAACCATCCCCATTATACCTACTAAACCACCACCTTCATCGCACCACTGCCCCTTCCACCAATAGCAACCAGCACTACTATGGCCTTCTCCACATCACTAGTATCTCTGCAAAATTGTGAGAACCAACATAGTAAAGTATTGGACTTAGAAAGTCCTAAAATTTAAAATCCCCGAGATTAAAAAAAAAAAGGAAAAAAAATAGAATACCAATAAAGTAAACATACACAGCCAGCATCTCCGCATCATTGCCTACCACTGTTGCTATGGTATTATCAGGAGCTAACAAAATGGAAACTTACTTTCTCAGCAGATAGAAGAAAATGTCCTGCTTATTGCCACAGAAATAGCCCACAATTTACAGGGAAATGTTCTTCTTAAATTTGGATAAAGATGCTTCTTTTTGTAAGTAATAATTTATTCAAAAAACAATCAAAAGGGGATCGCACCCATGTGACGTACTTTTTTTTACAAGTATAAGAAAGATGTACATATGAAGAAAAAGAAAACAATAACAAATGCCCTAAGCCTTACCCAATCCTCATGTCACTCAAAAAATATACTAAAGTGTCCATAGTAAATGAGGAAAATTGAACAACCCAACAATACAAAGAATGCATCATCAATGATTTAAGTGCAGTAGAAGAGCCTGTGACTCCTTAAAAAATATGTCAATTACGTTCATTCCATACACACAACATCAAGCAAAGAAGAGCTGTGAACACACCTTACCACCCTTCCTATGATGCCATCACACTCACCATTGCAACAGAAATTCCATAATTGTTGCTATTAATACCCAATGCACACCAAACAATTGAAAAGGCATATTCCACATGTTGTGATCTTTTACTTATAAAAAAAATCATGAGCCACTGGACAATGCAATAATAGATGACCAATTGTCTACTCAAGAGAACATCACATAAAACACCTATTCACCAAATAAAAGCCACACTTCTTCAAATTATCAATTGTTAAAAGATACTTTCAACGCTCTTGTCCAAGATGAAGAGAACATCAACCAACATCATAAAACCATTTGTAAGCCTCCTCATTTTATTACTTCTCCATAATCATAACCCTCAGTTACTCAGAATAGTTGACCTAAGCATCCCAGCGCTTTTAATTACACCTCCAAGTCAAAGTTTTACATTTCACATTCTAAATTGTTAATCTCAAACTTTTATGAATATAAATCATCTAAATTGTCATGCTGAAGCATTAAATATGGTACTAAGCAGGGCAAGGTGACCACCGAAAAAATAAAGAAGGCATCTCTATAGTTGATACAAACTAGTTCGAATAAGGCTTTGGTCAAATCTTTTCCTAAAAAAGTAGAATCAAAGTCCACGATTCCAAACTAATGAACTTGGCATGGGAATCTATAACAAATTATTCCTTGATTGTGAGGAAAGTATAACAGTTTAAAAAAAAGGGCAAAAAAAGGAGGAAAAGAAGGTCCGTAGAAACAACTTTACCCAATCCAACCTCAATCCTGAACAGATTGTACTACTTAAAATGTGCGACATAAATGAAATCGAGGAAGAAAAAGGAAGGAGCAGGAGGAGTACAGAGGAGGGAAAATGCAAAAAATCTGTTTGACACAGCTAATATTATAATGTAGCTGCACAACACTTAACCAGATCAACCTGCCTACATGGGACAGATTTACTCAGCCTGATTATGCCACCAGATCATAATCAAGTTATATTTTTTAAAATGAATAATTCTCAATTAATTTCCCTGAGATTTCGAAATATAACCTACCTTCCATAAGAAGAGCATATATAGATTTTTAAAACCATATCACAAATTTAATGAGAACATGAGACTCCAAGAAATTCTCACAAAAGTTTTTTTACATTTACCTTTTATAGTACAAATGAAATGCAAGCCATATTATCTCAAAGGGATATGAATTTATTTAATACTGATTGAAAAGTTAGCCAATCCACTTGATCATGGGTTAAATACAATTAATGTGGCAATTATTAGATTATGTATCATTTTCATCAATATAAATACATTTTCCCAATTACAACTTTATTGCTCCTGAATGAATTAACATTTTTAAAGATTGAAATTATCAGACGACTGTGAAGTTCTTAGATGCCAATAACCATTAATGCATATGGCCCATCAGTAGATCATAGCAGGCTACAAGTCCATATAGCCATGCATACAGACTTTATTGCTCCATGCTGAATGAATTAACATTTTTAAAAATTGAAATTATCAGAAGACAGTGAAGTTCTTAGATTCCAATAATCATGAATGCACATGGCCAATCAGTAGATCACAGCAGGCTACAAGTCCATATAGCCATGCATACAGACAATGGTGTGTGAATCATCACAATGTGTTAACAAAAGGTCATTCCCTAGTGTTAGTCCCACCTATACGGGATGCAAGGAGAGGTAGACTAGATACAAACTTAACCATTGGTTGCTTGTGATTTACGAAACGGTATTAAGGTTCAAGTGATGATCAAAATTTCTTAATTTGAAATAGTCAATTCAAATATTCATTCCCCAAACCCACTGAGTTATTTTTACCTTTATTTGTATGAGAAATAACGGTAACTGTAAACTGACATGGTAACACCACCAAAAAAAACTGCACACAAAGAGGTGTACATGTCCTTTTTTTGTGATAGGCAAGTTATTATGTTCCTTGGTACTTGAACCTAATAGATCTTATAATTGTATTACATTATATATTCCTTGCACACTTCCCCTGCCCTCACGACCAGCATTCCCGAAAAGTTTATCTCAAAAGGTAAGAGTTTACCTCAGGGAGAGAGAGTGAGAGAGAGAGATAGTTTTCCTCAAATTACAGCTCTTGTTTGGAAAGTGGCCTTGAAAACTGATGCCAAAAGACTATTTACCCAAATATGTGCTTGTTCTGCAAGTCAATTCAAAGGCTGCAGAATATCTTTTCCTACCATTTCCCAAAGCGAAATTTATTTGACTAATTTTTTCAAGTGGCATAGTCTGGTGGTCACTCTACAGCCCACTCCATTTGGCTGTAAATGAACACTAACCCTAGAGGTGAAGTATTTTGGGACCCTGATGCCATGGTTTCCCCAAGGGCCCTTGTTTGGATAGGTAAAATATATTCATTTGTAACTAATTAGATAGAGAAATGAAAATTCTGACCATATTAATGATAGTGAAGAAAAAACAAATCAATTATTTCAACATGGGCTTCATTTACTTGGTAGTTTCAAGGAGTTTTGCTTTTAGAAATTGAGTAGTAGTGACGTGTTCTCTTCCAGACCAATATTATAATCGACTGATTCCCAAGTGCAGTAGAGTGTTTTGATTCTAACACACAGACTGTCATTTATGGTGAAATATCATGCTTCTTGCCATCGGTGACTTGCATAGTGTTCAGAAGTGTAAGGAAAGTGTGTTACTTTTCAAGTTTTCGTAAGGCAGGGTAAGGCAAGGGATTTAGGTGTAAGCCTTTTGAGTTTTGAATTTAACATAAAAGGACATATAATGTTTAATTCAAATTAGTAATAAAGCACAAAGTGTTTAGGGTGATAGCACAAGGAAAAGTGTTTTTCTCCCTGCAAGGTGGGGCATAAAACTCAAACCATATGGCATAAGCTGTTTGATAATTTAACTTTTACATTTGAAGTGCTCATGGAAAGATATATCATTAAAAAATTGCAGTAATATATGTAAACTTTATTTATACTTCTACCCTATACAAAAGAGAGAGAGAAATTTAAAAAGGAAAAAGCCTTGTCTAAATATTATGTGAGCATATTGGCCAATTAAGCAAAGGAAATAGTTAATAATGTTGCCGTTAAGTGCTCTACTTTTATTTATTTATTTTATTTTATTTTTTTTTTTTTTTGGGGGGGGGGGGGGGGGGGTTATGCCGGTGTTTCCTCATCGGTAATATTATTATATGAACATTGCATATAAAATAGTAAGATTCTGGTTCAAAAGAAACATGGTCGAACATAAGAAGTATGAATGTATGTATGCAATGATGATAGGTTACATGATTATCATACACAATTCAATAACAAAAGAGAAATGGTTGGTCACTGAAAAACAGATGGTAAAAAGGTTGAAATTCAAAGACACGAGGTATATTTGACATGAATTACGGTGCAAAAAAGGCACAAAAAGTACACCTTTGATTATAACTGGGTGGATGAGACGTAGGCCTAATGAGATTCTTCCCCATTTTATAAGCCTCGAGACATTTTAGGTCTACCTCAACTTAAACCAAGCCTTGAAAAAAAATTTAAAGATTAAAAAAATTAGTCTCTTGAACAGTGATAATATTGTTAATGTTTTCTTTCTAAAAAGTTGAATATGGAATATAATGCTCTTTGAAAGTGAAATCCTAGCAGTGCTATGAGGTATTAACAAGAGTGAATACCTTTGGTTAGATTGGGATGTTGGGGTGATAATTAGACAGTGTAAAAAACCCATCCAAGACTTCTAGAAATGATATCTTACCTTAAGAAGATTTTTGACTTAAAGAGCTTCAGATTTTATGTTTGATCTCTAAGATTAGTGAACTCCATAGTGGATTTCCAAGCAAATATGGGGGCTATTATGTGGAAAACGCTCAGCAGAATGCATCTTCCTTCTACAGGCTTTATTTATTTATTTATTTTGGGAGTGGGAGGGGGAGGGGAGGTTGTTTGGTGTTTGTCAGCTTTCCTTTCTATATTTTTTTTTTATTCCTAGTAAAACATTCAACTTTAAGTTTGATTAAGACTAAATTAGATTGTTAGATGATCTGCTACTTTTGATAAAGTGTCTAAAGAGTTGGTGTATTTGAAGATTTGACATAATTTTTTTTGGTAACATTATTAAATTGATGGAAATCATGATCATTCTTTCCCTAAAGTGTGAAGATTCGGCATATTTTATTTTATTTTGGTAAAATTATTAAATTGATGGAAAACATGATCACTCTTTCCTACATTGGTGATCTTTTTAGGTATCTATGGTGAGCTTTATTGCTGGTTTCTACATGATTTGTAGGACTTTCTAGGAAAGCTAAATTCATGTAGGCTATAAACTGAAAAGATTCATAATAGCAGCAAATGGTTATGTTATAATCATTTCAGGTAGAGAACCAAATAATAGAACACACACACACATATATTTTGATAAGGAATAATTGGACATTTATCGGGTCTTAGCGCAATGGTAAGGTTGCTCCATTATGACCTAGATATCACGGGTTCAAGTTGCGGAAATAGCCTCTGCTTGAGGGTAAGGCAGTGTACATCTAACCCTCTCTAGGTCCCGCAGTGGTGGGAGCCTCGAGCAGTGGACTAGCTCTTTTAATAATTGGACATTTATCACCCTAGCCAAATTCCTAAAAAAAAATTAAATCAGTTAAATTTTCTTCAAATTTCTAAGAAAAACCAATTTTTTTTTTTATGATCAGTAAAATGATGAGTTATGGTGATTTATTTTTCCAAACAACCCTTAAAGCTCTTCCTTGGACTGTGGCTCACAAGAAAGTTAAACACGAGGCATGCTCCAAAGAAGGAAGAAATTTAAAGCACTACCCTTCCAATGTTGTATGTGTACACTGAGTGGTAAATCATTTGATCACTTCTCTCTTCATTGCAATCATGCAAGCAAAACTACGAATTTTTTTTTAATTATGCAACAAAAATTCGGGATTTTTCTTTTTAAATTGTTGGGCAATAGTTGGGCCCCAAAAGAGACATTCTTTCTATTTTGAAATCTGTCGCAGTGATGGAGGTTTGAGAGGATAGTAGCATCGAAATGTCCTATGACTGCATCTATTTGGTACATTTTCTGTGAGCTTGTGGTGGAAATATCAAAATTTCTAAATTGGAGACCATGAGGGCTAATTGAAAAGATTCTGTCCATAGTTTATATTCAGGCTTAACATCAAGGCATTTTAGATGTGTTGCACACACTCACTCAATCTTATCATGAGGGTTTGTGTATTGTTGGAAGTAGGAAAACTTATATCCATCCCCTCATGAGGTCATTTTTCCTTCTTCAAACAAGCAAGATGAGTTACACTTTGAGGGTTGTTCTTTTGGAAATCAGGGACATTTTGTAAGAGATTAACAAGGAACCATGAAAATAATATAATTTTTGCTACTCAAAAAACCTTCTAGTAAAGTAGATGCCACCAAGGCAAAAGTTAGAACTCTTGTGTTTGGTATTAGAGAAGCAACATAATTGCAACTCCATAACTTCACCATGGGAGGAGAAAGCTCTAACATGATCAATTGGCTCAAAGAAGGTGAGAGAGGCCCAAGCGGTAGAATGAATTGTGGCCGTGGCTTGGAACAGTATTTTGGGAGTTCAATGCCATGGATGTCAATTATTTAACAGCATATTTCCTTCTTTTTATAGTAGTTTTCTTTTATGTTGTTGACACTAGCATCAAGACAGGGAAATCTCCTTTTCTATCTTTGAACCCTTTTCCATACTAAGTTTGTTACTTAAGTTCTTTCAGAAGAAAAATAGCATTTCTAGTACATGACGCCGACAATAGATCAATTTTAAAATACTAGACAGTATAAAGACGTTAAACATCCATGTCCTTTAGTGGTACATGCAATATAGTGCCTGTTTCATCCATTCTATTACAATTGCTGCATCATCATTTAAGTAATACACAAATGCATTTCTAGTACATGACGCTGACAATAAATCAGTTTTAAAATACTAGACAGTATAAAGATGTTAAACATCCATGTCCTTTAGTGGTACATGCAATATAGTGCCTGTTTCATCCATTCTATTACAATTGCTGCATCATCATTTAAGTTATACACTGTTGAGTATTTGTTAGTATTTTATGTTCTTTTATGTTCATAAGAGCATTATTGTATTTTTTCCCATATTAGTATATAAATGCAAGGTGTAAGGGTTGAATAGAAAACTAAGCTCTGAATCTTTCTTTTCTAATTTTCTTTCTTTTCTTCCTACTCTTCTCCTTCTCTTTAACCCTAATATCCACAGAATAAACTTAACTTGGTATCAGAGCTT
Organism: Nyssa sinensis; assembly: GCA_008638375.1. Lineage (NCBI taxonomy): Eukaryota > Viridiplantae > Streptophyta > Magnoliopsida > Cornales > Nyssaceae > Nyssa > Nyssa sinensis. The sequence continues at coordinate 351,342 of CM018047.1, forward strand.
GAAGATCTAGGCAAGAAAATACTCCAAAACAAAGCTACGAACAAAAGCAGACTAACAGAGGACCCAAAAGGCTGCTGACATCAGCATCCTGCTGATGACGTCATGTTGATGTCAGCATGATGTCATCACCTTTCAGCGACTGGAATATGTTGCCATGTTCGTCTTTCAATGGTGATGCCTATGGTAATTTTTGTGAACTTTTTTGAAGCCATTTGCATGGACTTTTCCATTTTTGGATAATTTTTGGATTTTTGAAGTTTTTTTTCCGATATGGAATTTTGGACATCTTGGGAAGTTTTTGATGCTTCAAGCCACTCCTAATAGGTGTCATTTAGCCTCAGCCATCATGTTTGGAGAGCCCCATGATGATTTGTTTGATTTTTGGACTCTTTGAAACCATTTGGTGGTCGGGCCTACTGTAAAAGTGCTTTGGGGCTGCTGTTTTTTGATTGGGTCTGTTAGTTTTGCTACAATTTGATTGTATTTGGTTTGCGTCTGGTGTTTAGTGGTTGGGCTTGCTGTTCTTTTGCAGCTATAAGACTTTATTTGGGCTGATTGATGCTATTTATTGCCATTTGAGAGCTGCTGGTTGCTATTTCTAATGTTTTTTTGCTGCTATGAAGCCTTATTTGGGTTGATTGATGCTATTTGTTGCTTTGAGAATTGTTCGTTGATATTTTATTTGGATCCCTTGTTTTTGGAGTTGTTTTGTGAAAGATGATGATATGCATAAGTCAATTACCTCGAAAAAGTTGAATGATCTAAATTATTTAGCTTGGGCACATGCTGTGAAAGTATTTTTGCGTGGAAAACGCAAATTGAAATATTTGACAGATAGCCCTCCTAACAAGACAAACTCAAAGTATGAAGACTGGATGTGTAAGGATTTAGCAGTTATGGGATGGCTTTGACATAGTATGGAACCCCATATTGCTACTACTATTGAGTTTTGTGATTCCTCTAAGAAAATTTGGGACTCTGTTAACGAATCCTTTTCGCAACAGAATAATGTTTTCGGGTTTATGAGATGTATGAGAAAATTTTCACTACTAAACAGTTTGGGAGCATTATAGCACTCTTAAGAATTTATGGGATCAACTATTGCAACATTGTACTTTTACTACTAATTTGGAGCAACAAAAACAACATTGGGAAGACTTTATGATTACGTCTTTGTTATCCGGTCTTGACTTAGATCTTCGTGGCTTTAAGGATCAAATTCTTGCTAGTGAGACATTATCTACTGTTGCTAATGCATATTCTCGATTGTTGCCCTCATCTCTAGGACAAAGCTCTTCTATGACAGGTTTTACTTGCTCTCCAATAGAGTCTTTTGCTTTAGTCTCCAGCAGCAGTAGTCATGGATCTAGTTCTCGTGGTGGTCGTGGAGGTTGTGTTTTTCGTGGGGGTTCAAAAGGTGGTGGTTGTGTTGGTGGACGTGGTGAAAGAAAGTGTGATCATTGTGGTGGCACTAATCATATCGAACCTTATTGTTGGGTAAAGTATGGTAAGCCAGGTTATGCACATCAGGTCATAGATGATTCTACACAATCACTGCCTACATCCACCTCATCTGCATCTGTTATTCCCAGTTCTAGTTCTCACGATGCACTTACTACTCAGCTTGGTGAGCTAGTTCAGACATTGCGTACCACTCTTCCTTCTTCTTCCACTGCCACTTTGGCAAATTCAGGTAATGTTGCATGTTTAGCCCATTCACCATCGTCCTGGGTTATTAACTCTGAAGCTATCTCCCACATGTCTGGTATACCATCTATCTTTTCTGATTTAAATACTCTTAAACACAATATTATTTTAGCTGACGAGTCATCTCGACTAGTCCTTAGGATAGGTGTTCTTCGTCCTACTCCTTCCTTATCCTCACATCTAGTCTTTATGTTCTTGGTTTTCTCTTTAATTTACTTTCTGTTAGTCAATTGACTAAAAAGTTTAATTGTTCTATAACATTTTCTGCCACTTTTTGTATTTTTCAGGACCTCAAGACGAAGAAGATGATTGGTTCGGAGCATGAGAAAGATGGTCTCTACTACTTGGATTCTAGTGGTTCCTCCTCCTTCCCTTCATCAGCCTTGAGTGCAACAATTTTGCCTCTTCAGTGCCACTTTCGTCTGGGTCATCCTTCTTTGGACAAGCTCAAGTTAGCTATTCCTGGTTTGAGTCGTGTCCAGTTTAGAATGTGATGCTTGTCAATTGGGGAAACATCACCGTAGTTCTTTTTCAAGTAGTAGACATGGTTGTCAGTCTGAGTCTTTTGCTGTAGTTCACACAGACATATGGGGACTTTCTCGTTCTTCTACTTTGAATGGATTTAATTATTTTATGATATTTGTGGATGATTCTTCTCGTATGACATGGTCGCTTTTAATGAAAGAGCAATCTGAGTTACCAAATATAATTTTTAAATTCTATAATGAAATCTTAGTTCAATTTGGTAAACGAATTAAAGTTCTTCGCTAAGATAATGCATTGGAATATACACGGTCTGTTATGAATTCTTTTCGTGTTGCTCATGGTATTATCCATCAAACTAGTTATGCTCACACATCTCAACAAAATGGTGTTGCTGAACGCAAACACCGCCATGTGTTGGGTGTTGCTCGGACCTTGATGTTCAATATGCATGTACCCAAACACTTTTGGCATGATGCTGTTCTTACTGCATGTTATCTTATTAATCGTATGCCATATGTTGTTCTAAATAATCAGTCTCCTTTCTCTCTTTTATACCCTGATCTTTCCTCTTTTTAATTTACTCCTTGTGTGTTTGGATGTGTAACTTTTGTTCATATTTTAGATCCTGGTCAGGATAAATTATCACCTCGTGCTCACAAATGTGTTTTTCTTGGGTACTCCAGGACTCAGAAGGGTTATCGTTGTTATAGTCCTCAGTCTCGTCGCTACTTTGTTGGTGCTGATGTTACCTTTTTTGAGTCTACCTCATTCTTTTCTTCGTCGGGTCAGTTGTTGACTCCATATCTCATATCTTGTCGTGAGGGGGAGCCTTTCACACCTTCTCCTACTCTCCCTTTGCCTATTTATTCTGCATCGAATTCTCCTTTGCAGGTTTATCAACGCTCCCGTGAGAGGTGCATTGTTTCTTATAGCCCAGATGCCACATCTTCACCGTCTGAGGTTCCTGCTTGTTCTTCATCTATTCCCGATACTGATGATTTACCTATTGCTCTAAAAAGAGGTAAACGCACTTGTACAAAACACCCTGTTGCTAATTTTGTGTCTTATGATCATACTTCTCCTTATTTGCAATCTTTTGCTTGTGCTTTGTCTTCTATCTTTATTCCCACATCTTATAAGCAGGCTCTGTCTTCTTCTAGCTGGAAGCATGCTATGGATGAGGAAATGAGTGCACTTCATAATAATCAAATCTAGGAGCTTACGGACCTTACTCCTAGGAAGCAAACAGTTGGTTGTCGTTGGATTTAAGCAATTAACTACCTTCCTGATGGTTCTGTTGAGCATCTTAAGGCACGCTTAGTTGCTAAAGGGTACACCCAAACTTATGGTGTTGATTACTTCGAGACCTTCTCTCCTGTGGTTCATCTTAATTCTGTTCGGATTTTGCTTTCTGTTGCTGCTAGTTGTTCCTAGCCGTTATACCAGCTTGATATCAAGAATATTTTCCTCCATGGCGATCTACAGGAGGAGGTTTACATGGCTCAGCCACTCGGTTATACTGTTGTTGGTAGTGAACACCTTGTCTGTCGGTTACGAAAGGTTTTGTATGGTCTAAAGCGGCCACCTCGTGCTTGGTTTGATAGATTTAGCGCCGTTGTGCTTGCATATGGATTTCGCCGTTCTACTTCTGATCATTCTATCTTTGTTCGTCAGTCTTTAGCAGGTTCCATCGTCCTAATTGTTTATGAGGATGATATTATTATCTCTGAGAGTGATTCCACCGGTATTGTAGATTTGAAAAGACATCTTAGCCAACACTTTCATACTAAAGATTTGGGTGCCCTTCGCTATTTCCTTGGAATTGAAGTTGCTCGTTCTCGTCAGGGCATCTCTCTATCTCAAAGGAAGTACGTGCTTGATCTACTTTCTGAGACTGGCCTCTTAGGTGCTAGACCTATTGATACTCCAATGGATTCTAATGTTAAGCTGGATAGTGAACAAGAAGAATTATTTGCTGATGTTGGTCGCTACCGACAACTGGTTGGAAAGTTGATTATCTTATTGTTACTCGGCCAGACATTATTTATGTTGTTGGTGTGGTTAGCCAATATATGCATGCTCCTCGTCAATCTCATTTTGATGTTGTCTGTTGTATTTTACGTTATCTGAAGAGTGCTCCTGGTCGAGGACTTCTGTATAAACCCTTTACTTCCCTTTCTGTGACTGGTTTTAGCGATGCTGATTGGGTTGGTTGTCGCTGTGACCTGCACTCTACTTTTGGTTATTGTACCTTTGTTGGAGGAAATTTGGTTACATGGTGCAATAAGAAGCAAAATGTTGTTGCTCGCTCTAGTGCCGAAGTCGAGTATAGAGCTATGGCACATACCACATCAGAAATGTTGTGGGTTCGTTCTCTTCTTTAGGATCTTAGAGTTGCTCTTTCCCCCCCTATGGAGATGAATTGTGATAATCAAACAGTTATCTTTATTGCTAATAATCATGTTTTTCATGAACGTAACAAACATATAGAAGTTAATTGTCACTTTATTCGAGATCTACCGATGAAGAAACAAATTGCCACTTCTTATGTTCGCTCAGATAGTTAGTTGGGCGATATTCTCACAAAACCGTTAGCTTGAGCTCCTTTTTACCGTCTGTCTTCCAAGCTGGGCGTGTTTGATTTGTATGCTCAAGCTTGAGAGGGAGTGCTAGAGTATTTGTTAGTATTTTATGTTCTTTTATGTTCAAAAGGGCATTATTGTATTTTTTTCCATATTATTAGTATATAAATGCAAGGTGTAAGGGCTGAATAGAAAACTAAGCCCTGAATCTTTCTTTTCTAATTTTCTTCCTACTCTTTTCTCCTTCTCTTTAACCCTAATATCCATAGAATAAACTTAACTTACATAAATGAAGTGATACAATTTGTTAAGGTCTTTTATTTTTTGGAAGCAAAAGACACAAATAAGGTATTCTTTGAGAAAGAATTAGGCATTAAAACAATACCAACAAAACAAGAACCCTCAGTAAAACAATAAAAGGACCCCTACTACAAAACTAACAGACACTCGAGAAGGAAAAAAGCCCTAGGATTTTGCAACATATTTTTGCCTCTTTGCAGACCTGGAAGTCTACTCACATCTGCCTCCACAAACAGACAAGTCCACAAGCTAGCACAAATCTACACACTGCCATAAATCTTAAACTGCGAAGTGGCCAAAACATCTTCTGCAGATGCTTTCCCCCTCAATTAAAATGTAGAAATTCCAAATCAGCAGACACTCTTGAACCCTTCAAGGACTTTCATTTTGATGGGAAAACCTCTCTTCCAATCTCCAAGGGGCTAAGATAGTACCCCCCCCCCCCCCCCCCCAAAAAAAAAAAAAAAACAGCAAGAACATCAACAACAATTCATTCAACCCAAAAGATAGAAGAGATGCAAAATTTCTCACCTCAACCCAACCCATAATTGAGTTGCCTTGGGTTGGTCAAGTTACTTTTGGACAACACCCAACTAAAACACTCCCTCTCAGTGTGGGTTCTGTCAAGCTGGCTCATTTTTAATGATGACTTGCATAAAACATTCAAAACAACACTACAGAATAAAAATATATTGGGTCAAGTACACATGCAAGCATAACTTTTGTATGGCAAAAAATCCTTGCAAAGTCTGTCCATCTGAAGCCACAAGACAAAAACAGCATGTTGTCATAGGAGATCACAATAAATGAACCCAAAACCCATGCAACTGTTTTGAGACCTACAATACAAGCCGTGTAAGACTCAACCCTTAATTCCCCCATGCACTGAAATCAATTCACTCTAACAAACTAATTCAATATATAAAATATAAGATAAATTACACTGACCTTCCCTGAAGGTTTCTGATAATTACAAAGACCTTCCATGAAATTGCTGAAATTACACTGCCCTCCTCTACTTTTATTGACGAAGTACACATACTTCACTTCCTATCCATTTTTTTTTCAAAATGACAAAAATACCCCCTTCATTTTTTATTTTTTTTTTTTACATTTTTTCAATTTTGACTAAATTTTTTTAACTTTTTTTTAAAAGAATTTTTTTCATTTTATATAAAAATAAATTTAAAGTAAATAACTTATCTTTTATTTTTTATCAAGAATGTTTTAATTAATATTTATTTGAAAATAAAAAAATGTTATAACAAGTGATCAAAATTGAAAAAATATAAAATAAATAAAATAAAAGGGTCACTTTCGTCATTTTGAAAAGAAAAAAAATTGGAGGGGAGGTATAGGTAGTTTGTTAGTAAAAGCAAGCGACGGCAGTGTAATTTCAGAAACTCTAAGGAAAGTCTTTGTAATTGTTAGAAACCTCATGGGATGTCAGTGTAATTTACCCTAAAATATATAAATACCACAAATAAGACTTGAATCAATATTGTTGGTTGCCAACATGCCAAACCATTCGAATAATAATGCAAGAAAGCTAAAGTTCCTGATAATTTTGCATTTTTATAAGAAAAAAACACTTGAATAAAAGAGAAGCAATGAGAGACCGAAAAGAGGTAAGAGAACCTCAATCAAACAAGTATTGACAAGAAGGTAATGGAATTAGAGAGCGAGAGAGAGAAGCCACATCGACCAATCCCTTTCAATTCAAACAAAAACCCCAAAAAAGATCTCAATTTGGGTACTCATACTATCCCTTAAAGAACTCGCTTATTATAGCCCCTCAACCAAGCATCTTAATCCTTTTTTTTTCTTTTCTTTTGCTAGGACTCTGCCATTTTGATCAGCTTCACCATTACCCTATCTATGGATCTAAAAGAAAGAAGCAAAATCCAATAATTGATTCATGAGATGAACAGATATTTGAAGGCCTTTCCTTTCTATTCCTTGCCCAGAGAATCTTAACTTTAAAGTATCCCTCCACCAATACATCTCTACATCCAAGACACTTACCTTCTATTTTCTTCTCACTTTTAATCAGTTCCTTGGTTGTAGTATAAAAAAATGGATAAAAATTTCTTCCACAACACATAAGTCATACTGCACTTCAGAAATGTAATAATCATAGGAATGCAAGTGCAGATTCCTAGACTGAACCTGCAGAAGATAGATAATCACACTTCCCAAAGATCCCAAACCTAGGTATGCCAGGCTACCGCCTCACCAAGTCAGACAACCATACACAGTAGTCTCTCAATACTCTACAACCAATATTACTATGAATTAACTAAGAAGACAGAAAGTATAATTTATTACAAGTAACATTTTATCTTACTTACCAAAAAACATAATAATTTCATATGAGTAACATTGTATTGACTAATGTAAGTATACATTAACCAAGAAGAAAGAAAGTATAATTTATTATAAGGATCATTGAAACGATGGCACCTAAACACTGAGGGTTGCGCTCGTTGCGGGACTTAACCCAACACTTTACGGCATGAGCTGACGACAGCTAGACATGCATGGTCGTTCCTATGTCCCTAGTTGCATTTGGTTGGCAATCCAGAGGAAGGAGATCACCCAATGACTTCCTCAAAGAAAGGAAGGAAAGCCCGCAAAGACCGATAGGGAGAAAGGGGGAACTGCCAGTGCCCTCTATTTAGGAAGAAATGCAGGCCCTGGTAGCTTATCTTGGCTTAGACGGGAACGACACTTTATGTGACACAACTAGTTAAGTAACTGGCTTGAGAGACCTTTTCTCAACGTCAAAATAGGCCAGGGTTCGTCTATTTTGATACAAAAACCACAACTTTGAGAGACCAGGAAATGAAAGCAGGTGTGAGGCAATATGCATAGGGGATTGAGTGGGGATGTTTGGAACCCTACACAATGGAAAGAAGGCAATCCACTTAGTGAGCTTGAACGCACGACATGGAGACTCTATCTTTGGCAGGGGGAAATCAAAAAATGGAATACTGGAGTGAACGGCAAGAAATGCAGGTTGCTTGCTTACTCGGTGGCATCCACAACTAGATTTTCTCATTGGTGAGCTCGTAAGTGGAAGCGTTTAGGAAACCAAAAAACGTCTTTTGGGCCTCACACTAGATATTGTTCTAGATTGGATTTGATTTGAATCTCAAAACATCCACTCATTATTTACTAACATAATTAATAACAATGAATGCCAGCTTATCAAAAACTAAATACTACAAAAATGCGATTACAAGTGATTTCAACAAAAACAAGAAAATAAAGGAAAAACTAGATGTTGAATACGAATATTAATTGCTAACTAATGGGATTAAAGGCAATAAACAAATCATTTCAGCAAAAAAAAAATTTTTGAAAAAGTAACATTTTTTTTTATTACTTAGAAGTAAAAAGTAACAAAATATTAGAAGTAACAAAACATTAATATGTGTGTGTGATGAATAGGAGCTTGATGTTGACTTGGTCGGATTGTAAGATCAAGAAGAATGCAAAAAAAAATTGGAAAATGGCTCCTAGCTGCCTTATGTGGAGCATTTGGAAAGAACAGAACATATGGATTGTTGAAGGGGAAGAGTAGTCCATTGCTTTGTTTAAAAATAGTTTTTTGTACTTATTATTCTTTTGGGACAAAGAGGTTTTCTTGCAAATGTTTTCTCTTTTGTTGACTTTTTGGGGTCATTAAGGCCGCTGTAAAGTTTAGCCGTTGATTGTATTGGGTTAGCCCCCCTTGGGCTTCTTTTATACTACTCTTACTTAACCAAAACAAAATATATATATATATATATATATATATATATATATATATTACACTATCCATGCTTTCAACTACTAGAAAAAAAAAACACAAAATAAATTCATATACGGTTTTAGAAAGAGAAAAAATAGAGAAAAACAAAAATTGCAAAAAAAAATCATTCTTATGTTATGTTTAGTTTAGATTATTTTGGCTAAATTAATCAGTAAAAGTGATTAAATCAATTTTTGTTTTGAAAATTAGTTTAGTTAACCGAATAAAGATGATTATTTTATAATTGATTATATAAAAAATCAATTAAATCATAAACAAATCTTATACTGATTATTTTTTAAAACAACTTCATTCTTATGGATAATTTGAACTTAAAAAAGAAACGACTTTCCTATATGTAATAAGCAGACATTATTTTTTTATCAAATTATTTAAATACTAATCAATTATATAATAATCATTTATGTAATAATCAAAATCAATTTAAAAATCTAAATCAAACATAACCTTAAAATTGAAAATAATCATTGAAATAGCCGAGTGATCTTATCAAACTAAGATTCATACATTTCTAAGAAAAACCTACTAAATCCAATGAGAAAAGCCAAAGATTTTATCTTAGGTGTGCCCATGTGAGATCTTAAGTAAGATATGTTTTGAGGCCTACCAAACAGTTCGATTATATCTATAGTTTCAAATCATCTACTTGGTAACTTTAAAGCAGTAGATCTAACACCAAAAATGAGTTTTCTAACCCATGTAAGAGAAAAGAAAAGTGTAACATTACTGTTACTTTTCAATCTATAATGCCCGATACCGTTACATAACAATCCTCACAATTGTAAATTTTCCTGCAATCTAACATAGTGGTGTGTAATCGAATAAGAGTTCTCAAAACCTGCTATGAAACAGTCAATATTTGTTACCATAATGTGCACAAGCATGAGAGAGTGAGGGCAAAAATCTTCTAAAAGTAGATCCTCAATTTTTTATATAAAAACATAATACCACTTTTCCCACAATGAAGCCACATAGGCTTTAAAAGAGCCTTTAACAAGGAGGTACTAATGAAATCGTCCTCTCAACATATCAACTTGTCAAGTTTAATCGTTAAGACCCTAAGAACGCAAAATGACTCAAGCCACTGAATTTAATCTAGGGCATTAGGATTCTATTTAAAGCCTTCAAAGATTTCAGATGCTGCTGCAATCTGATTAATTATTGTTTTCTTTTACTGTGTGCAAGCCTGCTTGATTGATCATATGCTCAAATGGTCATGCCACTGGTGTGCCAATATCTGATGTATTAGAGACAACCAACACTATTTGATGTACCAAAAACAACACGATTGACGGGTATAAAAAAACATTCACTGAAATAATTAACACAATATTGAAATGATCAAAAGTCCCTTTCATTCTGTTGTACCAAATAAACTATCTAAGTGCTTATACAAAAAATTTCTGGCAAGAGGGTTCACAGATATGTCACTGAACAAGGTACTTGGAACTCTTGGATGTGTCACCATACAAGCCATTTACAACTGTTCTCCCTTTACATAATTTCAAATTGTATTTAGAAAAAATAATTTATGTAGCCTCATCATACTCACCGTGTTTTTTCTTATCACCACTATAAGAGAAATTTTAAGAGGCGGCTTTTTGAAATTTTTTGAAAATGGGTTAGGCTCGGTCCACTCCATTAAGTTATCTGGTTTTTGAGAAAACCAACCTTCGTGTTCTTAACTTTGTTTAGGTTGTATGCATCTTTTATGAACAAATGCAAACATTAATACTATTAAAAGAAACTTACCAAACATTGAAAGATTAAAAACCTGGGGAAGTCCTTTTTTGGACTTGTATATAATAAATTGATTGGAATATTCTAGCAGGCTAAGAAGTACGGATATGGATACGACACGACACCGACACGCAGACATATCATTTCTCAAAAAAGTAAGACACGTACACATCGGGGCACTTTGAATAGATGTAAATTTTTTTATATTTTTTATATGACCATATAATGAAAACCTAACGTTATTTTAATTAAAATTGAAATAAAAACACATAAATCACAAAAATATTATTAAGATATTAAAATAACAAAACCCTTAATTAAAAATTCAAAAACTTTTTCATTTAATCATCAACATCCATGATTCAAGTTCCAAAAAAAATTTACTATCTATTACATAGAACATGTACAAATATATAACCAAAAAAAGAACTACAGATAAGAAGAAAAAATGATGAAAAATCCAAAAAAAATAAAAAAACGTGTCCATAAAGTGTCCAGCGCGTGTTCGAAATCAAGAAGAAAAGAAATTGGACACTTCTTTTTTGTGTGTTCGACACCTGTCTGGGAAGTGTCTGAGAGTGTCGGTGTCCGACACGTGTCCGACCAACACTCTCAGACATGTACACGTGAGACAAAATAGAGTGTCCGTACTTCATAGGCAGCAAGAAGCAACACGATGACAAGCAGAGACTAGGACAAAGAGGTAAAATAATCTCAAATATGCATTTCCATCTTCAATAGTATGTCAAGGTTTGGGTGATTATATATATATATATATATAAGCAAATTAATCTACATAATGGAACCATAACCACTTAACCAGACTCTAGTTAATCTGTACAAATTAATAGAGATCAGAGGAAAATGTATGTTATGGAATATTAGGAAACAAACATGGATAACTTGTACAAAAAAACAACTATAATTTTTTCACTAACAGAAAGTAAAAGCATTTGACAACCTGAACAGCATCCCATGCTAAGATACCAAATAAAAGTCAGTCAAACAGTTAGATAGCGGAGTTGTCCAACATACAAAAGACAATAAACAGAAAAGTAAATAACATAGAGAGAGCATGAAAAAGCATTATACTAAGGGTAAATATAAGATAAACAAAAGGAAAGAAGAACGTTGACAGCTAAAGGTCAGGAGGCTTACGGAGCCATCCAGCGGTATGTCCCTGTTTCTGGGGTCATTCCTTCAGTTTGCACCTCAATTCGAGCAACCCCAAAATCTGCAATTTTTATAGATTTATCTGCTGAAATTAGAAGATTGTCTGACTTTAGATCCCTGTGAATCAACCCAAGTCCATGCACATATTCCATCCCCCTTGCGACATCCAAGGCTTGCTTTACTGCCAATTTCAAAGGCACAGATCGGTTTTGCCGCTTTGTCAAAAACTGCCGAACTGAACCCCCTTTTGCATATTCTGTAACAATACACCACACCATGGGTTTACGGCATGCGCCAATAAACCGAACTATGTTTGGATGCTTTAATGTGGCCAGCATCATGACTTCCTGCTGAAACTGTTGCTCCATTAAGTGTGCCCTCTCTGGGTCATTCTCTGGCCTCTCCAAAAGCTTGATAGCAACGTCCTCACCGTTGTAAGTACCTTTATAGAGTTTTCCAAAAGCCCCTTGTGCAAAAGCTGCTCCCATATTAAGCTTCCTCAAATCAATCGTCCACTCATCAAAATTCTCAAGTCCCTCAGTAGGGACACGGGCATCCATCAGAGCTTGGGCCAGTGCATCATCACTCAAGCCATGTGAGACTCTACCTCGATTAACACTTTGGGCAACAGAGTAGTTGTTGTTGACACGTTTCAATCCTTGGTGGTTTAAGATGCGAGTGTGGGAATCATTTGATCCAACACTACTGTTATCAACCGACATGGCAACAGATTCACCACCATTGCTCATCTGCAAGCTCCCAAAACTATCGATTGACATGTTGGACCCCTCACCGAGCTTATGGTAAAACCCTTGTGACAGGTCATAATTATCATGATTGTTGTTTAGGCCTATAATTCCAGTAAATTTTGGACCCTCCAACATCTTCTCCCACAAAGCAGCACAGCCTTCAAAGCCTCCTTATTTCTTCAGCATCAGGATATCCAAGCTCAAACCCCACTTACAAAAACCCTACAACAAAAATCATTTCGCAAAATTACTTCAGCATCAGGTTTTCCCATCTTGAAGCCTCCAATAAATAAAAATCCTTATATATTGAAATTAACTTATGACTTAAAGGTCATCTAAAGTACTTGATCTGGAAAATGCATTAAAATTCTACCTCAAATAAAAAAATTCTGCAAAACCATTATGCCCAGTTTGATCATTAAGGAACTATAGCCATTTGGGTTAGATTAGGTTAGACATACATTTTTCAAACGATAACAAGATAAAACAATACTGTTGAATAATTCTACTTTCTTTCCTTGTCTACAGTTTTATCAGGAACAAAACAGAGATAAACTAATCCAAGTTAAAAATTGTTACAACCAAACCCTAATTTTCATTTCTTCTCTAACATGGATATTTCTCCCACTAGTTCTACAACATTTCGAATTCTGTTTCTCTGAACTAAACCCATACAACAAAAACCCCAACCAAAAAGATTAAAGCTTGAGCGGAAAAAAAAAAAAACAAAATCAAAGATTTCTACGAGCTCAAAACAATAAATTCCAGCTGCTTTACAATAGATTCTCTCCAATTAAAGCATGGAATTCAAAGAATCACATAATCCAACCTCGTAAAACACAAAGAAGCCCCAATAATCTGAAAAAGTAAGTGATCTAAGCCTTGAATTGATGGATTAAGGCGAAACGTACCTCGATCGAAAGGGCTTGACTATGCGATTCTGATGGTGGAGTCCACAAAGACGATTGAACAACGGATAAATCGAGATCGATTCAGTAAAGAAAAGGTGCGATTGTGACCCCGTCTGTTGAAGACACGCGGAGACGACTTGAGAGAGAGGGGATAGCAGAGAAGACGAAGAAAGGAGAAGAAGAAGAACAATGAATGGAGGAGTAGAGCTGGTCTTCGTCTCTCGTCTGATTTTACCTGGGAAGACCTTAAGTGTAATCACTCGCACGTTATACTAATCCTAAGCATAAACGTAACTTCCAACTAAAGGTTGATCAAATGGCTTCAGTTGATCGAGTAATGCGGAACGTAGGATTTGAATGGGGAGGAGCAGGAAAGATAGAAGTATGATTAGACAATGATGTTTTAAGTGGGACCGTCTTGGTTGGTCTTAGAAGCAGCAAAGATGTGCCACCTTTTGCACATGGACATGCTGCTTAGGACACTGTTGCTTAAGACAATGGGCTTACATGCAAGAGGCCGTTGATTACTTTACCTCTTGGTTAAAAAAACTAGCTCACCCGAATAATATGATTGGCTGGTGATGTGCACATCCGAGTCTTTATTCAAAACTTTTCACACTAACACAGTTTTTTTACTTTATTTTTTTTTATAACCCGCGTTGTTTTGAAAGAAAAAAAAAGTGTCTTTTTTTATAAACCCTACTTTATTTAGATAAGTTTCTAGTGTTAAAAATTTAATGCTTACTGGAATTATGTAATCAAATGATAATGTTTTATGGCTGAAATTTTTAGGTCTTAATATGTGCTTAAATGAGATAGAGTCATTAAAAAATATTTGATGTGATACCCTATTTTATTTAGACACAAATTTGGGTATAGAAATTTAAGTCATAAAATATTATATATAATGAAAATGTATTTTTTGAAAAGACATTTCTAAAAACATCTTTTGAGAAGACAATTCTAAATACGTCTTTTGCAAAAGACGTATTTAGACAAAAATTTTGACTTAAAAACGTCTCTTAAAAAAATATCTTTGACGAACATATGAGTTTAAAAGATAAGTATAATAAAAGGCGGGATCCAAAAAATTGATATAAAAAAACACACGTTCAATATAGTCTTTTGAAAAGACATTTTTTGACAAAAATTTTTATTCAAAAACATCTCTTGAAAAAATGTCTTTGACAAACAATATTAGTTTGAAAAAAAAAAGTATAAAAAAATGCAAGATCTGAAAACTTAATATAAAAAACACACACGCTCAACTTGCACCTATCAAGGCTATGAGATGTTCTTTTTATCTCTACAAATAAAAAAATTCAAAGAAACAATAATAATAGAAGCAACAAATGACAATAAAAACAATCTTCAATTTACCATAAAAGTTCTTGGTTAAAGGTGGGTTTGTCACGACCTGAAACCCACCCTATGCGGATTGGAGATCTCGGGACCGACCCTTTGACCGTCCCTACTTTTTTCTTTTGACTGTATCAGTGATATCAATGTGTAACATAAAAATTTGAAACAGTTATACAGCAGAAGTCAAAATAGTCATAATAAGGTTCTACATATATCAAATGGGAACAAACATTACATCATCCTTAGGTGGTGAATACATGAAAGAACTATGACATCATCTCTATTACATTTCTTAAAATGTCCTCCTATTGCTCATAAGCTCCTACTGCTTACTCACAGCGTCCCTTCTTGAAACAAATAAGTAAGTCTGAATGAGCTAACAAAGTTCAGTAAGTAAATTCACATCTCTGCCATGGGTCAGGGTCAATATAGAAAAGAACATAATCCAAGATAAACAAGGATGTGAAACATGATAGCCAGTCATGGAATAAAATGTTACAATAGCCAAACAGAGGTATAATGCCATAATGGCCAATCAAGAGAATAGAGATCACGATAAACAGTCATGAATAATGGATAACAAATGATACAATGAACATGAGATCATCAATGGGGGTCTGTCAAAACAATAGATATACTGCCACAATAAATAGATAACCAATCAATCGTAAATCAATGAATAAGCTTTCAACATATGATTATTCATAGGGAACAATATGATCATCCTATTAATTCAATGAGGGGTATGATATCAAACATAATTGATGCACATTTTGTTCAGGGCTTGGCACACCCTCAGTCTTTTGGGGCCCGACATACCCCCCTAGTCGAAAGACTCAGTGCGTATATCACGCCATTATTGTCATATGTCCATTCATGAACTTCTTTCGACTCATAGGTCCTATCAACTCAGAAAAAGTATCGGATGGACGTTGTGACTCAGCACAACTCTGGTATTCATAATATATCATGATCATTTATAATTCTATGAAAAGTGTACATATGTGTAATATCATTTATTTTAGTGAGAACATAACAGTTGACCTTTCAAGGTATGGTACAAAGCGTACAACATTTATGATCAAGATATAACAATCAAATAATATCCATAAGATAGAACAAGTATCACATTGTGGAAACAATAAGCATCAGGTACATATAAGAGTACAACTTTGGCAGTAAAAGAAATAACCATGGCTGAGAATACCACATGTAAGATATCGGATTTTACCTACCTTTTAATAGTCTGTTTTATCTTAGAATTTAGTCATTTTCTTCTTTCTTTTTGAAATTCCTATAAATCAGTAGATATATCTTAGCTTAATACTACGTATAGTCTAATGCCTTAAAATTAGTCAATTTCATACACATTGATATTATAGGTATCTTATTTGGAAAAACAGACTCTACCGTTGAGTCCAGAACGTCGAAGAAAATAGGTTTAGGCTTTTACGAATCTAAATTTGGCTTTGGGCATCACTAGAGGCAATATGATAATTTGGCACTTTTATGGGTCTTAATTTTTCGGGACCCCATCTCGTAAAACGGACATTTTCATTGGTTTTAGAATGCCCAAGATATTAAAAATACATTATTCATTTAATTTATTCGAGTATCGAGATTAATTATTATATTTAATTCAATTTATTTAATTTAATTATTTAAAATAATATTTAATATTATTTTTGGTAAAACATAGACACACGTGCCTTAGTGGCACAGTGGTCCGCGTCTGGGGGTTAAGTGCCCACACGCTTGAAGGTCTGGGGTTCGATTCTTGAGGGCAGCAACCCCTTTTTATTTTTCAATTAAACTCTAAACCAAACAGTGGATAGAGGGTTTAAATGGGGATAGGATTTCCCTGTTCCAATTGCGTGTATTAATCAATTGTTAACACCCGTTGCCAAACAACCTAAATCAGACCTTTAAATTTAAAAGGGACATATCAAAACGACGCAATTTCATTTAATTTCAGCTAAAACGACGCCGTCTTATTTTCACTGTTCATCGTCTCCTTCATCTCCTACGCAGTATTGCCCTAATTTCAGCCTTCCTTCTTTTTCTATTTCATGGAGTTCTAGAACTCCATTTCACCCGCGTTTTGTTCCTATGGACTCCGAAGGTCACGGGGGTCACTTTGGCATTAGTTTGAGACATCGAGATGACCTAGAAAGCTTGGTTGGGCATCCATGATGAATTCGGTATTTTGCTTAGTAAATGTTTATTTCTTCATGAAAATAGGCATGGTTTGGTTTGTGATGATCCTCATACTATGGGGAATAAATCCCCATTCATAAATTAAACTTTGGTGTTCATTTTGGAGAGATGGGTATATTGGCCGTGACCTGCAACTCAATGTTTGGGAGTTATTTCCATGGATTTTTTGTCACAGTCTAGGGTTTTCATAACCCTTGTGACATCTAGTTGCAGTCTTATACAATGGATTTGGGTTTTGGGGGTAGTTGGTTCAGACCTAAGCTTTTGAAGCTCATCAATGACGGGTTTGTTGTTTCCTTGGTTTTCTAGGTCTGTCCAACCTTGTTCCTCTTCTAAATTAACACCTACAATACTTACAGAGCATGCATATGACATTTAACTTCCTAACACTTAAACAAAACTTTGAAAGAAACTATAAAAGACTTACCTCTGATTTTCAATTCTTTCTTCCCCTTCTCTTTCATTTCTCCTTCTTCTTCTCTAGCCTTTTTCCTTTGTTTCTTTTCTTTCTTTCTAAGCATGCAATGCATGCACATATATAGGCCTTATACACACGCATACACTTACACAAAATATCTTCTCCACCGCCTCACACTCTCTCTTCTCTCTCTCTGTCTCTCTCTCCTTCTATTCTGATTTCTTTCCTTTCCTTTTTTCTTTCAAATTGACATTTATATATAAAGTATGATATTTGTATATTATTAATATATATATATATATATAGCTTATGTCGGTACACTCCACCACCACACACATCATTCACTTATTCTCACACACACTATTTTCATATGTATATACAGCACATTCACACACACTTATACACTCACTGCTGCACCTATATATATATATATACACACACACACACACACTTATATATATAACACACACATCCATACACACACTAATATATATATATACACACCTATATATGTATATATATATATATGTACACACACACACACACACATATATATATATATATCCGTTGCTTCACTCAACATTATTTGGACATTCGGGACCCTTCGTATTCCAAAATCGGACTATTTATTAAATATCAAAAACAAACCCTAACAGCTCGGTTCTACAGTAGTTGCTTGGTTACATTTTGGGTCGGGGTATTACATGGTACGTATATGTAACTCTTGTTTTTAAAGAGTTAATTATTATTAAGTCCATGAGAATAAATGTCTACAAGTTAAGGTTCAAAACAAAACATTACAACCTGAAAAGTTCTTAAAATTTTTAATGGTCTTAGTTTAGGTCCAATATTGCAGATGTAGAATTGTTATAATTTTTTAATGACAATCTTACCCTTAAGAAGTTGGTGGTGTTATGCAATGACCATTCTCAGGATTTTGATAATTACTATTACGGTGTCGATGTTGGGGTGGTCATCGAACTGAACAGCGATACAAACTACGTATTCTCGTTATACTCCGATGCTACAATTTAGAGGTTCGACAAGTTTAGTTTTGGGATCGCTTTTGCGACGAGGAATTCTTTCTTCAATAACAATTCCCAACTGTCTCCCTACAATAAGAAATCTCACCTCACCATCGACACCACTAACTTCTTTATGGTACCAAATCTATATACTTTGTTGTCTCTACATGTAAACTTTTATATGTATGTATTTATGCCTATGTTTTTTGTTTTTAATATTAATCTTGTTAACATGTATGAATACAACAAAATGACTAGATTTCTTACTAAGAACACATGTGTCTTACCAAGAGCCTTAAAATGATGTGGAGACATCATGTTTTTCCTCTATATATATTAGATTTGGCATGCAATGGCCTTTTACGTCTTCGTTTTTACTAATATCTAGCAAAACATGCTTGTAGAATTGTAGAATTACCTCGGTTTGATTGGAATGGCCTTTGATGTTTCGTTTAGTATGCTTGGCACAATATTAAATTAATCAACTCTTGTTGCTATACTTTATGTGAAATTGACAATTTAATCAAGACGAAAGCTATTTTTTAGTTCTGTGACCATCACATGCCTTTATACCTTGGTTGTATGATCATGTTCTTATATATAGAAAAAGAAAATTCAATCTCTTTTGTTTTTTCAAATACATTTATATAAGCAAAAGCTACATTAGATTTGAATTAAATTAAATTTTAAAAGTACTACCTTGAATGTTGAACATTGGACAACAGGTTACTTCAGACAAAAGAATTTCTTTGTTTGCCAGACAAAGAAATTTCACTATTGTTCATTGTAAGGAAAAAAAAATAGTTGTGTATTATTTTCTCTATCTATTTTTTGTTTTTGTTTTATCAATGTTGGATTATCACCACTTTCCTAAGGAACAAAGAAATTTTCAATCACTATTAAAATGTGTACAATGATTTTTATTTGTTTAAACTAGATAGAAATTTATATATTTCATGGACTGATTACATTGTATAAATATTGATTTTATTCTTTAGAATTTTATATGTAAGATAAATCTTATTTGATAGATCTCGATTTTTAGAGTTCAAATATATAATTTTAATTAAAAAATGAATTTATATATTGTAAGTTATTTAATTTCAAAATTTAAAAATAAAAAAAAGTGTTGTGACAATGTGCTTCTGAATCAACGTGAGTTTATATGGAAGGAAATGTTTTTCAAAAAAATAGTGAAAAACTTATTGGGTTTCAATGTTTTGGTTTGGATCTTAGCTTAATTAAGCACTTTGTGAATGACCTATTTCTAAAGCTTACTTTTTTTAAGTGGTAATAAGGTAAATAATTTAATTTTTCTTTTCTTTTTTTTCAAAAATAGAAGAAGAAATGGGATTTGAACTCATACTTTTTACATAAAAAGTGGTTCTAGAATCAACTAGAATTAGACATTGGTCCTAATTTTTCCTTATTACATAAACAAGAATTTCAATTTTCTTTAAATAACCTAGAATGACATGTAATTATCATACTTATTTTATTCTTGTTATTACTTTTTTAAAAAAGTTTAGCATCATTATCAACACTTAATGTTAGCTTTCTCCGCTTATTTCAATTGATAAAAAATCCGATTAAATTTAATTTTCTTAATATTGTCAATGGAGTGCTTAATTCTCTTTTTAGTTCGAGGAAAAAAATTAGAAGAAAGGATAAAGTATGATGATTGAAAGAAGAGTTCATTCTTTTAAAAAAAGAGAGGAAGATCTCTTTTGTTTAGTAAAGTAAGAATGAAAGGAAAAATAAATAAATGATGTATTGTTTTGTTTTACCATTATATGCTAATATATAAAAGGAGTATTTTTTTAGAATAAAAATGTAAAGAAAAAAGGAGTTTCTCTAACTTTTAGAAGGAAAGAATATGATGGACCGTGAGAAAAAGGTTCTACATCCTCTCTCTATTTTGCCTTCTACCAAACTATAAAGAATAAAGATTATGTCGTTTCCTTTCTCTCCCCTCGCTTCTACATTTTTTTCATCTCTGCCCTGCCTCTTACTAAATGAGTCTTTTCATACATCTTATCTTTCATTTTTTATTCACTCAAAGATCTCAACTTAGTTTGATTGTTTTAATGCAAGTTAATAGTCACAGGTCATGTTTCCAACCCAAAGAATAACATGTTAGGTGGAGGCATCATACTGACTTTATAAGTTACAGCACACCCCAATACCTCTTTGATGTGAAATAAGTAGTCTGTGAAATTCTTCTCTTATCCAACCACGCGACACCTTACTCGTGGTCAAACCATCCTACATGTGGATGGACCCACTATTTACGTAGACACACCAGAGCGATTAACATGACACTAGATAAGGAGTTGGGACTGATACAATATCATTTTCACGAGTTGGGTCTCTAATTCAAAAGATTAGCCTATTAAGTAGAGGTAGCATTCCCACTTTATAAACCTCAGGACAATCTTATGATCATTCAATAAGGGACAAAGAGTTTGTGACACTAGTTCACTAGCTAATGCCTTCTCCCTTATCTCCTCACGATGCATTTGCTCAAGGATTTCCCAAGCCATCATTGGATGGTAGTTTCACTAGTTAATGCCCCATCTCTCTCTTCCCCCCAACCCCAATTGTGCATTTGCTTAAAGATTTTCCAATCCATCATCGGCGTGTCATTATTGATCGAGAAAATTCCAATGCCAATACTAACCAATTGTCCAAGACAATTCAAAAATCTTCCAATAATAAATTTATCTCGTTGTTTTTTAAGCCAACTCCAACACGAACAGTATCAAAAATTCGAACACTAACATCAAAAAATGTTTTAGTAAGGCCTCTATCTTAATTGTCTTCAAAATTAATCCGATTGTTGAATTTCAAGATTGTGAAAATTTGTATTTAAAGAATGGGTGATTAAAATCGACTAATTGTGAAAAGTGTAAAATTTTGTACTATCACAAAAGTGTAAAAGTTCACACATTTCATAAAAATTGAAAAAATAATTCTAAATGAAGATAGATTTGCCTCAAGCTCTAAAAGATGGGGCATAATTACTTTTTGTAAGGAAGAAAGAGATGAATAGTGAGAATTGTCGTTTAAATGATGGCATGGTGCATACGTTATAAGCCCATGGATGGAGAGCAGTTCCTGCAAATTCCAAGGCCGATTCATTGGATGACCAATGGATCTCTAATCCATGGATCCGAAAAAGCTAGAGAAACTGAACACTCTGGAGACAAGGATTATCAATAACTCACATTCACAGTTGTTGTTCAAGAATGAAAGTTTGATTCTAAAAAAAAAGGGCAAAACCAATTTCACATCATGTATTAAAGTAAACAATCAAAGGCTTTTTAATATTGTTCATGTACTGGAACAAGCAACTTCATGTATTGTGACTGCACTCTCATTTGGGTTTCATGGAGTTAGCACAGTGAGCTTATTTATGGGCTTATAACCGGACCATTCTGTCTCTTGGACCTTAAATCAATTACTTGTACATACATAAATACATGTATATATATATATATATATGTAAATCTGTTATCCCAAAATCAAATAAGTATATACACATACACACACTCAGTCTCCGTCCAATTTTGTTTTTTTTTTTTTTTTTCTGGTGTAAGAAGCGTCTCTTGATGACACAAGTTTAGGAAATATGTAAAAAAACAGTGACACAAAAAATATTATAATAATTAACGATGGTTTGTAAAATGCAAGTTTCAACAATCTTGTAAATCAATAATTTTCTTATTCTAGAAGGCATCAAATACATTGTCATCAACACTACAAACAATCTTTACAAAACAAACTAAAAGTTCAAGCTAACGAGGAAGACGCTCATCGTGCAAATGTTTTGATGGCAAATTATGAAACTGTGTTGACACCACATTATGAAACATTGTTGGCAATACATTATTGTGCAAGTGCGTTGGTGTCATATCATCTAACTGCATTTGCCTCACGTTGGTCAGTTCCTGCCACAAATACAAAAAATATCATTGGCATTATAAGAGACGAATGCCATAAGCTAACTGAACCATGTCAGTGACATCTCAAAATTTTTGTTCTAGCCCTCACAACTAAGACTAGGTATCAACTGAAACTCTCAATAAACGCAGGATCACAAATTGAAAACTTCTCCCTCTAAACACCATTATAGTTAAAATTAATTTTGGATCATAATATTACCCTGTAAATCCATATTAGCATCCCATTATTATTTCCAATCCGATCAAGTTTGCTACCTTTCCTTACAGAAATCAACCAAGAGTTCATTATTATTATTTGAAAATGTGTGTTGTGTATATATATATATATATATCTCAAGAGAAAGCCACACACACAGGTCCCGTAAGTATTCCAGTGATCTACCCACTTCGCCTAATGGGTGCCATAACTCTCAGGTTGGTGCCATCACACAAACATGAAATCCCAATTTATACAAATCTTTAACTATACTACTTGATCATAAATGCACCATGCCTATGCAGATGACATAGCATAACGTCTACTGGACAGAATGTTTTCAATGGGTTTAAGAAGATTCGAGTTGGTGACCTTTCAGCTTAATTTGTTTTAACAAGAAGTTAAATACTCCAAAAAATATCATTCTTCTAATTTATACAGGCATATTAAGTTAGATAACCAAATAAAATTTTCTAATACATTATAGTCAGACAACTCTGACAAATTAAACACCATATTGCATGCTATGTTAAAAGGAATGTAAAGATAAAAAGAAAAAGAAAAAAATCTAAAGCTGGTGTTGTCAAATAAAAGTATCTTGATGGGCTAAACAAACATTTAGGTTGGTGACCTTCAGCTGAATTTGTTTTAATGATTGCTCCAAAAAAAATATAATTATTCTAATTTATATTGGCATATTAAGTTGGATAACCAAATTTATTTTTCTAATGTATGATAGTGGGAAAAAGGAGCATTCGAAGTTAAATCCTATTATAGGATTTTGAGAGAGGGGGGGGGGGGGGGGGAGTTCCTTTGGAGAGCAATTTTGAAGATCAGAGGCACACGTAGTAATTTTTTTTTGGATGGTTGCGTGGTTGGAAAAGATCCTGACTACGGGGAATTTGTGAGGAAGGCACCAAATTATTGTTAATTGGGTATTTGCAAGGGCAACGGAAAAACAATTAACCGTTTGTTAATTCACTGGACAGTAACAAGGGCACTTTGGATCTTATTGATTGCCTTGTTCAAAGTTCACTGGATCATGCCTTGCTCAACCTCGGAGGTGGTGTCCACATGGAAGGATCAATTAGTAAGTCAAAGAGCTAGGGAGGTGTGGGAAATGGCTCCTCTGTCCCTTTGGTGGACCATCTGGAAAGAGAGGAACCATAGAGTTTTCGAAGGTATGGACCCCTTGTTTGGAGTGTAAAGGCAGTAATATTAGGCACCCTTTTATTTTTGGATGGTAGGGGACTCTGACTTATTAATAGATAGTTTTGTTTCTTTTTTGTACATAATGAGATAATAGTGTATTCTCTATACATGGCTGCAACCCTTTGGTGCATTTATTTATAGAATTAACATTACTCATCAAAAAAATTAAATATATAAAAAGTACCCCAACAGATATTAACCACGAGAAAATTCTATATTTAGTCTTACTGGAATTAAAAGCACATATCCTTAATTGAAGTAGGATAAGATGTCAGCACAACAAACCATTTGGTGAAAGCCGCCTAGTGTCCCGACATTTGCCACTTTTGGCCCCGAAGTTACCTGATGTGTACATGCAGCATATTTAATAGTCAGCCTTTTCAATTAGAAAAGCTCTAACACAAAAAAACATGAGCAATAAACAAACAAATTTACTAACCTTCCCTTTTTTATTTGCAATATTTTCATTACTTGCCTTCTCTTTTCCAAACTCCAATCTCTTAGAAGCCTTGTTTGTCTTGGTGATTTTAGGATCAGGAACCTTCTCTTTAGATGTTGCAGAGCTACCTTGATTCTCTTCCTCAATACCATGGATGGCAAGAGTCGACAAGGTGTTGGGTCTCAAATCATTCTCAATAGAGTTATTCACACTTGCACATTGCTTCAAAGCTTCCTTTATGGCTCCTAGGGCAATATTGTAACTCCCCCGAGACAGCGACCCTTCTTCACCCAATATTATAGCTCGCCGACATAGATCCTTGTAATGACGGACCATAGATTGTACCTCATCTAATCTGTCAGTAATGGAATGCCTACTTGTGGCAGCATTTGTCCATCATTGCAATATATATTTATATGGGATATTGAAAACACCAGACATTTGAAGAACCACAACAGCATGTCTACAGAGATAACCTTTATATTCAAATGAACGGCATGAACAAAAAATATCCGATTTTGATTCATTCCATTCCACTAAAAAATCTTGGTTATCTTCAAAGTCTTTAACAGCATATGTTATTGTTGTCTCATCTTCTCTCTCTTTCTTAAGATGACATGCAGCTGCTCCCAAAACCTCAACTTGAAACTTCTTGAATATTTCATGAGTGTATACCAATGACATTTGTTTTTCAAAAGGTGAAGGAGATTTCAACTCCGGTGTTTCATGCCACACGTCAAAATCTGCTCTGGCTTCCTCTTCGTACCTATCTTCAAGGACTACTTTGTATTGTTCTATACAGTCTGTCAAAGAAATCTCTCCATGGAAATATTTGTCAAACAAAGAGTTCAAACTTCCAGATCGTGAAGCTGTAGAAAACCCAGCAAAAGATATGTCTCTCAGAAAAGTAGGGACCCATAGTTTATGATCTTTGTACAATGATTGAATCCATTCATCCTCTCTAAGATTGAATCTGTCAACCAATTTCCACCATCTCTTCTCAAATTGTTCCTCAGTCCATGACCTATATATACATTTATTGAACTTTGCCATAAATGTATCATGCCACAAGCTCAAATATTCAAGCTGCCCAGGGATTTTTTCCAATACATGCCACAGACAGAAACAATGACGTGTTTCTGGAAAGACTGTCGCAACAGCAATTTTTATGGCATTGTGTTGGTCAGTAAGTAGCACCAGTGGAGCGCGCCCCCCCATTGATAAACACCATGTTTGCATTAACCAAACAAATGTGTATACTGTGTCATCTGCAATCAACGCACAACCAAGCAAGGTGGGCTGACTATGATGGTTCACTCCAATAAAAAGAACTAATGGTATTTTATACTTGTCCGTGAAATATGTAGTGTCAAAAGAAATAACATCACCAAAGTTAGCATAATCATCCATGCCTTTAACATCAACCCAAAAAATGTTTCTCAGACGATGCTCTTCATTCAAGTCTACTGCATAGAAGAATTTCAGATTCTCTTCCAGCATATGCACAAAAAGTTCAAGAAGCACTTGAGCATCTCCCTCTTCTAAAGTCAAGTTCCTCCCCTTATCCTGCTGATTTCTGATACAGTTTTCTAAACAACCAGTATATTGATATGCACCATGCTGTTTGGACACAGAAGCTAAGATCTTCTGTCTTCGTATTTTAGCATCATTCTTAATGGGATCAACATTCCTGTGGCTTCGGAAAAAATGTGCCTGGGCTGGTAAAAGCTCATGATTATGCCCCTTTATAAAACTGTGAATATACCATTTTCCATTTGGCCTTCTCTTCACATGCATACTTGCTTTACAACCTATCTTTGTGAAGGGCGAGGATTAATAGCATCATCAGACTGTTGCTTGTTTCCATATCTTATGCATGAAAATTTTGCAACAATAAATTCCTTTGATGCCCTAGAACGACGACTGCTCAATTTGGCAGTACCAAACCCCACAGACTTGGCGTATTCTTTGTAGAATGCATATGCTGCCATATTTGATTCAAATTCCATATCATCTCGAGGTTCTAAATATATAGTCCCAACGATGGCATTAGACTCCATTATTTAGGAGGAAATATTTATACACTTGAAATCCACCAAGAGATTCACCTCCAGTATCTGTTTACATTTGGTCTACCATATTTCATACAATTTCCCCATAAGTAATATTCAGAATCAGTATTGCTGGCATTGAAGAGAGTATACATCTGTGTCAACGAAACCAATGCTACTTTACCTTAAATATAAAAAAATTACTAAAAAGGTTATCAACTAAAAACAATGTACAATTCGTGATTATATAAGAGACTTCCAATTCCACAGTTGATTATTAGATATGGAATTACTTTGACTTACCAAAAAATAAAAGAAATGGAATTATCAATAGCATGTCAAATATATAATTCATGACTATGGAAATAGTACCAACAAATAAAAGAATCAACAATCTATCTAAAAGTAGGTTCCTTAATTCTACTCTACATAGTACGTATCCAGGTAACAAGGCAACAATTGCCTAGACAGGATTCTTTAATGTCAAATATATAATTCATGACTATGGAAATAGTACCAACAAATAAAAGAATCAACAATATATCTAAAACTAGGTTCCTTAATTCTGCTCTACATAGTACATATCCAGGCAACAAGGCATCAATTGCCCAGACAGGATTCTGAAAAGTACTGTTTCTGCTTTTATAAGCAAACTTCCAACAAGTTTGGCTCACAAAAGAAAGATAAGTATTTGTGGAATGACTCTAAAACAACATGTTGGGTACCATTTGGTTGGGATTTCAGAAATACTTACTATACTTTTAAGAGCAAAATTTTGCTATCAAATGCAAAAATAAGTAAATTTAAAATGCTATTAATATTAATCAAGCCAGATGAATATGTAGAATGTCATTGATATTAATCAAGCCAGAAGATCTTTTTACTTCTTATCATTAGGTAAGTTGCGCCTAGAAAGAGCGGAGAGATTTTTTTCTAATTAAAGAGGTTAAAAAAAGTTTCAAAATCATTTATAAATACCAGTTGGGAGTCTAAGCAGTTCAACAATCTGATTCTTAGGAATGCATCAACAAAAACTACCTTTCCATATAGATCATCATAGCATGAACTCAGAATTTCTTTACTTTAATTCTGCCCCTACTTCAATTAAAGCCAGCCACTACTCCTTGAGAATGATCTACTGGATTCATTGCAACAAGGAACTTACATGCCAAAACTAACAGCCACAAGAGGCGGATTGCCCTTGCTTACTTTGCTATCCAAGTGGGATGAACCTTTGGGAGAATTTTCAGATGAGCAGGAAAGGCTGAAGGACATATTACCGGAGGAGAGTATAAATTGAATGGAAAGAACAAAAACAATGTTTTAAGAGTAAGTTAAAGCTGTGCAAGATTCAGAAAAGTCTAAAATACCCAGTCTCAATCTTTCTACCAAATAACATGAGGGCACAAAGGTAATTAAATTTGATGCCTTACTCTGCTTGTCCCTCAACAATGAGAGTGGCATAAAAACACAAACCAGTGATGTGGTCATGTCAACAAAGTGTAGCAGCAAAGACCCTGAATGGGGGTTTCGCACTGGTTTTCATTTGGAGTCTGGACAGTTGAGATGATAAAGGTGGTGATGGGTGGCAACAAAGAACAAGATGCCTGATGACGATAGCAGCAAATGGATGAGATTGACGGTGGTTAGGGATAGAAGAATGTGTGTGAAGTCACTGAGGTGAGGGTCAATGACAGTTGCAGTTGATGATGGTAGGGATAGTGGTGGCAAATGGCAATGGGGCTTCCATTGCCGGTAATGAAATCCACCATTCCCACAATTCCCTTACTCTAACCTCCCTCACCATCTTCTTCTTATCTCTCTTTTTCTAATTCTCCCTTGCCCTTCTTATTTTACAGCAAAAAGACAAGGCCATCAATTCCTTTTTTGTTTGTGCTTACATTGTCTACCAAAAATCAAACTAAATCAATGCATCAAATTCACCAAAAAATTCAACCAGAAATCAAGCCAGGCCTATAAAATTCATGTCCAATTCAATCAAAAGAAAACTGTGTTCGTCCAAAAACTCCATAGATTCAACCAAAACAGTACTCGATCCTCCAAAATGAGAGCGGTTGGATGGCACCAGTATTGATGAAGAGGGAGAAAAGTTGGGGGTGCGGTGGCAATCAAAATTACCATTATGCGCCTAATTATTTGAAAATATTGAATTAAATTTGTGGGCATTTTAGTTTTTTCTCACTCTTACACACTGTTCCTTAAAGCAAGGGAGATCATAAAGATACAAAATTAAAAGTTTTCCGAACACCTTGGATATTTGATTGGAATCGTCTAGCTAAAAAGTGCTAAAATGTTCAAATCAAAGCAACTGTCAATACAGTTCTTGATTCTTCACAACCTTTTGAAGCTACTTTAGTCCTAACACAACAAAAATGTTATTGATACTTGGAACTTATAGAATGGGGATTTATTGCATGGGGAACCAAATCCATTTTACTCGAGCCTTGCATGCCAAATTGTCAATTGCCTCTTAATTATGCATTTGCCAAAAATCTTGAGTAGCAAAAAAAGTGTAGGCCAATTCCTCAATGTCCCCGCATCCCCCACTGAAATGGACGTCTTGCGCAGATTCACTCTTGGTCCCGACACTGCCACTAAACTAAGAGAATACACCCTAAGTATTGAAATTGAGTTTCCGATGTGCCATAAAAGATAATCGTGTTATCCTCGAAGAGAAGATGAGACACTTCCATTCTTTTACCCAAGTTGTTCCCACACCAAAACTTGTCAATAAACCACCCCAATGTTACTTGGAACGTGGATCGTTATGATACGGAGAACGAGAATATAGATCGTCACTTGTTATAAAATGTGGTACATTACGGGTAGGCTTCATTAGATCCCTTTGTTGGAACGAAATACGTTTATTTGGAAAGCGATATGCTTTTTGATTGTATTTGTAACAATATTCATACATATATATATATATATATATATACACCAGAAACATTTCTACGAATTCAAGCCATTATAAAATAAAATTCCAATGATGTGTGAATGTACTTTCTTGTATGTTGTATGAATTTTTTGGTAGTTTTGATATTTTAGATTGGAATGCTAAATCTTACGTTGCAAATCACTAATGATCCATGTTTTGGATCATGCAATCCCAATTCGCAATTCCCTAGTGGGGGCGCGAATTATGGTAACTATGAACCACCCTCTACAGCTTGATGCATCAATCTACCATAACCACCACAAAATGAAAGGGCGAGAGAGGGTCCCATTGCCTTAAGCCTCTAGCAAGGATAAAATTTTCGTTTCACAATGTTGTTTCGGTCACCCAAAAAATGAAAACATTTTGCAAAAGTTTTGGAAACATAGTGGAAACGATAAAAAAAAAATAAAGCGTGTAAACACACAGAAACATAAAGTAAATATACAAATGTGCGAAGATAAACTATATAATTAATTAATTAATTGTAAATGTTTTAGGGTATATGTTCATCCACATAAGAAGATACTAGGGTAAAATTGAAAAAAAAAAACATAAATGTAAATTAGTTTTTTTTTTTTTTTGATAAGATAAATGTAAATTAGTTATTAATACCAAATAACTTTTTACTAATTAAAAACTAGTATAAAAAAAATTAGAGCTAATTTTTTTTATGTAATATGAAATCATTAATATTTGCTATAAAATATGTAAAATTATAATTAAATACCATACCATACCATAACATTATAGATATATAAAGTGTAATATCAACGAATTAGACAATTTCATACAAGTTACATATAAAATAATAAATAAAACAAATAGCAATTTAAACCTATTATAATTAGTAACTAAGTATTAAAACAAATTCTTTATCTACATTTTATTTCCACTACTACTTTTCTATTATTAATTTTTTTTAAATATATATATCTATATAAATATCTTGTAATTTTGAGTCTTAATCCTTCAATTTCCTCCTTCATTTAAAAAATAAATGGATATGATCTTTTACAATCTTTTAGAATTGTTGTTGATAAGAAATAAATATTTCCTCTGATTCAGTTAGTTTCGGTATGTTTCCACGGAAATAACTTTGTTTCCCTAAAAAATGTGAATTTCAGTATTCCACTAGTGTTTCGTTTCAATTACCTGAGAAACAAAACATTTCGACTGTTTCAATGGAAAATAAATGAAATTTTGATCCTTAGCCCCTAGAACTCCTATTGAAGATCCATTCACCAAAACAGAGAATGAGACTAACACTAAACATATTACCATCCACCTTCTCCACTTAGCGCCAAATCCCATCCTATCAAGCATGTAAAGAAGGAAATGAAAATTCACATGATCAAATATCTCCATGTCCAGTTTGCATACCAACTCTAGCTCAGTCATAGTGCTCTTCCTTCTTGAATCTATATACACTCATTAGCTATCAATACCATATCAACAATTTGTTTGTCTCCCCCAAAAGCATTCTAACTAGCTGACACCAATTTCCCCAAAATACCTTTCATTCAAAACGCCAGGACATTTGCTAACAACTTATAAACACTGCTCACTAAGCTTATAGGTCTAAAGTCTTTGTTCTACAACCTCCTTTTTTTGGCACCAAAGTAATAAAAGAAACATCTAGGCATTTCTCAAAAGTCTCATCCTTGTGAAAAAGCTAGAAAACTGTCATTAAATCTATTCGTATCACTGAATAACAATGCTTCAACAAAGCCATTATAAATCCATCCGAACCGAGCACCATAACCCCATCGCATAAGTTTAGGGCTGCCACAACCTCCAATTCATCAAAAGGTCGCTCAAAACCATTTCTCTCCTCTTGTAAAGCATTAAAAGCCATATTGTCAAGGAGGGGTCCCTTATGACACAATTCTGTGCACAATTGTTCATAAATTAGTAAAATACCTTATATCACCTCCTCCTGCTTAATAGCTCTCCCATTAATAAACACTCTTCTAATGTTGTTTACCCTTCTATTAGAATTCGCACCCCGATGAAGAATTGGGTATTCTTGTCGCCTTCCTTTTGAGCCACAAAGCCCTAGATTTCTATCTCCAACTAATCTCATCAACCTTTTAAAGCATGCCCAAAGCAACATTCAACTCGTCTCTAGCACATCTGTCTTCATGAGACAAGGGGGCACCTATTCTTCAGAATCCAAGTCGCTTCTACCATGAAGAAATATCGCCCTAGTCACTTGGAGATGACTGTACAATTCTTTGTTCCAGTTTTTCGGGTCATGTTTCAACATTTTCAATTGCGTAGCCAGCACAATATCCCAACATGCCTCTGACTTGGTATCCCCTCCAACTGTCGACCATCTCCCTAGAGCCTTGCTCCTACAACCACATTCTCTCAAAACAGAATGGACCCTCACCCTTCCTTGCCACTTGCCAAAAAAAAAAAATATTCCAACAAGATTGGAACATGGTCCTAGACAAGAAGAGGGACACAGGCTTGTTCCACTTCCATGAAATGCTCCTCCCAATCAGTGGAAACCAAATTTCTGTCCAATTTAGACCATAGTTATCAAAATCGCGAATCCAGATCGTTGGATCGCACGATTCTACGATCCAATATGGATAAATCGATCCAAGTCGTATAAAATCGTTCAGGATCGTGGTAGGATCGTTTCATAATTTTGACATGTATTGCTACATTTAGCTAATTATTTAGAGAAATTTTTTAGTTTATTTTTTTAAAATGTTAATTTGTGTTATTTTAGAATTATGAAACTTACATTTTTAAGCAAATATGAATAAAAAATTGTAAATATATAAACTTCAATATGGTGTTAGAATACTTTACATTATTTTTTTATTTCAAACTTATATTCTATTGATTTTTAACAGTTACTTTACTTTTACATATATATTTGACCATTTCTTAAAGAAATTTGTAAGATCTTACGATCCTTGATCCGATCTTATGAACCCCCAAAACGATCCAAGATAGGACTCCGATTTTAACAACCTTGATTTAGACATAGTTGGTGCCTCCCAACCACTTGACCATATAAATCTTTCCCCTTCAATGGTAGGTCTAGCAACTCAATAGAACTTATAAAATCCAAAAAATCCTTCATGGGACCACACATCAACAAAAGAACCTCGCAAGTCGCATCCCACATAAGCAACAGAATCTTGTTGTACCCAAATGCTCCCAGACTTCTCCATTTCACCCAGCTGCCCCCACCCCTCTCCCCCACAAAAAAATATAAATATAAATATAAATATAAATATATACACACACACACACACACACATATATATACACTTCGCACAAGCTCCTTTGATACTACCTCCATTTCCATCTCTTGAAAACAAACTGCCACAACTTTCCACTCTTTCAACAAATTCTTAACTATAGTACATTAGTCTGTCATTTAGAGCCCTCATATTCCAAGAGATAAGCCAAAGATTCATCAAGCTTCAATTCTTAGAATTCCTTTCTCCTTATCCTTCTCACCCTCTTCCCACCTCCTAGTATCATAATTAATCAAGGATGCAAAATTCTTTGACTCCTTGTCACTGACTGTCCACGAGAAGTATTCATAGCCCCAGCAAGACAACCCAAAATCTGCTTACCCTGTTAATTTTCCTTGAGCCAATCTGACACTTCTCCCATCTTCAATTCCTGCCAATCTATGCACACGATTTCCTTTCCCATTAAATCAACAAATTTCCCCTGAGCCCCCCTCATTCCCTCTAAACCCATAGGCATACCTCTCTTTTTTTATTTGGAGCCACCATTGCAAACAAAGTACAATAGAGTGCCTCATGCCCATCCTCTGAACAACTATCAAAAGATCGTCAGTACAATAGAGCCACCCTGTGCCACTCTCCACTGCCCATCTTTGCAATTGCCTACATCGTCAGTATTATGCATGGAAGGCAGAACCAAAGCTTTATTTGTTTCCAACAGATTGTCACGACTCGGATCCCAAAGACCCGAATGTGAACCCAAAATCCAACATCCATCACTATCCTGTGATCACTTATCATGCCCCGTGCCCCAAAGGCCCAAGGATGAACACCGAAAAACCTGTCAAGCCATCATCTAGTCACAACCTGTCTCAATGTCATTTAAAATTTTCATTTATTTTAAATTGTTCTTGTTTCATCCCAAACCCTGCAGTTTGAGAATGAAACCTAGATATACATATCTGCTAGTTCAGTTTGAATAACAACTACAAAACTTGCCATTCAATATCTCATCTACCCAAATGAAAAGTAATGTAAATATAAACAATAATTTAGGCATTCCATTATATATATAGTCCACCTACATATCATACATCAAGGGTACATCCACCCTGTACATTGAATACAATAAATTTATATCTAAAGTGTACTTCACTAAAATAGTTACAGCCTTCACTTTTAGTCACCGGTCACACCTGTCAAGCTACCAAAAAGGTAAGGGATGAGCAATGTTGCCCAGTAGGAGGACTCCCAAAACATACGTACACAAGCATACATTATGCAAAAACCCTATCATGACAAGATAGTTATGCATATCAAAATATATTCAAAATATCATGCCATGCTCTCTACATGTCATACCAATTATTCAGTTCCAAGCACTTATATAAATACACCCATCCAATCAAGATTAAATATTAACTCATCTAAGAATTTTCATGAATTATTCAGCTCATTCTACAGCATAACCTAAGTTTCCCTCCAAATAGTCAATTATTAATTCACATCTTATTCAAACCTATTTATTTCAATCAACCACTACATATTCACATCACATCAATCCACATTTTAGTTTATTTAATTGTTCCATTCATTTCATTCCACTTCCGCTTACTACAACACAATCATCACTCAATCAACCAATCAACTACATACACACCCACACACACATACACACATAAACAAACACACTCTTACCACCACATTCACACACACACTTTACTTCTCGAGACACTTGCAACTGCGAGTACCCATCAAATTCCCCTCTTCTTGGGCTATTGTCCCAATGGAACGAGGTCAACCACTTGTGCAAGTTTGGACGTAAGTCCTAGGGCTGCTCCCCTATGCATGACAATTGTCCAAAGTTTCGTGACGTCGCCATAGCGGATGTTTGACAACCCACACACACGCATGACGCAACCCCCGACTCACACCCACAATTACAATCCACCTACACAATTCCCGAGATATCGTCATAGCATATGCCCGTCAATTTACAGATGAACAAATCCACATAATCGTTCGTTCATGTAGTTTTCAATAAATTGCTAATTTTTCATTTCAAGCTTCACGGGTTAAGCCCGAAGCACAACCACCATTCCTAATCACATTCATATACATATACAATTCAATTACATCATTAACAGTCATAAAATGTAGTCTTATTATATAAATCAAGACTTATTCATATCATACACATTGGCCCCATATCATAAGTCTGCCTTAGAATCTGAAATCCATTTGGGCCTGCACAACCCATTACTGGCATAGGGGTCTTATAAAAATTTCTTCTAGCCATTCTCCTGGGCCTTTGTCATGCATGAAATGATGGGCCCAACCTGCCCATGTTTTTAAATCCCTAATCCTCCCCTCCTTCCTTTGGGCATTTCATGATTTGGCCCTTCAGAAACTCTCTTAGAGCCCAGCCTCTTGTTTACCGTCCGTTTGTGCCCATCTGTTTTAAAATTCAGAAACTTTATATCTACCTTTAACCAATAACTGGCTCTCACATGCCCCGTGTATTTCTAGAAAAGCCTCCTACAACCCCTGCCTCACGCGCTTCCTGTTTGTGCCCATTCTTCACCCCTGCCCTTCGTTCACTGTCGTCCTCCTTCCCTCTGCAACCTGTATCAATCTGCTCGCTCACTGAGGAATAAGGTCCCAACTCTACCCAAATAGGCACCTCAAACTTTCACAACCCCATGACAACCCTAATTGTCACTGGCAGTTCCTTCCACAACACTTTTAACAGAATCCTAATCCACTGCAAAAGTCCCTTGTTCACCGTTGTCTCATTTGTCTTCATGTGGCCTCCACATTTGTTGCCTAATATTTTGAAAATCTCCAAGCACCACAAAACACTACCAAACCCAGAAGCCGAACCCAAATTTCCTTGGGTTCATTCCTTTATCAATGGCAGCATCCTACAGCTACCCACCAGTCCAGAAACACACTCCTTCAAAGGCCCAGTCCCTCTTTCTCAAATTCTTGAAGCCTGAAACTCGAACAAAAACAAGGCTCTGTGCATGTCCACCACTCGCACTCCAACACTTTCCCCCAATTGGCGATCAACCCAGTTTTGGATTTGGTGTCTCTCTGACATCAGATCACTCATCACGCCTACTCTTCCAACCAAACATCTTTGTAGGTATTCAAATCTTTCCTTACAAGAGTCAAAGCTGAATACCAAACGTTTCTCGGCTACAGCAGTCACTACCAATGGATTTTTCGGCCATGCTTTCACTGTGGGGCCCTCCTTGAACAACCTTTAGAGCCTTCCCATTTCATTATTATGGAGTCGTCCTAATTTCCAAAAGGCCATTGCCACTACCTGCCAACCTCCCCTCCTATCCACCTTTGTACATAGACACACCAACAGATCTCGTCATAATTTTCGTCGATCCTTATGAAGCCCCTTCCTCATTCAACCTCCTCAAAACATTTAAATTTCATTTTCTGCCATGGAATATCCCAACATTGCTCTTTCCACTCCAGATGACAGACACTAGCATTTGACATAACCATGACAACTCTTCTCTGCTTGCCCTATTCTTTTTATCACCGCGTTCCTTCCGCTATTATTAATCTGAAACAATACACCAGCAGTCTCACCAATGTTGTAGACCTCAAACATTTTCCAACCTATCTGCACATACGCCGTCACGGCAGTCTATATAGACTTTTCTTACATTTTTACAAATCCAATATTAAAATTTCTAAAATGGCAGTTTTGGTAATCTGACCAACCTTTTAAATTCAATAGACTATTGCCCTCATCCTATGACCCAGGGGGTCAGGGGTAGACCTGATTCTTAAAACAATCTATCTCCTCCTATATCTCTTACATACCAGCATACTTTTACCCAATAGTGTGTTTTTATGGACTAAAATGGCAAAATTTATCTGGATAAAATTAAGGGGTGAATAATGTTAATCTCTTTCTATAGTACACATCTTCTGGCATGCTTTTGCCGAACCAACTTACTCTTTCTTCCCTATAAAACCTGTTTCTGTTTTATACTAACTATTACAAGGATAGAATAATTACAAATAGGGTAATATATGAAAGACTAAAGACAATACAACTGGAATTTGAATCAAATTCTCATTCTAAATTAATTACATGTTTACATACATGGTCCCTATTTATCATGTACAATGAGAATCAAAATATAAAAATAACAGAGAAAAAGGAAACAAAGGAAAAATAGAAACAAAAAATTGTCAACTAATAATCAGCCTAAATCTCCTACCATAATCTTCTCCAAATCCCATTAAAATTATTTCCCATTCAAATTATTCGGGATTTCCACACTCCCCCTCAAGTTGGATCATAGATGTTTATCATGTCCAACTTGCAGATAAACTCTTCAAAGCTGGACCTCTGTAAACCCTTAGTAAATATATCTGCTAATTGTTCTCTTGTGGGAATATAGGTCATGCAGACTGTCCCTTTCTCAATTTTCTCCTTTATAAAATGCCTATCAACTTCTATGTGTTTATTCCTGTCGTGCTAGGACCGGATTATGGGAAATGTTGATAGTGGCTTTGTTGTCCGCAGTAGAGTTTGATAGGGAGCTCTATTGTGATATGTAGTTCCTCCAAGAGCTTCTGTAACCACAACCCTTCACACATCCCTTGTGCAACGGCTCTGAATTCAGCTTCAGCACTACTTCTGGCTACCACATTCTGCTTCTTACTCCTCCATGTTACTAGATTTCTCCAAACATAGGTACGGTAGCCAGTAGTAGACCTTCTGTCTTCTACTAATCCTGCCCAATCTGCATCTGTATAAATCTCTACCTTCTTACTGTCTCCTCTCTTAAAGAATAGACCTCGCCCTGGAGAGCCTTTCAGATATCTGAAAATTTTATATACTGCTTCTAGATGACCCTCCTTTGGTGAATGCATATGCTGACTGATCACACTCACAGCAAAAGCAATGTTAGGTCTGGTGTGAGATAGGTAGATCAATCTACCTGCTAGTCTCTGATATCTTTCTCTATCCACAGGTTTTCCAGCGTCTTCCATTCTTTTTCCTGCCTCGATCAGAGTATCGCTTGGCTTGCAACCAAGCATCCCAATCTCAGTCAAAAGATCGAGCACATACTTTCTCTGAGATACACTAATTCCCTTCTTTGACCTAGCCACTTCCATTCCCAGAAAGTATCGCATTTGACCTAGGTCTTTTACCTCAAATTCTGTGGCTAAGACTTTCTTCAATCTTTCTATCTCTCCTGTGTTATCTCCAGTAAGAATGATGTCGTCGACGTATACAATCAGGATGGTCCTGCTTCCATCACTGGATTGTTTGATGAACATCGTATGATCTGACTGTCCCTGTTGATATCCTTGATTCTTCATCACCTTTGCAAATCTATCAAACCATGCCCTTGGTGATTGTTTAAGTCCATACAGGGATTTCTTCAGTTTACATACTCTAGTTTCATCTCCTTCCGTGTAAACTCCTGGAGGTAGCGTCATGAACACTTCTTCCTCCAGCTCACCATTCAGAAAAGCATTCTTGATGTCAAATTGGTGGAGTGGCCAATCCAGGTTTGCTGCCAAGTACAAGAGAACCCGTATAGTGTTCAGCTTTGCCACAGGTGCAAATGTCTCGGTGTAGTCAATACCATATGTCTGAGTGAACCCCTTTGCAACTAGGCGAGCTTTGTATCGTTCCACTATATCATCCGCCTTGTACTTCACTGTGAACACCCACTTACAACCTACTGGCTTCTTCCCCTTTGGCAAAGACATTACTTCCCAAGTTCCATTTTTTTCCAATGCCCTGATTTCTTCCATTTATGCTTTTCTCCATTCTGGAATTCCCAAAGCCTCTTGAATATTCTTAGGAATCTGGATCCTGTCAAGGTTGGACGTAAAAGCACGACATTTGGCAGAAAGAGCATAGTAAGAAACAAATTTTGAGATAGGATGGGAAGTACATGAACGAGGTTGTTTTTTAAGAGCAATGGGTAGGTCATCAAGATTTTTTACCTGGTCAAGATTGGATTTTGGCTCATAAGGAGTCGGAGCTATCACCGGTTCTGACTCTTTTGGTGCTTCAGATGTGAAGGTCTCATCGGGCTTTGATTTAGGTCTCCTTGAGTAAACAAGTGTCTCCCTGCCTGTTTGTTTTCCCACATCTCCCCCTGAGTTCAAGGTTCCTTCTGTGTTGGACAAGGAAGGAGAAGGTGTACTGTATGGGATAGACTCAAAGATCGCCATATCGAAGTCTATATCAGAGTGTTGAGCTTCTCTCAAGGACTCCCCCTGAAGCGAGTAGTAGGAAGTATGCTCAAAAAATGTGACATCCCGACTAACATATAACTTCTGTGAGAGGGGATCATAGCATTTGTAACCCTTTTGAGTAGGGGAGTAGCCAAGAAAGACACATTTGAGAGCTCTAGGATCCAATTTGTTACGTTGGAAGGCGTGAATGTGGACAAACACTGTGGACCCAAAAACACGGAGAGGGAGAGAGGAACTGACTCGAGAATTAGGAAAGGCCTCCTGGAATTTTTGGAGAGGAGTTGCAAATGAGAGAACCCGACTAGGCATTTGATTGATGAGAAATGCAGCGGTCAGAATGGCATCACCCCAAAAATTATTTTTCATGTGAGAGGTAAACAGTAAGGCACGAGCTATCTCAAGAATATGTCGGTTTTTCCGTTCAGCAACCCCATTTTGTTGGGGGCTTTGAACACAGGAACTCTGATGAATAATACCTTTGTCTTGAAAGTAGGGACTTAAGGAGGAATTGAAGTATTCTGTGCCATTATCAGTACGAAGAATCTAGATTTTTGTGTGAAATTGGGTGTAAATCATATTGTAGAAATTCATAAATACCGAACTAACCTCAGATTTATCGTTTAGTAGAAATACCCAACAGAGACGAGAATGGTCATCAATAAATGTGATAAACCATTTTTTGTGGGTCCTATTAGGTACTCGTGAGGGGCCCCAAAGATCACTGTGAATTAGGGTAAAAGGCAGTGATGGTTTATAAGAAGATGTGGGAAAAGTAGTACGATGATGTTTTGCAAGTTCACAAACTTCACATTGTAAATCCAAAGGAGTTTTATTCAAACAAAGTGATGGAAACAACTGTTTTAAATATTGAAAACTAGGATAGGCCCATTCGTTTATGCCATAACAAAAGGTCACTATCCCTAGGACTAAATGCAGAATTACAAAAAAGATGACACTGTTTATTCATGTGAACATCATCAAAGTAATAGTCCCTCGCATTCCTTAGCACTGCCAATCGTCTTCCCCGATGATAGATCCTGAAAAACACAATGAGAAGACAAAAAAATAGTTGAGCAATGAGATTGTTTGGTTAGCTGACTAATAGACAATAAATTGCAAGAGAGATTAGGAACATGAAGTACAGACTCCAAAGTAATAAATTCAGAGATACGGATACTCCCCTTGCCAGCTACTAGGGATAAAGTACCATCTGCAATTTTTATTTTCAAGTTACCAGCACAAAGTGAATATGTGGAGAATAAATGATGGGCATCAGTCATATGGTCAGATGCACCTGAGTCAATAATCCAGGGAGTATGGCGCAAAGTGGAACTAAGGGCTGACAAAAAAGTACCTTTGTGGGCTAAGGAACCCGATGGCAGTTGAGTAGAGGACTGACCCGAGGTTTGGAAGGTCGAAAATAGAGCATATAGCTTCTCAAGTTGCTCGGGGTTAAAATCCCCACTAAAGGGCTGTTCAGTAGAGGCCTGGTACCCATGAGATTTATTGGGCTTCCAATCTGCAGGCTTGCCATGTAAGGTCCAACAGGTATCTTTGGAATGGCCCGATTTTTTGCAATGCTCACAAAAAGGTCGTTTATTTTGTTTTGGGCCGGATCCATTATGAGGCCCACGACTTACAAAAGCTTCCAACCCAGACGTATGGGTCTGTCTCGACCCACTGGATGACCCACGCGATATATGGTCTTCAACCTCAGAGATATGGTTCGGTCGTGAACCAGACCTTCCCGTCGACACCATTCCTCGACTCCCAAGAGCAGAGCCTTCAATCCCAGGCTCTGCTTTCTCCTTCAACATTACCTTCCGTCTCTGTTTTTCCCGTCGCACCTCAGCAAAGACCTCAAGGATGGAAGGAAGCGGCCATCGACCCAAGATTCTGCTGCGAACATCGTCGAGTTCGCGATTCAGCCCTGCCAGAAATTCGAACACCCTCTAGGCTTCCATCCTCTTCTGGAATTGAACACTGTCACCCGTGCACTCCCATTCTTCGCCGCAGCTGAGGTCGAGTTCTTGCCACAGTCCCAACATCTCTATGTAGAACTCTGTAACTCCCTAATCTCCTTGCTTCATCTGCCATAGCTGTGTCTTGAGTTCGAAAATTTGCAAAGCATCTCCAGCATCGGAGTACGTTTCTCGCACGGCAGTCCCACACGTCTTTTGCAATCGGGAGAAACATGTAGGTTCTTCCGATGGTCGGTTGCATTGAGTTGATCAAGCAGGAGGTTATGAAGGAGTTCTCTGAACGCCATTTCTGGAGAGCCGTTGCATCACTGGAAGGGAGCTGCTTGATCTCGCCTATCAGGAACCCCAATTTTCCTCTGCCGTCGATAACCAGCTTGATGGATTGAGTCCATTCTCGATAATTCTTACCATTCAATTTTTCTACAGTAAGATGGAATGAGGAACTTTCAATTCCTACAGTCGAACTCATGGAGGAGATTGTCTCTGATTCTCCTTCCTGAGTTACCGACTGGGTAGATTCATGGCTGGCGGCCATACTTTGCTAGGGTTTTCAAAATCCCTGCTTTGATACCATGAAGACAATACAACTAGAATTTGAATCAAATTCTCATTCTAAATTAATTACATGTTTACATACATGGTCCCTATTTATCATGTACAATGAGAATCAAAATATAGAAATAACAGAGAAAAGGAAACAAAAGAAAAATGGAAACAAAAAATTGTCAACTAATAATCAGCCTAAATCTCTTACCATAATCTTCTCCAAATCCCATTCAAATTATTCGAGATTTCCACAAAGACAAAAGAAGTTATTCTTTTATACTAGTTTTAAAAGGATAAAATAATTATTAAGCGGAAACCATCTCTTCGCTTGTGGGGACAAGGTTGCATACATCTAACCCTCCCCAGAACTTGAAACGGCCGAAACTTCGTGCATTGGACTATCCCTTGTTTTTATAAAATAATTATTAAGATGTACCTTTTTTATAAGTATTATTAAAATGTAGCTTGCTAAAAACAAAGTAAGCCTTTTTATTCTAATTATAAAAATAATCAAAATAATTACTAACACGATAACAGACTAAAAGACAAAACCGCAAACATATTTTTTGGTCAATTCAATGAGAACAAGGGTGACGGAGACTTGGCAAGCGATGCCATTTTGCATTTGATGGGGAGTTTAGAGGGAAAGAAATTGAAGGTTTTTTGAGGCGGCGGAAGCTCTTCTTTGAACTATAAAAGGCTTTAGGTATGAGTATTCTCCCTTTTTTGGATCATGGAGGGTTTCAACAATGTCCATAGACAACTTTATATCTTTTTTGAGCTCTTGGAGCTAATTCATAGTTTTTTGTAGGATTTGAATGCCCTAGTTTTTTTGAGGAGGGGATTCTTTTGTGTCTTTTGTAAATCCCTCATGTAAAAGGGTTTCGGTTCCCCTTGTGGCACTTTTAATGATACTTACAAAAAAACTTCAAACTTTCTCTCCCTTTCTTTTGATAAGTACTCTCTCTCTCTCTCTAACACAGATATAGACATCTATATAGATGACTCCCAATAATCATTGTTGAACTGCTTAGACTCTCAAATAGTACCTATAATTGATTTTAAAAACTTTTGTAACCAATTTAGTTGGATAATATATCTCCCGCCATCTCTAGGTCACTCGCTTGACGATAAAAGATAAAAGGACCAAATGGTTTAATTAATAACAATAGCATTTAAAATGAACTCATTTTACATTTGACAACAAAATATTTTACTCTCCTATTGTTTTAGAGACATCTCACAAGTACTTATTCTGCATTTGGAAATAAAACTTAATGAAAGTTCGCTTATAAAGGCAAAATAAGTACTTCTACAAACCTCTCCAAACAAATAAGAGAACAATGATCTAAAAATTCTATCCTGCTTCTTTTTTTCTCTCTACCTAATCCAAATAGTTCTCGATCTTCAATTTTTTACAATATTTTCCTACCAAAAATAAAAAAAAAATCTTTCACGAGCAAGTTCCTATTAGCACAAATGATTTAGGCCTTAGTGAATAAAGAGGTTGCAACAATGGGTTGTCATTTTAACAAGACAAGGTTTCAAAACCAGATCATAATGTGTACAACCAAGGACTTCTATGGATAGTGCGCATGGAATGATTTCAGTTTCATGATACTATATAAATATATATACATAAAGTATAGCATATATCTCTTGAGATCATATAAACTTACGTCACTCATTCATCCAAATATATGAATAGCGAGTTTCCAATCAAATGCCTGTAAATACCTCCCCAAACTTTAGATCAAGAGCGAGAAATAGAAGTGGATACAATTTGTATACCACAATCCTCATCTCATAAGATCTAGGGTTCCATAAAGGAAAGAGTGAGAGAGAGAGAGAGAGAGTGCTTTTGCAAAGAAAGCTCAGGCTTTTGCAGAAAAGAGAGAGATGGGTGTGATTCTCGAGAAGCCTAATCCTAATGAACCTTTTTGGCATAAATGGGTGGGGGGGAGTTAAATGATTGCAATCATGTTTGAATGAGTCCTAATGGGAACCTGTCCCATATTGTTTAATAAACAGTTCTTCAACAAGCTATAAAGTACAAATACTCTATTTTAGCTCACATATCGTGTCAAATATAGACACGTCCTAGACACATGTCAGACATGCAAAAAAAGTGTCCAATTTTTTTTCCTGAATTTTGGGCACATTTCGGATA
This sequence comes from Nyssa sinensis, assembly GCA_008638375.1. Taxonomy (NCBI): domain Eukaryota; kingdom Viridiplantae; phylum Streptophyta; class Magnoliopsida; order Cornales; family Nyssaceae; genus Nyssa; species Nyssa sinensis. Next base: position 394,822 of record CM018047.1, read on the forward strand.
CGTTATGAACCCATAATGAACACTTTAGGACACGTTTGAGACAATTTTTTTTTTTTGTTTTTTGGCCTTTCGATTTTTTTCTCATTTTGCTTTGTAACTTGAATCATAGATGTTGATGATTAAATGAAGTTCTTAAATTTTTATTTAATAGCTTTCCTATTTTGATATCTTAATAATATTTTTGTAATTTGCTTGTTTTTATGCCAATTTTGATTGAAATAATGTTAGATTTTTATTATATGGTCAACTTAAAAAATAAATATATAATATATATTTATTTTTCATTTTTTATTTTTTTGATCAGTAAGAAGATAATATAAAAATAAAGGCGCCCAAAGGAGACGAAGCCGTATACAAAAAGGAAGAGACCTTCAAATTATAGTCTCATGTTTCCCAAAAAGGACATACCTATCTAAATACATTGGGAATTCTTCTTTTACCCAAAAGTAAAGTAATTTCAAAAAAGAATCTTTCATCGACCACATCGGCATCTCTACGCCGTCAAACACCCTTCTATTCCGCTCCCTCCAAATACACCATAACAAACATAGGGGAGCCATTTTCCAAACCAGGTTTAAGTCCTTCCAAATGCGGCTACATTTCCAACCCAGGAGAACTTCACGAACTGAAGCTGGCATCACCCATTTGATTCCGAAAATGGAAAATACCAAACCCCATGCGTGACTAGCCACCTTGCAATGAATCAAAAGGCGGTCAATTGTTTCCTCCACATCCTTACACATGTAACACCTACTTAGCTAACTGAAAGCCTCTCCTCTCTCTCCTTTTGAGATTCTCCCCCGTAAGAATGGCCTCCCAAGCTGCCACCCAACAAAAAAGGCAACTTTGTTCAGAATCCTCGACTTCCATATCAACTACCATAGAAAAGAAGTTGGAATATCCCCTGCCAAATGATTGTAGAAAGAACTAACTGTGAATTTCTTATAGCTATTCAGTTTCCAAACCATAATGTCCTCCCCTTCCTCAACAAGCTTCCATTTATCTAGCACATAAAACAACTCTTCTACCTCCCCCAGTTCCCAGTCAAAAAAATTCCTCCTAAAACCTGGGCACCACACCCTAGCACCCCTCCCCTCCACTGAACAAGAATCCACCACCAAAGCTGCCCTATTTGAGGAGATATTGAATAGAGATGGGAACAAATCTTTCAGAGGGACATCACAACACCGAGGATCCGCCCAAAAGCTCACTTTATCACCTCAAGCCAATCTCAAAGCGGGTAGCCCTACTAAAATCCTTCTGACCTTTCTAAATAGCCTTCCAAACACCGCACCCAACAACGCCTCTATGATTCTTCACATACCAGCCCAAACCTTCACAACCGAATTTGGAAGAAATAGCACTCTTCCACAAAGGACCCTCCATTGCAAATCTCCAAAACCACTTTCCTAACAAAGCTTTGTTGAAAATCTTGAAGTCCTTGAACCCAGGCCTCCTTCCTTCCTTGGTCTTTTGGCCTTCTCCCAACTCACTAAAGGAATCTTTCTTTCACCCTTCTTACCATCCCACAGAAAGTCTCTCTGAATCCGTTCCAACCTTTTCTCTACTTTAACAGGCAAAGAGAATAAAGACCAATAATAAGTTGGGAGGTTCTCGAGAGTACTTTTGATAAGAGTGATTCGCCCGCCCTTGATAAATATTGTTTCTTCCAAACTGGTAGTCTTTTATGAAATCTCTTGATGACATCATCCTAGGATAGCTGTGGAGTTCGAAGCGGCACCCAAAGGAAGACCCAAATACATGGCTGGAAGGGTACCCAAGCAACACCCCATCTGTTGGGCCATCTCCTCCACCCCCTCCACCTGACCCACTGCGATAATCTTACTTTTCCTCAAATTCACCCTAAGACCAAACACGGCATCAAAGCACATTAAAAGGCACCTCAAAAACCTCAACTGACGGATCTCCGGCTTACAAAAAATGATTGTGTCATTAGCAAAAAGTAGACGGGAAACTATATTCCCAACCCCGCAAGAAACCCCTAGCCTCCATGATGATCACGAAGAGGAAAGGGGACAAAGGGTCTCATTGTCTCAACCCCCAGGAGGACTGGAAAAAGCCCGCAGGCGAACCATTGACCAAGACCGAGTAGGAAACTGTAGAGATACATGAATGCATCCAGCACCTCCATTTCTCCTCAAAACCCATCTTGGCAAAAAGAGAAATTAAACAACCCTAGTTAACGTGGTCATAGGCCTTTTCAATATCTAGCTTGCAAATCAAGCCCAATTCATTCCTCTTTCTCCTAGAGTCAATACATTCATGAGCTATCAAGGCCGCATCCAGAATTTGTCTCCCTTCTACAAAGGCATTCTAACTCTTGGAGATGATCCTTCCCATAACCTCCGTTATACGCAAAGAAAGGACTTTAGCTAAAAGCTTATATAAACTTCCCACCAAACTAATAGGTCTAAAGTCATTAATATTCCGGGCTCCCTTTTTCTTTGGAATCAAAGCAATAAAAGATGCATTCAGGCTCTTCTCAAAGCAACCCGTCTCATGAAAGAAACCAAACACTGCCATAACATCAAACATGATTACCTCCCAGTAATGTTTGTAAAAAGCCATCGAGAACCCATCCGTACCCGGCGCTTTATCCCCATCACAAGAATTCAAGGCCACCAAGATTTCTCCTTCCTCAAAGGATCTCTCAAGAAGCCCAACTTCCTCCAAAGAAATACAATAGAACTCCATGCCCTCCATGTTTGGGCGCCAATCATTGGATTCCTTAAAAAGATTGCTATAGAAGTCCACGATGTCACCCCTGACCTCCTGAACACCCCAGAGCCCTCTATTCCCGATCTCCACTGAGCTAGTATTGTTCCTACATCTGTGGGAATTTGCAATCCTATGAAAAAACTTCGTATTGCCATCCCCTTCCCGCAGCCAAAGAGCTCTAGATTTTTGGCGCCACGAAATCTCTTCCATTTTAAGAAGTTCCCCCAATTCTCCCTTGAAACCCTCTCTAGAAATCTTCTCATCAACTGACATACCCTCCTGCATCTCATAAACCCTAACTTCCCGATTAGGCTGAACACTGACCTGAGCATTAGTTACAACCCTTAACATTCCATTCAGAACTGGACCGCAAGGTACTGAAACAATAAGGGCTCTGGACTTTTCGTTTCTCCCCTCAACCATTCTTTTCTTCCCATTGATCACCGTGGAGCAGACTACATCACCAGGCCCTCGAGCCTCATTCATCAGTTTCAAACTAGAACACCTGGCGAATGTATCTGCCATAGCTCTCTCGACTACTTCCTATAGATCACTCCACAAGCTATCATCATCTGAACTACCAATCTCTTCTCTAGAACCATCTAATCCATCTCTTACTCATCATCTTTGAGATCGTCAGAAGGATCCCCCCACTGTTTTGCTAGGGACAGAAGGATCCCCCCACTGTTTTGCTAAGGATGACACCTCTTGTCGACACTGCAACGGTTTCCTTGCAGGATCAATTACCGTCAAAGTCTCCTCGTGTCTCTTATCTTCGTCCGCCAGCCTTCGTGAAGCATTAGAAGGCACCGCAGCTCCGCTTGGGCCATTTTCAAAAAAGTGGGCTTTATCACCCCTTTAGGCCACAATTGATGGGCCTCCTCCCTTATCAGGCCCAACTTTTCCCAGAGATGAAAATTTGTTATGAGCTCTGAAATGGAGCTGATTAATCATCTGACACCCCGACCCTCTTGAATTGAGACGTTGGGCCCCTTTCGTTGCACCAAATTGGGCCTTACGTCCAACCACCGTCCAGCCCATCTGATTACCCCTAGCATCACGAAACTTCTTTGAATCTTGAATTTTATCATCTTTTTTTGGGATGGACATGTGTCTCCCTACCATTGGAAGACCAAATTGCCCCTTATCCGTAGACAGAGACCCTCCCTCATGTGTGCCAGCAGCGTGAACTACCCTTTTCGCCGCAACTCCTCTTTCCTTGGCTCCGGCGACCTTCCAACCACTCACCTCTGCCCCCGAAAAATGAGGTCCTCTCTCAGCCCAAACTGGAATGACATATCTCCAAGAGCCTACCTCCAATTTGATAGTGGCTGGAATCTCTTTGGTCGTCTTCTCTACTAACACACGAATCCATTTGAGATGATTCTAAGAGGTCGTGTCTTCATTGGCCAAAACAAAGCGCCCACAAGCATTCCCCAAAGCTTCGAACACTTATGTGCTTCTCAGGAAAAGAGGAACTCCGACCATTCGGAGCCATATATTATTGCTTTGCATTCCTTCTCTGGAACAACATCCCGTCTGCACCCACCAGCCCAGGAACCATGGTCGACCCTCCATAACCCATTCTCGGATCTGTCGGACCCGAGTAGCTTCCTCTAACGACGGGAATTCGAACAGGAACCAGTCACCGTGCATCTCATAAACCCTAACATCCGACAGAACGTTCCAGGTTTTGTCCACCCACTTCTGAACCCTTTCCTTATCTGATTTCTCCTCGCCCGCCGCTCCTAGACGACCTACCAAACATTTCTGGCAATGCTCGACCCTTTCCTTGCAAGGAAGATAGTCAACTTCAACATCACCCCATAAGCCATTGTTGCCCAATCCCACCTTCAATTTACCTTCTGGCCAAGACTTCCTCTCAATTGCGTCTCTAAATGTTCAAATAGTCTTTGGAACCCTAATCTCTAGCGAATGCATCAACCCCTTCAGGGCTCGGGCTGCAGCCGTCCACCCTTTTCCCTTGTCGAACTCAGGCAAGTAAACTCTGAAACATCTACCTCCTGAATCTTCATCGATTCTCACAAACGATTCACCTTCATTCGACCTTCTCAGCATTCTCAAACTTCTACTATGGCCATGGAACACTATTTTCAACAACCTTCCTTCCCTTCGTGTCACCTAAACCCATCTAAATCCAACTCTTGGATAAGAGTCCCATGACGATCATCGATCTCATCTACTTCGAATGTCTTGGAACCCCACTGAGCATAGCGTTGTGAGGCTCTCATCGGAAGTGACTCAGTTCATTCTTGCCAATAATTCAATTAATAGAACAATTATGAAGGGATTGTCAAACCACCAATCTCTCGTGTTTCAATCTAAGTGTGTTTAGGTGACACATTAAAGTATCGAGAGTGGTGTCTCTATCATATCTGTGTCCTAATTTTTTTAGAAATATCTTGTTTGCATGTTTATATCGTGTCTCTTGTTTGTGTTCATGCTTCTTAGTTAGCAGGTAGCCTTTTACAACCCATAAGTAAATTATCATTAACTCAAAACCATTTAACTAGAGCATATTTGGGTGGGGTCATGGATAGAATTATGCACACAATAAAGATAAACATTCTTTCCAAACAATCTAGTATCCTCCTAATTATCTCAAAAATGAGACAACAAGTCAAGAATCTTTTTATTTATTTATCAATAATACATCACGAAGCTTATAAGAAGAAATTGGAAATTTTTTTTTTGATGGGTACTAGAAGTAATTGGAAAACTTAATCAGCAACTACTCTAAAACTCACTCCAGCATTGAGATTAATATTTTAATAACAAATTCCATCATCGTCAACCGGAGCCTGGCTATTTAAAGAGACATGATCCACAATGTGGCATTTGTGATTTGCAAACATACTATATGAAAACCACAAAAGTACAATACTAATTGACGAAAACATAAGACCCACCTTTTTTTTGGACTCCCTAAGAACTTGAGCTTCCAAACATTGGAAATAATAATATTTTGTTTCTCATAACCTTTAGAAAGAAAACACATTTGTTCCTCATTCCAAAATCCCATCCCAACTTGAGAACATGTCGTTTCCCACATCAACCCACAAAATTTTCCACCCATACCAAAGGTGATAGGAAAACATGCACCCAAACACACATGGTGCCCTCTTGGGATATCCAAAGAATAATGAAACAGTTTCATTTTAATATTATGAAAACTGCACTGCACCAAGACCAAATGGCACAATAGTGATATTGGCATACACGATATTCATCAGTTAATAAAAAAGAATAACATGAGGGCATCCAAAAGAGCAAAAAAATCTTCGAGTAAAAGAAGGCTGTTGGTTAAGTAATTAATGTTGTTACGCTCTTTCCTAAACAAAAGCGCAAACTGATTGCAAAAACCTCACTACCTAAATTTCATAAATTATTGCTAATCATGTCGTGTACAACAAGAAACACATGAGTGCAAACATGTCTACAATATAAACTAGAGACTTAACAGTGGTGTACCGAGACAAACAATAAGATCTAATCAGCAGCAGAAATCAGTTGCATTTCTCAACATAACTACAATATGTTCACCATAAAGCACCATTTCTAAACGTAAATCCAGTAACTCAACACAACCACACTTAATTTATAATGATGGAAAATTCATAAAAGTTCAACGCAACCAAAAAAATGGAAAAATGAAAAGCTATACACTCGCAGAGACCAGAGAAGTAATCCAAGAAATGTGCAAGCCCCAAAGTATTGCAAATGAACTTCTGCACGAAAATCGTATATTGTTCACTTCAATTGCGAATTTAACACAAAAAAAATTGAAAAAAAGGAGAATTGGAGAGTCGGATAATATATAGATGGAGAAAAGAAATTTCAGAATAAAATATAAAAAAACACTTACTCACCTGAGTATAGATCTAATGCAGTAGGAACGGAAGGAGAGGGAAAGACAGAGATGAGCTTCAATTTGAGGAAATCTACAACTGGAGCTTCCGACAAACAGAGAATGAGAGAGAGTGATTTTCAAATTTAGGAAATCCTCAAACTGAATTTTTCCAAAGCCTAACCAAAATTGAAATTTTAAAAACAACATTATACATTCCCTCAAGTTTTAATTCAAACTCTAAATTCTTTGAATAGTAAAACTTAGCAAAAATTTAATCTAGATTACCTGATATAGGGTTTCAAAGAAAGGAGTAGAAGGGGATGTGGTGCTCGAAGAGGAAGCTGTGGATAGTGCTGATGTTCAGTCCGGGGTCATGAACAGTCGTGGCGGCGGACAGTGGTGGAAGACGGTTGTGCCCGATATTGGTGGCTGTCGGCTACGACGTGGTGGTCGAGAGAGACTGCCCCAGTAACTTTGGTAAACTTTCTAAATTTGTATTTCAAAATTTTATCTAACAATGATGTAATTAACGACACTAATATTATATTAATTATATAATTTAAACTATTACTAATAAATTAATGTTACATCAATGACATGTTATTCAGATACATTATTTTCACATAATATTAATGTGACATCTTATTATTAAAGATACAAAGATGCTATGTCATTTCAAATACAAATTTGTATTAATTATGATAATAAACATGATTAAGTTATTACAAGGACAAGACAGTAATTCGATTTTATTTTATTTTTGTTACTTTCTCTTTCTTCTGTAAAAAGTGATTCATGTTTAAATGAGAAAATATAACAAGTATATAAGAATTTCGAATGGAGTTGTTGTAGAAGCAAATTAATAGTTGTGATTTCTAAATTTGACTCTTGCAAAATCAAAGATTATGAAAGTTATCAAAATGAACCCGATGATGGACGCTTCAATAATTAAATCAAAGAGAAAAAAATAATTGTGAGTGTAATTAAAATTTAGCTTAGGGTTAGAATATACCTAATACCCTTTTTTATAAGGATTTATTTGAGGTTTTGATATGACTTGTTAAATAAAATTTTAGGATTGTGCTCACCTCTTTGTAGAAGTTTATTTGTTGGACTCTAACGGTGGTGTGGACAACATCTGCATGATTAAGATCGGTATCATTTATCCTAAATTCTGTATCAAGCGTCCTAGCATTTAGGATTGTGCTTACCTCTTTGTAGAAGTTTATTTGTTGGACTCTAATGGTGATGTGGACAACATTTGTATGATTAAGATCGGTATCATTTGTCCTGAATTGTGTATCAAGTGTCCTAGCATGAACTAGGAGAGAATTTGTAGTTATCATATCTTCATAAGTTTTATCCTATTGAAGTTAACACATCGAAACTCATATATGCACACGAATTATTTGTCTACGGATCTTAATCTTGTAAAGTTTTTTATTTTTTTGCATTATCACAGGTGAAACTAAGTGGAGAATGTTAAAATATTAACACGATGCAGATAGAGTTGATAAAAGTGCATATATCTCGACTTTAAGCCATTTAGCAAAAATGATACATTTTTTCCCAATATATTAAACATGCTAACTTATGAGTCTTTTTGAAAGTTGAATATTATTAAATAGTTATTTTTATAATTTTCTCACTAACTTATTCTTTTTGTATCAAAATGATGTTGTTACATTCAAATCAATTATGTATATAGACTTGGCCTGGTTGGTTGGGGTGAGGCCAAAATGAGAAAAGGATGGGCAAATAAATGGAGTCAAGGTTGATATATGACGATATGATGTGAGGTGATATCTCACATAATAATTACTCAGACGCCCACCATGACTTGCTCTCTCTCACATGCGGAATCTCTCCCCCAATTTCTCACCAATCTAATTGAGTCATGTGTTTAAAGAGAATATTATGCACACTTTTCAGATTTATGAGAATTGACCTGAATCTTCACAATATTGTGAGCAACCTAATTCACATAAGACTTATCAAATACTAGTCCATAAAAATAAAACTTTTAAAAAAGAAATTCATACTTTTTCCTTACAATCTCCCCTTTTAACAATTCTTTTCAAAAATAATAATAATTACAACCATAAGTCTCATTACATTTTGTCAATTCAAAATAAAAACTTGCAATCCTTAAATCACCTATAAAGATATCAATCCATCATAATTCCAAAAAAAAAAAAAATTGTTAAATGCATGTGTGGTAAATAAATAAAGTATAGTGAACTAAGCAAATAAAAACTTCCTCATAATCACAATCCTCAATCTCCCTTTTATAAAGCAATCAATCACAATCTCTCCAATCATAATAATAAAAGAGTAAGAATCTAAATTTTTATCTCTTTTTTTTTGGGTCATAATTGACAAATATAAAAAAATAAATGTAATTACTCACAAACAGTTGTCTTACCATATATGTTTAATCAGTTTATCCTTTGTCAGAGCCAAAAAAAAAAAAAAAGACTTAAGGCTAATTCTTGATGTAAGCTTATTATAATTGAAAACTTATTTATTTTTTCAATAATTACGATCTCATCATAAATATCTTTTAAGAATTGAATTCATTGTATTATTTTATAACTTCTTTCTTTCACAGTCTTCCCAATAGCTTTCATGTCATTAATAACAGCTAACGTCGGTCAGAAAGTAAAAGAAAAAAAAAAAAAAAAAAGTTCAAAATTTCTACATAGCTTCTGTAATCGAAACTTCTACCCTTGTTTAACCCATATATGATTTCTCTAAAAAGATTCACGTTTTTTTTTTTTGTTAGCACGTACAATTTTATTAGAAAATTATAGATCAACTGTTTGATTAATTCAATATAGGGCATGTCCAATCTCTTTGTTCCTATACATTTATTTGCATTTGCAGCAATCCCCTCTCTGATAAACTAGTTTTCAAATTTATATAGTTTTTAAAAAATTGTAACTGCCTTTGTCTATGACCAAAAGAAGTTTTTTCTAGCAGTATATAAAAATTATTGTTAGTTCTAAAAGTTTTTCAACTAATAGTATCTCAGTAATTATGATAATAACAAACTATTATTCAAGTGGACTAATATTTTATCTAAGTGACAATGCAAATATATCATCTAGGTCAAAAAAGAATGATTGACCAAGAAATGAAAAAGTTTATAAAGTTAAAAGATTTTACTCGAGAACATGCTTTAGGGTAAGCGTAAAAAATAATTGGAATGCTCTCATGATAAATCAAGTAAATAGACACACTCAAACTCAAGGATTCAAAACAAGTCAAGTGAAGACTTTTTATTTTTCTTATTTTGAATTTTGAAAAATTTATGATTAGATTGATCATTGGCCGTATACTCGTACTATTTAAAATGATCAACTAAAAACTAATCTCAAATAATTTTTTAAAACAAAATAAATGCCATACTTTAAGTTTTAAAAGATCCAAAGCTTTTAATAAAAGTACACTAAGAAAAATAAGTTAGAAGACATTCACTATCTAAATCAGTTGACCAGTTTATGGAACAAGTCGACTGATTTTTAAGACTTATTTTTATGCTTATTAAACCAGTTGACCAGTTCTAAGAATTAGTCGACGAAATAACAGTTTTTCACAAAACATCCTAAACTTACTGTCTAATACAGTCGACTTCTAAACCTAATCAATCGACTATTTTTCAAGGCTAAAAACTGTGTACATCAGAACCAGTTGACTAATCCAAAAGACCAATCCACCGATTGTTCTTAAACAATTGAATCTCAAACCCTCTGGACAATTCAGTCGACTAATTGATGATTCAGTCGACTGAATTTATCGATTTGGCAATCATAAATTCAAATTTTGAATAGACAAAAAAGGTAGAAACGATTTTTTTTTTGAAAAGCAACGAACGTATTTTTTTAAGGGCTATGAATAGAGGTTCTCTTGGGCATTATGTGACATTTCTTTACATTTTTACACTTTTACATCTCTATTCTTGACTTTAGATTCAAATATTAAAAATTAAGATCTAAAAGTTCTACTCATTTGAAATACTTCGAGCTTACACCAGATCTATCTATAGAGAATGAACATTTTATTGCGCTAAATCTACTTTTGAAGAGAGTGTCTTTCAGTAAACAATATTGCATCATGTCATTATGGTGGGAGTTGTACGTAGGTGCTACCTAATGAAACAAAATGGTATATTTTGTTAGGAATAAGAGACTACGATTTTCGCATTATAAATGTTTGGTCTCTACTTGCAAGAAGATTACAATAGTGAAAAAACTCAAGTGGGGATACTTGAGTCGATTACAGTAGGAAGTTTTCTGAATCTCATAAACTAATGTGTTTGCTCTCTCTCTCTCTCTATTATTTATTTACTTGTACATTTACTAATATTTATTTTTAAAGTTAAAAAAAAAATCAATATTTACAAAATACCTTATTCACCCTACCTCTAAGGTAAATATCTGAGCAATAACTATTCAAATGATTATATTATTTATCATTCTGTATTGCAATGCAGACCCAAAAATAATTCTCACACAAATTACAATAAAAACATTCAAATAATAAAATGAATAAATAATTGGGTAAATTACAGTGACCTCCTCTGATAGTTTTTGATAATCACATTGACTTCTCCTTAAGTTTTTAAAATTATATTGACCTTCCCCTACTTTATCGAACTAATATACAGATACCCCATTCCTGTCAAACTTTTCTTTAAAATGACAAAATTATCACTTTCATATATTTTTTTAAATTTTGACATTTTTTTTTCAATTTTTAAATAAATATTGATAAAAGTCTTAAATTTATTTTTATATAAAATAAAAATAAGTTATTTACCTTAAATTTATTTTTATACAAACCAATAAAAAAAGTTAGGAAAAAATGGTAAACATTGAAAAAAATGAAAAATGAAAAATAAAATTGGTAGTTTTGTCATTTTGAAGAAAAAAATTTGACCAGAAAATAATATCTGTATATTGTCATGTAAAGTAAGAAAGGTCAAGTATAATTTCAAAAATCTCGAAAGAAGATCAGTATAATTGTCAGAAACTTTCGGAAATGTCCATGTAATTTATTGTAAAGTAATTTTGTTATACTGCAATGATGGTATTATATTACTTGTATTATAACCCGTCACTATGGGAGCAACACATGTACTCTCAAATTTAATTATCTACTATGAATATATCTTGAGAGAAAAATCTTCTAATTAAAAAAAGTATTTCATAACCATATGAAAATTAACATCTAATCATTAACTTGTACAAAGTAAGGAATCACATTACAATCAGAAAACTATTAAGACTGAGGACATCTTAAAGAAAAAAAATATTTTGTATACTGATTTAGTTTATGGGATGATATATTAATGATATTTTTAAAATTAATGAATATATTATCTTTTTATTTAAATTTTAAATAATAATTATGATAAATAATGTTATTTAATAAAATAATACAATGTACTTAACATTATTCAAATAAATAAAGTAACCGACATGCTTGAAGGAAGTGATTTTGGGACTGACACTACTATCGCACATAAAAAAAAATAACTACTACTACTACGAATAAATAATTAAAAGATGGAAACTTAATATTGATAAACAGTGGCGTCTAATCAGCGGGTTGCGGATATATTCAGAGGCCCCACTGTAGGGTTACAAAAGGACTGGGCCTACATCAATAATCATGATACAGATAGCTATTGACAAAAGAAAATAATACGAACAGCCGCAAATTAATTTCAATTTGAAAATAGAGACATTAAAGACCACAACTACACTTAATAAAATGTTATATTGATGGTTAGGAACCCATCAAGAAGGGCGGCGCATTTAGGCTCCAACCTTTTAACTACAATCCATTAATATTGTCAGTATTATTACGTGTCGGCACTGTCAATACGGAAAGCTGAAAAAGTAAATTGAAAGCAGAAAATGATATTCTTCTCAATTATATGATATTTTGATATTCTTATGTAGTGTGATTGATGTCACAAATTTTGTTATTAATTATTTAAATTTAAATTTAAAATTGTATTAATATAATTTTTTTAAGTTGTTAGAACAAATAGAGTTGAAACATTACATGATTCATTTCATACCAACGTGTGATATGCAGGCTTGAATGTAGAGATCAAAATTCATCTCATTAAAACATGTAGTCCTAGAATAATGAGAGTGGTAGTATGATGAATATTATCACAAGTCTTACTATATATGACATTTTGTAATATTTTTAGACTTTACATTGTATAATTTTTAATATTATTGATCACACATTATATTAGAGATATAATTAAAAATATGTAAAATATTTAACATTATTTATTGCTCTCTTGCTTCAATATATTCAATGTCCTCACTGGAACATTTTATCATTGTAATAATCATTTTAAACAAAATTTGGTGTGAAAGCAATCATACGTACATCCATATTAGATGTTAAACCAAATTTAGAAAGTCCTGGGTGATTGTTCCACGAGTGATGAAACGACTATTCCTAATGTTGCAGACAAGTATTATCCATCAAGGATCATTAGTCGATGGGTCTCACAATCTTTAGGGTTGGAAGTACTCTTAACTTGAGGCAATTTACAACGCTAGCTAGACAGTAGACGAGGAATCTGTGATACTGTATGACTGTATCATTCATATAGATAGAATTGAAGTAGAAGATCGAAAAGAGTCTCATAGTCGGGCTAAACAGACCAGAGATAGAGTTTTGGATCAAGGACGACTGAGCTAGCTTTGCTGTTATATATACACATACATATATAGTCCTTTTCTACCGGTGGGTTTCTGCAATATGGTTTGAGGTAATTTAGTCCTACTCTAAATTCTGACCATGTATTGCAGTATCAGTAATGTACAAAGTGGGAAGAAGATTTGGTGTAGGCTTTTATAATTTTCTTTTAATAAAATAAAGGTAAATTAATGGAGAAATTATTGAAATAATAATTGGGGGAGTAGTGTCAATATTCGTAGTTCTGAAACCTCTCTTTGCCATTCACCGCTACTCCTAGGACAAGACTCGGACTCACGCACTAGTCTGTGACAAGACCTTCAGCAACCTTGACGGCTACTTGAATATATTTGCATCCCTCTCTCTCACTCTCAACCAAATTTGATATCTGTGTGCGACCACCAAATACTCACACGAGTGGCCCATCATTATGGGTGGGCCATCATTAATGAGATTCATTTTTGTTCAACACATGATTTTTTTTTTTTTTTAAAGTACGGACTGTAAGTTCAACACAATTTGAAAATATTTTTGAGTGAATGTGACACATCATGTATTAAAATATTATTTTAATAATATTTTGTTATATATATTATGTTTTATTATAAAAAAAATAAGTTAAATTATACATAAAAAAAAAAATATTATTGAATAGACATATTATTACTTTTACTGTATCTGAATCATTCCAAAATTTTCACTCAATTTCATATTGAATTATTAAGGTAAGGGAGTCTGAAATAAACTTAGTTTTTCTTATCATGATGTCCTTGCACGCCCTCTTCTCTCTTCTTATTGATGTATTGATTGTTATTTTTCTTACATCAATAAAATTGCTCATTTTTTGTTGTTGTTGCTGCTGTTTCAAGAGAAAAAAAAAACGAAATTGTGGGAGGGGGATGAAATCAAAATGAACTAGCTAGAACAGCATCCAATTTGAAATGGAGATGAAGGAAGGAAGGTAGCTAGTTTTCACTAAATTGTGATATTGATGTGAAAGATTTGAGTCCCACATGGTCCACTTAAATAAATGGGAAGCAAACCCTCTGTTTTTTGATCCCCATAAGCAACCCTCTTAATTTGTGATTTAAAGAAGATGATGAAGATGATTACCCGCAATTAATAATAATTAAGGTGATTGTTTAGATTGGTATACCTCCAAACGAGCTGATTCCATAATATCTCCTTTTTAAATCTCATTTATCCAAGTGCATTAAGACTAATTAATGTCCTGTCCGGATGGTGTGAGCCCACTCTGGAATTCGATTCTTCATAATAATGTGCATATCCAAATAATACGTAGTGGGGTTTTCTGTTCCCCGTCATTCTCTATAAAAATAACTAACTAGTAAATTAAAATTTTTATTAATTATTACAACAACTGCTCAAACACACATGATCTTAAAGTGGTTATTCCTTTCTCCATTTGACATTTTTACGTCCTTAAACACGAGGTAGAAACAAGTAACAGATGTAAAACTGTCTTAAACAGCAGGACCCATTCAAAAAACAAATAAAAGAAGGAAAAATATAAATAAATAAAAAAAGTACAGGACAAGCATTGTTCTGATCGATCTGTTCTGCACTTCTTATGTAGATAGATAGATTTGCAAATAAGCTAGATTATGGTCTGGAGATGGCCAATTATATATATATATATATATATATATATATAGTATACTTTAAGCTTCTTTGTGAGGATAGAGGCGAACTGGAAGTCCCTTGGCAGGGATGGGCATGGGATCCACAACAATTTTCTCATCAGGAATGACTTTCTCCCACTTGAACCTCTTCACAAGATGGTGCATGAAAACAAGTATTTCCAAACGGGCGTACTCTTTTCCGGGGCACATCCTGGGTCCTCCACCAAATGGTACAAATGTGTAAGGCGCTGGTCCACTTCCATCAAATCTTGAAGGATCAAATTTCATGGGCTCCGGGAACACTTCTGGGTTTTTGTGTGTTGAGTTTGCGCTCCAATATATCTGCATGCATTAAAAAATAAATAAAAAAGTGGATATATATATATATATATTAACTAATTTAATTAATTACAAGTGTATATATATATATATGTGGGTACAACATTACTATAGAATAGAATTGAACAATATATAATTTAAATTAATTAATTAGCTGACCTTCCAACCCTTTGGAATTGAGAAACCGTTGTACATGAAATCAGCAATGGCTTCTCTGAAAGCTCCTTGAAGGGGTGGTGCAAGTCTCAACACTTCGCATGCTACGTTCCATGAATACTTCATCTTCTGAATATCGTCCCAGTTCAACAATTCACCTGGACCCTTCGACTTTGCAATCTCCATTTGCTCTGTTTACAAAAGTTTATCACAATTAATTACTTACTAATTACTCTATCCCATGAATTATTTATTCTATGCCGGCAGGCTTAAATATTTTCAGATAAGAAGTAATGCATTTGTTGGTGTTGGTGTATAATATATATATGCGTACTATGCCATAATTAATCTATATATTATATAGCTTTCTTTGTGATCATATATATACTATGCCATAAGTAATCTCTGTTTGATAAAGACATAAGAAGAATTCAAACATATATTGATGATCTAGAAAATAGTTTCAATTCTATGGACAATTTAAAAAAACAAGTGCATGTTTTCTGTATGGCGTAAGTTAAGATGGCAAAAACAACAAAAAAATAGATTTTCTAGTTTCATTAGTTTCCTCAAATAGGGGGCACTTCCATGATTGGTGTGAATACACCAAAGGGTGGTTGAGCTCTGATTTTTGAAAGAATAGGTGAGTCAAATTCTTGGCTCATCAGATCAATGAAATATATATATATATATATAAAAGAAATATATTGAATAGTTCAAGAACTGTGAAGTTGACTTCAAACTTTTGCAGATCTACATGCAATAGATATTTTTATATTCCGAATATATTGATTCACCTTTTTACTCACCAACCCACCACTTTTGACTCAATAACTTAATCAAGTCAACAAATGGCCAGAGACAACATAGAATCTCATATTGATCTAAGTAACCTATGAAAAATGAAAAAGAGAAAAGAAAGAAAGGTCTCGTACTGTATTTTCTTCTTCAAATTTATGCCTTAAAATCCATGAATATATATATATATATATATAATTAATCATATTACGTCTAGCTACTTTTGTTGATATTTAAAATCGAAAAGAAAAATAGAAAAGCATGTATAAATATGAAATAAATAAATTAGAAATGAGATTAATATACCCTTGTAGACTCCTTGGTAGATCTCGGGCAGCTCAGCAAGATACTTGACTATGAAAGTGCAAGCAGAGCTTGCGGTGTCATGGCCTCCAATTAACAAACCCAAGATCTTGTCAGCTATGTCCAACTCATTCATGAACTTGCCATTCTCGTCACTGGTCAGAAGCATGTGTGACAGTATATCTTGTGTAGGCGACGCCTTCCCTTCCGCCAAGTCGATCTTCCTCTGCTTGATGATGGAGACCAGCTCCTTCCTGATGAAGTTGGAGGCCTTGATGGCGCGATGGAATGGCGTGCCGGGCAAGTCAATAGGGATCGAAATAAGGCCAGAAGCCAACATATTAAAAGGGTCTGCAAACCTGGCAACGTGGTCAGGGTCTTCTACGCTCACAAACAAGCGACAAGCCAGCCAGAAAGTGTAGCGCTTGGCCAGAGGGAACACAAGCACTTGGTCCTTGTTCTCCCAACCGGCAGCAAAGTGACGCTGCGCTATGGTGTCCATGATGCCGATATAACGCTGCAAAGCCTCGGGCTTTAGGAAGTTGGGGAGCATCTTTCTCATCTTGATGGCCTCTTCTTTAGAAGAAGTTTGAGTTGAAGAAGGAAAGACTTTGTTGACAGAGTCAGGCCACCATGCTTGGACGAGCTTGTTCTCATTGGAGAACAAGAACTTGTTACCGGCGGCGCCACAGAACACTGCAGCTTGCTCTCCGAGAAGAGAAGTTCTGAATACGTGGGAAGAGTACTTGGCCATGCGGTCGAATATGAACTTTTCTGGGTGTCCTTTCCATCCCGTGGAGAGGAACTCGAGGCTCTCTCCGACGACCGGCCATCCGGTCTTGCCGGGAGGGAGGTTTCCGCCTTTGTTCTTGTAGAAGAGGAAGTGTAGTGAGAGAGAGACACAGAGAACAAATAGAGAGAGGAGAGAGACATAGAACAACTCCATGTCTTCTGCTTTGTTGAGATGGGTTTGGCTTTGAGACGAGACCACGGATGTATATATAGGGCTAAATGGCCTATAACTAGCTAGGGAAGGACACCGGAATGGTGAGAGGATTTATATGATTTGAGATTAATAATATGATTAATTACATAGTGTGATATGTATAACATGTTAAATTTATAAAAAATAATAATGTATATATATATTTTTTTATTTGGGTTAAAATTGATAAAAACGATTGAGTTAATCAATCAACCACAATCATATAATAAATTATCTGGGTGGGCAGTGAAAATATCAAAGTCAAATAATGGTGGCTTTGAAAAATATAAATAAGCAAAGGTCCAATACATTGGAGACACAAAAGTCTGGTGAGTGGAGTCCTCACTAAAATATTACAAATACTATTATTATTATTATTATTTTTTGACCCAAATGTAATATCCCTCCCACGTTTACCAGAACATTCCCGTCGTGCAGTTATAAAAAATAATCTTTCATAAATTTTTTTGGGAAATATTGTTTGGAATTATATTTGGGCAAAAGAGCCTTAAGCTACTAAATAGAAAATAGTTAGAGTAATGTTATTCATTTCATAAAATTTTATCAAATTTTTTTTATCTATTGACGTGAATTGTTCGGATGTTAATCAATTAAGTTTCTTAGTATATACGAATGTTAGTCAATAAAATTTCTTAGATTTACTTTACTTGATTAGAGACTGAATTTATTAGTACTAAAAAATTTAATCGATTAATACTCAAATAATTACGTCAACAAATAAAAAAATTTAATAAAATTTTATAATATGAATAATATTACATAAATAATAAATAGTAAATACTAATATGTTGGTTATGGAGATGGTTTACACGCTTTAAATTCGCGTGATTTGGATACAATTTATTAAATTAAAATCACGCGGTACTAGGCTAAATTGCTTGTGTTACTCGTGTAACTAAGTCAAACAAAGCAGCAAAAGTGATGAGTCGGTCACGAGTGTCTCATCAACTCAGCCGACTTGCCTCTTTCTTCAAATTTAATGGGTCCACTCCAATTGTTGGCCTCTTTTTACTAGAGGAGACTAGATAATTTATGAAATTTTTTTTTTATCTTCTCAATTTGAAAGGGTTGTATTGATTTTATATTATATATATATATTATGTGATATAAAATTAATACAATATTATCAACTTATTTTTGTAAACATTTTTAATAAAATAAATTTGCTCCTTATGGAAGAAATTCTACACAAGATATTCTATATATGATTTTATATATCATGTGTAAGTGTGATGTGAATAGTGGTACGGGTGAGTTTTTTGATTCATAAGATGAGTTGGGATGACAATTGGACGGGTTTAAGGTAGGATATCCTTCCCCAAACTCATCTTGCCATTTTTTTTAAACATGTTTAAACCTTGTGATAAACGTGGACATGTAACCATATATTTTTAAACTTTTATTTATTTATATATTTTATTAAATTAATTATAATTAACATCTTTTAAACAAACATTGCATGTCTTAAAATTAAAAATACGTATGTTAATTAAAAATTAAAATAATATTATTTTATTTTAAAACATATAATTCAATCAATTTTGTATGAATTTTTAATGAATAATTAAAAAATATCATTATCACACAAATTTTTTTAATTATTTCATTTCATTTTATATAATCATTTTATATAACCATATTCTCCTAAATTTTAACAAGGTTAAAAAAATTTACACTAAATTTGTTTTTATTAAAAATTAAATTGATAAATTTTTAAAATTAAGTTATGTCCCTGTACATGAGAGCACTGGGAACCCGAACAGCGAGTCAAAACTCAAATTGGGTCAGCGGTCCTTGGGTCAAGTTCCGCTTATTCAAAACAGTGTAGCTATAGTTTATTATTTTAAGGGGGGAAGACTAGGTTAGATGTTGTTTATTATTGTTATTTTGAAAAAATACAAATAGACCTGAATGTCAATAATATTTACATGATCATGACTTGTGGTTTGTTGAATCCAAAGTTCTCTTATTCTAATTTGGTGGCTACTAACTTAAGTAATAATTATTCTCTATTTTGTAACTTCTAATACATAATCTCAAGAGCATGTGTTATTTGAGTGATACAATTACATATTCTTTATATATAGTGGGAGTTTAAATATTGTTAAATATATATATATATATGTATGTATGCATGTGTGTGTATGAGAGACTTTGTGTGAAGTACGATACTAATAACTTTAAATAAAATTGATTGCATAGTTATTATTTTTCTTGAATTTGCTTCAATCTTTTGTTCCCAGGCTGCACATAGATATTAAGAGATAAAATACCACTACCTACCATCAACATGCATGAAAGTATATTGTTGACAAAAATATACAATTATAGGACTAGTAGTATTGAGATAAGACTTTCGTTTCTATCTGTAAAGAGTTAACCATGGTAGGTAATTGAACCAACAAAAGACTAAATTGGTTATTTAACTATTTTTATAAAGTAAAGTTTTGGATTTGTTTATAATTTTAGTTAGACTAAATTGGTCATTTTAATAATGTGAAAGCTAATTTTTAACACTTTTATACTATAAAAAAAAAAAAAAACTAATTTTTAATATATTTTTTTCAATGATAAAATTTTATTTTTTAAAACAAAATTATTGTTTTGAAATAAAAAAATAAAATAAAATCTAAATCATATGCTTGGAATAATTGAAATAAGTGATAACCTACCAAAACACATTGTCAAATTTTAATAGACTGGGAGTGCTGTTATGTGGAACATTCAACACCATTGAGTGATTGTTGATATGTTAATGTTGAGGGCCCACATTATAATAATGATAACGCGTAAGTAAAATAGTAGGCACGAGTGTGGGGGTGCGAAGGAAATGACTACAATACAAAAAGAAATATATTTGAACAAAAAAAAGTGATTCTTCCCCTTCGCACACAACTTGCTGATAAGGATATGTTAACTATGAACGGCAGCACACTTTTTTAGTCCAATTAGAGACGAATTTTTATTAAAATTAGAATTAATCAGCCTTTTAAGTTTTTGAATAAGTTGTTACATTATTATAAGATTCATGCATATTTTTAATTCCGTATGAAAGATTTTCTTATTTTTATTTTTGAGCTCAAATCCATTATGATGATATGATACTTTTAATTTTTTTTTTAAATAACATTAATATCCTAATAATAATTTTAATACCCTTAACCTCTCTTCGTCTTTCTCTCTATTGCTTGTCAAGTTTTTTCTCCCTCTTACCGATTTCTATACTAAGTCATAACCACACTGCTACGAGATCTATGAGCACTACTGCAGCCATCACACGACGGCAGGAGAGTTTTTCACTCGCCCTTGCTTCCATTTTAGCAATGTCACAACTAGGGCCACATGTATAGTGACCTCTTCTTCAATTTTAGCATCCATTGTCAATGACCGAACCTAGGTTTTGCATAAACAAAACTTTGACATAGGACAATTTTTGAGTGATACTAGCAAAGTTGGAAAGCGATAAATCAAAAAAGCGTTATGTGAAATGCTGTGGGGATTGTTGTAAAACTTTTCATAGAAAAGTTCATCTTTTATATGTAATTAGAGTGAGCCATACATATTGAATGAGTTTTGATTTTATCATCATCATGTACAAGGAAATATTTTGAGTTTGATTTAATATTTAATAGATGAGAATTGTGTAACATTAATTTGTTTAAGTTCTGCCATCTACAGAATGTGTGCTTGATTTCGTCCTACTTTGAACAGTAATAATCTGGATTGTAACTTTCAAACCATAGATGTAGGTTACTAACTTTTGATTTCAGAGTGCTCTGTTCTATAAATGATTTTTTTGGACTTTTTTTCAGAGTGCTCATTTTTAGGAATGACAATTTACCCCACCCCGTCGGGGACCCGCTCCTAATGGGGCGAGTATAAGGTGCTCATAAATGGGGTTGGGGCGGGGTCGAGTGGGGCCTTTAAAACCTTGTCGAGTTCGGGGCAGGTTAGGGGGATGGTTACCCTGCCCCAACCCTCTCTCGTTTATATATTAAATTTTTTATTTATTTTTATATATACTATATATACTAATAAATAACACTATATAAAATTAGTTTTAAAATTTTTCATATTACACTCATTATTTTTTTCTTATATTAGTTATTTTGGTAATAAAAGCTTCTAAACGGGGCAGGGTAAGGTGGGGTCGAGGTTGGGGAAGGGTCACCCTGCCCCAAAGCTGCCTCGTTGCCGTTCCTATTCATTTTATTCATTCACACCAAGAGTTGATGGAAAGATTGTTAAGAGCAAATCAAAGAATTTGCATGCAGTGTAAATTTTCACATTGGAATTGGGAAGGAGTTTTTGCAGTGTAAATTTTCACAGTGGAATTGGGAATGATTTTTTGTAGTGTAAATTTTCACAGTAGAATTGGGAATGAGTTCTTTTACCTTATATAAAAGTGTAAAACTTTACATTCTCATTACTTTTATGTCCAAACTAATTTTATTTTTTGTAATTTTCACTACCTTAAGATACTTTTTTTAACATCCAACATATCAACATATAATTCAAAATACTGAATAAAACTAATAACAACTAAAAATTTCATATTGAAATTAGAATTTTTAGCATCTTCTCTAAAAGTGTAGATTTTACACTGTCGCTCTTTCAAAGGTTGTAAAATTTTATAGTTTCAGAAGCTTTTTATTTATCTTCAAAGTTTCATATGTAATATGAATCTTGTTCGATAGATTTTGATTTTTAGAGTTCAAATGTATATATTTTATTGAAAACCAATTTCTATTTTTTGAGTTATTGAATTTGAAGTTTTTTTTCTAATACTTGAGCACCTTTCACGCGTCTGTCTTTATTGAGAATTATATAAAGGTTTTTTAGTCATTAAATATTTGAATGACTTGATGTGTTATTACATTTGGGTTGAGATCTAATAATAATTTTTATATTTTTTGTAGACTTCTAAGTAAATGACTTTTAAATTTATATATATATATATATATATATATATTCATTCTAAGGACAAATTTGGAATATTTTTGAGTTGATGACTAATAGTCACAAAGCACTACTTTGAAATTTTGTAGTTAGTAGTAGCAGTAGTCCAGTATTGACTATTGACCATACCAATACATAATTCTTCCCCTTGTCTACCATATATATATATATATATTGTTGATCAAATTCAATAATTATTACTTTAAATGAATAATGGAAAACGTATCATGAATCATTTGGTAGAAGAAAAGTTACACTAGTCATTTCGAGAGTAAATTAAGTTACAAACTAGCCTTTTTTTTAACTTATAATAAAATTTGGATTCAGACTCAGACTCAACAGTAACACTCTCCATCCCCTCTTTCCTCTTGCCTATCCGATCAAATAGAATTACCGTTAATGCTAATGTATATGGAAGAAATACTACTTTCTAATCCAAGTTTTCTCAATCGATAACTCTTATTAGAGTTTTGCCAAACTGCAACTAGATAAGTTCATCAAGGAGACAATGTAAGGTATTATTTTATTTTTATAATTAATCCAAGTTTAATAAGTAATGATCATTTAAAATAAATTTGTATTATTATAAGCTAGTATTCTTAAAAGGGGTGTGGAAAATCCCTTTCAGACTTTCACATGTTCATCAAGGAGACAATGCAAGGTATCAAAATCTTGGGAATTCAATATATTATATTTAGTACCAGCTAAGCAAATGTGATATAAATTAATATAAGCACTTAATTTTCGCTTATATAGCAATAATGCTCAGTGTCCTAAATTTTTGTATCAAGATTTATATTCAAATGACGTGTCATTAAATTATTACAAATTATTTGTTATCTAAATTTTATAAATCAATTTTAATAATAAAATAGAAACTATTTAATAAAATAAGAATAAGTTTTTTGAAAAAAATAAAGCAGTATAAGAAATCTTTTCAAACTAGAAACTGAAAAATAAAAGACTATTTTACAGTATAAGAATACAATAATAGAAACATAAACTGCAATACTTGCAGAATTTGTAGAAACTGAAACAATGACCATGACTTGTGTTTTACACAATGTCCTTAAGACGAATTATGGTCCTCGTAGTAGTGCTTATGAGCTTTTGGTCGTATGCTTCCCAGGATATAGTAATCGAATACACACAAATGTGAAGCACTTCAACTGCGTGTTTGGCGAACCAAAATAATGACTTGAACTCTCTCAAACTTTATGAATTAGTGACGCACAGAATAAATGAAAAATGCAATGAATGAATGTTAAGTGCAGGGGTGTTTATATAAACTCCTACGTGCCTGTTTGGTATAGGTATGGAGTTTCAGTTGTGTCTGTTCATAGTGAAAGACACAGTCGCACCCAATAAAGCCTAATGAAGAAGACGTCCATTTAGTTAAAACTCAAACCAAAGGTAATTGTAAAACGACACCGTTTTGCAATTAAACCAAAACCAAATGCAATCGTAAAATGACATCATTAGATTTAATTAATTTGGTAACTAAACGACATCGTTTTTTACTATTTCTAATAGTAACAGAAAGGTCGGCGTTTTGAAAAATTTATTTAAATGAATTTTCTACAAAAAAAAAAATATATATATATATATATATACACACACACACACACACATACAATGGATCAAGGTTCAAACCCAAACCCTGCTCGGTTTGGTGCGGCGACGACACGTGTGTGATAAACCAAACATATGATAGGTTCTCTCCCTTTCACAAAACTTGGGTGTCCTAGGAGCCCAAATCTTCATTCAAGGTAATTATATATATATTCTTTAAAAACCTTGTACCCATTCTATGTGAAACACAAGTTTTAAGTTTTTGTTATCATTTTTCAAGTGATGATGTTTGGAAGTAATTTCTCATTCACTCTTTAATTGTTTAAAGCAATCCAATACATGATCTTAATCTTCTTACGAATCAGAACACATTTCTATGTGGATCCACCAAAATTAATATTTGGAACACACTTTAATTTTAGTTCAAAGATAACTAAAAAATCTATTATTTTTTAATAATATTTTAGATAATTATTTAATTTTCTGTTAATAATTTATTAACACATCATTTGAGATATAAATTTTAATATAAGATTTTTAAAATATAACATTACCCGTATTTAAATAGATAAATGTATTACGCCAGTACATACAATGATTTCGAAGTCTCAAACATAAAGCAAATGAATATATTTATTATTTGTGTTCTGAGCCATCCGTAATATTACATATTACCAAATAAAAAAAACTGTGAGATGGAGCCAATTTTATCGAGAAGAATGAAATTTGAGTAGTTGTAAATGGTAGGAGAAGACAGTGACACTTGTGATTGCGTGTAAGAAATAATAAAATCAGAAATCATAGAAAAATAGTTGTTATTGTTTCTAACTTTCTGTAACTATCTTCTGATATTTTGGCATGCATGTGTTGTTCAAGGTAGGGAAAAGAGATTTATTAGTAATTTAAAATCTAATAATCGAACAGGCTTGCACCAGAAAAGATGCAACTCAGAGTATTTACATAATATAATATTGTAGTGGAAGTACCTATCTGCAACATGAGCATACAATACAAAGAAATAAAAAATTAAAGTAGGGGCGATGTACAGCTTAACCATAAAGTTAACAAAGTAATAATTTTAGACCTTACTTAAAAAAAAAGTTCCTAAATTTTGTGTTTGTATAATTAAATTAAAAATCTAAAGTTAGTAAAAGTCTAACTTTACAAAAAGTTTCAAATTTCTTGTATTTATAATTTAATCAAATTAGATATCTATTATTAATAAAAATCTATCTCTATAAAAATTTCTTAAAATAAAAAAATAATTTTATTAATAGAGTTTTATTGTTTTCTATTTAGAAAAAAAATGTAAAAACTCTATTACTAGAGTTCAAGTCAATATATACATCTCTCTTGTTGAAAAATAATTAAATTTTATATTATAAAAATAAATATAATATAATATAATATATATAAGAAACATAGTAAAAAAATATATTAATATTAAAAAAATAACTCATTTAAAATTATTATTTTATCGCTTCAACCTTCAATTATACAGATCGAATCCTGGATAGTGGTAGCAAAAGAGGGTCCCTTTCTTTGTTTAAAAAAACTAATATTTGATTGATTATGAGAGGTCTGACGATATGTGCATCATTGATGTATGTGCTGATGAGAAATATCATATGTGCTGGTGAATCTATTACGTCTGTCTTTGTGAAATTTTATTTAGGTATATAATGGTTGTCTAGAAAAAATTAATACAAAATATATATTTTTTAAAAAAAGTACTTGGCAAGGACTCAAAAGAAAGATAAGAACATAAATAAGGTCTAGATTTTTTTTCCCCCGGTAATTAAGGTGTAGCTAATATAAAGCAGAGAATGAAGAGAAGATGGCTCAAAATGGTTGTTCGTGGTCGTAGGAGTATTATCAAATGGGACAATGCTCAGTTCTAAGCACCAATCAAATGGGATAAATTTTTTATTCGACTACATGTTTTAATCATAATATGTGTATATGTATTTTTTAATTTAAATATTTTAATTAAAATTAAAAAATCACATAATATTCATATGATGTATATATATGTGCGTTGATGTTATCCCAGTCCTAATTCCAAACTGACAAACTCTCTTCATATATCTGTGTGTGTGTGTTAAATGCCCACACACAACATTAAAGACCTTTTGAGCGTCTATAACCACATTTCACCTGCTCTGATTAAGATGGTTCATGGTGCTGGCCAGTACATTGAATTCACACTTGGCGTTCCAATTAGTCAAGTGGTTGACTATCTAACATATCGGTGCTCTAACATCTTGGACTATCTTTTTTTTTTTTTTTTCCCTCCCTTTGGAGGCAGTGCAGTAATCAGGGTGTAAATCGAATTGTATCGTTTCATTTCATATTCGTATTGTGTCAAGGTAAAAATATTATATTATATGGATCGATTCGAATACAACACGATTAATTAATTGTATCAATTTGTTCAATTCTAATACGACCTGTATAATACAAGATAACACGACACGACTCGTATAACCTGTTTATTAAACAAGTCATGTTAAAACATGAATAACACGACACGGATAACACGACCCATTTAAATTGTATAACTTGTTTTCATAATAAAATTACTAGATAAAATTTAATTCATTCATTTTTAACACATTATAGTAATAATGATAAATTCAACACAATCATATATCGTAGCATCATCTAAGATGTCAAATTAATTTACAAAACACACCTTACTTATATAGGTAATAAATGGGTTAGTCGGGTTAGGCAGATTTGTATTAAAAAAGTTTGACACGAATAATTTAATGAATTATTTCGTGTTAAACGGATCAATCCGAACATGACAAGTTTATTAACCGTGTTAAATGGGTTGACTCGTTTATCACTCGAACTCATATAAATTCAATTTAAATATACTAACTACGTGTTAGGTTCGAATCGTGTTATCGTGTCGTGCCAAAAATTGATACCATTATTAATAATAAACAAGAAGTTGTGCTGTCTGGTTTTGGAATTAATAATGGGGTCAACAACAAGGAATTTGCCTTTTGTTTGAAAACGTAATCCCAAAACTTAATTATTAAAATCAAAATGTTTTATATATCGGTTTAATTTATAATGTGTCAATAATATTTTTGAGATTAATACATGTATTTTATTTTTTTATTTAAATATAAAATAAGAGTTCGTACTTACCATTATTCTTATAATAGGTTGTATGTAGTACAATTAGGGCCGGTTTGCCGGTTTTCATTTTCATTTTCAATTTTGTTCCTTTTTTTTTTTTTTTTAAAGGTTATATAAACGGTTGGCCGGTTCTATAGTCTATATCGTATAATTATGATAACTTAGATACGAGTTAAGAGGTTTAATTGACTTAGAATTAGTCAAGCACCTCACATCCAAAGACTTGATTTTTCTAATTAGTATTTATGTATGCTTGAAGTACAATTAGAAAATCAGATCTAATTAGGAGTGTTAATTAATTCCAGTTACGTTGATAGATGTATATTTTAAAACATGTGTCAATTTTAATTCAATTTGATTAACTAATTATATCAAGTTTTAAATATAAAATTCAAATACTGATTTATTTATTAAAGAAGTTACATATTAATCCATTTAATTTAATTTATTTTGTTTTTAAATGAAAAAAATATAATTATCTTTATATATATGTAAAATAATATTTAACTTTAATAATTTTCAAATGTGTGAAGTAAAGGTGATGCAGTCAATGTTATATATATCTGACTATCAGTCGATAATGTGCATGCACAAAGAGAAAGAGAGCGAGAGACGAGTTGTTTCAAGATGCGCAATCAGTTAAGTGCTAAGAGGATGATAGCATCATGCTTGCTCTATATGTACCATTAATTGGAATAGAAGCTCGGTTGGACTATATAAGCTAACAAAGTAATTATTTTAACTTTCACTTAAAAAGAATGTCTTAAATTTTAAGTAGTAGTATAATTAAATTAAAAGTCTAATTTTACAAATAATGTTTTTTTTCAAAATTTATATATTTATAGTATAATTAAATTAGAAGAATAAGACTAATAAAAATTTAATTTTACTAAAGTCTCATAAAAATAATGTTATTTAATTAGATAAAAAAAATTATTATTGAAAATTTATTTAATATATAACTCTTTTGTTAAAAAATAATTAAATTTTATATTACAAACATAAATACAATATTTATAGAAAATAAAATAAAAATTTATATTAATATTTTTAAAAAACATGTGATATAGTGACCATTATATGTTTGTGACAACCTTAATTAAATGAGGGGATTTCTTATAGTGATGTGACAGCCTTAATAATTTGAGGTACTATAGAATGGCCTAAGGCTGGCAATTACAGAGATAAGAACTTTTGAAAGAGAGAGAGAGAGAGAGAGAGAGAGAGTTGAATCTTGGGGTAGGTAAAATAGCAAATGATGAGGGGGGGGAAGTTTAACTTAAAATTTAATCAAATTTTAAAACATTTTGGATTAGACTGGCACTCCCGCTCCCCTACATATTACCCAACCTCAAGATTGGCTTTGCGAAGAAAATCAATGCATCAATATTTTTCAAGCCATTTAAGATAAGAAGGTTCAAACTAGTTTTCAATGGGCTTTTATATTATGCATTCTTAAAACTCAATTGTTCCTTGGGGCCAGGTCCTTGTTGAACAGACCAGCATATGCCCTGAAATATCAATTACATGGCCCAAATACTCTATTATCAAGTCCTCCGTCTCTGGCTCTGGGTTCAAGAAAGAATGCAATGACTACAGCACAGAACCCAAAATACTCTTTATGGTTTTATTGCTAAGGAATGAACACGGCAGAGTATAATGTGTCTTATTAGTTTTATTGTTCATAATGCAGTGAGCTAGTTAGGGATGATGGTTATGTTTAGTTCAACCTATAAATAGTTTTTTTCAAGTTTAAAATAATTTTTTTTAATTTGTTAGGTGTTTGACTCAGTTTGTTGACCACACTGAACGACTGTGTACTTAATTCAAAACGAACTTTTTTAAAAAGTAGTTTCAGTATTACTTTTTCAAAAAGTAACATAGTGACACTTATTAATAGCTCATACAAACACTACAATATCATTTAAACATTTATCAAATATATTCATTTAAATACTGAATAACTTAATTCAAACAATATTTTTTCACAACTACTTATTCAAACTGCAACTTAATTCAAATCGCATTTTTTCTTAGCTCATCCGAATGAGCACTATGTCACCTGTTAGAAATTGATTATGTGGGGTTACTATAGTCCAAAATAGAAGATAGTTAGAAATATATGATAAAAAGTAGTAGAATGTTTAGGGAATCTTAGTGGAATCTTCTTTATTCTATAAGGTCCTAAGTATTGCACATTGGTGATGCAATGAAAATTTTGGGAGTTCTTAATACTTTAACCTATATGCCACAAAACCTTAATGTCATGTTTGGTATGATGGAATGAGTATTTCAGTAATAATCACTCTAACTTTTTTTATTCCTTATTCTTGTTTGGTATGATTGAGAATGCTTATTCCATGGAATGAGCATTCCATTAAAAACTATTCAAAGCATTCCTTTAGTCTAAATGAGTAATTCTTATTCCATTCCATTCCACTTCTTATTTCATTCCGGGAATGTCCATTTCATCATGTATACCAAACATAGCTTAAGTATTTCGAATAGTGGGTTTATATTGCATTTCTACACCGTAGCTGCTTGTCGGACTCTAGGAGTCTCTCAAAGACATGCCCCAAGATTTTAGGCAACCATGTAATGGAAGACCAAAAGTTTCTTCAAGGAGCTTTATCAAGTCTGTGAGAGTTGGCCAAGTTTGGTAGTCATTTAATGGCTCAACCAAGTTTTGCCATGATATTGCAAAGTTTGGGGGTCAAAATTGGCTTGACTAAACCTAGTCTTATACTTGTGGCACTAAGTCTAGGAACTTTAGAACCAGACTTGAATACGCAATAGTGGGTTGATCAATACTTGAGACCTTGCTCTATAGTTGTGTCACTGTACATACATTTTTGTTGAATTCCATGAAGCACACAATACTCATTAAAGCTGTTAGAAGTAAACTCTCAACCACCATCACTTCTGAAAAATGTTATGGGTTTCTCAAAATGCTTGGTTATTAGTGAAAGGCCTGAGTCCATAACCAAAACATCAAAAACTTAAGATTTGGCACGAAGAAAAAAGAACCATGTATATCTACTGTAACAATAAAAACAACAACATAAGGTGAACCAGATAAAGAAGAATAATAAGTCTTTTATTACGTAGAGAAAATGGTAGTTTGGTGTGCTTCCCCAGTTGACAACCAGGACAAAGATGACTGGGTGAAGCACTATTACAATCGACTTTATGGAAACTTTCCTAAAGGCTCATTGACACATGTCAACACGTGACTGAGCCAAGTATAGAAGTCTAAATTGATGACCTGACATACAGATCTTGTTATATACTAAGTTGTTACGTTGTTGCAAACTGCTACGTGGTAGGTCAAGTTTAAGGTAAACCAAATACCTACAATATACAATACCAAGAATAATTGAACCCAATGAAATGCAAAAATACGGATTTTATTTTGTGCATACAACCAATAATGTGCTATTCCAACACCTATCCTATTAAATTACAACAAAAAGAAGAGAGACGGAACCTACGATTCATTTACACTACTTAAAAAAGTGCAGCAACTTTGAATTGTGCTTTGCATTTTTTTTTTTTATGATGGGATCTACTAACCATAGGCATTTTGAGCTTGTAATTGTTAGATTAAATTCTAGATATACGAAGCTATCATTAAAAATCATATTTCGGGTACGAAAAGGCACTTTTAAAGTAATTCGAAATGAAAACTTCTTAGGGGTGCAATTCAAAATGAAAATCTCTCATAGGCATGGTTTTTTTTTTTTTTACCTAGTAATGGTGTATTGAGCCGCAATTACTAATTGCTTGAGAGATAAGTGGTTGTGATATTGCCAATTTTATAGAGAACAAGATGCAAAATCATAAGGAGAAGAGACCCTTAACATTTTTAATTATTTAAATTTGAAAAAAAAATCCATGTATACGTATTTATTTGTGTGTATACATATACATTATACACCTATATGTACTCATTTGGATGAACAATGAAAAAATGTGATTTGAAAAAATACAGTTTGAGTTAAACTGTGAGTGCTTTTTATATGCATGTAATAAAATGGGCTTAAATGATATTGTAGTATTTAGATGAGCGGTTAAAAGTGTTGAATGTGTTATATGGATAGAAAATGAGCATTTCCAAAATGGAAGTTTAGAAAAAACCCCTCACTACCACTTTTTCGAAACAGGTGTTTGAACTTAAAAACGACCAAATGAACATATCGAAACAAACATTCAAATATCCAAAAAGTCCTATTTGTACTCCGAAACACCAGTTTAAAAAACATCACCGCCCATCCAACACATGCCTAGTGTGGTTTGAGAAAAGTGTTGTTTGAGTTAAGCTGTAAGTTTTTAGACGAATGTATTTAAAACGGGCTTAAATGATATTGCAGTACTTGGATGAGCCGTTAAAAGTAGGGGTGCACATGGGTTGGGTTGAGTTTTAGTGAAACTAGAACCGACCCAACTTTAAGCAGTTATAAAAATTTAGAACCATCACCGAATTGCAAGTCTAATAGAACTTGACCCAACCCGAAAAAAATCCGGTTTGGGTTGGGTTGGATCGATTCTACCCGTTCAAGTTAGCTTTTTTTTTTTTTTTTTGCCTTCAAAGTAATCCCAAATTTTTATTTTATTTTTAGTGATAAACTAATCCCAAAAAATTATGTATTCATATAATGTATATATAATCTTTGTCAATCTAAATTAAAATTGGACAATTTGTATGTATATAATATATATAATACTCACATATATATATATATATTAATTTTTCTAAAATAAAATAGTGAGAGTTCAGTTTACGGGTTGATTCGGTTTACCTGAATTTTAAATCGAAACCGAAATGACTAAATTAGTTCTAGAACCGAATCGACCCAATGTTTTTTAGAACCGAACTAACCCAACCAATTAAGGTGGGGTTCGAGTTGGGTTGGGTCTACTGTTCTTATTTTTTGTGCACTCTTAGTTAAAAGTGTTGAATGTGTTATATAGATAAAAAATGAATGTTTTTGAAACGGTAGTTTTCAAGAAGTTATTCAATGATATTTTTTTTAAACAAGCGTTTAGACTTAAAAGCGTATATTTTGAAAATGTCAAAACAAATATTTAAATAAAAAAAACCTCAATTTAAACTATGAAATGTTTGTTTCGAAAACAATACCCTCATTCAAACATGACTTTAGTGTAGAGAGTAGGGATGACAATTTGTCCTGTTTCGTTGGAGACTCATCTCTAATAGAACGGATATAAGATATTAATAAACTATGGTTGGAGTGAGACTTTGAAAATTTTGTTGAAGTCGGAGAATGGTTATTCTGTCTTATTTATATGTTAAATTTAAATTTTTTTTTTTTATGTATTTTACAAATAAATCAAATTATATAAAATTAGTTTTAAAATTTTTTATATCACTTATATTATTTTTTGTTATAATAATTTTTTTGATAATAAATTTTTAATTTACTTATAATTTTTTTTTTTAACTTGCTTTATTAAAATTTAAAACGGAATGGGATTGAAAATTATAAACAATATCAGAATTTGGAAAGGCAACTCCGCCGAACCCATCCCCCGTTGCCATTCCTACTGGAGAGAGAAAGTGTCCGAACCCCTCCCCCCGATTGCCATTCTTATGAGAAAGAGAAAGTGTACTAATGTTAAAGATTGTAATCCGGTCAGACTGATAAAGCCGGGCCTCAGGCTAGGGATAGGTCTAGTCCTAATAAGACCAGCACCCGGCCAAATTTTCACAATCGAGTTGTGGATAAAGGAAGTTGTGAGGGGCAGTTTCATAATTTGACCTGAAGCGTGTGACAGTGATTGCTGGCGTTTGGACAATTCTAACCTTGGTCAAAACAAAATGCACACACAATAGACACTTTTTCTTCTAAATTTCTTTTTATTTTTGTGGTGTTGTGTTCTTGAATAATAATGGTAGGCAAATTACCCTTCTTGTTATATAGATTCTCCAAAATGCCATCGCCGGTATCGAAAATCGAATCTCCCATTGAATTAGTAAGGAGGCGCCGAAAGTGACATGAGGGTCGAATATAAAAAAAGTGAGAAACGACAATAGAATTTTAGTAATAAAGTACGATTCGAAGGGCAATTTCGTCTTTGAAAATGGCCCCTTGGAAGACAGCAACCAACTTGAATTGCTGCTCAAGGTTTGGCGTTTTCGTCCAATGACCAAACCAATGACCGATCAACGAACGAACCAGAAGAAACTTTGAAACAATAAATAAAACCCAAAAAAACAAAAAAAACAACCCTCTTTTCTGCTCTCTCCCTCTCGCTCTCTCTCTCTCTCTCTAACGTTCCCTCTGTGTGTTGTTAATTTGTTGTATCTCTATCTCCTCAGTAGTGAACACGATCTTCTGGTGAGATCTCTGACATTTCGGGTGACCCATTTGAGAGTTTGACAGACCCAGATCTCCGAGATCGATTGACGAGAAAATGATGATTTGGTAATGACCCGTCATCGGAGTATGAGATGAACTCAGTAGAAAGGATGTGATTGTAGAAACAAAGTGAAAGAGAAATCTCCATTGGATTGAAAGTTAAACAATGGGGAGATAAAAAAATACAAATCTTGTTTTGGAGATCAGATTCATGGGGACTTGTTTCAGTTGTGAAGAAGAACAACAGCAGCAACAACACAAACCTCTTAAGAACAAGCCAGGTATTAATTAATATATGTCATCTACTTTCGTTTTGTTTTGGATTTTAATTTGTTTTCACTGGAATTTTGTTAGTTATATATGTTTTTTTTTTTTAATGTTAATTTCTACATTTAATGGGAATTTTATTTTTAAGAGGGAGTGGAATTGATGTGTGAGGGTGAGGGTGAGTAAAGATTGATAGGTATGAGAAGCACTCTAATTATATAGAAGGAAAGGAGTTATGCTATTTATGGGAAATAGGGGCTCAATGTACCTGCTACATTAATGTGTTTATGACTACTGAGTCTTGAATTAATAAATAGCTTTATATCACTTGCCACTTCCCCTGATATTAATCGAAATTTGAAACCTCCACTGAGTTTATTTTGTTTTTCAAAATTAGCAAAAATATAATTTACCTAAAAGAGAAAAAAGAAAAAGGAAACATGTCAGATATTATGACTAAAATTTCCAACATCGTACTGGAAAATTTCTGGTTTACTTGGGATTCTTAATTTTATGGGATCATTATTTGAATTCACAATCACTTACATCTCCTGTCATCATTGTCAAAGCCTAATTAAGTTGAAATTCTTTAGAAAATGTTGAACATTTAAATGCATGATTTAGTTGAATTTGCTACAGAGAGAAAGGGAGAGGGTTTTTATTTTATTTTATTTTTTTTATGCCCTTTTAAATAAATGACCTCTATTATTGCTAATTATTAGTTGAATTTGGCAATGCTGCAGCTACACCCCCTGCCAAAAATCCAGATACTAGGGCGTCACCTGGACTAAAAAGTGCAAGTAGCATTTTGGTGATTCCCAAAAATGTGAGGGATCTCCGTCAAAATCCTGGATATAGTAATGTTGATATATTTACATATGAGGAAATGAGGTTGGCCACCAAGAGCTTCCGGCCTGATCAAGTTCTCGGCGATGGTGGGTTTGGTATGGTCTATAAAGGAGTGATAGATGAGAATGTGAGGCCAGGTTACAAGACCACCCAAGTTGCTATTAAGGAGCTTGATCCTGAAGGGTTCCAAGGCGACAGAGAGTGGCTGGTATTTGCCTTGACTTTTCTTTGTGTTTTCAGCTTACTTATTTTCTTTCTAAATGAGGCTTTACATTTGCATTAACTATTGAGATGGAATGCTTGGTATTTTACTTATTCTACATCCCTTGAACAAGTGACTGGGATTTAATTTTTTTTTAGTGCAGGGAGCATATAGATGAATGATAAATCCATTATGATATTACTAATTGAAAACAAAAAACATAAAATTCATTGGGATATTGCTACTGTATTAGGTTGGAACAAGATAGTCTAAAAGGGGAATTCAGCCAGCTTTAGTTTTAATAATGTGTAGACAACCACTTTGTAAATTAGATCTCCCAAGACCTTTGGAGTTTTTTGAGGATGACTCAGAAATATCTGAATTTTCCTACAAATAGAAGAAAGCCTCCTTACTAGGATTGGAAGATCTCCACACCATGTAAACAAGAAGTTGAACTGTACTGTTTCTTTTCCATTTTGAGAAACTTTATTTCAGCTTAAGGAAGTGCTTTTTTATGTTCAACTTGCCCTAGTTAATCTTGTCTAATTTCATTGGTTCACATGGATGATGAGTTCTGCTCCTGCAATGCTTCTATGGGAATGAGCTACCCATGTTATAGTAGTTTCTTCAGACATTAAAATATACAGCAGCCATGGCAAAGATTAAAAGAATTATGGGTGTTTGGGACAGCTCCTCTCCAAACTCACAAAAGTGCGTTTGGGAAGGCAGCGTAGAGTTTCTTTTCTACAAATGCATTTTTTATGTGTTTTGTATAATAAAATCAACTCAAAAGCAGTTTTAAAAGCTTGGCCTTTTAGGAGAAGCTTTTGCAATTGCAAATACAAAAGTGGGGTAGATAATAGGTTCTTGGGCCTTTATCAAATCTATTAATTTCTTAAGTGAGTATGAATTTGTTTGAAGAAAGAAACACGTGGATTGTGACCAACACACTTGAGACTTATGTCTACCAAGTTTGAGTTGATAAATTATCCACATGTAACAAAGCTAGGACTCTGACCTAACAAGTTGGAATGATGTCGCTCTTCTTTAGTGGTGCATTTAGTGATCTTCATTGTGCATGGTTATACCATCTTAACTACTTTTCTCATAGATGCTATTCCTACATCTCACTGTGTTTATTTTTAATTTTATATTTTCTTGTCTTATGACACATCCATATCAATATCCTCATTTCATTAACACGTTTCTTAGCTGCCTAACATTTTATTTCATACAACATTGTTGGTTGATAGTTGTTCAATACAATTTACCTTTTAAAATTTTAAAGATTTACGTTGATCGCACAATACGCTAAATGCACTTCTTTACTATATCCCTATTTGTATTCCTAGTTTTACTAAAGTCACATTCAAGATATTCAGTTTCATACTACTTATTTTGAGTCAATTTGATTTTAAAGCCTCTCTCCAAATCTATAATTTAACATTTATTCATCTTTTAGTTTCATCAATTAAAACAAAAAGCTAATGTTTTCAGATCCAGCCCGTTCATTGAACCGGAAAAATGTCCGGGTTACAGGTTATCGATTCAACCGTCGGGTCAACTGGAATCAAACCGTGATGTTATAATTATGTAATTAATAAATTTAATAATACATATTATTGATATTTTAAATTTAAAAAAGTATACAAAAATTACTAAAAATTATATAAATTTTTTTTACAAAATATGAATTTTCTTAATATGTAAAACTTCAAGGAAAAAATGAAAAAAGTATAGTAGACATACCTTATTACAATGTTGAAAGTTGAAACTTCGTTGCCATTCTTCCATAATTGCAAGGATCATAACAAAAATCATTTTAACATCTAATCCAAGCATAATCCAATAATTTAGTCTTCAACTACATGAAAAAGAAGAAGATACAAACACTAATAATCATGTATAAAATAAAATAAAATACCACATGATACAAATATATACTATTGGAGTTTCAAACTTTCAAGGGTTTAAAATTTTAAATACAATCCAAAATAAATTCAGCCAAAGACCAACTCAACTTAGTCAAAATTCAGCCAAAAAATTGCATGAAATTTGAGATTTTGAATATACCAAAAAAAAAAAAATTGTAGCCAAGAACCGGTTGACCCAGTACCGGATCAACCGGTTCACCGGTCGGACTGTCCGATTTTCTATTTTTAGAACGATTTTGAACTTAAAACGGGTTTATAGGTTAAACCGGACCATTTTGTGGACCGGTTGAACCGGCTGGTCCGGTCCGGTCCGGGTTTGAAAACATTACAAAAAGCATACAACATGAAACTTTACCCAGTATGTACTTTGTCAACTCATCCATTACTAAAGAAAAAATGTAAGGACTTAATGTAAGCCTACCATGATCGAGAATTTACTTGTTTCTCCAACAATTGTCCTTAAGATAGTCACCGTCCCATCATACATATCTTTTGTGATTTTCATACATCGTTTTGCAACTCTTTTCTTTTCTAAAACCTATTATATTAGATCTCGAGGGACTTTATCATATCTTTTTTCCAAATCAATAAACACTATATGAAGATCTTTATTCTTTTCTTTATATCTTTCCACAAGTCTTCTTAATAAGTAAATAACTTCTATTATTGACTTCCTTGGAATATACCCAAATGGATTCTTGTCATTTTCATATATCGTTTTGCAACTCTTTTCTTTTCTAAAACCTATTATATTAGATCTCGAGGGACTTTATCATATCCTTTTTCCAAATCAATAAACACTATGTGAAAATCTTTATTCTTTTCTTTATATCTTTCCACAAGTCTTCTTAATAAGTAAATAGCTTCTATTGTTGACTTCCTTGGAATAAACCCAAATGGATTCTCCGATATAGTTGTCTCAAGTCTTAATTGATGCTCTATCACTTTCTTTTAGAGTTTTGTGCTTTTTCTTATTAATTTAATACCACGATAATTTGTACACTTTTAAATATCTTATTTGTTTTTATATATAGGTACTAAAATTCTTTTCGCCACCCATCTGGCAATTTTTTAATTATTATAATTTTATCAAATAAATTTGTTGGTCAAAACATGCCTTCCTTTCCTGAACATTTCCAAACCTCAATAGGAATACCATTTGATCATAAAGCCTTATTAGTTTTTATCTTTCTCAATGAGTTTTTTTACTTTGGACACTCCAATCCTTAAAAAAAATTTATATTTTTCCCCCCCTTTAAGTATCTACATTTAAGTTTTCTATATGATTTTCATTCAATAGTTTCTTAAATTAATTTTTTCATGTGCCTTTAATTTTCTCATCATTCATCAAGACTTTTGGATCTTCACTCTTTGTGTATTTAATATGACTAAAATCTTTGATTTTCCTAAGATAAAGAACTGAGAAGAGAAGCAGGATTGAAAAAGAGAGAAAGACCAAGGGAGAAGAGAAAAGAATGTGAGATAATTTAATAATCAAAGTTGTTTGTCTCCAAAATATTAGCCCCTATAAATAGTCAAACCCTAAATAAACTTTAACCAAAATAAAAAAATAAAAAAACAAATAAAATATCCCCCAAGAATCAAATACGAATAGCCTGTGGAGTCCTTATTTCCCATCATTTTTTTCCCTACTAGAAAGAATTCGACTCCGACGAGTTAAGATGGTGGCATGGATTTAAATTGTGATCGTGGAATACAACGTGATTGTGGTCGCAGTGTAACGGTGTTAGGAGTACTAGGTCATCTATAACGAAAATTGGAAACTGCAACTATAAATTTGTTTAATCACTAGCAAATTGCTTAAAAGTGACTGATATTCATATTTTGGCTACAATTTATCACATTTTAATATTTTATTATTATTTTTCAATTTTCTAACACTTAAATTTTTTTTTCTTATAAATAACACCTAAGAAGATATTTTATTATTTTATATAGTTTTTTTTAAAGTTAAGTTAATAAGGCGTCTTAATTTAAATAATATTACAACAAGTAATATAAATAATAACAAAAAATGATTATAAGCATGAAAATCAATTTAGTGTGATTAGTTATAGAATAAACTTTTTAAAAAAATTTGGAGGCCAAGAAGCATTTTCGAGGTCATATGAATATTTTAGTAACCCATTTCAATTTTTTAAGATTATTTTATTAAATATCCCTCGTATATAAAAATTTTATAAAAATAGAAATCATAAGAATTCTTGGAAAAAAATCAAAAATTTTAAAAATAGAAAAAAAAAAAGAAACTCAGAACAGTTGTAGGAGCAATAATGGTCTTGTATCGGCCCATAACGGCCGTAACAATCGATACATAACTGTATCAACTTATACAACTATGAATTTTGATCACACTGATATGTTGGCATGTATTAGGATCGGAGGATAAAAAAATTAATATGTAACAGTCGTTATTTAAAATCATGGATGGTGGTCATGTTGTAAAAAATCAAGAGCATTTGCATGTTGATCTATGCTCTGAATAAAATGGTGGGAAAACAACTATAGATGCTAAGGAAGATGCAACACTATTCGTTTGGACACCAATCGAGTAACAGTAGAGGCAAAAAGGTGCCTCGGTAAGGAATTACGTTCGCCACATGAAAATCTAGGTTAGTACCCATATTCAATGATAAGTCAAGTAAACATGCTTTAAGGTCCAAGTAAACATGCTTTAGAATCAGTTTCAGTCTGGAACTATATACAAGTTTTTTGTTTATTTCAAAGTGATTAGTTGGTTGTGGCCTATACACTTGGAAAAAAGAAACAATAGGGTATTCAGTTTTCTGTATTTACTACTATGTGGTTGTTTGCAGGCAGAAGTCAACTATTTAGGGCAGCTCCGTCACCCCAATCTCGTGAAGCTCATTGGGTACTGCTGTGAGGATGAGCACAGGTTGTTGGTTTATGAATATATGGCATCTGGAAGCCTGGATAAGCACCTCTTTCGCAGTGAGTTGCTAAGCCCTTGTGAAGCTACATAACTTGATAAAAGGAATGGTTTTTAATGTGAAGCAACCCACAATGCACCTTATATCTACTAGAAATTAGAAATATTATGGATAAAGTAGAGAGATGAACACAATAAGGGAAGGATGGAAAAGAAGAAATCTAAGGACAGGGCACCCAAAAAGATAAGAGAAAATATACTGATAAGATCATCTAACTAGACACCCCACACCACCCTTGAATACTTGAGGTGGGTAAAGTGCCCCCTAACTGCAATTTTAACAACCTTCTAAAATATTATTCATAATTAGTATCTAATACCACTTTAAAGCTATGTGATAATGAAAAGCAATCCCTGAACCTTTGCACTTTTAACATATTATTTATAGTTTAATTTATGCCATATTGAAGAAGTATCACATTGTGAAAAATGTAGAACTTGGATCCTCCATGTCATTTAGTTCTCCCTTCCTCCAACCTCCCCCCACCTTAAAAAATAAAAATAAAAATCCCCTCACTCCTTAAAACCAAGCATTTTTCAAATTTCTGCATTCTAATTTAAATGTATGAATGGGATTTCTGTTTGTTAAGTTTTGGTTATTTGAAGGTTTTTTTTTTTTCCTTCAAAAATCTTCCCCCAAAAGAGAAAAGGGAAATGGACAGTGTGAGAATGGTTACAACCACGTGCGACACCATGCCGTTGCATGT
Source organism: Nyssa sinensis (assembly GCA_008638375.1). Taxonomy (NCBI): domain Eukaryota; kingdom Viridiplantae; phylum Streptophyta; class Magnoliopsida; order Cornales; family Nyssaceae; genus Nyssa; species Nyssa sinensis. The sequence continues at coordinate 435,403 of CM018047.1, forward strand.
GCTCTCTTATATTGGGCACAAATAGTGGGAATGACATACACCCAGTTTTTTTTTTTGGCTGATAAAAAAAAAGTAGAGAAGATATTCTAATATTTACTTTTCCGTTGTTTTTTTTTTTTTTTTTTAATGAGAATTGGACACAAGTAAGATTCAACTACGTTTTTTTTTCTCATATTGTCTCAGCAATAGAGGATCAAGGGAATTGAGGAAACATGCTTTTAAAAAAAAGAAAGAAAGAAAGAAGATTAGCCTATGTGAAAAAAGGCAGAAAAAGCTTGTTAGAGCCACTGGATAGTCATATAAGAGACTTAAATTGAATCCTATCTTCACCAGGATTGAAAGGTATATGGGCTGGAGGAGGTCTACCACATTACATAGCCCAAAAATTATATCAAATAAAAAAAATTGACTGCTTTACTTTTCCTACTATTTATTAGCAATTGAACAAAGAATCATACGAATTCAAGAAAAAAATTACCTAAAAAGAAACACAAAATGTACAATTGGGATATTTTTAATTTGAAAAAACCTTGGTAAGCCATGAACATGTTGAATTTTCTTTTTTCGAGGGAAATAAGTGTTTATTTACCTTATACAATAATAGATGCAAAATCGTAAGGAGAAGAAACCCTTAAGTTTTTTTATTATTTAAATTTGAAAAAAAAAATCCATATATAGATATCTCTTTGTGTGTATACATATACATTATACACCTATTTATAGTGTGTATATAATATATATATATATATATATATAGAGAGAGAGAGAGAGAGAGAGAGAGAGAGAGATTGTACTAGTGTTAAAATCCAAGATTTTACCCTTTAACATTATACACCTATATACATATCTATTTTTTTGCCCCTATTCTTTATTCAATAAAAAAAATTACAGAAAGACAGAGTTCTTATGCTGGAAATACTGGAAGCAAATGTTTTCTTTCCCCTCATTATTTGTTATAAATGTATTATCGCTTCCAAACTATTCATCTTATTTGTATTCTTCTGGTAGGAGTGTGTGCCACACTGACATGGTCAAGGAGAATGAAGATTGCTTTGGATGCTGCACAAGGGCTTGCTTTTCTTCATGGTGCTGAAAGGCCTATCATATATCGGGATTTCAAGACATCAAACATCTTGCTAGATGTGGTTGGTTGACCCTCTTTATCATATTATACCTTTATAGCCCTAAATTCTTTTTTTTTTGGTGGTTCTGCTTGGGATTTGAATGCACTGATTTTTTTTCATTTTTGGGTTTTTTTTTTTTTGTGGGGTGGGGGGAGTCCTGCAAAATTGTGCCAATTTCATGTTTGTTTTTCTTATACTAGTACATCCTTGAACCAAATTTTTTATTTAGCAGACAGTCCTGACAAGACAAAGATACTGGGTATGCACAAAATAGACTTTGTAGTATCTTCTAATGGTAATGGTTTCCAATAAACAGCAGCCAACTTGTTTTGGAAAACATAATTAATATTGAAGCTTTCATGAGTCGAGTAATTTTTCTTGATAGTTTTTTTTCCTTGTTGAAAATATAAGAATCTACATGCAGGATTTTAATGCAAAGCTTTCTGACTTTGGACTTGCAAAGGATGGGCCAATGGGTGACCAGACCCATGTGTCAACACGTGTTATGGGCACTTATGGATATGCAGCTCCTGAGTATGTAATGACTGGTGCGTCTTGTGCTAGAAAATTTCATTAATTACCCGACATAACATTGGTAATTTTAATAATTTGGTACAACTTACCTTGCCTAGCAAAGACCAAAACATCACATGATCTTCAACTCATAAATTTGATGTTTACACAGTTCATGTATATGAATGGCTGTTATATACAATTTTCTTTTGACACTTTCCCTCCCTTTATTCCATCCTTTATTGTTGTCTTTTCAAATTTCTTCTTGAATGGGCATTAGTATCTGATTGGATTTATTTATTTAATCTTAAACGAGAATGGAGCATTATTATTTGATTGAATTTATAATTATTATTATTTAATTTGCTTTATGTTTTAATAGTAAGAAAAAAAAGGAAGGAATAACATTATACTGCTGATACCTGCTTATATAAATTATTTGTAGTTTTTGGCACATACCCTTTTCTTAGGCAGCTATTTTTGTTGTTTATCCATGATGAGTAAGCATTATAAAGGTAATCAATACTCGTTCAAGAGCTAAACTGTTTTCTTGATCTGGTCAGGGCATTTAACAGCTCGAAGTGATGTTTATGGTTTTGGGGTAGTGTTACTTGAGATGCTGATTGGAAGGAGAGCAATGGACAAGAGTAGGCCGAGCCGAGAACATAACTTGGTTGAGTGGGCTCGCCCACTCTTGAACCATAATAAGAAGCTTCTGAGGATTTTAGACCCTAGGATGGAAGGACAGTACTCATCTAAAACTGCCACAAAGGTGGCGCATTTAGCATACCAATGCCTCAGCCAAAATCCAAAAGGAAGGCCTGTCATGAGCCAGGTGGTTGAAATACTTGAGACTCTTCAGACACAAGAGGGAAGCCAGGAAGAGGTAATGCTTCAAAGTGCAGGTGGCAGTCTAACCCTTTACGAAGTTCCCAAGGTCATACCTGACACTCCAGCAGAGAAGAAGAGATGCCCAGTTCGAACTGATAGTGAAAGAGTAGCTGAGGTGCCTCGGAGGAGCAAACCAGCAAATGGAAGGAGCAAGAGTGAGCCTCCAAAGGAGTACGATCTTTATTGCCCTTCTCCTGATATCGGGCCTGATGAGAGGTCTGCTTCCACCAACAGTTGAACTCAAATCAAATATGGATGAAAGTTGAGCTTGTACAAGATTATCAACCAGTCTATTAATTTTGATTTTGTTTTTTCTTTTCCAAAAATTCTCTTTTAAGTTCCTCTAGAGGAACTTGAGTTAATCAAGTGACAATAAAGTTCTCTATTTTCTCCCATGTGCAGTTACTGCTGTAGCTTTAATATTATACAAACCTTGAAGATTTGGATCATGACTACCAACACAAAACCTCTCCTCAAAAACTTCACCAACTTGAAATGTAATCCTCAAAAGGATTTGGATCATAATAATAAAGTCTAGGCAATGCTTAAAAATGTAGTTGTCTGATAGATGGTAAATCAGGATTATATGTGCACTTTTAGCATTTGAAGCAGTGCTCTAGAGAGAGAGAGAGGGAGAGGAAAACATTAAGAACTATATCTAACCTTCTCCTTGGAACGCTAGAATGAAAGGATCCCAGTGTAGCATCATCAGTCTAAATCGGCTTACAACCTTTGTACACAGGTTCATACTTAAAATCAGCAAATCTTCAGGCATCAACACCCATGCTTCAATTATGCTTCTTATTCGGAGCATCTTCCTACAAGTAGAGAAAATGGTGACGGGTTAGCAGTAATTATGGTGGTGGATCAAATTTAAGCTTTGATACCAAAATTGATGTAGGAACGAAAGAAAGATAAAAGAAGAGAGAAACATAGAAGAAGAATAAGTAGAAGAAGAAGAGAAGAGAGCGAAACTGAGAGAGAGAGAGAGAGAGAGAGAGAGAGAGAGAGATTGTCGAGAGTAAAAATTGAAGGAAATACCAAAAATCAATGTCTAAAATAAAAGAAATAAATATTCTCACAAAAAAAAAATGCAAAATTAGTACTGAACTATCTAGTCCTGTGCCTACACCTAGTAAAGGTGTGAAGCACACTAATATTATCCCAATCAATAGCCCATAAGAGAAGGTGAGTTTCATTTTGCCTGCACATGATGACATAATAACATTATTTCTTTATGAGGAACTAGCCGTTCACCTTCAACTTTAATTCCTAAAATTTAATATGAAATTCCTCACACCAGTTGATGCGGAATCAGGTTCATGCAAGGATTTATAAATTCTACTATTCTTCAAAATTTGAGCATTCACATTCAACTTTGACACAATTGAAATATATGTCACTTTTTATGCAAAAATTCAAAGATGTGTTAATATTTAGAAATTCCTACCAAATTCTGACCAAGAAAGAAATTAGATAATTTTTATGTTTTGGGATATTGGTTTATGTAAAGCATGCATTAAAATAATGCAAATACGTTGGAGATGTCTCACCCCAGATTTGGTGCAATTTTATTGCTAGCTGCTGTGACAAATCTTCTTTCAGCAGGTTTGGAAAATTCCATTTTCACAGCTAGAATTCTTTCCTTGCTTTTGCGGAAAGAATAAGGTAATTCGGTCCATGGATAGTAGTCAGATCCACCACCTACAATAAATGATAGCATAACATTATGAGACTTCTGCTCCAGACCATTCTCCAAATAATCATTTATCTAGTGACATTTAAAAAATGAAATCAATGATCAGAAAATAGGAGAATGGATCTCATTAACCATATCTGATTTATGGGGGTTCAAGCCAATCAAATAATTTTCCATTCACTAGAAGCAGAAGAAAGTTAATTAACTAATAAAGCTCATTGGGGTCATGGCCCCAGAATGTGGAAACTTTGAACTAATAAAAACTCAAATGGGGTGATGATCCTGATAATTAAGTTTCAAGGTTGCTGGGATTACGAGAGGCCATTGCAAATACTGCTTCAATAAGAGCATGACAGAACCCCCACTTTATGAAAGAGAGAAGTAATTCAACCCAAAAAGCACATCTCAATTGCATACTAAAAAACAAAATCTTCCTATTCAGGCCCTGATTCAGTTCTGCACTGTGAACTACCAAGGAAAACTTCAACAGCACAATTATCCAAAAAAGAAATCTTTCTCAAACAACTAATTCTGAAAGAACTCAGCATAAAAATCAATGGTCATACTTCCACAGTCTATTATGCTATATGGCAAACTTGTGAAAATGGATAGGCAACTGTCATGCCATAGAAATCTTTCTTGGAAAATCCATCATCACAAACGATGGTAAAACCTTTTCTATCATTTATTGCCCCCCTCCCCCCCCCCCCCCCCCAAAAAAAAAAAAAAAAAAAAACACACACACACACACAATAACTTGGCATGCTAAAAAAGAATGGAATGTGATAAACTAATTGAAAGACATTACTCTTATCCAACATTCCACATAGTGGATAAAAGAGAAACTAGGACATACAAAAACTTAAAGATGAAAAACACTACGACACACAAAAACTTAAAGATGACAATTCTAACTAATTGTAAGAGTGATTGAAAGAGGGTGGCTTGCCTGCTGCAACCAAGGGATTGTCGAATTTATAAATCGGTGTTCCAGGAAGTAAGTTGCCAAAATGCTAAGAAGATCAGTGGCAGTCTTGTGTGATAAACTTGCTAGAGCAGGACCCGTTGTATCAAGAAGTAATATCAGAACAGGTTCATCAGCAGAACACATAACTTCTGTATATGCAGAGTCTATGTCCGCCTCTGATAGATAATCTTTTACAAGTTTCCACAGATTATTATTGATTTCTGAATTGTTTTCTCTGGCACCAGTAGTAGAAGCCGGAGCAAAAGCATCAATTTTTTTTCTATGGGCATCATGTGTGTGTCCAGAGCTTTTATGACTGCCATTCCCTATACAATTTCTACTTAATTTAAAAGTGGGATCTGTCCACATCTCCACACCTTGTTCTGCAGAACTGCTTGATCTGCTCCTGGTAAATGTTTTTTCCTCCAAAACCTCTGTATTTTTCATAGACAATAATGCAGGCTGTCTATCACGTATATCTACAGATGGCCTTGGAGTTGATGTAGAAAGTCTAGGAGAAGCAATACTTGTGATTTTCTTCAAAAATTTGGCAGTTACTAAATCAGAATATCTCCCTCCCTGAACAAGGTCTTGAGCAATTCTATCAACTATATGTCCTAGACCTGAGACCTTCAACTGAATCATAGACAAGCTATCCATGGTGCTGGTAGTAAACACCTAAAAATTATTCAGAGAGAAAAGCAAGATATCAGATGGTCATTTCAAGAAGAAAAAAAAAAAATCCAAATCACTTTAAGCACCCTAGCGAAAAGAGAGAGTATTTCAAAATCTAGAAGCACACAAGCCCAAAAACCATTGTACAGAGTACTTGATAACAAGATTTTAGTTGCTCTAGTCATGATTCTTTGGAGGGAATGGGGTTCATGGCCACATCACACATTTTCAAAGAGAATGAGATTCAAAATACTAATTTATCTAATTTTTCTCAAAATTAACTGGCATGCCAGATGTTTGTATTATTGGCAAGTTCTTTGCTATTAATAAATCAAGGTCTGCTCATTGCTTGGTGAAATTATTTATGGATTATGTAGCCTGTGATGTAGAGTGCGTGTATTGTTTGTGGGAATATGTACATTTATTTGCAAAAATGTAAGGTCAATGATAAAATCTGAACCTAAAAAATACCAAAGAAACTCAAAGTAATCACCTTCAAAAGATCCATTAAGTTTGACTGTTTGTTTTGGATCTCCAAAAGCTGCTTCCGAGTGAAAACCATTTCATTTCCTGTTTGTAAACAACATCCATGCATGGTTTGGGAACCTGATTCTGTGAGTGTGGAATCTAGACTTCTACCATCCCGCATCTTTAATATACTAATTTCCACATCTGCAAATCGCTGATTTATTCCCATTGACTTCACCATACCACCTTCCTCGAGACAGTCATCAGAAACCATTACAAACTTGGTCTGAGAGTTATCAGTGACAAGATTAGACACAGAAGAACATTCTTGTCTATCATCAATTGGCATATATTCATACCCAACATCTTGAGGACTCGTGTTGATAGCAATCATTCTTTCAAATGTCTTAGTAATAGAACTAACTCCTGATTCTTCATTGCGAACATCCACTGAAGAAACATTATGGGTTCCTGGTACTGCAATTTCTATATGCCAACAATTTTCTTTGGAATGTTTACTATTTTCCACAAAATCTTGGCATGCTTTTCTAGTAGAAAGAGGAGTCCTTTTCTTGATTGAGTCAAAACCAACTTTTGTAAGCATGACATCCTTGCAACCAGACTCATTGACACTAAATATATCACCATAGTCACCTGCACAAAAATTCTCTGCACCATGAACAGTAACATCATAAACAGAGAACCATAAATTACCCAAATTTTAAGCAACACTACGCAAAGACAGAATCTGGCAAAGGATAAATCTATGCATATAGCCACATAATCCAACAAAGAACTTACAAAGCATTAAAAACTTCTTTCATCACACACCATGAAACTAAAAATTCTATATCTCAAAATGAAATCTGAAGTTCTAAACACACAGAAAACGAGCTTATTCAGTTAACTCCAGTAATTGTCTCAGAAAGTTCACAGACCAGATCATTCCTAACTGTACAGAAATAGCTCAAGGGTATCACATACAGACAAAAAACAGTCAAATAGAGGTTAAACCAGCTGCCCACAACCCAATGCCTTCATTGCAAATTATGTAACCTATCGTCCTTTTTCCTTTTGCTTTCCCTTCTAGGGGAAACCTACTGTTAAAACCTTGTACTAGTTTATACTTCAATAAATTTTGTCATCCATTATAAATGTAATTACATGTCAAACTAATAGTATAAATATTATACTTCTATACAACATGTTTTTGCTAATATCCAAATGACTAAAGAATTCCAACTGGATTGACTTGACCCAAAATAGAGTTCTGGAATTACAGGCTGTGAAAGCTTGTTGCTATTTTGGGTTGGAGAGATGTTGCCTTACATGTACACGTGACATTGATTGTTGATATTTTTAAAGATGGGCATGCATACAGAAGATGAATTTTAAGTGGCTACAGTGTTTGACTCTGATATAGACATGCTTCCCTCTGAAACCCTGACCCATACAGCAGGTTGAACTGTTAACTGAAGACTTTAAATTTACAAGTCAACAGTTTACCTGAGCTGTTCAACCAGTGAGCTCGGCAACTAGCCTATTCAGTATGCATGTGTGGGAACTCCAAAGTGTCATTTCTAGCTATTTACATAATTAAATCAGGGAAAAGGTGCCAAAACACACTAAACTCACTTCCATAATTTCATCCACCTGACCTGACAGACCACATTATGAAGATATCTATAACCTTCTAGCTATCAGTCTTCTCCTTGAGGCCATCTACCATTGTTTCTACTTTCTAGTTATTAGAGCTATATTTGACCTCTGAACAACCTTGTTGGAAAAGGAAAACATATTCTCAAAAGGACACTCCATCCTCACATATGCTCACAAGTATGTTAAAGATTTATAATTTACATCAACCAAGCGCTGTCCCTAAGTGAGGTTCTATGATGCAAGAGCATCTGTCAGAATGGCCAAGCTTTGTATCTCTTCATTGTCCATGAGGTCTACAACTCAAAAGAATATTTTTGCTAATCACTGCAAATCGTAAAGGATTCAAACAAAATTCTCAGATTGTAAAGTTGTACCGCCAAGAACCAGTATTAATTGGAATGTTTTATGCTTATAAAAGTATTTTCAAGTTGAATGTATACAAGATTCAGATATGTTGAGTGCTTAATATACATTATTGGCCCATTTTCTAATAGCTTAAGCTTTTGGAGCAATCGGTGATCTAATATGGTATCTGAGGCTTGGTTATGAGAAGTCTTGGGTTTATGTCTCTCTATTTGCATTTAATCCCTGTTTGCATTTTCTTCTACTTTGCATTTGTCTTTGATTTCTTTACCTCTCCACGTGCAGAAGCCAGTTGCACGCCAGGTGAAGTGTTGAGAGCTTGATATGCGTTGTTGGCCCATTCTCTAATAGATTATACTTTGAAGTGAAGATAAAAGGAAAAAAAACTGGAATCCTTCAGTATCACATCAAAGACAAATTAACCACTTAACCAATTAACCGTTATGGGCTTGTATAGAATAAAAGTCTTAACCCTAATAGGAAACCTTTTTTTTTTTATAAGCAATAGGAAACCAAATATTACAAAACTAATATCAAACCTGCCCTACATGAAATATTTACAAATCCTTCAACATCATTAGATAACTTGCATATCTCTCAGCAACCCCTGCCAAGAAGTTGCTGGATTTTGTTTCTGATTTCTGGAGGGTATAAATCAAAACGGCAGTGAAAAAAGCATCACAAAGCTCACATCAAAAGAATTAAAAAGAAAAAGAGCAGCTCAGGTTGTATTGCCAGATGGATGTTAAAACTCTATATCCCACCAAAATCTTGATAGAATTCCTTTGAGTACACATTAATCATAAGAAAAATCATAAACTCAAAAGAATACTCAAACTAATCAAAGAAAAAAGAAACAACATTTTCTAAATTCCTCAGAATTCAAGGAACCTATTCCTGTCCTTTATGAAAAGCCATAAATTGTGTTTTTCTAAGTTATGCTCAGTTCATTTAACCATTACAGAGTTAAGTAAATTCAAGGTTTTGTGTATACATGCTTCCAAAGGACCACAATCCAACAGTTGAACCTAGGGGTAATCCTTCATGTACCTTGGTTGATAACCTCAAACTATCATTCTTATCCATGTAAGGTTGTCTTCCTACCTTATATTACATCAACTCAGGTTCCCTTACAATCGCTACTCAACCTGATTTGCTCTGATTAATCTGTACAGCTACCTGCAGTCAACATAGTGCATAAAACACATCCCAGAATGACCAGAACCCACAAATCTATTTCAGGTCTCCGGTTCTTTCATATCAATCCAAGTGTGTTAATAAGCAGAGCACTATTATAACTTGAACCAGTTCAATGAAATAATGTACCAAACATTTGGAATATGAAATGAAGGTTATAGAACATAAAATACATAACAAATTTGAAGAATAACTTCTGACAAATTAAATAACAGAACATCAGCCGCCAAACCTTTGCTAGAAGATCCAGCTTCTGAAGGTTCAGGTGTATCAGGCCGTGGAAAACATCTCCAACGATGCAAGACCTGCAGTACTGTATCCCTAACTGGTTTCACCTACATAAAATAGAAGAAGCATCTAATGGATCCAACTTAATTATTCAAAAGAAAGGAAACTTCTCCACATTATGATTACTGATTTAACATCGACCTTGTCAAAACAACATGATTCAAGGGAACAGATGCAGGACATCTTGAAAGACCCACAAAAGGGTCCACCGCTTGAAGGAATTTCCCCCAGTGACGCAGCAGCAACTTTGCATGTTATCCAGTCACTACTCTTGAGAGCTTCTTGGATGCTTGTCATTGCAGCAGATAAAGCACTTTGTGTTGGGGCCCCCCTGCCATAAACAATTAAGAGAAGAAATTAACATTTTGCTTCCGGTATCAAAGAGGAAGATAAAATGTCATATTATTAAACAAGTAAATTGAACTTATATTGTATTGAAATTCTAATGTAACATATAGCAAAGACTCAATGTTTAAAACCCCATTATTTTTTTCTTTTTCATTTTTGAAGTTTCGTGACTAGCGCACAAACATACAGAGCATAAAGTAATGAAAACTTTATATATTCTTTTAATATTTGCTTGACCACACAAGCTGAACTTACTAAAACAAAATGGTCCGTAAGAAAGAAAATTAGAATCATTTGGAAACATTTAAGCAAATTTAAGAGTACTGCTTATGTGTATAATAAGGGATAAACTGACCTGAATAATACTTCTATTCAACTCAATGACTGCTGGTTTTGCCATGAAGTGTGGATTTTTAAGCAACTTAATGGTTCTGGTCAACATCCGCTGCAAAATTGACCCTGGAGGATCATTGGTGCTGTCAATGACCCGGGCTAAACACCATGCTGAACCAGACTGCACCTGCTTATTTTGTTCACCTAAGGCCTCAAAAAGAGGCTTGACAAATACAACAAAAACTCCCTGACTTTCATCCTCACCATCACTCAATTTAGAAGCCAAAACACCCATTGTTTCCACACAGGCCTCCCTCACAACAGAATCTGGATCCTTGAGCCGTTTAACAATGCTAGCAACCATCTTTCCAAGGTGGGGGACAACAATGCCCTCATGGAAAGTTGCTAGTATACCCATCAACCTAATACATTCCTTACGAACAGCAGTCTTCTGCTCCAAGTCAGTATCCAATATGCAAGACAGAAATGGAGCCATCTGGGGTTAAACATGCAATTGTTTTTTCAAGCTTGTCAACCCCAATCTGGCAAGTATCTCTATCAGCAAGCTTGTTTAATGCAAGGACTACTCGATGTTTAAGCTCAAAAATCACCTGTTGATTTTTAACCCTGGTGTTTCCTTTTTCTTTTACATGCGCGTGTGTCTTCATTTTATGTACCTCTACACTATCCCCCAATTATGTGGAATCTCATATATTAGCTTTCATCCAAAATCATGGCACTGAAATTGCAAAGATTGCACACTTCCAACCTCGGCATGTTAATCAAAGAATGCATGGTTGTTGGCCTAAAAGATAGTAGATGCTTCAAAATCACAACTTCCACTGACATGAACAAAACTGCCAAAAAATTGCTGCAGGCAGTATTAAAATCCTACATAGTCCAAATGGCGGAAGTCAGACTCACTTGGTCAAGTATGAACATTAATGCCTAAGAATCAAAACTTTTGAAATAAAAAAATGATGCTCCATTTGGTTGCTGAGACAATCTTATGCGCAGTCTATACACTATAGTAACTCTATACTCTGCAGGGACTCGAGAAAATTTCAATAAATGGAAAAAGAACAAGCTTTGCTCCAGTGAGCTGTCAACGATTGTATTTGCATTTTCAAGGTGAGTAAAAAAAGGAAGCAAAAACACATTATAGAACATAGTAGTCACAATTTTGATTTTCTTTCTTTCACTCAATTTTCTCAGCTACCAAACAATGTTTAAAGGGGGCAAATAGGGCACCAAAGTGTGACTCTTATGCAAGAATGGAAGTATAATAGAGATAAAAGCAATTAACTGATAGCATTACATTATGATTTGAAAATAAATATATACCGGCAAGCTGTAATATAAGAGTGGTAGCGGTTGCAAAAAGTTTGGAACTGGAGAGTTTAGGGACTGCTTATGTGAAACTCTGCGATAAATAACAGCAAGAAGACATAATTCAGAATTCTAAAAATATCATTACATGCTTGCAATTAGTGAGAATCATACTCCCCCCAAATGCATAATAAAACTAAAAGAAATTTTTAGAAATTAAATAAGTTTTTATTCTGATCCTTTGAATGACACAAATACTCTGTTTTGTTGTTTAGAAAATGTAGAAAATAATAATAATAATAATAATAATAATAATACATTGAAGCAGAAAACACATCAAAAGATTCAAACTGCACTTATTGTTATTTCCCTTTGCACTATTTTCTCTGCAAACACATGAAGGGTAACGAAAAAAGCAACCAAAAACTAAAGATATTCAAAGGTTCCGCACCAAATGCGTTGAAATCGGCCTCTTAAGAACTCAGGTGAAACCCTAAAAAAACGCTTGAAATGACATTTTGATTGAAGTAAAATACAGAAAGAGTGACACGAATTTTCACGAGAACATGAAAGAAAATTTAAAGAGGTAATTGAACAGAAATCATCAGGAGAACATAAACGTCAAAAAATGCTTATAGTATATTATTTTACTTCAAAATCAACGATATTATAAGTGAAATACTGAATAAATTGAAAGGAACGAGTCTCGGTACAGAAGAAGATCAGACGAAGTTGGAGAAAATCTTACCCGTGCAAAAGCAGCTAAGGCAACCGAAAGTGTGGGCATGAGGGGAGAGAGAGAAAGAAGATCCTCCCTGTCCATGTTTGGATTTTGCTGCTAATTTTATCCATTAATTGAAGATTCTTTTAAGTTTTCGCGCTCTCTTCTTTTTCGAATTCAGGGTGAGTTCTAGCGTGGGTGAGGGTCCCTCCTCTTCTTGGTTCCTATTGCACCATCAGACTTAAGAATTTTTTACCAAAATAGGGTGGTTTTGAAATTTTATTTCAAGAGTAGTGTAACAGTAAAATTATTTACTGATTTAGAGTGGTTGTAAAATCATTTTTTGGGAAGGCGATTTATTTGTTTTCATCCGTACCGGCAGACTTTACTTTTCTCTTCTTCTTTTCTTCACTGTCACACGCAAAGCTGTGCTTGGACTTTTCTCTGCTTCTTTTCTTCACTTTTCTCTGCATCTTTTCTTCTTTTCTTTACTTTTCTCTGCTTCTTTTCTTCACTGTATCTCCACTTTTCTTCACGTCAGACTTCACTTCACTTTTCTTCTCCTTCTGTTTCTTCACTGTTAGACGTTTTCAGCACTTTTCTTCTCTACTTTTATTCTCTCCATCTATCCATATCAGGCATATCTCTCTTTCTCTCACTGCTATCTCTCCCCAGCTCTCTCTTTTCTTTTCTTCTTTCTTCTCTGCTTTTATTCCTAGCCAAACCGTTTACCTAGTGTTTTTTTTTTCCCGGTTTCTAACTGCAAGAGGAAAGAAGAGGGAAGGGGACTGAGAATGTAGAGACTTGAAAAAAAAAATGTAAAGTATTTTATATATATATATGTGTGTGTGTATGTGTATATATATATATGTGGTAGAAAATAAATAAAAGAAGAAACAAAAAAAAAAAAAAATGAGAAGATAAGAATAGGGGGTTACGGTTTAAAGAGGGAAGAAACCGTGAGATAGAGAAAAGGGGAAACATGGGAGGTCGCGTGAAAACAGGGGGAAGAAAAGAAAAAGAGAGAAAGAAGAAAGAGAGAAAGGGAAAAAGGGGAAGAGAGAAATGGAGGGGGCGAATCTGACGGTGGCCTCGGTCTTCAAGCGTGCCAGGTCGGCCTCCGTTGCCAACGATCCTGCTTCGTCAATCCACGGCCACACAACGCACGGTTGCCGTATCAGTCCACTCGGTGTTCTTAGGGATTCAGATTTTTGACAGGCTAAATTCAACTCGGTTTTGGGAGGATTCTGCCGTGAGGATGGGTTTAAACAGTGTATTGGTGCTGAGATTTTGGTTTAGATTGAAGAAAATGGAGGTTGGGATCGTTGCGGCTAATCCAATAGCGTCCGAGTTGGAGGTGATCGATGTGTGTGAGTTTGTGTAACATTGGGGGAAATTGCAGCAGAGGTTACACCTGAATTGAGGGAAATTACGTTGGATCCACTGTTGGTTGATGAGTTACAGTTGGGAATTTCGAATCGAGGGTCGAGCTATGCGTGTATAGCAGCATGTTGGAGTAGCGGTTTTGTCGATGGCTGTCATGGATGTTGTGTTGGTTCGTTGGTTCGTCGGATTGAGAGATAGCAGGTCGGGTTCATTGATCCAGTTGTGTTGGTTTTTCTTTTTTTGTTGTTTTTGTTGAACCTCCCTGTAATTGATTTGTTGATTGAATTAGGGGAAATTGGTTTGTATGGGTGGTCACTTGTAACGTGAAAATGAATAGGGAGTGATGTTGGTGTCCGTGATTGGAGTGTATAGCTAGATTGGGTTGTGGGTTGCTGCGCAAAATTAGGGGGAGGTAACAGCGTTTCAGCAGCAGAGAAAGAACTGTTGCGGCCGTATTCTAGCAGCACTTTGATGGGCTGAATTCAAGTTGATTTTAGATCTGAAGCAGCAGATTTTTATATACCCTGAATTTGGAAGTTTTAAGTGGTTTTAATGCTGCTGTTATTGTCGGGTTAAATTGGTAAGAATGGTAAGGTTCTGATCAAATTAACTTGAATAAAAAGGAGCTGATTTTGGAGAGATGAATGGGGAATTTTGTGTCTCAAATTGTTGGGAGGATCATTGGGGTTTGATGAACAGTTGTGAGGTTGAGGTTGCGATTTTGAGATGGGTTCCTCTGTCCTGTTGTTTCGGTTGAGAACGGGGGCTATTCATGGAGATTGCTCTAAATACTTGGTGGAGTGACTCTCTTGTTCAATTCGATGCGGTGAAATGAGAACATGATGTTGTTGATGATTGATAGGAATTCAAGAAAGGCTGTGTGATGCTCCTGAACCGAAGTGATTCCAGGGGCTGGTTAGATGTTACGGTTGTAGCTCGGAGTCATGAATGGCTAAGGCTAGGGGAGTTATGGTACGGGGTGGTGTTTATGTGTACGTATGTATGTAGCGATTGAACTGGTGGAATGGTTCAGGTGCAGATCGGAAATTGAGAATCAAATTGGAATTTTGTCAGGGGCAAAACTACGTTGGGTCAAGAGGTGTTGTTTTTGTATAGCTTGTCGGTTTATGATTACTGTGATGAATTGAAAGGTTTAAGTGTGAGTCATGCTTGGTGTTGGATGGTTTGAGCTCCAATTTCAAATAGTTGGTGAATGTGAGCACTGCAGGAGTGCTGCAGCACCTACTGTTCAAGATGGACTGAGTTTAATGATGCAAACTCGAGTGGAGATGGCTCACTCAATTTCAAGCAGAGAAGTTATTGTCCGTTCATCTAGACGGTTGACTGAGCCTGGAACTTCATTCAAAGACTTAATGGTCATCCTTCGGGATATTGTTATCTGTTCTGATGGCACGGTGAGAGATGTTACAGGAATAGAGAAATCGGTAACTAGAATGCTGATTTCGGGGTTGAGGATATGCATGGAAGTGCCTAGCGCATCTGGAGGATATATGTGAGTGGAGGTGGGCATATGTCTGATAAATTTTCAGTGGATTAGAAGGCGTCCCAAATACGGTTCTGATAGCATGGACTTGTGGAGACTTGGGTTAGGATGGATTGACTCTGGTTATTCAAGAACACTGACGGGAAAGAAGACGGCGGTTCCATTTCCTAAGCAGATGCAGTACGAGGGCTAAGTTATTCATCGATTGATTGGATTGAATAGTGGACACAGCTTAGTGGGGTTGAGATAACCCGATCAGGTATGGTACTTTACTAAGTAAGGAATAGAATTAAATTAGGATTGATGTGCATCTTGGTTGCATGATTCTTGTGCTTATCTGCTGATAGAAGATCACATAGGAGTTATTGCTTTGAGATGCTTTGAGACACTTTGTTCATATGCTTACGTGTTCTTTAAGATTATTTGGGAATTTTGATTTACTTCTTGAGTTATTATCATATGTGATTTATGTTTTAAACGGTTTGTTGATATTGTGACATGTGGATTTGTGTAAGTGTTGAGACTGATTGAGTATGACACGTAGCATTGTGGATGAAGTCTTGTGATTCGATCTTCATTGTGATGCATTATTTAAAGTATGTTGCATATGCTTATGAGAGTGATATTTCATTTGAACTGTACTATTGCATGATGAAATCATGGCATATTGGCATAGTGTGATTCCTTGAAAGCATAGTGTGGGTCAGCACGAGGTGCTGGTGCATTATGAGGGTGCAGATCCTGTGGTGAAAAACCCAAAATTGGCCATTAGGTACTCGCAGGCCTACGGGGTCCGGACCGTAAAGCGAGACATATATTGGTACTTGCATGCCAACGGGGAAGAACCGTGAAGCGAGACATGGGTGTGACATTGAGATGCATGGGTGTGTCACGCATGTTGCCTGTGCATTGTGTTGATGAATTTGTGAACGTGATATAGGGTTTTATACAGATGTGTAGTTTGTATATTGCCATTATATTGTATGAATGATTAGGGAGGCATGTAGATATACATGTACACTTGCACATGCCACGACTTAATTTTATTCCTTGCATTAGTATTGTACCATACCAGCATGTTGGCGCTGACCCATTCGTGGGCACAGGTTTCAGATAAAGCATCCTGGTACGCGGGACTTGATGAAGTCTTGGAGAAAGGAGAGGAAATAAATTTGGAAGAATATTTGGGCCCTTGGGGCGTATTTTGATTTTATAAAGGATTGGTGTGTTTCTAAAAAGAATGGAAATGGTATTGTATATTGTAATAAATGATCTTTTAGTTTAAGTGTAGGAGTAGATGTGATGGATTGGATAATTAGACAATGTATATTTAACTTTGATAAGGTTGTGGCCATCGAGTGAGGATGGATTGTGATGTATTTATATTTATATGATGTTATATGATGCATTGTGATTATCAGGGGGAAAAAGGTTCGAAAAACAAAGGAGGTTCTGCCAAAATTTTTTATAAACCGAGAAGGTATGTGTATTGACAGAGATATATGGATGTAGCATTATGTTAGTGGAATAGGCTTGTATCTAGATTAGCTATATTAGTTAAATTGTTATTTATTTATTTATTTACTCGTTTATTTTATTTTCTTCCTTTAGTCGCGTCCCCGGGTTCGGTCGAGAATTCGGGGCGTGACAGAGAAGGAGGGATTGGACATTCAGTTCAAGATGGAGAACCTATAGTTACGTTCAACACAAGAAACTACTTGTGTTTGGGATTACCTTTCTGTCATTAAAACAGAATCAAATACGATTGGAGTCAAAAGATTGGTTCGGGCTTTCTTGTTACTAATCAATTTTTGCTTTGATACTGGTAAGTGGAAATTTGGCTCCTCTCTCTCTCTCTCTCTCTATATATATATATATGTATATAACTTGTAGTTATGTTCAACATAGCATAATATCTCACTTGTTAGATAGATTACATATTTGATTTTTAAAATTAAAATATTATTAAATTGAATAAATTTGTGACTTTTTATGATAAAATATTTTTGAGTTTTCATATGTGATTTTTTATGATCAAATATTTTTGAGTTTTCATTTGTGAGTTTTCATCTTCTTGCATCTGAAGTTCAGACTGGTATGGTCAGTCATAGTGATTAAAATAAGATCTCACTTGTTAGATAGATTACATATCTCAGTACTATGAATGCTTCTTATTGTTGGTCCTCATTTGTGATTGATCTGTCTTCTATGCTTATGTACAATTTCTATTCTTTTATCTCTATTTTACAATTTCATGTACATGCGTATTGAAGGAATATGAGATAGGAATGGGTTCCATTGTCCTATTTAGAATCACATTTTTATTTTGCTCAATCAAATTATTGATGTCTTTTTAAAAGTGAATTTGAGAGAACTTATTACAGTAGCATGGAGTTAGTTTTGAACATAGTTTACTTTTTTAATATTTTGGTTAAATAATGGGAAAGAATTTCTGCACCTGGTTTCAGAAAGGGGTTGGATTAAAATGTTGGGTCAGATACTGCCTTCCCTCATCATCTCTCTCTCTCTCTCTATATATATATATATGAGAATATATATACGAGAGCAATAGTACTAATATGTTGAAGCACAGTTAAATAGAATTTTTTATAATTAAATAAATTTGGTATTTACTGAAATAAAATTACAGATTTCTCATTTTAGAAAAACTTTGTTTTACCAAAAAAAAATTGTTAATCATGTCTGCTCTAATTTGGAGATCCAGATTGCAAGGCCTTTGGTAGATATGAAGGTGCATAATTCATACAAGGGTTTTATTATTCAAAAGAGTATTTGCAAATTTTGATGGCTTGTATTTATTTTTTGAAGGTTAGAAATGGCTGGAACATCAATACCTGTATTATGATATTGGGGAGGAAATATTTGTTACGGGGAAGAAGGTAGTATGTGGTATGATACTCGGCCTCGACGAAGCATTATGTTGAGGAAAGGAACAAGTTATAATGAACTTTTGGTGAAGATGTATGGTATAATGAAGTTGGATATCACACAAGTCCACCTCAAGATGACTTGTTGATTTCCATTCGAGCATAACAAATACTCTCCATTAGAACTCGTTGATGATGAGACAGTGGATTCAATGATTGAAGTTATTCTAAGCAATCCCACGTTATATAGCATCGACTTGTATATGGAGATAGAAGATGTGCAACATCCTTGTGCTGTATCTCAACCGGTGGAGATTGAGCACAGTCCTTTTACTCGACTGCTCACACAAGATAGTGATTGCCAAATTGGTGAAGTTGTCCCCATATACATCAAAGTTTCAGTCCTATGTTGGTGGCTGAGACATGTCATACAGAACATGTGGAGTCTCACTTTCCTAATATTGCAACTATTGTGAACATTATTCAGGGTGAGGACATTTGTAACAATTCCATGGATAGAAGTAATCTCCTTAATGCATCATCAGAAGATGATGATATGTTACAATTAGGTGATGAGGATGGAATGGATGAAGCCGATGAGCATTACATTCGTTTGCATGAGGCTGATTCTCCATTTTTTTCAAATGTCAATTTTACTGATGATTTTGGTGGGAGCAGTTCATCCCATTTGTGCCATCCTTACATTTGGGATCCAATAACGAACGAGTTGGGCAAAGGTCTTGAATTTAATGACAAGGAAAAATTAATGCAAGTTGTGAAAGAATTTTCAATTAGACGTCATAATCAATATGAGGTGACTGAAAGCGAAAAGGATCTTTGGGCTGTGAGATGTAAAGTTCATGAAATGTGTAAATGGAGACTGCGTGCTATAAAAAATAGAAAGACTGGCCGATTTCAAATCACAAAATATGAGGGGCCACACACTTGTTTAAATCATGCTATGAACAGAGATCATGTGCAGTTAGATTCTAAGTTAATTGCAACTGAAATACAAGGTGCAGTGAGGGTTGATCCGGCTTTAAAGATAGATCTAATTGTCGAGCAAATGAGAGAAAAGTACGGTTACACGATCTCCTACAGGAAAGCTTAGATTGCAAAGCAGAAAGCAATTTCCATGATATTTGGGGATTGGGAGACATCCTACAGATTGTTGCCAAAGTTTATGGGAGCACTTGTCAAGTATAATCCAGGCACAATTGTTGAATGGTTGCATCGTAGCAATAGCAACTCAAACGTGGTGGTTTTTGGCAAATTGTTTTGGGCATTTAATGCATCAATTCAAGGATTTCTGCATTGTCGGCTAGTTATAAGTATTGATGCCACACATTTGTATGAAAAATACAAGGGAAAGTTGTTAATTGCCATGGGGACTGATGCTAACAATCAAATATTTCCTCTTGCATTTGCAATCGTTGAAGAGGAGAGTTACAATAGTTAGCGATAGCTCTTATATTTGTTATGGTTGCATGTTGTGGGGAGGAGGAAAGAGATTTGTTTGATATCTGATCGGCATAAAGGTATAGTTGCTGTGGTAAAAGATGCGAATTCTGGATGGCAACAACCATTAGCATATCATAGATTTTGCTTGAGGCATGTTCGTAGTAATTTTAATAGCAAGTTCAAAGATGTCCATCTAAAGACGCTTGTTTGGGCAGCTGGAAGTGCACATCAGATACGCAAATACAATTCCATCATACAAGAAATTAAAAGCCTCAACCAAAAGGCATATGATTGGTTGAATGAAATACCTGCAGAACAATGGACAGTTGCACATGATGGAGATCGAAAATATGGACATTTGACCACTAATATCTATGAGGTTTTTAATGGTGTGCTGAAAGGTGCAAGGAATTTGCCAATATCTGCATGTGTACAACTGATTTTTTATCGTCTGATAAACTATTTTTGTGCCAGGAAAAGTTTTGGGCAACAAGCTATATCTGATAATATCCTTGAGGTTCCAGGTTCAACTCCCATCCCAAGAAGGGCCACTTACTTATCATTGAAAAAAAAATCAGCATTGATGGTAGGCTTTTTTTTTTTTTTTTTTTTTTTGGGGGGGGTAATTAACAGTAGGTTTTTTTATTAATGCCTTAATGGTACAAGTTGCCGAGCCTTCATTAAATCACTGTTATATATCACATAACCATACTCGATTTTTTTAAGAATCGTGTTTAGCAAAAGATGTAAACCTATTTACCAATAGAACAAGCTCTGATTCGGGGGTTGTTTGAAATTTGTCCTCAAGATTGTCTTCCACTTATATTATCTGCTTCATTTTACATCAAATCAATAGGAAATCTTGTAAATTGTGTAACTAGCTTATGTGATAAAAAAATTTGTATAACTAGCTTACAATATATTGATGGCTATTTATGTGAATTTCAAGTGATACCATCAGTAGTAGGAAGACGGTAAATTGAATGTCAGAAGACTCAGAACCTTGGCCAGTACCCAAGTTGGGTAGTGAGAAATTGAGCCTAAAGAATAATGTCAAAGCTTCATGCTTAGGGACAATTTTTTTATTTTCATTTAAATCTTGTGATTTTGAATGTAATTTCATATAGAGTTTTGTTTGTTTACACTTTTTTTTTTTTGTTTGGATTTATGAAAGGGCCATTTCCCTGAAGACTATTTGTTAATGCCACTTTCTTTCTGTGATTATTTAATTTGCATTATAATAATATGACTTGACCTTTTCAGGTTAAAATTCTACAGTAGTTAACAATTTTACAGTTGAGTACTGAATTTATGTATTCTATCATTTTCTTCTTTAAAAAAAGCGAAATTTAATTGAAGTCCATAACTCTTTGGCAAAAAATTTATATTCCAACAGTTTTTGATCAATTCCATTATAATTTAAAAGCAGTATATTTTATTTCTATTTTTTCCTGGTGAAAGGCCACTTCTTTGGCAAGTGAATGACGGAGTTACATAGTTTCAACTTGTTTGACTAGTTGACTAATTATAAAACCTTTACAGATAATCATTTAGTAGAAATTAGTGGGAAGGAAATTAAATTCAGTAAAACAGCTTTGGCTTTCTTTATAATATTTAAAATGACTCTTGGATGAGGACACATTATTGGCAAATGAAGAAGTATTTTCAGTTAAAGGAATGGGGTTTCTTGCAGAACCTTTACTTTTTCCCCTGCTGGATGCGTTTCATAGACTCAAGTTCTGTGGTCTGTGTAAAACATGATTTAAGGATATGGCTGGTAACTTACACTGTTATAAACGGTTCAGGTGCATTTGTGGGAATCTCGCTGGAAGGAGACATTGTTGCAACAGGGATGGACTCTAATCTGCACTTCTATGGTGATCCTTATTTGAACACATCTGACATCCTTCTTGGGACAGTGGACAGACCGAAGGCTGCTGACCCCTTGTATGTTGCCCTTGAAGAACTTTAATCCAGATTTCGGTGTTAATTCTGGCTTCACATTGTGTATGGCAATCCCTATTCTGCTCCCCTGGTTGTCACACAAATTCATCAAGGATTGAACTACGTGGCTTTCACCTGGACAATGAGAGACTTAAAATTTTTGCAAAAAGGTTTTTGCATGCAAAAAGATTACGGTGAGAGACTTAAAAATTTTTGTCAACTGCAAGTTTTGGACAATAATCTTAATTCTAATAAACTATGGCTGCTCTTTTGGTTGCAGTTGGCCCATCTAGCCAAAGCTTGCACACAAGAAAATCCTCAACTGAGGCCAAGCAAGAGGTCAATTTTGGTTGCACTAATGACGCTTTCTTCCTTGATCGATGAATGGGATGTTGGCTCCTCTTACAAAAACTAGGATCTAGTCAATCTAATATCAGGAAGGTAGCATGTGCTGTGTCGTGCTCGTTGGCAGCGCCTTGACATGACTGTCAAAGACATCTCTTTTTTTATTTTTTATTTTATTGCCGATGCTACACTATTTATCCCAATAGTTCTGATTTGGCTTGGGTACTTTGAAATGTAAAAATATTTTTCTGCTATTTGATTCTGAATTTGTTTACTTAATGAAATTAAAGAGTTTAAGAGATCAATCTTGTTCATTGCCTGTCTATGTGGGGCATTTGAAGCTTGCCATACAAATCATTGAGGCATGCAATGCTAATCAAGTTAGATGTGATGATTGACATGAAGTTGCATAGAGTTTGAATCCCTCTAATTGAAAAATATTGAAGATATTGCTACTGCAATGAAACCTTTCCTGAAACCTTGTGAAAAGGTTGAACATAAACTTACTATCTTTCATGAAGCTTTTAATAGGCTTTGGAATTGAGGAAGGAATCTGATGGTGTGAACATGCAGTATATAGATAACTTAGTTCTAGATGTTTATTCCTGCTGAACTGTTGTTAACATCAGAAAATTCCCATTCTTTGGTACTAAGAAAATTAGGTGTTTATAAGTCATTTGAGGCCACAAAAAGGAATACAAGAAATTAGGCTGCAACTATATGCTTGAACAAAGATTGAGAATTCAAAAGCGTTTTTGCTTACCTGCTTTTATTGAGCAAAGATACTCAAGAAATTGCTTGCCTGAAAAAAAAAATAAAAAATTGAAATCTTCTTTTGAAAGCATTTTTTGAAAAAACGCTTTTAGGTGAAATATATACTGTCTTTTTTCATGTGAATATGAGAAAAAAATTATTTTAAAAAGCATCTTTTGGAAAGACGCTTTTTAAGTTTCAAAACCGTCTTTCCAAAAGACGCTTTTAAAACTATCATACTTTGGTAAATAAGTTCAAACTAACCCTATTTTGGAAAATAACTTTTTTTTTTACCTTATTTGCGGATTTAACTCTCAGACTTAAGGTCTACCGAATATTCTTAATTGACGGTCTGGATCGGTTGTCGTTTTGTAATTTTGAAAATCATTTCTGAATTCAATTTACATTCCATATTTGGGGAGCTTCTTCAAATCTTGCGGAAAAAATAATTCAATTAAATGTGCCCTAATCTTCGGGACAAACAAATCTGAGTAATTCTTTATAGGATCTTGTGTCAAACGGGTCGCTCGACCTGTTTCAGTCGGTCTATTAGGGTCAACGGGTCGTGTTGTGTCAGCCTAATTCACCAAGTGGGTCGTGTTATGTTGGGTCTATGTTCGAAATCATTAGGCACAGCCCGGTGTCGTGCCATGCCTGCCCTAATGGGTCATGCTAGGTCGGACCACGGGCCACTTAGTTTCTTTTTTCACTCTTTTATTTTTTTGTGTTTTTAATAACTAATATGGATCATAATTTTTTAATTACATAATATCACTATTTTTTATTTGTAATTATGATATTTTGTTTAACTTTTATATTTTTTACTTTATTATTTGTTAGTTTAATATTCTTATTATTCACTTTATTATTTGTTATTATAATATTTTGTTTATATTTGTATTTTTTAAAAAATTATTATAATATTTTACTTGAATGCATTCACGTAATAATAATAAATGACAATAAAATAAGAAATAAATGACATAACAATGTTTTGCCCCTGTTGGTGCCTGGTCGTGCACGTGCTAGGTCTCTAGTTGTGTCATGTCGTGCTGCGTGCCTGAGAGGGCCGGCTCAGCACGGCCTACCAACTACTACGTTGTGCCATGTCGTGCCGCTTGCTAACGTGTCGTGCATGTGCCATGCTCAAGCTGGCCCAATTGACACTTCTAATCGAATCAAATAGATTTCAAATGTACTAAAAACTTTATTAGTTTATCATAAATAAAAAATCATATTGAAATCTTTTATTTTATACTTGTCTAAATATAAAATTAAAATACAACAACATATCCAAACATTTTATCTGCTCATATTCTAAACACTACCTTAAGATATTTAATTGAATAATGCTACATATCCCAAACTTTGGTACCAAAACTTGCTTCCTAAATGATGTGACAATAAATTATTGACAAAATATTTCTAATATGTTTAAAGCATTACCAATAATTTAATGCCACATCATTTGAAATATAAAATTTGATACTAAAATTTATGACAAAAAATATTACTTTATTTAATATCATATAAGATTTTATTTCATATTCTATCTAAACCTATCTTTTAACTTGGTTATCTAAACTGTGATAAATTTTAAAATCCAAACAAAATATACTTTTAAGTTGTCTTAAGAATTTAAATTTCAATGAGAAAGTCAAATCACTTAACCCCCACAATATTTGTAAAGTGAGTAATGTAAAATTATGTAATGCAATGTATCACCGAGTCACCATTTATTATTGAGTAATTGATAGTAGAGTAACGTTATTCTTGCCATGACATTTTTAAGTACAAATTAATTAAGTCTCTTAATATGTACGAGTATTAGTCAATTAAGTTTCTTAAATTCATTTAACATTACTAATACTAACAAATTTCACTAACACCAAAACAATTACATCAGCACATAATTTTTTTTGGTAAAATGTTATGGTTAATAAATACTTTGATGTACCAAAGCCTTGCCAATGACAGTAAATAACATATTTACATTCCAGTCATCCTCCAAAAATGCCATGATATTGACTTGATCATTAAACTGCAATTCGTGACTAGCATAACACTCCTTGTGTTCCTTTTTTAGATTTTATGTTATTGAAATATGCATGTATGTAAATATCAACCATTAAATTTACTTGATATCTCACTCACTCACTACGATCCACCCCACTTTACACATTCTCTGTTTCTCTTAGTTAATAGGTTTTAAGGGACATATCTATCTGTCTATCTATCTATCTATCTATCCAAATACACTATATTTAATACAACCATCTCCAGAGAACTTTTGAAATCCATGAATATATCAGTATCTTGAATTATCTAATAACACATCCAATAAATTTCAGATGAAACATTTTGACATCACTTCCAAACTTGTAAAAGCCAAAACCATCCTCCAATCTGTGCAATGATATTCATATGTACATCCTCTTTCCTTGGCCCCAAGTTGTATTATGGACAACATATGCATGTAGTCATTTTTATTGCAATTGCAATACAATTACAAGGTGGCTTGGGATACCATGCATCTCCAAGGATAGAGCACCCTCATAAGTTAAGTAGCTGACAGCCACAAGCTCGCATTCTTTACTCCTTTGATGACCTCCACTGCCTTTCCAATCTTGCTCATTATTTTGTTTCACTAACAGCTACCTCTGGATCGACCTCTCCAACCACTTTTCACCATCCACAACTATCAGACAGCTTCTGTAGGCATCACTCGTCTCATTCTGTAAGCATTCCATCCAAAATGCTTGTGGACTATATTCTACACTGTTAAAGTTAAATTTGTTATACTCAGATTCCAATCATGCTGGGTCCGAGTTCAATATTTCAAGCAAATTCTTTGATATCGAATACACTTCAAATCAAATTTCTTATACCATAGTAGAGCAAACACCATGCAGTATTATGTACTAGTTTGCATCAACTATTGCAAATTTGCAATTACAAATGCAAGTTTAATAATATTGTCAAATTTTCAGTGGTAAAATCACCGAATCAGAAATTGTGGCAGGGAAGTGTCCAAAAGTTGCTCACACTGCAAAAACATAACTAATTACAACAGGGAAAAAGGAAAACAAAAGGGTTTCAACTGAGGAAATGACTTGTATTACTCATCTGTTGTATTTCTTAAAACTGTTTAGGTGCAGGAATAGTTAAAAAGAAACAAGGAAAATGGAATTCAAGATTACTATAACTTTTCATGGGCCTGCAGTACCCGGCAACGATATTCTCCCAACGCCCAAATTGGGAAGATGTTTCTGTATGCAGCGTAAGTGATCATGCAGTTCTTGTTGAAGACGCCAGTTATTTCCTATGAGAGGGAAAAATACTCAATAAATACATGAATGACATGAGAGTAATTAAAGTAAGCTTTTGTCACCCATGAAGTGAAAAGGTTCCATTTCATTTTCCACTGCATTTTAAAAGCAAGTATTCATTTAATAAAACAAAGTTCTTGTAGAAAATGGAGTAAACACGAAAGAGACAAAACATCGTCTCACAAAATCTTATTAACAATCTAATACTATACATCAGGTGATCTCTCCAACTTCCTCATAGGATCCAATAAGATGAAAAATTTGTACATTAAAATGTAATGCAATGCAAAGAAATGATTTCATTTTACGGGTTTCCTGTGGTTAAAATTTAATGTTTTCTTTGACCACCTTTTCTGTTAGTATGTTGGAAATGTTACATTTAACCCCCCACCAACAACCCCCCCCAAAAAAAAAAAAAAAAAAAACCCCAGAAAAAAAAATCTAACTTTTAAAATTTGTAAAATAGCCAAAAAATCTAAATTACATTTGATTCCTAGTAATAATTAGTTGAAGAGCCAAAAGAGATAGAGATCTTTCTCTTGGAAGCTTTTTATGAGGTCTAGTATTTCATATTCTTCTCTATATTACATCCTTATAATCTTATATAGAAAAAGAAATGTTAAGAACTAAATAGGAAAGGGGGAGAATCCAAAGGGACTTGATGAAAATTTTCGTTAAAAATAAAAATAACAATAACAATGAAAATTTCGTACAACACTGCTTCAGGACAGTTCTATCGAGATAAAGGTATGGTGGATGATAATCATTAAACAGTTACGTTACAAAAGCACCAAAGAGAAAGTTGAGAGCATCATTCAAATGACATATCAAATTCAAGTCATTCTTGAATTTGGGCCTTGCTCTATTATTTGCAATACAAATGTACAAGAGGTAGGGACTTGTAGAAGTTTAAATACATAGATTTATGACTTCTGAACAAATATGCCAGGCAGGAAAGGAAGTGTTACAGAATTACCTCTTGCGGAAAATCTCCATTCTCCATTTGAGCATTTATCAATAGTCTTGCTGCACGGTGCAATGGCGTTGGGTCTCTCTCAGCCTGCACCCAATTCGAAAAATCTATTTAAGAAAAATATAATTCCAAACTTAAATTTTGTGGTTATGCCAAGTGTCCCAAGCCCATTTTAATTTGAGACTAATCCCTATGTATACATATAATCACTTCCAAACCTTGTGCTTCAGGACAGCTAAGGAGAGTCAAACCTAAGATTTCTGATTCCTAAGCCACAGCTTAGGCCAACTCACTTACTCAGGCTGGTTCAAACTCAAAGTAAAAAACCTACAAATGTATACTTCATTTATAGGTGCAAGAGAAACCTGATTAATGCTAAAACATAATGAAGTAAACTTTTACAAAAATGTTGGTAGCCACAAACCGAAGCTATCAGATTAAAATAATTAAAAGCAACAACATTGGCCCAAATCATATTTTAAATATACATCTTTTTGTTTTTTTTGTTGCTTTGCATTCTAAATGTAAATCGAGTATTCAATAAAAATGGACTTAAATCCAATATAAGTGTGAACTTGTATTCTATTTCCAGGCTCAAACAGATATA
This sequence comes from Nyssa sinensis, assembly GCA_008638375.1. NCBI lineage: Eukaryota > Viridiplantae > Streptophyta > Magnoliopsida > Cornales > Nyssaceae > Nyssa > Nyssa sinensis. The sequence continues at coordinate 463,168 of CM018047.1, forward strand.
TGGAGGGTCGTGTTGGTGCATAACCCGAAGTTACTGACCTACGACAGATTAAGACAGAAAACAAAACTTGAGCTTCGACAGCCAAGGAACTCAAATCAGTTCATTTTGTTCTGAATGGTACTTGAATTCAAAACCCATCTAGGAAGAGGAAGCTGTTTCACAGATAATGAAAGTCCTCATCATAACCACTGGCTAAATGATCTGAAGTAACCAGGGGTTAAATGATCCGAGAAGATAACCAGTGGTTAAATGATCTGAAGAAAATCATGAAGAAACACTTAATATAACACAAATGTGAGGAGATAAAGGCATACTGCCAAATCCTAAAAGCTTAACTTGATTTTAAATTTAGCATTCTAATGCAATTCATCCAAATACTTACAAATATTACTTTAATTTCAAATGAAATAAAGCACTTGAAGAAAAAACTTTAAATAGCTTCAAAACTAGGTGTTTTTTTGTTTTATTTCATTTTATCATAGATGCCGCTGCATTTATCATCAACTAGTCATCTCCAATTTGGCCAATCTCCTCATGTTTAGCTCTTTCTCTATCTTCAATTTGAAGGTAAAGGTGATATCTCCAACTCACAGTCACAAAACTGATTCCAGTGGCACTTTCAGGAAAACAAATTAGAAGAGGTTTCAATCATGTAGACCCTATCTTTCTAGCAATTTACAACGCTCTATATCTCGTTAACTTCTTTATCATGCTCGATCCCAAAAGACTTAGAATCTTGTCACGCACACATGCTCACAAGAGAAAGCCACCTTGGAAGGGTGTCACAATCACAAGATAAATTTTGGGTAAAATGATTGCAATTCTCGACCAAATGATGTATTTCCAGGAAAAAGGATTTAACAGTAGAAAGACCTTTCTTTCCCATATTATGTACACTCCACAGATCCATATCATCCATCCAAGAACATATCAATCATGTAACATTTTTGTATCAACCACAATGGCCAATATAGACAGGATCAATCACAAATTGACATTATATCCAGCTTTTATCCTTTTTTTTCACCCATCTCTTGCTCCTCAAGATTAAAAGAACATTTCTTTCCAAGGTTTATTAATTCTCAAAGCAAAGAACAAAATGAGAATGTATATACTGAAGAAAACATTTTGAAGCTAAAAACAAGGCCTGTTTACTACCTAGTTTTGGTCCCGCTTACGTAGGGTGCTAGGAGGAGTAAACTAAAGACAAATCTAAAATTTGACATGATTTTTTTCACAAAGTGGCTGCTCTCAGACTCCAACCAGCATTCTCCATTTAAGAGCCCGGAAATTTTGCCATTGTACCATGGAATGGCCGTTGAAATATTGGGTCAGTTCTCTTCAGCCTACGATATTAAATTTCATTAAGGTAATGCATCTATCAAAATTCTTATAAACTACTTATTTTTGCAATCAATTTTTTCTTTTTGACGTCCAGCAAGGTTAATATACTAATTGTGAAGAAATTTATAGCATATGGTTCAACATTTCTTTTGTTAATATAGTAAATTGAATAAGGATTTATTTCTTTGATAGGTTATATTAACAAAACGCACGAGGGGGCCTTAGGAACTCTAAAAAATCAACAGAAGTGTCTACATACAATTGGTAGGCCTTTTTGACCCAAAAGCATAGAAAACGCAAAAAATTATCTTTAAAGCAAAAAAGGGGCTGCTCTTCCCCCTTAAATATTCTCCTATTGCGCTACCTCCAAATACACCAAGGTCAAGCAAATGGGAGCCGTCTCCAAACAACCCTCCCCCCTTCCTCCTTGATCACCTCTCCAACTAAGAAAAACTCTCACATGGTAGTAGGCATCACGTAAGTGCAACTGAATGAAGAAATTAGCAAACTCCATGACTCTCTTGCCATTAAACAATGGAGAAAAAGATGATCCACCATCTCTGTCTCCCCCTTACACATGAACAACCCCTAGTCACTTAGTTTCAGATTATCCATAGTCAAAAATCAAAATAGCACCTCAAGAAGCCAACCAAACAAAGAAAGCAGCCTTGGTTAAAACCCGAGAGTACCAAATAATTGCTCCTCCCCCTACCCATCAATTCCATATAGAAGGACTGAACAAAGAACTTAGGACTAGTTAGAGTTCATAAAAGGGTATCCTCCCTACCCAAATCCACTTTGAACCTGTTAAGCATCTCCAAAAGACTCAACACCTCCATCAGCTTCTAGTCTTGGAAGTTTCTCTTAAAACAAGGACTTCACACCTCCTTTCCTCCCACCAAAGAGCAGCAATCCGTCACATTGGCATCCTTAAGAAGATCCAAACTAAATAAGTGAGGAAATGTTTCCTTCAACGCCTTATCACCACACCAAGTATCTTCCCAAAACTTCACCCTTACATTTTCCCCCATCTCAAAACAAATAGAGCTCCGAAAATTAGCCATACCTTTTCGAATAGATTTTCCATCGCCCACATCCTTCAGCCTCTACCACCTCCTTCAAAAACCACCCCTCATCCTCTAGCCCAAACTTCAAAGATATAATCTCCTTCCAAAGGGCTTGGTTTTCCAGCCCAAATCTCCATAACCACTTACCCAACAAAGTTTTATTAAATTTACGCAAATCCTTGATGCCCAAACTTGGTGTGGACACCAGGGCCGTGGCCCCATTTGCGCACGACAACACTTCAGTCCATACTGATATGGAAATGGGCCCAGAGTTTTTGTTGAGGTTATTGATGGGAATAAGAGCGACCACTCTACAGGTTCATTTTTATTTGATCCTGGAAGATATTTTATTTGTGTAATATTGTAGGACTTTATTATTCATTTTTTAGGATTTGATATAGTAGTCCATTTTTATTTTGGAGTTTGTCCTTTTTGGTAATTTCGTTTTTATGTTTTGCCTATAAATAGGCTGATTGCAAAGTACTGAGTTTTTGATGGATGAAAATTTCCCTTTTGTATTGGTGCAAATTCAAATCTTTTCCTTCCCTAGGTGTGGAAGCCAAAACTTATACTTAGGTGTGGATTCCTAATGTCCTACATCCATTTGGTACTAGAGCAAATTTCGATCCTCCAATTCTTCACAAACAGTTCAGAATTGAAAAAAATTTAGACTAAATTTATTGTTCATTTGACCTATTATCACTGTTCATCCTTTTGCCACCATCACTGGTAGCAGAAACCCCTTCATCTCTGTTCACCATCATCACTCGATTTCGGCAATATCAACACACGACTGCTGTGAACAACTACAGCAAACCCAATCCATTCTCTTCTCTCCTCCGCTGCATTGACACCTTACAGAACACCACGTGACCATTGTCACAGTTGAACCACCATAGCCATACTCATACAAGAGAATCAAATATCAGGACACCATCACCATACCCAAAACCAACGTCATAGATCTACGACAGCACCTTCGTCATCACCAACGCAAATTTCATCATTGTCAAATACATTCATCCAACACAATTGCAATCGCAATCATCCAACCCCATATTTTAAACTTCACTTCCAATCGCACAAAACAACCTCCAGTGCCACCCTCGACCCAATTCATTTTTTACTTGACCTGTTTTTTATTTAACCCAATCCCAATCCTTTTTGAGTCAGATCCTATTCCAAGCCCAAATTCCCCCCTCCCCCCCCCTTTTTTTTGTTAAACGGAAGGTGTATTGTACAATCAATCTCATTACATTACATTACAAACCCAAGGAGTCTATCAATTCTGGACCCTAGGAAATTCAACAACCAAAACCCAACAACAACTATAACGGGCTCAACAACCCAAGTGGAGGGAGTGAGAGTAGAACTCATGACCCCCCCTTCAGAGAAGTCATGAGTTACCAACTGGGCTAGCCCTAGTTGGCTATTCCAAGCCCAAATTAAACCCAATAACAAATCCATGCCCATTTACCCAAAAAAACCATCTCAATTAATTTGACCCATAACCAGACCAGCCCATATCTAGACCCAACCAACAAACCCAGTCCAACCTAATCCAACTTAGACATTTGACCCAGACTCAAGCTCAACTCATTAGACCAACCTCATTCACATACCGACAACAATCAGCCCAGCCCGGACCCAAAAAAAGAAAAACTAGCATACCTTGTATTTAGTGGGAAGCTTCCTAGTTTACCAACCAACCACCCTTTTTGTATGTTACACCTCATGACAAGTATGCATTCTCTCTTAAAATTTTTGGTTAGTGCAATATTTAATTTGGTAAGTAAATTTTGCAAAAAAGGTCTTGAACTGAATTGAACCTTAATCTTGAGCCTTGCTTCCCTTTGATTGTTGCTAAACACTGTCACCCTTGACTTTTATTTCTAATGACACCATGTTACATTGGATCTTGCAACATTCTTTTCTTTTAAGTTTTCAATTCTCGTGTTTGTGCATTTCGCAATAGATTATAATGTAATTTCTTTAAACAATTTAAGGCCCATATCAACATCTTCCTTTTCTTCAATCTTGTTTTTATTTTCCATAGTTTGATTTTGTAAAAAAAAAAAAAGAACAAAAAATAAAATAAAAACAGAGAAACAAAGTAAAATATGTTTAGTGTGATCCCTAGAGAAATAGTTACAAAGTTATAAGAGGAAACACCATGGACTATTCTAGGTCAACATAACCATGGAATCATCATCTTGATAGGTATCCTTGATTTTTTTTTTCGAGTGACATGAGGGGTAACATTTGTTTCCCCAACTCAATTTTTGAGGAAAGAAAATTTCCCTTTTGTATTGGTGTGTATTCCACTCCTTTCATTCCCAAGTGTGGATGCCTAGGGTTCTACTTCCCATAGGTGCAGATGCCTAAGGTCCTGCATTATAACACCCCTAGAAATAAGAATTTTAGCTTTATCCCACTTGACTAAATGAATTTTCCTCTCACCCTCCACACCACTTGATGAGAATCACAATAAGCCTCGAGTGGAGTTTTGCACCTATTACATGCGTATGCACAAAAAAAATGGATTTAATTAATTAGGCAATTAATTTAAGGGTTAATTCTATTTAAGTCCCTTAGATAGAGTTTGTGAGAAAGTAAGGACACGCTAAGTTTTTTTTTTTCCGATACAAGTTCGACTGAGTTTTTGTGTTTCTAAGGTTAGGTCAATTGTCGATTAGGTGGCGCATATTAATTTTTTTAATGACTATTTTGCCCTTAAAACAAATATTTACATGATCTATCCATTAACCCTAATCTCTCTTCTCTTATGTTTCTCTCTGTCACCGTAAGAAAATCCATCTTATTGCACAGACTTTGCAATGTTTTTCAAGAAAACCGATAATTCACATTGAATCTTATATATATATATGTGTATATATATATATATATATATACACGTGAAGGTTTTCTCTCATGGCATCAACAATTAGATATTACTTTCAAATTTCTTGTTGAAAGTTATGTTTCCCAAGTGGAATTACAAAAACCAAAATCTATAAAGACAATTATATTAGAAGGAAACCTTTTTGACCATTTGATAAACATTTGGGAATTCAATCCGAGACTTGTTCTAGGAAGTTAAAACATTTTTTCTTGGTGGATTTTAAGTTTCAGTCACCACTTTATCAACAAATCTCATCGATGTTCTTTAAGGAGGTAGTCTCTCTACTTGTTGGGTCGTTTAATGATTGTTTTCATTTGATATATGGACGAGGGGTCCCAATTCTTCGAATTTGTGCATTGAAGTATGGGATTTGACAATGAAGTGGAATTCATAGTCATCTAACAAAAAATATTGTCGTAAGAAAGGAGGTGGCTGAAGAGTGGAATGAAAGAATGACTAGAAGCTACAACAAAATAGTGAAATTTCATTTTCTTTCCTTGGTCAATGAAATTTCATAGTTTCATTGGATAACCAAAATTTATTGTGAGTTGATATTGACGTGGTTGATCACATATTTGAATTACAATACTCTTTGCAAATTAGTCCACCTACTTGGTTTTAGCAAAGGTTGACCAAAGGATAGACTACTTGAATAGAATAGTGAAATTTCACTAGTTCATTATAACACGGTGAAATTTCACTGATTTGTTAAAATATAATGAAATTTAACTACCTTTATTTTAGAATATATTTCTTTTGATAAGTTGCTACTTTATTCATAATGGTATGTCATATTTTCTGCCATAGGGAATTGTTAAACTCTTTTTTTTTTTTTTAAATATAAAAAACCGCCAATGGAGTCATCATCCACCACGAATGCCGCTCATTGAAGTTCTCCTCCATACCGACATATACACCCTTGATTTTCACAATCAATGCTTGATTTCTTCAATGTTGATGACCCTCACTTCATCGACCTTTGCATTTTGTGGTAGCTTGAAACTCCTAAGGACTCTACCATGGCTACTTTTAACACAGTGCCACTTAGCAACTTCAACAAGTCTAAATCAGGCACGCTACACCAATATATATACCACAACTTCTTCCTCTTCTTTTTGTTATCTTCTTTTTTGTGTAATCATTAATTAGCACCTTCAACAAGCACTTTATAGGTTATCTATTTGCAGACAAGTGCATTTATTATTGCTTGTCATGGAGTTCTTGGATGTAGACAAAGATTAATGTTGCCGGAGGTGTCCTTTCTCATATGACACACATTGCAAAACCATTAAATATTAGTTATTGGCGCTCCTCATGGAGATTGGCTAGATAATGCAATATTCATGAGTTTTTACATGTATTGGTGGTTGAATACGGTGATGGCAACACCTATGAATGGTCCAAGCCAAAAAACCTACTCGAACAATGCCTTTAAATCAAGTGTTAGAGATAAGTTGATTCCATTAGCCAAAAACTTTCCAAACAATCTAATTCTCAAAAACTTAAGATTCATGAAGGTTATAAAGAAATAGCGAAATTTCACTGTCTAAGGAAAACAAGGAAATTATACTATTTTCCTTGAACAACGAAGTTTCATTGTAAGATAAATTATACAATTCTTGCATGTCATGGACAAATTTGTTTCTAAAACTTTAGCCAACTTGATTGTGTTTTTTTAATACTCCATGGTTTGCTCAGAAAATTAATGAAAAAGAAAGGAACCTGTCTAGATAGTGAAATTTCACTGTGCAAATAGTGATTTTTTCCTCAAAATTCCATACGCAATATGGATCTTGTTTGATATATCTTAATTGTAAAGTCTACATATATGAATTTTATAGAAGAAAAAAAAGGATATATTGCAAGTTATTGAAATTTGAAATTTGAAAACATTTTTGTGACATGCTGAAAATGACAAGCATGTATGTTATGGATGTGAAGAAAGTTGGTTAAGGGGTATTTTTGTTTTGAAATTATTGAGGGACTTTTGGAGTTAATATGTTTGGTGTTGGACCCGATCTTGATTTCTAACTTCTTGATGGACTTATGGCTCAAAGCCCATTAATTTAATTTGCGTAATATTAGGAAATGTCTAATTTAGGGATTTTATTTACCTAATGAATATTTCTTTTGGGGATAGTTTATGATATTGATTAAATATTGAGATTGAGATTGAGATTGTTAAAATTGTTCTTGTATTCTTGAGTTACTTTCTTGTACTACGTCATTAGTCTCATCAAAAACATATCTAGGATACCAGCCCTGTTGCCTATCCTGCGGGTGCGGATGCCTGCGGTAATCACCAACATCTTCGGGAAGGAAATCCTCCTCCTCAAGGTCTCCAAAATCCTCATGAATCCTCCTAAAGTCAGTGACTTTGGGAAGTCTTCCTCCTCTGCTGCGGACTCTACTTTCCCTCAAGGTCTCATCCCTTACATATGTATTTATATGTAAGGTAAGGGTACAAAAACCATGCCCACATAGATACTACCCACACGTCCTTTCTTAGGTGAATGAGAACTAGAATCACTCTAATTTTCTGAAATATTTTGAACTCTGGAAGGCTTTCTTTAACAACTTTCCAAAAATTCGGGTTGTCCGTAAATTGCATAAATTTTGGGGAGAGTCTGAATATCTAAAAAAACTTGGGATGTTTCTGAAATTTCAAACTCATGGGTGCTTTCTGAAAGTTCCAAAAAATTGGAGTAAGTTTTGAAAATTGAAAAAGTGTGGGCTAACTTCAAATTTAAAATATCCCAGTTAAACGCATTTGGATTTCAAATTGGGTTGGACTATTGGGCTTGTTAACTAATTCGGGTTGATGCTTGGATCTGATTTGGGTAGATTAAGATAGGGTCGGGTGGGATGGTGGGTAATTTAAATCTCCGTCATCTTTGTCAGCTAAGGGTTATGAAGGTGAAGCTGGGTACGACAAGCAACTGTGGTAGCGCTCAAAGGAGTAAAAAAAGTAGTCCGACAACTATCCCAGGACTCGACTGTATGGTTGCAGCAGTGATGGGTTGTGTTCATAGTCGAGGGAACTCTGCAAAAGGATGAAGTAATGGTGATGTTGAGGGACAATAGCGAGGGCCTTGATCTTGACTTCAATCTTTGATGAAAATTGGGCTGTAGGTACGATCTGTGGTGGCAGCGATTGTAGAACATGAAGACAATGATGATGGGGATTTGGTGTGACAAGGACAATGGACTGCAGGTTGCTCTGATACCAAACTGGCATAGCACGGGAAAGTAACTCAAGAACAATTGCAACAATCTCAATATTTAGGAATTAATCAATATAAAAAAACTGTCTCCAAAAGAAATATTCATCCAATATTTATAAGTTTGACAAGGAAAGTAAATTAAAGTTCTAAAATTACGAAAACCTAATATTACACATTAAATTAACTGTCTAATTAATTAATCCCGAGTTTTTTTGCCTCCACACCTATAGTAGGTGCAAAAGACCTATCGTGAACCACATCAATTCTCTTGCTAAAAAGAACTTTACTCCAAAGAGTTATGATGGTGATAACACTCCAAAGGATTTGGGTCAAGGCAGCAAAACTCGTCCTCTGTATTCCACCTAGCATAAAAAACAGGACGACCTTTCCACTTGACCAAGTAGCACCGATATCCACCATTAGGTGAAGTAATTACCTCATCTTCCAAAACATCATCAATGTGATCCATTCGTGGTTGCTTAAATGAAGGGAGTCTAGGAATTAGGGCTGATGAATTAGTACTGTGACCAACAGTGATAACTAAAGGCAACAAAGGAGGCTCAGAACTGACTCAGTAAGGAATCAAGTCCTTCACATTGAAAACTGGACTGACATTCATATTAGTATGCAAGTCCTAGTAAATAAGCAATAGGTCCAAGCTTACAAAGAATATGAAAAGGGCCAGTGTCACGTGCATGTAGTTTCTTTAAAAAAATATTCTTAGAGTAACGTTTAGGACAAATACGAATCATAACATAGTCACCCTCTTTGAATTCTTGGTTCCTATGATGCACATCACAAGCAAGTTTATAATTTTCATTACTTAAGGCAATCTTTTGTCGAATATCGCCATTTAAATCATGAATGCGTTATCAACATTTTGGTCGTGATAAGACCAGTGCTTTGGTTGAGGAAAGTTTCTATTGGGCATCGATGATGAGAGATATTGCATGGATTGTGTCTCTGTGTTGCACTTGTTAGAGCTAAGAGCAAGAAGACAAACATTGGCTTGTAAACGTTATGATTTACATCTGTTTTAAATGCTACTCTAAGAATTCTTTTAAGAAATTGCATGCTTGTGCCACTGGTCCTTTCGTATTATTCGTAAGTTCGGACCTAATGCTTATTTACTTAACTTTCCTCATGATATGATTATCAATCCAGTTTCAATGCGGAAGACTTGTTTCCTTATCGAGGCACTTTTGAGCCTCCTTTGTTGCCTTTAGCTATCTTTGCAGGTCGTAGTACTTCATCAGCCCCAATAACGATTCATTTGAGTAAGGCACACATGGATCAAATTGAGGATGTTTTGGAAGATGAGTTAATTGCTTTGCCTAATGGACATCATCACTACTTGATCTAGTGGAGAGGTCATTCTAGTTCTAATGCTACTTGGATTACTGAGGATGGGTTTTGCCACTTTAACCCAAATCTTTTGGAATGTTGCCACCATCATAACTCGTCAGAGTCTAGATTCGTTTTAGGGGGAAAGAATTGATGGAGATCACGATAGTCCTTGAGTAGAGTTTCGCACCTAGTACATGCGTAGGTGCAAAAAAAAAAAAAGAAGAAGAAAAATCCCTAGATTTAATTAATTAGACAGTTAATTTAATTTGCATAATATTAGCAATTGTCGTAATTTTAGGGATTTTATTTAATTTCCCTATCAATTATGGGACATCCTATAAATATTGGATAAATATTTCTTATGGAGACACTGGACAGTTTTTGATATCACTGAGAGTCCAAGACTGGAATAGAAAACAATAACATGAAATAGGTGGGAAAATTAGACAAGGTGCTCTTAATAAGTGTGATTCTACCTTCCTTGGAGATGTATTGTCTCTTACATCCTGCTAGACGCTTCTGAAATCTCTACACAACTGGGTCTCACATTATACTGTGTCTAGTAGATTTTCTTAGAGGCAATTCCAAATATGAAGAGGGAAGGGAACCTACCTAACAATTCAATGACAAAGCCAACTCTTACATCCCCCTAACCTCCCCACCCCAACTGGAATGATCTCACTCTTGCTCAGATTTACTTTCAACCCAGTCACAACATCAAACCAAATGAGAACGCAACGAAGGAATCAAAGCTAACCGTCTTTCGTCTCACAACTACCACTACCACATCTTCCACCTGAAAGCCCCTTCAAAAACAACCCAACTTCGCCCTAGATATCATTCTACTTAAAGCCTCCATAACAATGATGAACAAGAAAGGAGATATAGAGATCCTCTTGTCTAAGACCCGCGAGATCTAAAAGAAACCAACTAAAGAACCATTAACCAAAACCGAAAAAGAAACCCAAGATATACACATTTTCATCCAATTAGTCCACTTTTCCCCAAACCACATTTTTCTCATCACAAAAAATGGAAATTCCAATTTACATGATTGTAAGCTTTTTCTATGTCCATCTTACACACCAAACTGTTTGGCTTCCTCTTTCTTCAATAGTCTATGCACTCGTTGGCAAGCAAAAGGAATTTGCCTACCCCACAAATGCATTTTGGCTGCTGGAAATAACACTACCCAAACCCTTCTCAACCACATAGAAAGGACCTAGGACATTAATTTATATACACTCCCCGCTAAATTAATAGGTTGAAAATCTGTAATGTTCTCTGTTCCATCCTTCTTAGGGATCAATGCAAGGAAATAAGCATTTAAACTTCTTTCAAAGGACCCATGGTGGTAGAATTACTCAAAAACATCCATTACATATGCTTTAACAATCGTTAGGACCCAAAGCTTTATCCCCATCACACGACCTTAAAGCTACAATCACCTCCTCCTCCTCAAAAGACCTCTCTAACAATGAGGACTCCTCCCCATTCAGGTGGCTGAAATTTAGGTCTTCTAGTTCCCGTCTCCACCCATTTGTCTCACTGAACAATTATATGTAGAAATCTGAAATTCCCTATCAGATAAGGATTTCAATAGGACCATGTCAAAAAGAATTTTAAACTATGTTAACAAATCATAATTTCCTTTATAGACAGGATATTATAGAAATCCATAATCAACATTGTCTCCAAATGCCAAAGCTGTTCTACGTTGATAACAGTAGTGACATATATAGCATCTAAAAGAAAGAGGAGGAGTCAGGGGTTTGATTCTCATTGCTTTATTAAATAAACAAAAAACTATTACCAGACGACAGCCCCAACAGGCCAACATAAGATGCAACCCACATCTTTGATCACGTGGTTTCAAACTTAAAAAAAAAAAAAAAAGACAGAAAGCTGGGAGTTGAAACATGCAAATTTGTTGAAACTTGAAAGTTCCAACAACCAAAAGATAACAACTGCTTCAGTTAATGGCTTACACATGATGGAAGATTTCCCTATGACGTATTATTTCAGTAAGCTACCAGTACCCCTATAACCATGATCCAGATGCTAATAAAAGTTGCTACAAGGAACATCATCATCTTCCAAATGCCTCAAGTATGAAGACTATCTAGAAAACCAAAGAAAGACTTCCCCTAGTCCATTTCCTAATCATCAACCATGTACAAAGCAAAATGCAGACCAGCAGCCCCGGCTCTTAACACAATTGAATGGTTAAAGATCACGTACAAAGTACTTATACCAATACCTAATCCCTCGAAAGTAGTTAGGGAAAAAAGAATACATTCCCAATTTTTTATTAATAATATAATGATTGACATAATGGTAAAAATAGTAGTCATAATATTTACAATGAAGGTCAAAATTCAAGAGCATCTTCTGACACTCTCCCGTGGGACAAGGGAATTAACCAAACTATTTATTTGTAATTCCTTCTCGGTGTAAAAGTTACCAGATTCACGATATTATGATATCATGCCAAGACTTAAGCAAAACTCACAATGGTGAACTGACCAACATAGCAACTTCACCACCTAAATAGAGGAATTTGTGTGCGCGCACGTGTGTCTATATTTAACACAAACGGAGGAAAGCATGTAGAGAGTATGATGTAGAATGGAGAAGGTTTCATATAGAGTACTTTAGATTAAAAAATCTCTTCATAAAAAACATGTAAGTGTACTTGGTGAAGTACATTCAAAATGTATAAATAATTGAGAATAAAAAAGCAATAATTCCTCTCTTTAGTTTGTGCCCACCTCCCCTCTATATAGAAAGCATAAAAAATTCAAATAAGTTAATTAAATGTAATTCACTGAAATCAGATTTACACTTTGGAGAATAAAAAAGCAATAATTCCTTCTCTTTAGTTTGTGCCCACCTACCCTTCTATATAGAAAGCATAAACAATCAAATAAGTCAATTAATGTAATTCACTGAAATCAGAGTTACACTTTTAATATAATGAATCATGCACTCCTAAGTTAACATATAGAAGCACTTGAGAAAAATTTATGTATACCTGCTCAGCATCTATAAGAGCTAGCATAGCCCATCCAGTATGTACTACATGCGACCTGTTTCCCTCAAGATTCGTATACACCTGTAAAGGAAAGCATTTGTTTTACAAGATTACTATTAGACAATGCACACTTTTCAGAATTGCTTTCTGGTAAGGTAGTTTACATTCTACAGTATTCCCTTTATAGACATATTAATCAAATCCTGGAAACACGTTGGAAAAATAATATATTTGGTATCGTACACTCAAAATTGGAAAATGCATAAAAAGTTCAGAACATGGAGAGCCGGTTCTCTGTCATCTTAGAAAAAAAAAAATCCAACAAAATTTACCTTCCACATTTTCTTCATTGCAAATTATGACATATTATATCCATGAAGAAGACCAATACTGAAATAGATGTAGAATATGCAGTTTTCAGTATCATTATTTTTCACATTCAGAAGGTAACCATGTCTGCTAAAATGTGCAGATATGCCACCAATCATCACAGCTCAAAAAAATCTGTCCCAATTTTACATGGGTTCTTCTGCATGAATCATGCTTTGTTACTATGCCCTATCTAGGGCCACAGTTTTAGCTAACCATATGCCAATATGTCCTTCCTCAGTATCTCAGCCCACCACTTGTTGCAGCACCCTCATTCTAAATATGTTTGATGCAGTCCATAGGAAAGCTCAAGAGAAAGGTCTTTGAAAGAAGTGATTCCTAAATGCTTCTTGTATAGTAGGCAGCACCCTCAATCTAAACATCTTTGATTTCAAGGCGGGGCCCACTTGGGATAATTAAGTATCATCTATCAAGTCACATTAAACCATATTTATTATTATTATTATTGAAGTTTATATGCTGGTAGACAGTTTGTATATGCCTCTTGTATATGAGTTGTGCCCTCTTTGGAATTTATTTAAATACGTATCAACCAATACATTTTTTACCCTCTCATATTGATATAGGTCGATAAATCGGTGAGACCAAAATTCAAGGCGGCCATTACGGGCTGTTACAAAACCGTTATGGAATAGGACTGTTATGAATCTTTTCAGCTTTTCCTTTCCAAAATTCTAATTTCTCTATTTTTAAGAGATCTAAATACAAAAGAAATATCTAACATAATAATTCAAAAAAAATGAAATGACTTACCAAAAAATTCAGGCCAATACAACCTCGGAAAAGGCCAAGAGGCCTCAAAACTTTTTCATACTTATAATCTTTTTGGGTATTATTTATTTTAGTTTTTGTAATTTTATTCAAATCAAATGATACATACTTATTAGTTTAATTTTAAAAAATCATATAAAATAGAAAACATCTTTCTAGGTGATACTTATATATATAAAAAAATCATTTTAGATGTTAGAAAATTGAAAACTCAAGAGTAAAAAAAATACTAAAATGTGATATTGAGGATCTACGATGGTGGTAACAGCCAAGGTTGTTGAAATCGGGATTCTACATTGGATTGGTGCAGGGCTCTTCAGGATCGGATCGTAGGATTGGATCGAGAATTGTAAGATTCTACAAAATGATAAAAATATGAACCACCATATGTATATATTAAAAAATATTAAAAATTTCTTCAAAACAAGCCTAAAACTTAATGAAAATGTGGGAGAAAAAACATTTTGAATGCATAAGCTCTAAGATGGAGAAAATTAAAGTAGTAAGCAAGAGAATTTGACAAAAATAAATATTTATTATTTCATTATTTCATCTTACATTACAATATTATATTACCTCAAACTCGAGGATACGAAAGTCCCATGGCTAATCAATGCTTAAAAATCATTATTGAAGCAGAAATTGAATCAAATGCACTAAGTCATTTTTGTAAAGAGAAAAAAAAAAAAGGAAATCGTTTTGAGATAAATAACTAAAAAAGAAGAGTTACTACCATAGATTACTTTTGCAAAACCAAATAAAAATAAAAAGAAAAATAACTACATTACTAAACTTTTTAGGACCATCAACTCTATTATAATATGCCATAAAAGAAGCCATGAAGGCCAAATTCAACAAAGTGTTTTTAATAGCTCAATTCTTTGCTCAAATAGAATATCATTAAATAGTTCAAATGAAAATAAATTTTGTTCTAGTTGATTTATTTAGGGCATTGTACTAGGTTGTGGACTTTATTTATTATTGTCATTTTAGCCACTAGGTGTAACTATTTAGAAAGAACCAAAGGGAATAAAAAAAGAGGTATAAGGTACGATCTTATGACTCAATCCATGATCCTACTGATCCTAATCTGATCCTACTACGATCCTACTTTACAACGATTTTAGTGCAATTCGGATTGATTTTGAGTGATTTTAACCATAGTTATCAAAATCGTAATCCGATCCTACGATCCAATATAGCTAAATCGATTCGAATCGTATAAAAATTGCACATGTAGCAGGATCGTAGTAGGATCGGACATGATCGTAGTAGGATTGTTTTCACTTTGTGAACTAAAAATTCACCAAAATCGCTAATTATTTAACGATTCAAAATTAAATCTTAACAACTACTGCTACATTTAACTTTTTATATTAGAGAACTTTTTAGTTTATTTCTTTAAAATGTTAATTTTTATTATTTTAGAATTTTAAAACTTTCATTTTATAAGAAAATACAAATAAAAAATTGTAGATAGATATTCTATATGGTGTCATAATATTATACTTTATTTATTTATTTTATCCTTGTTTATTATTGACTTTTAACAGCTCTTTACTTTTACATATATACTTGACCATTTTTATAAGAATTTTGTAGGAGCTCACGATCCTCGATCCGATCCTACTATCCGATCCTATGAACCCACAAAACGATCCAACGTAGAATCCTGGTTTTAACAATCTTAATTTTAACAACTATGGTAATGATAAACTCAAGATTTGCACAGTGGGGGGAAGATGTAGCATGTGCTTGACTAGTGAGGAATCCATTGAACACTTGTTTCTTCGAAGTGTGGAATTTGTTGTTTCTCTTTGTTTGGTAGTTGTTGGGTGATGCCTTCTTTAGTTGTGGCCTTTTTGAAGAGTTGGATAGGAGGATGTGGAAGAAAATGAAAGAAGAAGGTATGGAGAATGGTTCCTACGTGCATATTTTGGAGTATTTGGAGAGAAAGGAATTGCCATTTTTTTTAAGGAGATACAATACCCATTTGTAAATTAGAACATACTGGAAGGACTTGAAGACTACTAAAAAATATTTACTCGGAAACTGGTTTTGGCGGTTTGCGAAACAAAGAAATTCATTATGGAAGAATGTAGTTTCTTCTAAATTTGGGTGTGAAGGTCGGGGCTGGTTGGGGAGGGAGTCTAGGGAGGCTCATGGTTGTAGTAACTGGAAGGCTATCCAAAAAGGGAAAGGGGATTTCAGCCAAGTAGTTCGCTTGGAGGTGGGAAGGGGTTCAAGGGTTTTCTTTTGAAAGGATTCATGGTGCACTGATGTCCCTATAAAGGGCAAATTCCCCTCTTTGTATTCAATTTCCCCCAATAAAGATGCTTTGGTGGAAGATTAAAGGAGGACTTTCAGGTGTGGAGCCCTAGTTTTCGGAGAAACTTTTTTGATTGGGAGTTAGAGGCAGTGGAAGACTTTCTAAAGCACCGTGACCATTGGAAAGTTGACGAAGGCAAAGAAGACCGAATGATTTGGAAGCTTCATAGCAACAAAACTTTCTCAGTCCGATCCTTTTATGAGCACGTGGCAGGCCAAAATGATAATCTTTTCCCATGGCATCTTATTTGGAGTCAAGGATTCCAAAGAAAGTCACATTTTTTTGTTAGTTGGCAGCGTGGGGCGCTATCCTTACAGCGGATAACCTTAAGCGGAGAGGGTTCCATCTCCCAAGTATGTGTTATATGTGCAAGTTGGCGGAGGAGACTGTGGACCACCTTCTTCTTTCACTGTAAAGTGGCCAGGGTTACATGGGACACGGTGTTCTCCTTATTCGGCATCAGTTGGGTGATGCCAGGATTAGTCCATGATGTCCTGCTTAAGTGGAGATGCAGCCGCATTCGGGGGGGTTGCTAAAGCTGGTTTGGAAAATTGCCCCCTGTGCCTTCTATGTTGCATCTGGCTGGAAAGAAACAAGAGGGTCTTCGATGAAGTGGAGAAGCCGATTTGAAATTCAAAGATCACTTCTTGAAGATGCTCCATTTCTAGCTTAAGGAAGATTTCCCTAATCACTTAGATAGTTTTGTTGCTTTCGGGGGGCCTGAGGCTTTAATTTTTGTATGGCCTCCCCCTCTTTTGTACATGGGTTTTCCCCCCTCAGGCGCTGTGTTTATATACTATACTTTTACTAATAAAAAAAGATACTTTTTCAAAATCTTTATATTTTTGGATTATTGAGGAATACCCCTCCTATGTTCATATATTTGTAAAGGTTTCAGATGAAATGAGGCTCTAGTTTTTGTGACCTTCCTTTTGTAATAAGGTTAGCCCCCCTCTTTTTTGGGCTCATTAATACAATACTCTTACTGATAAAAAAAATGTGTATCATTGACTTTTAAAGGGTTTGCTAGTGTTTGAAAAAAGTTCACAGTCGTTGTTTCCAAATTCCGTTATGGATGACCCAATACTCCCAATGTTGTTACATTGCAACCACAATGACGTCATATCCCGCAACTGCAATTTAAATCCATGCTCTTTGGCGCTAGTAAATGAAATTTACTTATCAAAAAAAAATTGTTGTTGGATAGTTTTATATATTTTTCTATTTTTTGGGAGTCAAGGGTATATTCATAATATCTAAATTTTCTGAACGTGTAATGCAGTGGCGGTCATAACTCAGGAGTGTTATTTTGGCTCATGTTGTGCTATTGGGTCATTGTATATGATCTTTATTTGGTCTAGATTGGTTGGAGTAACAGAGGCCTAGTAGTGTACATAAATCTATGAATCTTTTGATTCAATAAAGATTTAAGTTTAGAGAATTTTTCAAAACTTTTTGTTTGATGCAATACTAACCCTAGGTGGAATGTTTAAGATATTCGAGATGGATTTCGAAATGTTTTCTCTTCATCTTCTCTCTAGCTTTGTGGACTTTATTAACCTTAAACTAAACCTTATTTACAACCGTAATTTTTTTTTATAAGTATGATTATATTAAAAATGCAAGAGGGAGGTAAAGCCGTAACAAAAAAGGAGAAGGCACAAAAATTAAAGACTAAGACCTCCCAAAAAGTCAACAAAAGTGTTTACATGAGAAGGGTGCAACTCAACAACCCATAAAAATAAGGTTTGAAACTTAGTCACTTCAAACACCATCTTATTTCCCTCTTTCCACAAACACCTCAAAAGACAAAGCGGGGCCATTCTCCACACACTCCTAACATCCTTTCGAATACAGTTCCCACACCAACAATCAAGGAGGTCGTTAATTTTATATGGCATGGCATCCAAAGAATAAAAATAGTAAACACCAACAATCACAAGCCACCTCACAATGAGGAAAAAGATGCCCCGTAGTCTCTTCCTCTCTCTTGCACATCTAGCATCTAGTCACCAAATTATACGCCCACCTCTTCAAATTATCCATGGTAAGAATTGCCTCCCAAGCAAGACACCAAACAAAAAACACAACCTTGACTAGGACATTGGGATGCCAAATAGATCTCCATGGGAAGTCCATCATCCGCCTCCCCACCAACGCCTTATAAAAAATATTTCATTGTGAACTTCCCCACATAGGTGCATTTCAGCTCATCCTCCCTCCCCTTGAACAATAACACTCCTATGTAAGGCAACCAATAAACCCAACACATCCTCCATCTACCAATCATGAACATTCTTCCTCAACAAAAGTATTTACCTGAGAAGGGTACGGATTAACAACCCATGAAAATAAGGTATTCAAAAAATTATCTTTCATTCTACAAGTATGTAACTCAGTCCCTTCAAACACCCTCCTATTTCTCTCCTTCCACAAACACCATGAAAGACAAAGTGGGGGCCATTCTCCAAATCCTCCTACATCCTTTTGGACACAGTTCCCATGCCAACAAGCAAGGTGCTTCGTAACTTTATATGACATAACGAGACTAGTTAACACCAACAATCACGCGCCACCTCGCAATGAAGAAAAAAACGCCCCATAGTCTCTTCCTGTCTCTTGCATATACAACATCTAGTCGCCAAATTATACCCCCCGGTCCCCCCCCCCCCCCTCTTCAAATTATCTATGGTAAGAATTGCCTCCCACAAAAGACACTAAATAGATCTCCATGGGAAGTCTAACATCCGCCTCCCCACCAAGGCCCTATTAAAAGATTTCACTGTGAACTTCCCCAAAGTGCACATGCTCTATATCACCTCATCTTCCCTCCCCTGAAACAACAACACTCCTTTGTAAAGTGAGCAACAAACCCAACACATTCTCGATCTCGCAATTGTGAACATTCCTCCTCAAAGGAGACCAAACCACCTCCTCACCATGCCACGAGACATAACCCGCCACCAAAGCATTCCTATCAACTGCAATACTGTATAAGCGAGGGAATTGAATCTTCAATGAAACATCACCACACCAACCATCATGCCAAAACCTTACCCTACTCCCTTCCCCAACTGCAAATCGAATGTACCTAAAGACATCATCAACCCCCTGCATGATAGATTTCAATACACTATCCTATAGAGCTATACACCTCATTTATCATCCATTCCCGATCCTCACACCCGTATTTACAAGCTATCACCCTCCTCTATTGTGCCTTCTCCTCTGTAGCGAATCTCCATGATCACTTCCCAAGCAAGGCCTTATTAAACACCCATAGCTCCTTAAAGCCCAACCTCCCTTCCTAAATAGGGGTTTTGATATAGTCTCATCCCACAAGGTGAATCGCCATCCCCTCCCCCCCCCCCCCTCCCCCAAAAAAAAAAACGAAAAAGAAAATCTCTTTGTAGCTTATCCAATCTTCGCTTGACCTCAGCTAGCATCTGAAATAGACATATAATAAGTTGGCAAACTAGTCAAAGTGTCTTTAATCAATGTGAGCCTAGTCTTGATAAATACTAATGCTTCCATCCTGCCAACCTTTTTGAAATCTTCTCACCAATGGATCCCAAATGGACTTAGGCCTCAAAGTAGCGCCCAAGGGAAGTCCCAAATAGTTGGTGGGAAACAAACCCACTCGACATCCCAAGACCTAAGAAATTTGCTCCACCCCATGCACATCACCCACTAGGATAATCTCACTCTTATTGAGATTCACCTTCAGTCCCGAAACTACCACGAAATAGAGAAGTACACATGTCAAATATCTCAACTACATCTCCTCTGCCCCACAAAAAATGATTGTCATCTGTGAATAAAAGGTGAGAAATATCAACTGACTCCTTTAAACCCCTTCACCATTTCCCCCTCCACACTCTAAATAAATCTACTGGAAGCCTCCATTACTACTACAAACAAGAAAGGGGATATTGGATCTGCCTGTCTCAACCCCCTAGAAGTGCGAAAGAATCTAGTTAGGGACCCATTCACCAATATCGACAAGGAAACCGATGAAATGCACCACCAAATCCACTTCTTCCTTCTATACTTGAACCCCATCTTCCTCAACAAAAACATAAGGCATCTCTAGTTAACATGGTCATGCACCTTCTTAATGTCTAGCTTGCAGAGCCTTGCCTCCCCACTTCTCCTCCTAGAATTGACACTCATTTGCCACCAATACTGCTTCTTATGTCTGTCTCATACCCACAAAGGCATTTTGATTATCCAAGATCACCTTCCTCAACACACCTCGAATTCTGTGGGATAGTAATTTGGACACCAATTTGTAAACACTCTCCACCAAGTTTATGAGCATGTAATCCCCTATGTTCTCTGCCCCTTCTTTCTTGGGAACCAAAGCAATAAAAGGCACATTTAAGCTCTGTTTGAAGGTACCATACTCATGGAAATATCTAATACTGCCATTATATCATCTCTAATCACATGCCAACTTTATTGACAAAATTCCAGAGCAACCCTTGGGGCTAGGAGTATTTTCTCCATCACAATCCATAAAGGCAGCTAAAACCTCCTCCTCGAAAGGTTTCTCCAGACCCTCCCTTTCCTCATCTCCTATAGCACCAAAGTGAAGCTCCTCCCGCTCTAGTCTCCAATCACTATTCTCCTTGTACAAACCTTTATAAAAATTAGAAATGCCTTTGCGGATCTCCTCCCCTTGGCTAAGGATTTGGTCTCCAATTCTTATAAAACTGATATTGTTTATCCTCCTGTGAGCATTAGCAACTTCATGTCTCCTTTCAACCACAACGCCTTGGATTTTTTTCTTCAACAAATTTCTCCTTGTAACAATGACCCAAGTTCACCATTCAATCCATCCCTTCGATTACATTGCTCCTCCAACAAGGTATGCTCTTACTACATTACATCCAAACCATGAAGTTACTGAAGTAATCTCACCTTCCTCACCTTCAAATTCCCAAAAACTTCTCAATTCCACTGCTTCAAATCTTCCTTTAGCCAATTTGGGTTCCCACTAACCTAATAACTGTGCCACCATTGTCCCACCGTGTCATAAAAACCAAACTCCTTCAGCCACAAATTTTCAAACCGGAATGGACACTTCCCCTTCTAACCCCTCTACAATCTAGCAGCACAGGATGATGATCAAAAGAAATGTTTTATGGCCCACCACATTTAACCCACCCTCTCACAAGGTGTGAGAGCATGGATTTAAATTGCGGTCGTAAAATACGACACGGTTGCGGTGTAATGGTATTGGGAGTATTGGGTCATCCGTAATAGGAATTGGAAACCGTAACTGTGAATTTTTTTCAAACACTAGCAAATCTTTTAAAAGTCATTGGTATGTATATCTTGACTATAATTTATCATATTTTAATATTTTTTACTGTTAATTTTTAATTTTCTAACACCTTAAAAAATAATTTTCTTACAAATAACACCTATGTATAGATTTTTTTAAAGTTAAGTTTATAAGAAGTATCACTTAATTTGAATAATATTACAACAACTAATATAAATAATAATAAAAATGATTATAAACATGAAAATCAATTTAGTATGATTAATTATGGAATGAAAAAAAATTAAAGAATTTGAGGCTAAGAGACCTTTTCGAGGTCATACTGACCCGAATGTTTTGTTAACCCTTTTCAATTTTTCTAGATTACTTTGTTAAGTACCTATTTTATATATAAATCCAATAAAAATAGAAATCATAAGAAATTTGGAAAAAAAAAAAACAAAAACAAAAATTAGGGGAAAAAGCTCAAAACAATCATAATAGTCCTGTAACAGCCGCAATGTCTGTAACGGTATCAACCGATACCACTATGAATTTTGGTCGCACTGATTTATCGGCATGTATCAGTATCGGAGGATCAAAAAATCGATATGTAACGGTCGATACGATACGATACGTAACCGCCATTATTTAAAACCATAGGTGGGACCCAATGGTGGGCCCCAAGGATGGTGGGTCCCACCCTTGTCAGAGGATGGGCTACAAGATGGGCTAAATGTGGTGGACATAAAACATTGCTCTGATCAGCAACAGGCCTCCGTAAACAATATTGTACTGCACCTGGGAAGATTTCCTCCCACCCAGTATATAACAGCAACCTGTCCAATCCAGATTTAGAAGGCTCCACCCTTCCACTGGACCATGTTTATCTTCCTCCTTCAAGCAGCAAATCAATCAAAGCATTAGAGTTAATGAAATCTGCAAACTCGAACATTACTGTAATAAATCTGCCTCTACCTGATTCTCGATAGGACAAGTGACCACATTAAAGTCCCTATGCACCATGGTTGATCCCATTTGTCCTTCACAAGCCTCAATTCCTGCCACAACAACCTATTCTCTGTAGCAGAGCCTGGACCATAAACCCCAGTAAATAACCAGGTAAAGTTTTCCCCCAGCAACTCAAGAAAGCATCAAACAGAATGTTGTCTTGTCCAGTGATCACTGCATCTGATATGCCTGGTATCCCATAAAATCAATATCCGTCCAGCAGTACCCCTAAATGCTAAGCTTCTCCAGTCGACCCACCTGCTGCCCCAGACACCCTTCACCATTTCGCAGCTTCTGTCTTCCATCTTGGTTTCCTCTAAACCTATTACCCCAGCCTTCCATTCCCTTAGCACTGATTTCACCATCTCTTTGTCTAGGTCATGGAGACCACTCACGTTCCATGTAATCACTTTTAAATTCAAGAGGCTGTAATCCGTAAAATCTATCATTCACCCTGCTCCTTCGAGCCCCCCAACTTGTGCTCCCATAATTAACCAAGGAATTCAGGTTCTTTTATTCCCCGAGCAAACCTTTCCTTGAGCTCCCCCCTTTCTGTTTTCCTCGATTTCCCAGCACCCGCCTCCAATTTTGTTCAATGTCCTAAATCAAAGCCATAAGCCTGTCCTCATATCCCTTGCAAGACACCCTGATATTTACACACCCCTTTAATTTTCTTCATAACCCAATCTGACACCCTTACCCATTCTCCTCTCTTTCAATTCAATAATATCAATATCTCCCCTCTCTGAAGATGAAACCAAATTATCACAATCCTGCTGCTTGTCAGGTGTCACTACTGCCAAAGGAGTGCAAAGGAGTGGCTCCTCATCCCACTCCGAGCAGCTCACTATAGCCTACTTTCCTGCTTCACTGTCAGCTGAGTCATCCTACCGAAGACTTTGGACTCTGGTCCCTTGAGCTAACTGGCCCCAGGTATTTCTGACCCTTTTTCTGACTCCCCCTGCCACCATGCTTCCGACGCCTCTGTATCATCCCTTGCTTCAATCTCTGAACATCCGTCTGTCCTAGCTTGTTCCACTTTTTACCTGATGCTCTTTTCTCTTTCCAGATCCACTCCATCAATGGGAGATGAGCACTTGGGAGACATTCCATTGCTGTCCACATCAAGGAACCTCCATCTACCCCTTTCTGTCCTTTTTTATGGAGAAACAGTCTGATTGCCATCGCTCATAGACTGTCATCCTTTCCCTTTCACTAGCATATCTCCACGGAATGACTTGACACCACTCAGTTCGCCCTTTTCCCATCTGCGATCCATCTCTGCACCACTTTCTTCATCCTTCCCCTTTCCCTTCTTGCCCATTACACAACCTACACCTGTGCTGGGCTCTCCTCCGCCCATGATAGTTGGGCCTACCAAATCACTCCTTTAATCCCCAACCCTGATAGTGGGCTCCTGTTTCAGACCCCCCACTCGGATCAGTGAACTCCCTACCTGCATCACCCTTCAAGCCCACATCTCGTCCATCAGTAACGAATCTCTGTGGGTTGGGCCAGCCCATCACCCTCTTCGGCCTTTGAAATCCTACTCCCTCTCCTTCATACCCATCTGAGTTCAGCCCACCTCTCCTTCGATTGGTTTGGTTTCTACCAATCCCATTAAGCCCACCCCTGCTCATGGCCCGCCATTCAATCCTTTACATCGTGGCCCAAACCAGGCCCCCCCTGGCACTGCCTGAATTGATTTTCAAAATTTGAAAGGCCACAAGCCTTCCGCCCTGCCATGTGTAGATCTCTGTGCACTCCTACTGAATCCACAGGGTCCCGTCTCGTCCTCCCTACGCACCTAAAGCGCATGGCCTTCAACCTCTTCTCCCCTTCCATCTCCAACAACCCTTCACCTAGCATCAACTGAACCATGATCTCGGCCTGCTAAGAAAAAAGCCCCAATTTAGTTCAAACAGGCACCTCAAACCTCCAGTTGCCGACGACAATCTTCATCATCATCAGACAGTCTCTCTTAAGGTCTCTCACCAAAATTCAAGCCCAATGCAGATGGTGTCTATTTGCAGTAGCTTTATCAACTCTAACAAAGCTACCATATAACTCCCCAATCTTCCAAAAAACCTCCAGGCTCCATAAAAAGATAGGAAGACCCATGAGCCTTATCCATGTCTCCCTGGGCACATTGCCTTCCCTATGACAGCATCCGCCTGCATTCCAAGAATCAAGGAGCATTGTCCAGTCCCTTCTCCTCCATACTCCAGTTACTTCTTCTCTCGATGGGAACTTGACCATAATTCCATAAACAAGGATCCATGCATAAACAACACCTTAACTTCTGTTGATACTCCCCACTGTAGATCAAACCAGCACTGGACCTTGGGTCTATCCGGCACAGGGTCATCAACCAAGGCTATCCTCCCAACCAAGCAGTTTTGCGGGAAATCAAATCTTTCTTACAAGAATTCAAATCCACCACCAAATCTCCCAATGATCACATCTTGGATTTCTGACTTTCAGCTCTATTACCGGACAACCTTTAATATCGGCAATCTCCTTAAACGATCTCGCTTGGTCCCCTTCCTTTAATTGCAAGTTAGAAAGCCTCTTGTAGGCAGCCACAACATTCCCCCATCCTCCACCTCTATCCACTTCAGGGATGAAAATCAAACTCTGAAACTCACCCCATATCTCTTCCACTCTTAAGAATCTCCCCTCCTAATTCGATCAGGTTACAATACACAAACTTCTCAGCCTACCACGGAAGATTCACACCGATCGTTTCCCCGAACCTAGTTTGTGGTTTGCTTCCAGCTGTCAACACAACCATACCAAGCAATCCTTATCCACCCTAAGCCTTTGAAGTATGCTTGAACCCCTCTCAATGATCTGGAACAGCTTCTTGTTACCCGAATCTTCAATCTCGAAAGTTTTCTGATCAAATTGGGCTATCGCCCTCTGAGTCGCCCACCTAAAAGTCATTTTCCTATAACCTTAAAACTCTTTTTTTGATAAAAAAAAAAAAAAACTCAACCATAACAAACCAAAACCACAAAAGAACCCAAGTTGGTTCACAAGCTATTGTTCATAGTTTCAAAACACAACACTAAAAACAATCTCTTCCATTGCTCTATCAAATCCTAATCAGCTCTAACCCTATGCCCATGATAAGACCTTTCTCTAACACCCAAAACCCAAAAGTAACTATTGTCCAGAACTTCTGACATCATTTTTCCTTGAATTTCCTATGACCAAACACCTTCAAAAACTAGTCAACATCAATCCCTTCCCTTCCATAAGGCCAACAACCTTTGACCACTTATTAGAACCCTAAAACTACAAGTTTTCCATAACCTAATCCCACCAATTATTTACTTATACACAGGAATATTCCTAGTTTCAAGAGATGCCCTCATCTGTTTGGTATCATAACTTATAGGTGGCTTTTTTTTGTCACCCTTGTCCTACATCAATGTTACCGGGATTAGGGCTTTAGTAAAAAGAATCCTTCCCTTCAAACCTTGTACCTTGTTTTGCACTGGAAAATTAAAAGAAAAAAACTAGAGGAAAAGAAAAGAAAAGTACTAGATACAGCAACTTTTTTTGCATCTACCAAAGGAAGCACTTAGTTACATATGATCGGCAACAAGAGCTAAATTAGATGAACCTATAAATGCAACATCTTTTCAACAGTACATATCTGCAAGTCTGGGCCTAAACAACTAGTTTATAGGTCATACATTTAAATGAAAATGAATATAAGTATTTTTTTTTATCAGTTAATGAGAATGCCATTGAAAGGAGCCCAAACCCAGATATACAAAAAAAGGGGACCAGCTACAACAATTAAGGCCTAAAATCCCCAAAAAAATCTATAAAAGTATCTAGATACATTGGGAATTCTTCTCTAATCCAAAAGAAAAGCATCCTCAAAAAGCTATCCTTAATGTGCCATGTCAGGGATTCTACCCCCTACAAAATCCTAGGATTCCTTTCCTTCCATATACACCAAGCCAAGCAAAGGGGGACCATCTTCCTTACACAGCTCAAATCCTTCCTCATCCGCCTACATTTCCAACCCAAAAAGACATCTCTAATCGAGTCAGGCATAACCCAGCTAAACCCGAACAGCGAAAAAACCATATTCCACATGTCTCCAACCACCTTACAATGAGCCCAAAGGTGATCAGCTGTTAACTCCTCTTCTTTACACATATAGCACCTGCTCGGCAATTGAAAACCTCTTTTCTTGAGATTATCTGCTGTAAGAATTGCACCCTACG
This sequence comes from Nyssa sinensis, assembly GCA_008638375.1. Classification (NCBI taxonomy): domain Eukaryota; kingdom Viridiplantae; phylum Streptophyta; class Magnoliopsida; order Cornales; family Nyssaceae; genus Nyssa; species Nyssa sinensis. The sequence continues at coordinate 490,103 of CM018047.1, forward strand.
CAGCTGACCAGCAAAAAAATGCAACTTTCTTTGGAATTCTAGACTTCCAAATAAGTTGCCAGGGAAAAGACACATCTTTAGCCCCCACCAAGTGTCTGTAAAAAGAGCTCACAGTGAAAGCCTTCTTGCTATCAGCTTTCCATACCATTGAGTCCTCCCTTCCCATTCTTATCTTCCATCTTTCTAACATTCCCATCAATTCCACCACCTCAGCTAGTTCCCAAACATAAAAAAAATTAATATAAGTATATAAATCCTTTTTCTTTTGACAAGTAGATTAAAATTCAATAAAGCATGGCAAAAGGGTGCACCCCAAATAATATACATAAATTTTTAAAAAAATTAACCTTGGTCTGACATGAAAGGTAACTTTCTCCCCAACCACCAGAAACTAGCTGCTTGGACAATAGAAAATCACAAGCCTTACGGATGCTAGAGCAATTACGGAAGTTCCTTCCAGCAGCCACCAACCCTTTTACCCCAAACCATGTGCCGTAGGTGAAGCAAACTCCCCAAGAGCCGTACCTAATAAGAAAGTTTAGATATTGGGTTATATTCTAATTGTAAATCATAAAGATTTTACAGGAAGTTAACTGGGGTGGGGGGAGAGTGTATAGCCACTTGACAAGTGTTTAACATTTGATCAATAAAAGCTGAAAAATTGACACACCAGAGAGGAGAGCAACCAGACAGAGTAGATATATAAACAATTTCACTTCATCCTCCAGATTAGTATAGAAAAGGAGAAATTAACAAGAAAACAAACCATGAGCCGTCTGATGCTTGCATCTTTTCAATGGACTTAGCAGCTCTTTCAATACAACGTTCTACCTCTTCTCTCCGATGTCCAGGGTATAGTTTCTTAAATGATGTCAAAGCTTGAATTGCGGCTGAGGTACATTCCACATATCTATATAGTCATTATTGTTGGTAATTAGCCATAAAGTTTCATAAACAATGGAAAATGCCAAATAATTACAATAAAGGAACAGATATCTTACGGGTAATCAATAACAATGTCGCCAAAAGTTTCAGCAGGGTTGATTAGCTGAGAATAGAAAAATAAAATTGAAGAAGAAAAAGAAGTAAATTATGTTTCTGTAATCCAAAAGGTAGTTAAAACAGAACAGATTTGAATCATAATGTATTCTATAATAACTGGCCAGAGCAGAAACCTAAGAAGCACGGATACAGACACGGGACAAGGATACGACACGACACGACACGGACACGCAGACACGTTATTTCTCAAAAATATAGGATACGGGCACGTCAGGAACACGTTGAATATATATGAATTTTTATATTTTTTATATGACCATATAATAAAGACCTAATGTTATTACAATTAAAATTGGTATAAAAACACACAAATCACAAAAATATTATTAAGATATTAAAATAACAAACCATTAAATAAAAATTAAAGAACAACTTCATTTAATCATCAACATCCATGATTTAAGTATCTGACACGTGTCCGGGAAGTGTCCGAGAGTGTCGGTGTCCGACACGAACACGTGAGCCAAAATAGTATCCGTGCTTCATAGGTAGAAACCATCAGATATTTATAGCACTTTCAAATTTACAAATAACTTCCTGATCATGATATGTCTTTGACATTTACTGCTACCACAAATCTCCCCCCACCCAAAAAAAAAAAATGGTATGTAATTATGTATACCATGCATGAGCTATAGAACTGTTACAAAAGTCAAAGTATCGACAACTCCAGAAAGAGATAAATAACTAGGATTCATGGTTAAAACCTTATGGGAAACTGTTACGCAAAACAACCCACAAACATATGAAAATTTCTACAAGAACAGCAAAAAGAAAAGAAAAGAAAAGTGATATTTAAAAATAATTTAAAGAATTAAATCGGTCTAAAATATATGGTCTAAACATTTCTAGAAAGGATTTAAAAATATATATATATAAAAAAAAAAAAAGATCTTGCAAGATAGAATTCAGTCATTCAAGAATTTCATTAGTGATCCCATACATGTCAGTCTCATATCAATAACGGCTACTACCCAATATTGGTCACACCAATGTGGGATGTTGGTAGGCAAAGCGCATAGATACGGAGACGGATATGTAGACATGTCATTTCTCAAAAAAAATTGGACATGAATACATCACAGACACGTTGAATATATATAAATTTTTTATATGACCATATAATAAAAACTTAACGTTATTTCAATTAAATTTGGTATAAAAACACACAAATCACAAAATTATTATTAAGATATTAAAATAACAAAGTCATTAAATACAAATTAAAAAACTTCTTCATTTCTCATCAATATCCATGATTCACGTTCCAAAATAAATAAGTATTAAATAGAAAACATATATATATATATATGTATATATAACCAAAAAAAGAACTCTCAAATGTTTCCAAAACATGTTCATAACATGTCTGGAATTCAAAAGAAAAAAAAAGGAAAGAATTTGGCCACTCTTTTTTTGAGTGTCCAACTTATGTCCACGAAGTGTCCGAGAGTATCGGTGTCCGACACCGACACGAGCCAAAATAGAGTGTCCGTACTTCATAGTTGCTAGGGGTTGGACTTGGTAAAACTTAACATTTCACAAGTATTTGCACAACGTGTTTATCTTCATACTCAAGCCCCTTTTTGCAGGCCAGCAAAACCAGCTTTTATCATTCTCAGTTCAATCAAGAAAAGAATTGGAGTTTTTATGATTTATCAGTTCTCAGGTCAATCAACAAGACAGTTGGATCTTTGAGGTTTAATAAAAGAGGAAGCCCGGGGGAGCTCTAATCTTAGAATTGGGGGAAAGAGTGTATAGAAAGAACCCCAAAGGATGCTGTTAACCAGCATTTTCTCCATGAGATGGATGTAACATTTTAGAGGAATTATCAAATTGGAAGCCCCTTCAACAAATAAGAGAACTTTTCAAGAACCCTATTGCTGCCCTGTTGTTAAACAAAAAGGGCTAAAGAGGGTTAATACATTAATATGAAAATCCGTTCGGTTTCAGTAACCACTTTCCAATCATATGAGTTGACGATCAGATTGCTCTGTCAATGAACATCACTAAAAGAAAGTTGTTTTCTTCTAGAAATGGTTTGATGCTATCTTATAACCATACTAGGATGAGTGCAGGACAACTAATTGTCTAGCCCAGTCAAGTTTCTAGAACACTGTAAATAGCTAGTTCATTCTTTATTCAAATGAATCACATGAGCCAGTTCTACATACATTCATGGACCTCAAGGTCCCCCACATATAGAAAGTTTTATGGCACTCACTGAGAAAGACTGGGAATATGTCATCATCTTGGGTTCAGAAACATAAGGCTTATATTTCTATAGTGCTGTATTCCATGATATGATTACTATGTCGTAACAAAAAGCAACAGAATTTTAATTTAGCCATTAGAGAGTAAAGAAGTATAATGAACAAACCTCTTTGGGAAAAATGATAGCTACTACAGGAGATTTAAAAGAAAAATTAGTTCAAACCCAAAAGAGTAGTAAGAAGGTGGTGGATTGGCATGGCATAGGTGATTTTACTATCAGGGTAGAGATTCTTGGGGTTCATAATAGCAAAATTACTGCCCATGGTTATTAATTTTCTTTTTTTGATTAGTAATAATTTCATTAAAGGCATCAAGGAGGTGCACCCATTTACAAAAAGACTATACAAAGCATTACTAATTTCCCACGCTCATGGAATACAAAAAAGAGGAGACAGAATCTATGGATAAAGAAGAACCCCCCAATAACCAAAAATAAAGGGGATTCAACACCAATGCTTTCACAGAACACCTTCAAAAACTCTATTGTTCATCTCCCTCCAAATAATCCACCATATGCAAGTGGAGTCATTCGTAAAATTTTCCCCATTCTCCTTCCCAAAAATCTGCCTCCATGAATGAAGTAAATCCATCGTGGACCATGGCATTACCCAAGCAAATCCCTAAAGACCCAGCAAAAGGGGCCGAATAGTCCAAGTGAAGGAGCAATGGATGAGAAGATGATCAAACATCTCCTCATCACATTTGCAAAACACCAATTCACCACCAGTTGACCTCTCCTTCCAAAGATTGTTCATGGTCAAGATTTCCCCCAAGACGCCACCCACGCAAAAAAGGCCACCTCCCATTTCCTGTCCACTCCTTTTTATTTCTTAAGATGTTATTGGCAATGGTTTCGTTGGTGAGGAAAAAATGGGGGAGAAATTCCAGTCATTATCCTACACTCAGATTGAGGGAAAGTCATTCAAAATTTAAGATGTTGGAGATAAAAAAAAGTAGTGTTCATTCAGACCATGAAGTGTGGTCAAAATGTGGTTCGAAAACTCTGGTACGCTAAAGAGGAGTTGGAGTGTCTCTGTGTGATCCTTGAAGAAGCTTCCAGGGGTGAGAAATTGAAGTTTCTTTCAAACTCTTGAAGGCAGGTGGAGAAGCCTTCTAGCGTGGTGTTGTTCGAATCTTGGTGGAGAATACGTGAAGGCGAAAGAGGTATCCAGTGAGATTCGTGGGAATATATTCATACCGGAAGTGAATAGAGGGCAGTGGCGTTTGGAAGGACCTTGAAGTCGATTATACTTTTTGCAACAATCTATGGGAGTATTTGATGTCTTTGGTTGGTAGAGTGGGGCTCCTAAGCTCTCAGGTCCCCGATGAAGTGAAAGTGCAGATATGGGTGGACAGGAAATGGGAGATGGCAGCCGGAGTTAGGGTTTTGGGTATGCATGGTGCTTTATTTATGTTTGAATTGCCATCAGAGAAGGAGGCTACCAGAATACTGGAAAAGAAAGATTAGACTCTTGAGGGGGAACCAATGTTTTTGGGTTAATGGAATCCTGCAAGATGTTGTCACAGATCGAACCTGGAAGCTCAAGAGATCTGGATAAGGTTTATGGGACTGCCAGCATTTTTGCGGAGTTTTAATGTTTTCGAAACATTGTTGTGGATTTTTAATGTTTTCAAAACATTGGGGCGATAGATGTGGGGGTTTTGTGGGGATTGACTAAGCTATGCAAGGAAGGTTTCATCTCCGGTGGGCTCGATTCTTGGTTCGTTCATCTATTGCAGTCATTCTGGCATTGATAAAGATGAAGGTGGAATCATGGGGGTTCGAAATTCTGGTGTTGGAAGAATCAGGCCATGTTTCTCAACGGTTAATCGAAACCAGCTAGGGTTACAGGGTCAACCAGAGCTGAAGGTGCTTTGGAGAGGGCGATGTAGATGCATGCGCTGCTAGGTGGTATCTTGTGATGCCTCACATCTTATCTTATCATATAAGGTTCAGCATTCAAATTTTAAAAATAGTAGGAATGCATGGGTGACAGGTTAGAGGGGCACTTGGCATAATGGGCTCAATTCCAGAAAGAAGGCCTGATATTAGAGACGGGAGGCCAAAACAAGAAGTTGCGCCAGAGGGTATTAAAAGATGGGCTGAGGGATCGGAGGTAGGCCCAAATCAATTCCTGTTAATGGGCCAAATAAGGAGAAGTTGAAATTCAAAGGTGTGAAGTGGGCTGAGCCCAATCAATCAACGGCATAGCAGACCCAGGCTATTATGATCTCATTACAAACTATGTGACAGACAAGTCCAATGGAGAGGAAGAACAGCCCAACAAAAGCCCACTTCAAAAAAGGTATGCCCAATCTTGTTTTAAGCCTGTTTTGCTATCAGAGGGGCTGGGTGATAGAGATGGGGGTGCAGTTATGACAGATTTGTATAATTCTTCTTCATCACAAAATGATAATGCAAGGGCTTTTGAAGGTGGAGTCTGGAGTTGAGAAGGGAGAGACCCTCAATGATTGATGGATGCGGGAGAGTCGAGCAACATGGCAGCAGAGAGACGAGAGAGAATTGCTCCAGATTCTAAAATCAGTCAGGAGTTCCAGGGGGTACGGAAACAGAGGGTAACTTGGCCTTGCTCAAGGGATTCTGAGGGGGATAGGAGGACAGAAGCATGGATTGCTACTCAATAATGTAAGGATCTCTCAGAATTGATGAGCTAGAATTAGGAAAGCTGAAAAAGTTGTTGGATCGAAGCCGGCAAAGAAGGTAGAGACTCTCTTGGAAGCCAACAGTCACGGGGTTAATTTTTGCCTAGCAACAATGTCACCCCAATGATAGCGTTGCCTCTGCAACCAGCCCTCAATACGTTAGGCAGCATACACACACACACAGTACATAACACAGCACACGTTTACTGGGAAAACACTCCCAAACCTTTATATTGACATCAATCAGATTACAAAGGAATCCTAATCCAACCAAAGGCTCTCTGCCTCCATTGCAGAACCTTGGTGTGTTTAAATACACAGAGGATGGCGGTTGACACCCCCACCCGCCCAAAGGTTTGCTAGACTAATTTACCTGCGCCACCTAAGGGCATGGCAGTTATTAACAACTACTCATGCCTTGCTGCCACGCCCACAAAGCTGCCACCTATATGGAGCAATTGAAACTGAAGCAGACCACTACCTTTATGGAGGAGAATGGCCTGTCACTTTCTTGTAATTGTTGTGCCAGCACATTGTACTCACATATGTTATATATACACACGTCTGATGTGCACAAAGCTAACCCATCTTTGTCCACACGTCCAACAGCCACAAACAGAACAAACCACCCACGTTCATGGTGGGCTGCACCCATGCCATGCATTCAACTGCTTGCATGCTGGGGTGCACCCATGCCATGCTGTCAAGTCATGTGTCTCACATATCCCATGACACTCATTTAGTCAACCTTCAACTGTCATAGTCATTCCCATGTTGCCAATGTAATTCAGCCACTAAGTCATACCGAATCCAGCCATAATGCCACCAAGCTATGCCTTAGCTCCACCCCAATCCAAGTAGCCAACACCGAAGGGTCCATAGGGCTTGGGCAAGCCATGCCGTGCCAAGGCTTGCCTAGGCACGCTACTGTCATGCCTTGAGGTGGTGGGGAGGAAGACCTCCCTATATATGTCTTAGGAACAATTGCCGGTCCGACGAGAGTAGATACAATCCCTTGCAACACAACTCAGTGGGGGAGACCAACCCTCCCCCCCCGGCAATATATATGCTGAAGTACAATTCCTTAGCCTAACAGGAACAACCATAATCTTTTGCATAAGGTCATCAGCCACGTTGCTTGCCTGGCTTGGATCATGACTTGGTGCAAGGTGCCACCAAGTATGTCCATGACAACTAAGCTTACTTAGGGTCTGACACCAGGCACTGCAACAGTGGGCAGGAACCAGTCTTCTATACACCTCTGGCTATGATAGGCCTTGAAGAAAGTCAACTCCATATCTGTATGCCAGAACTAGGGAGGAGCTGTTGGCAGTTCATCCAAGTCTAGTTGGCGGAATTAAGGGAGACAACAAGTTATTGGGAGTATCATGCTAAGGATACAAGGACCAACTTATGCAACTTTTTTAGGAGATAGAAAGCAATGGAAGGCAGATGCTGAGACAGGACACATGAGAGGAGGGAAGCAAATTGGCAAGAAAATTGATAAGGGAGCTGAAAAATCTAAAATCATCCATGGACTATTATTGTTGGGTTGGGGGCATGGCGAGGCAGGGGGAAAGGTATTCCTGTATTTGACTGATAAATGAATTTTAAGCTTTTATCTTGGAATGTGAGTGTTAGGACTATGAGTCTATATTGTGTTGGCTAATCCGTGTTGACAAAACTATGGGTTGTAATGTGACCAAGTTAGGGCTGCAAGTCAGGTGGGGTGGGCTCGGGTTAAGGTTTGTCCAAGCCCAGCCTACACTCTAAAAATATTTGCCCAGGCCTGTCCCAAGCCCAAGTTTAAACCCGAAAAACCCAACCCAAGTGCAAAGTCGGGCCTACTCAGGTTACCCGAAGACGGACAAAGTTACTAGAACTGTCTACAACCTTTTTTTTAGAAAACATTTGAACTAATTTCTTGGACAGCCATTGTACAACATACAACAAGCCAACCAATATATGACATTTGTTGGGAAGGGAAAGGGGGTTTTATAGAAAGAGAAAAAAAAAAAAAGAAGCTTGGTCTTTTAACTTTCCTCGATGTGAGACGTCAAATTGAGATTTTGCATACAGCTGAAACGAAGAAATTGTCTCAGAAGGAACAATAAAAGAAAACAACGACAGGGTTTCGGATTCACGCATCAAGATCCCCATGGACTCTTCTTCTTCCACTATTCCAAGTCAAGATTTTGTTTCAAAGATCATCCAGAAATAGCGGTGGAGACTACACAACGACCACTGACTTGACACAAAAAAAGAAATTACATGTGGCCATTGATTTGGTACAGATTAGCAGTGGGAAAGAGGTAGATGGCTGAAAACTTAAATCTATATGTATATATACACAAATATATATATATATGTATATGTATATGTTTATACATCTAATATATATATATATATATATATGTTTATAGATCTAATATAGCTATACATTGAGAGATAAAAGATTAAAGGCATTGAAAGATATATCTTGCAATAAATAGAGTTGCAGATGCATTAATGGAATCCAAAAGTACAACAATGGAGAAGATGCCAGAAAAACTCCTAAGCAAGAATCTGCTCGGTAGAACCAAAGTTCATGAGTGGATTTGACCGTGGAAAATTAGTTCTGTTCCAATATATATATTCAAAGGGAGATTCTGCTGGGAGCCTCACAATTCATGCTGATCCTGAGGAGTAAAGAAGCTTCAAGTTCTTTCCTGAGGAAGGTGATTTCAGTTCTCATGGAAATTCTATCGGCATTCTCTTCTGTCCAATTTCAGTTCTCATGGATTTTGTGGTTGTTAAATTTGTAAGGAATTGAGTATATATATTTGGGCTTAATGTATTGTGCAACCAAAGACGACTTGACAATTTCAGTTCTAATACCTTAACCTATCCCACATCGGTAGCTAACTGTAAATTAGGCTACTTTATATATTCTAACACTACATTGCATATTGCAAACAAAAAACAGCTGACGTCGGGCTCAGGTTGTTTTAGGCTTTAAGTCCTTCAACCTAGGCTTGGCCCAAGTAAAGGTTGGGCTTGAATATTTCAGCCCAGGCCCGTCCCAAATAAATATTTTAGTCCAAGCCCACAAAAATTCGGGCTGGGCTCAGTTTGGCCCACCCGAGTTGCAATCCTAGTCCAAGTCCATGCGAGTCAGTGTTTTCAAGCCTTGTCTGATTCAAGCATCAAAGCGATAGAGCGATAGTGTTATATCTTCCCGATTCTACAGTGTTGGGTTCGTAATGGTAAGCATTAGGTAAAGGACCGGATACATTGCACACATACACTCCATGCATTAAAAATGTTTGTTTGGCGAATTTGATTTGTAATGTGACCCAATATTTTTAAGAGAAAAATGTTTGATATATAATCTGGAGTCGAATACAATTCAAATAGGCCTTGGCATTCAAATAGAGCTAGTCTTGTGTGAACGAGCCTTGGATTCATTTGAGCGACACTGACAGAGAGCTCTAGTTTGAGCTCGTTTGAGTTTTCGTTCGAACCATAATTCTGTAAGCTAGTCCGTTTGAATTCTCATTCAAACCAGCCCTGTGTTGTGCAGTTTCTAATCTGATTTAAATTGTGTTTTTTTGCAACTAAACCCACACTATATAAGGATTTTGATACAAGAACGTGAGAGACTTTTTGGCTACTACAAAAACATATCAAAATACTTTTCCAAAGAGTTTTCTTCATCATCATATTGGATCCATAGATCAAATCCCATGATCAAGAACTCAACAACTTCATCAACAACATCATCTAGGAGTACAAATCGTTGAGGAGTCAAGATCGTACAATTGGAGGAGTCCAGGATTGCATGGAATTTCACAGCTGTGATTGGGTGAACCGTTCAAAGATTCGAAGCGATGGAGATTACAAAGAACTCTTGAGGATTCGAGTTTGAGGAGAATCACACCATTGAACGTATACAGTCATTGTATCAAATAGCATCTGTATTCATCTAAGTTCTTCATAGTGGACTGTGCGCACATCTGGGTAAGCGCCCCAATGTTTTATCCGTAGAGCAGATTTCGTCTATAGAGTTTCCTTGTAAATATCGTTGTGTCAATATCTTTACAGCTTTATTATTACATTATCACTAATTGCGATTGCACAAACGGTAACCTTTAATCCACACATAATCATAGAGGAAACTCAATCATTCCAAAGCAAATTAAAATTGGTCAAGATAATTTAAATTTTCAATATAGACCTATTCACCACCCCCCCCCCCCCCCCGAGCTCCAGGTCTATTCATATACATCTAGATATAGATAGGGCCACCTCAGTGAGGGGTGTAAATGTCAATTACCAAGATAAACAATCAAAGGTACTCGGAAATCTATGGGAATGGAGGTCAGCCATTGTCTGCCTTCAAGAAACCAAGGTGAAGGATGTTTCCGATAGTCTGGTTAGAAGTTTATGGGGCTGCAGGTGGATAAAATGGAAGAGTTTCGGTGCAAGGGGCACTGCTAGGGGCATTCTGATCATGTGGGACTTGCAGGCAGTGACTCCCATTTAGTTTTTTTGTCAGTTCAAGCATGCCGATTAAGCAGGGGTTTACGGGCCTGCAAATGACTCTGAAAGGGAGGGTCCGTGGGAGGAGTTACAGCATGTGAGGAACCCATGGTGTATTGGAGGGGACTTCAATGTGGAGACATCCCCCTCATTAGAGAAGATAGGTGGTAGAAGATTGACAACATGAAAAAAAAAATTCAGACATAATCAAATTTATGGAGTTGGTGGGCGGGATGAACCAACAATGCCTAGATTGGATTGGTTTCTTCTCTTGACTTCATTTTTTTTTCTTTTCTTTTTTTTCTTTTTTTCTTTTTTTTTTTGGGGGGGGGGGGGGGGGGGGTTTGAAGAGGGTAAAAGTTCATTCTGGTTGAAAATTTGTGGCTGAGAGAACCTGAATTCAAGGAGTTGGTCAAAGGTTGGTGGAAAAATTACCAAGTAAATGGCACGCTGGGATTTATGTTGGCTATGAAGCTGAAACTACTTAAAAGGGACTTGAAGAAGTGGAACAAAGAGGTTTTTGGGAACTTAAAAGTGAAGAAAACAAGGATCCTTCAAACCTTTAGAACTTGGATGAGAGAGAAGCACCCTCTTTCCGAAGAAGAGAGGGCCCATAGAGATGGGTTGAAGCAGTTTGACTCTATCTTATTTTGTGGCCCAGAGGAGTCCCAACTTAGATTCTGCTTCTTATCTTTGAAGCAGCTTTGGATTTAAGAGTTAATCTTAGTAAAAGTGAGCTTTTCCCGATACCCCACGTGTAGGATATCGATTGTTTGGCTTGAAAATTCGGGTGCAAAGTGGGTTTTTTTTCCTTTGGTTTACTTGGGAATGCCTTTACAAGCTTCCTCAAGTGCGTTAGCAATGTGGGATCCGATGGTGGACAAATTTCAAAGGCGATTGGCAGGTTGGAAAAAGAACTATCATTCCAAAGCAGGAAAGCTGACCTGGATCAAAAGCACTTAGTGAGCCTTCCTACCTATTATAGGTCGCTTTTCTTGATGTTGGCATCAGTTGAGAGGAGGTTGGACAAAACTGCAAAGGGACTTTCTATGGGAAGGGAAGGAGGGGGAAAGGAAGTTTCAGTTGGTTGCTTGGGACAAAATTAAAACTCAGATAGAAGGAGGGGGTTCAGGGGTCAAGAGCTAAGGGTATTCAATAAATCTCTATTGGGTAAATGATTGTAGAGATTTGCAGGAGCACGAGGCTAGTTAGAAACAAGTGATTGTAGCTAATTATGGTTGTGAATTGGATGGCTAGTATTCAAAAATGATGGATGGGCCTTATTAGATTGGTCTTTCGGAGACACGTAGGAGTTTTTTCATCATATACGTTTTGAATTGGTGATGGCTCAAAAGTGAGACTTTGGTTGGATGCATGGAGCGGCGATACTCCTTTGAAGGACATTGTTAAACCACCAAACTCATCTAAAAACTTAAGCTATTAAAGAATGAGCCAACAATTTATATCAAGCTCTTAATACTCCCCCCCACTTGCGACCCCAGAATCGCACATGGAGAGATAAACAAACCACAAACAAAATATAGAACATAGTGCAACTTTGCACAAACAAACACAACGGGGAAATAAATGAAAATGGAGAGACTTGAACCCAAAGCCTCTCATAACTAAGGCTTTAGGCTGTGATACCATGTTAAACCACCAAATTCATCGAAAAGCTTAAAGTATTAGAAAATGGGCCAACAATGTATATCAAGCTCTTAGCAAACGTATTTCCCCGCTTATTCAAGATTTCAATTGATTCAATGCAATGGTGGCATATTTTTTTTCCTTCTTTAGTAGCTGTGCGGTTAAGGCTCCTCATTTTAGGAAAAACTTCTATGATTGGGAATTGGATAAGGTGATCCAATTCATCAATCTTCTTTAGAAGTTTTAAGCCTAAAGTAGGAGTGGCTAATTCTAGTTTTTGGGTTGGGGACAAGAGTAAGTGCTTCTCGGTGCATTCTAATTACGAGAAGTTGGCTAACAAAGGAGTTCATCATTTTCCTTGGAAGATCATTTGGTGCTCTAGAGCCCTGAGGAAGGTAGCTTTTTTTGTGTGTTGGTGGCTTGGGAAGTGATTTTTACTATGGACAACATTGGAAGGAGAGGTTTTAGGTTGGCTAATAGATGTCATATGTGCAAAGAAGAGGAGGAGAACATTTCCCTCCTATTCCTCAATTGTCCGTTTGGTAGAGATGTTTGGAGTCTTTTGTTTGTGTTGTTCAGGTGCTTTTGGGTCATGTCAGCTTCAGTGATAGACTATCTTCATGGTTGGTTTCGTGGTTGTGATACGAGAATGGTGAGGAAGGTGTGGAGACTTGCTCCACTTTGGTCTTTTTTGGTGCTTATGGAGAGAGAGAATAAAAGGATTTTCAAAGGGAAAGAAGATTCCTTTTATAGTTTTAAGGATAGTTACTTGAAAATGTTACAGGGTACAAGATTCATACCCTTCTTTCGTAAATTTGAGAGAGACATTGCTTTTGTAAGTCCCCTCCTTCTTGTACATGGGTTCACCCTCCTCGGGTGGCTTTTTAACACAATCATACTTATCTTAAAAAATAAATAAATGAATAAAAAGGTAGTGAGCGCATTTGAAACTTTAAAGGGTGAACAAATCATTGGAAGAATTTAGTTCCTTTTCCTTGTGCCAATTGATGTCTTCTAATTAAAATAAGAAATAGAATAGCTAAAACCCACATACAGTGTTCATTTTATGAGTATCATTCTTTTTAACTGTCAAGTTAATTGGATGTGATAAGGTTTTACTACCAACATGGTTCTGTAGACAGCGCAAGATAGCATTAATGAACTTGTTTAGGCATGCCGTTGGGTATGTAGTGTCGGTGATGCACAAGTATAAGAAAACATCAAATAAAGGTGACAGCATTACTTCAAGTAACATTAGCATCAAACCCCCTCAGATAGGAGGAAGACAGCTATAGGCTTATGACACATGTTATAACATTCAATATTGCTGGAGGAAGAAGGAAATTAAATAAATATGATGACACTGGCTGCATAATAAACTTTCAACCAAGATACACAATTAATAAAGTGCAGAAATAATTCACAGAGGCTACCTCCAACCAACTGTAGGATCTAGTGAGTTCGTATGTTGCAAAACCACCATCAGGATTCTGCAGAATACCAAAAAAAAGGGATTATCAGAGATTCAGAAAAATCCACCTTTGGAACCACTGAGGCTAACAAGAAACTTCAATAACAAAATGGAAGTGGTGAGGCAAAGAAGCAATAGTTGCAAATTAGTTAGTTTAGCTAAAGCATAATGCAATTAACAGTAGGCATGCAATATTACCATAAAGGGGGTTGGCAAATGCAACTAGAGTGCTCCCTCTGGTATCATCTATACTACCACATTCTCTCTTTCTCCCTCCCTTCCAAACCTTACTTATTTCTCATCCCCAAATTTTCATGGGCAGAGGTTTCAACATTATCTAAGTTCATGTGTCTTTTTATAATCCGTTTCTCATCAGAATAATATTTGTAATAAGACTGTTTTAATAAGGAAGGGCAAAACATGATCTTAACAATTTTTTTGATAAGTTTAAAAAAAAAAATTGTTTATATAAATCTTGGCAACTCTAAGAAGGAAGGGCACATGCTCCTGACATTCACATATACTAAGTTACTAACATTGTACATAGAGAGTAAAATTATGGTCTGTTCATTCACAAAGATAAAGCTTATGAATACTGCTAGTGTTTTCTTCCCTCTCTTCTTTCTATGCCCCGTTGGTTCTTGAAACAAGGAAAGAAATGAAAACAACAAAGAATTTAATTTCCTTATTTGGTTCATAAGAAAGTGGATAGGAAAAGAAAATATCATGCAAATATAAAGGGATTTCAATTCCTTATTTACTTTGTTATGGCAGCTACTAAGGTTTTGGGATTAGGGGTGTTTTTTGAAATCCTATTGTTTTATATTTTCTTTTCTCTTCATCTTTCTGCCAAAAACCAAACAAAAACAATTGCTTGCATATTTTTCTTTGCCTCTTATTTGCCCAAAACCAACCAAACAAGGTGAAATATTTTCTTTTTACCTCCTTCCTTTTCTTTTTCTTTTTCCTTTTCCTTTCCCCTTTCCTTTCATTGTTTTTGAGAACCAAATAGAGCAATAGTGTACCAAAACATGAAAAATTTTACAAAGATTGCATAGTACCAGAATTCTTTTCCAAACAAACCAAACTGCTACTATTTCAGTCTTTTAGTTTTCTAATCCCCTTTTGTTTCAATGGCTGTCTCAATCAAAAAGAAACGAAATGTTGTTCCTTGAATAGAGGATCTAAAAGATGTTGTTTTCTTGCAAATAGGATTAGCACAATTTTCATTTCTTTTTAATTGATTTTCACAGTAACACCTTTAACCATCATTTTTCTTAATGGAATGAAAAGCCTTTAAACTCTATCAGCTGTCAGCCTTCCCACATTATGTCTACACAATTAGCAATACTTTCTAAACCACCAAACATCATTCTCTGCCGAAAGGACATAATAACGGAACTAAAAACTCTCAACACAAGCATCCAGAATAAGGGCCAACTTATTGGATAAGGATTCTTTTTTTTTTCCTATGGGAATAGCATGATTATAAGATTCCAAAACTGTTCAAATGTTTAGAATTCTGTGAAAGATGTATATTACTACTTCCTAAAATGAAAAACTTAAATTTGTCAACAAAAAAAAAAGATGAAAAACTTAAGCCATTGGTTTCAAAAAAAAAAAAGAAAATGAATTACCTGTAATGAAAGAATAACATTTAAAGCATCATATAACCGCTTTGCATCTAATGGCTCACCAACAATTTCTGATGGCAATTTTGATAACAAAAGAACAGCCTGAAAAAGAAATGATATATAAGTAACAAGATTGAAGAGAGGCAATTGAAATATTTTGATTTTGGTCAATTATTACTTTCAATCCTTCTGCTGTGCAGTCTGAAATGGGCCATCCATGGTCTGTAGTTGAGAACGGCCAAGCACCTTTTGAAATGTGGCGATACCAGAAATCAAGATTCCCTGGGCAATCATCTAATACCTTTGCAACAAAAAGAAGGAAGTAAAAAGAAATAGCAACTAAGAAAAAACGTAGAAGTGAAGCAATTAAATTATTAAGATACTAAAACATGTGAGATGACAATAAATCACAAAAAAAAAAAAAAAAGAATCACCTGTGAGTTTTTTATGTACATATGTGCTTTTCTTAAAGTTGGACCATACTCTTCAGCAAGGTTTGTCGAGAAAATTGCTTGAACAGCAAAAGCAGTGTCCCATAATTGACTTCCATTATAACCCTGCAATTGATTCACTGTGTCTGCTATAGATGGTAATAAAATTTCCAATATGCACCACTACAGTAAACTACATAAGTGCAGCTAGAAGCTATTAACCCTTCCAACAGTTTAAACTTAACCAGAGTTATACTTTTGCATTGATCATGTCAAACAGATATGTACGAGTCAACCCTAAAAGAATAATTGAAGATGGTATAGCATTATTTATAGACCTGCATTTTCATGCCATCTTCAGCAAGCCACAGAAAATCAGATATTCTTGGAAGATGCAACTTGAAAGCCTCAGAGTTTGGATCTTCTATCCAACAGCAAAGCATATTCAACACCTGACAATAAAAGTTCAGTTTAGAAAAGAAAGTGAAGAAGAGACTAAATAAGGTGAGCAGGCTAAATCTTGGTTTTTTCCAGTTTAGAAGCAACGACTAAAGAAAACCCAAAAGAAAAAAAAAAAGTGAAATAGTTACTGATTAATCATGAAGGATTCTTTGGCAAAGACGAGAAAAAATGGCAATGAAAAATCATCAAGAAAAATTCCGGAAACATCTGAACACACTGAAGGAATTAAAGAATCAGACAGGTTAATATCATAAAATGTCAGCACAACTGAGTTATCTGCAACCATTGTTTCTTCACAGTAAATAGTCCAGTAGAGGCAACCTCAACAATATTCAAGGCGTTTCACAGACAAAAATTTCAACACAGTAACCCTCCACTTGGTTCAAGATGTCTTTTTTTTATAGGTAAATCACACACACACTTTTCCCCTTAGGGGACTTGAAACCTCAACTTTCCATATGGGAAGGTGGAGGAGATACCAGGCAAGATTTGAAGAGAGAAAAGGAAAAGAAACAGAAAATTTGATTTTCTTATTTCTTTTCTTAGTCAAATAGAGTCCGACCACACACACATATACATATATATATATATATATATATATATATATATTTATAATCAAATTTTCTTTTCCTGTCCCTTACTAGTTTTATTTAAGAGGGGAAAAAAAACCATTTTCTTTTTCTTTTCCCCTTTCCCTCACCAAGTCCACAAACCAAACAAAACCTAAAAAAATACCATTGAGCTCCTTTAAATGCATACCTTGTTCACAGGCCCTATGCATATATAACGAGTATTCTCATCTTCATAATGTATGTGCTCCATCACGGTGTGGAGAGCCTTGTCTCTCAATCTTTTCCCAGGCCAATGCATTAGAATAGGTTCCAAAAGCTTGTCAAGAGATGCCCATAGTACATCCTGTACGAGAGGGTGCGGGTAATACAGATCTTCCTGAAAGAAATTAATAAATCCTCCTCACATCATAGGTAGGAAGAAGTTAAAACAAAAGAACAAACACTAAGGAGAGACTGTGTTTCGCTTCTGCTTATTATGAGGCTTTCCCTTCGATCTATTAAAATTTGAAGGGGTAGTCAACAAGTTAGCTCTGTTAAAAATTACAGAGCTCCAGTTTTTAGGAAACCAATAACATTTGTTTACATTCAAAATCATCAAGCAAACAAAAATCCATTAACATCATTGGCTTATATAACCATGAAAGAATGAACATATTGTAAGGAATAAATATAGAAGTTCTATTATGTAGAGGCAACGCCAAAATCACTCAAATAATTATCAGCATTTTGACACAATGTAAGAATTTTGTTCTGCACTTCAAAGAAAAGTTCTGTACAATGTGAGGGAGAAACCCCAAGCTGTAAAACTACCATAGTACCATGCATCAGGATCATGGTAGTATGATTCAAAAATTCAGGGGCTAAATTCATAACAAATCTCACTTGTATGACCGAATGTAAGTTTTCGGTAACAAACTACCAATAAGCAATAATCATATGGGAACCAGGTAAAATATATGCCCATTAACCAAATTCGATGACCTAACTTGTTTTCAATTTTTGAGAATGAATGATAAGAAAAGGGATGTGGTTGGGGTCCACTTCTCATGGTTGACAAGAGGAGAAAAAATGGCTGTAAGCATACAAATTTCATGAAATTAAAGTGTTCTCTAGAAAGTGTTAGGAAAAATGGTCAATGTTCAAGACAATAGTTCACTTTAGAATAAGTTGTCTAAGAATGAATTTTCCATGCAAAACTAACAATAATGGCAATTGGTTATACGATACTCATATTTCAATTCCAGATGGATATGGTGGACTCCAGCTTGTTATAATTCTCAGTAAAGCCTTCATATATTACAGTAATGGGATTTCGTACTGTTACCACTTCTAGGGATTCTGGAATTCACTCCTCTCCTACTCTTTCCATTGTGACCTGAAAGTCACGTGTTCGAGTCGCGGAAACAGCCTCTCCACTTGCGGGGGTGAGGCTGCGTACATCCAACCCTCCTTAGACCCCGCAGTGGCAGAAGCCTCATGCACTGGGTTTGCCCTTAGTAAAAGCATTTCTTAGAAATCATTCTTGTAATCCATTTAATAGAGACCATGTAGAACCTAACACCATCATTTATAGAGTTTTTCCAAAATTTTCAGGAATGCCTGAGGAGCAGGTAAATATACGTGTTAAATCTTAGCTTCTCATTGGAATATATATAAATACATATATATCACTCTTACCAACCTTTGCACATAGATTACGCGCTTGATTCCAATTAACTTCGTGATAAGGGACAGTGTAGAGCTCCTTTCTCAAAGACAGAACTGTTGGTGTGATTGGACCAACAAACCTCTTCCCATATAAGTATGACATAGGCAGGTAAACCATCCGGCAGTGACACCACATCCTTCCTACAAAATTGGGGTGAAGAAGTTTCCATTTCTCAGACAGCACCATACATAACTTTTGGACATTTTAAAATGGCATGTATTTTTTTTCTTCTTTTGATCAGTATTTTAACATGGCATGTATGGAAGCAAATCACACGAGAAATTTCCAAATGACCAAGCATATCACATTAAATATATATATATATATGTATGTATGAGAACTATATTTGTTGAGGTCATTATGTTTATTAAATCTTCTGTTTCTAATACAGTGCCCCTTAGTTTCAAGAAAAACAAGAACAAGGGCAGCCAAGTGAAGAGACAGGCTGACTGGTTATTACAAAAAGCAATGCCATCTTACAAGAATATTGCTACAATGGGCATAATTCTAAAATTATTGCTTAACAACATCAGATATTAATGGACGTAATTTTTTTTGATAGCTAAAGTGTAAAGTATATTGACAGAGAGGCATTATCATTGAGCACATTTAATTTGGCTCTCCAAGCCAAGTGGTTGTGGAGGTTCTCGGTGGAGGAGGATGCGCTTTGGAGAAAGGTGATAGTGACTAATTATGGGTGTGAAGAGTTGGGATGGTTTCCTAAAGTAGTAGAGGTTGTGGTTTGTGGAGGACCATTAGCAAGGGGCGAAGAGATTTTGGCAAACTTGTTCGTATTGAGGTGGGAAAGGATATTATAAGCATGATTATGTAGCACAAAATTCATTTATTATTTTATTTTATATAATTGGGGTGAGGCAAGGCAAGGCGGGATGCCTTCACCCTAAACCCTAACGGGGTGGACATAGCTTCCCCAAACCCGTCCCATTAGGGACGCGGTATGGCGAGTTCTCAACGGGGCAGTTAAATTGCATGGTTCCTCATTGCTTGCAATGGAATATATGGAAGGAATGGAATTTGAGGATCATTGAGGTGAAAGAGCTTGTACTTGGTAGGTTTAAGGATAACTTTTTTAGGATACTTCACTTTTGGATGAAGGAAGGTCCTCCCTTACATGTATTTATTTCTGCGGGAGTTACAACTTTATTTTTTGTCATTCTCCCTTTTGTAAGTATGGATTCGCCCCATCGTGCACCTTTAATACAACTACATTTACTTATCAAAAAAATTGATAGAGTGCCCGAGGAGAGCCCACCCATATATCAATGGACATAATTTTAATAATATTGTTTTTATAACCATAAACTTTGTTCTTTTAAGTATTGATGTTTCACAGCTCTAAACCTAAATGTGCACAATACATCAAATTATGACTGCCAACCCTACTACCGTAACCATGATTCATACTTCCGTAGAATTGTCCACATCATTCTTGGATCTTAAAATATGGATGGATTAGCAATTATTGGGAAGTGTGACAAAACTCATTCTGTGTGTAAACTTAATCATATAGTTGTGAAGAAGAAGAAGAAAGAGAGAGTACACATTGTTTATTGTAGCTATCAACTTACAACCCCCCCCCCCCCCAACACACACACACAAACTCATGATGGGCCAGCAAAAAGCATCAAGAGTTTGTTAAGCAAATAGTGAAAGCGTTGAACAGCGTGAAACTTGGTAAAGAAGTCAGCCAACTACAGTCCAGAAGGAAGAAATGGTGTCAAGCTGAAGATGATGACGCACAAAATGACAATTAATCTCAATATGCTTCATACGCTCGTGGAAGACAGAATTGTGAGCGATTTGAATAGCACTCTTGTTATCACAGTACATAGGTGTAGGAGTAGATAACAAAATGCCCAAATCTGCAAGCAACCATCGTAACCAAACTATCTTTGTGGTAGTGGTAGCCATAGCACGATGCGGAGAACAACAACCCAATGAACTGAGGTAGGGGAAGAAACAATCTGGCTAACCACATGAACAACATGAGCAATATCAGGCCGTGTAACAGTAAGATACACCAAACTACCAACGACAGCACAGTATAATGTAGGTTCAGACAATGGAACCCCATCAAAAGAAGTATACCGAGTGTTGAGCTCTAACGGAGTGTCGACAGATCAAGTATCTGAAAGACAAGCATTCTGAAGAATATCATATGCATACTTAGACTGAGAGAGAAGATAGCCTTTAGGAGAATAAGCGATCTCAATACCCAAGAAATACCGAAGAGAGCCTAAATCCTTCATTTCAAATTGATGCTACAACTGTGATTTCAACAACAATATCCTAGCGGTATCATCGCCAGTAATGATCATATCATTAACATAAAGTAAAAAAATAATATGTCCTGCTGAAGTAGAACGAAGAAAAAGAGCAAAATCATGGTCACTAGCCCGGAATCCCAAGTCATAAATGACAGAAGAGAACTTGGCAAACCAAGCCCTTGGGACTTGTTTGAGACCATATAAGGCTCTTTTGAGATGACACACCTCTCCAGGATTATGAGAGAGCCCAGGAGGAGGAACATAAAAACTTCTTTAGCCAAGTCCCCATTAAGAAAGGCATTCTTTACATCCATCTGTGAAAGATGCCACTAACGAACAACTGCCACTGCTAACAATGTTCGAACGGTAGTCATTTTAGCAACAGAAGCAAATGTCTCCTCATAGTCAATGCCATACTCCTGATTGAATCCCTTGGTCACTAATCGAGCTTTGTACCTCTCGATTGAACCATCAAACTTGGTTTTAATCTTATATACCCACTTACAGCCAACTGCACGTTTACCAATTGATAAAGGCACCAACTCCCATGTGCTCGTTTTATGTAATGCAGTGAACTCTTCATGCATAGCCTGTCGCCAAAGAGGATCAAGAACAGCCTCCTTATAGGAGGTGGGTTCAGATAGAGCATGAACAGAAGCTAAAAAAGAATTAAAGGCACTGGAATAACAAGAATTAGAAAAACCTAATTGGTCAGGACACTTACAAACTCGTGTAGGATAGCAAGGAGGAGCGGGATCCACGTCTTGAGAATCTGATTGGGAGGCATGAGAGAAAGGCAAGGTATCTGTACCTACAGAAGAAATAACTGTGTTCTTGCGAGTGTAAGTATGAATAATAGGAGGACGAACAATGGAGGGATCAAAAGAAATAGGAACATCAGAAACAATTATAATGATTCTGAAGGAACAGTATCAAGAAAAGGATTAAGATAAATGAGATCAGATTTATGCAAAGTGTTGGAACTAGAGGGAATAGAAAAGAATGGAATATGTTCTAGAAAAACAACATGGTGAGAAACATACAATTTGTTGGCAACAGGATCATAACAACGATATCCTTTCTGTCCCTCACCATAACTAAGAAAGAAACACATCACGGATCGAGCAGAAAGTTTTGTACAAACAGCACAAGGAAGTAAAACAAAACAAGTACAACCAAACACATGCAAAGAGAAGTAATCAGGGGGCCTTACCACACAAACGCTCAAACGGAGAGATGTCAGAGGTAACAATGGAAGGGATGCGATTAATCAAATAAACTGCAATAAGAATCACCTCCCCCCAAAAACGACTAGGAACATTGACAGATAATAAAAGAGAACGTGCAGTCTCCATGATATGTCGATGCTTGCGCTCGGCCATACCATTCTGCTCAGGAGTTTCTACACAAGAGGATTGCTGAATGGTGCCATTAGAATGTAGTAAGTTGATAAAATCATTAGAGAAGTATTCCCTTCCTAAATCACATCTAAAACATTTAATAACAGAGGAACACTAAGTGTGGATCATAGCATGAAAAGAAGTGAAAATAGAAAAGAACTCAGATCGACATTTCATAAGAAAAACCAAACAATAACGAGTGTAGTCATTAATAAAAGAAACATAATATCTGGACCCTCCTTTAGAAGGAATAGGAGCAGGTCCCCATATGTATAAGATCAAAAGGTGCAAGAGAAAAAGTAGAACTTGTATTAAAAGGTAATGCAATGAATTTTGCTAGTTTGCATCCACTACAATCAGAAATGTCATGACAATGCAAATTACCTAAGCTACCAATTGAAACTAAAAACTGTAAACGACTACTAAAAATATGTCCAAGACAAGAATGCCATAAATAAAAATTAGACAACTTAGGACTCAAATGAAAAGAAGACAAATCTATTGTGGAAGTAGCAACATCCGGAACATGGAATTCTTTTAGCACATACAATCCTCCCTGTCTACCTGTCTACGGCCTGTCCCAATTAGCTTTTTGGAACGAGGATCTTGCACAACACAACCAGATGAAGAAAAATGAACCAAAAATCCAGAATCAGACAACTGACTAACAGAAATCAAGTTTAAAGTAAGTTGAGGAATAAAATAGACATCAGAAAGAGACAAATGAGGAGAAACAATAGATCCAATGCCAGCCAAAGACATAGAAGTGCCATTGGCAGCAAGAATCGAGACAGAGGGAGGAGAAGAAGTAGATAGAAATAAAGAAGAATCACTAGTCATATGATGGGTAGCACTTGAGTCAAAAACCCTAGTGTTGCGAGATATACCTGAAGGTCCTGAAGAGAAAGAACCTGCAGAGGAAGAAACTGAAAGGGCATTAGGCTGATGAGAAGAAAAAAGCCTCTACAACTGCTCAGCTATCAAGGAGAGTGTGGGAGCTGATGAGGACTCATCCACTGCTTGTGCAACTGCTGCAGTGTGGCGATCCTTCCCTTTATAAGGCTGTTGCTGCAATCCACGTACTACCTTATTCACCAACTTAGGACATTGTGCCTTCCAATGACCCTTCTCATGGCAGAAGCTACATTCATCAATACTAAGTCGGAATCAATGCTTATTTTGTGTGCTATTCTGAGGCTTGGGAGAAACAGGCCAATACTATCTGAGAAGGTAAAGGAAGAAGGCCCTTTTTACGAAGAGTCTTCAAGCATAACTCTTCAGCAAGGAACTCATTAACAACGGAATCAACAAAAGGAAGTGGACTACGATGAAGAATGGAACCTCGTAGTCCCTCAAAATCATCCCTAAGAGCCATCAAAAATTGAACCAATCTTTGCTCCTCTCTATATGTATGATATAGCTCATTAGTGTTGAGCCCTGTAGGCTTGGTAAGAGCTAACTGATCCCAAAACCCAGTCATAATCGAATAAAACTCCTTGTATATTCTTGTTACCCTGACGAGCAGCCCGAATCTCATGCTCCAACTAATACCGTTTATCAAAATTGGATTGTACAAACAATCTTGGATAGGTATTCCCAAATCTCCTTGGCAATATCAAATTTAGCCAAATGAACACTGATGGACTGATCAATAGAATTATTAATCCAAGTGATAATTTTTGCATTGTTAACTTCCCAATTGGTCAGTAGTTCCGTATAATTTTCTACCTTGAAATCAGACGGAATTTTCACAGCCCCAGTAATGTATACCCACATGTTCTTACCCAGCAAAAAATTTCTCATAACATATGCCCAATAGGCATAGTTATCCCCAGTGAGTCTCACACTAATAGCTTGAAGGGAATCATTGTTGCTGCTTGCCATAGCCAATTGGGATACAGAACAACCCAAAAGAAAGAGGACGAGCCAAACAGAGGCCAATGAATGCAACAAAAACTCTAGCAGCAACAAAATAGCACTGGTATAGGACTGAAAACAACAAAGAACAATAGAGAAGGTAGAAGAAGAACCAAACAAAGACTAATTGATGCAACTAAAACTCTAGCAGCAGCCAAACAGCATTGGTATAGCGCTAAAACAGCAACCAAAAAGCAGCAAACACGTCTATCAAACTAAAATATGCCCACCCGAGCTGCTCCAATTCTTTTTTTGACATCAGATCTTGCTTTCTTAGCCCTAGATGCACCACTTCTGACATATTAGAAGCAACAAAACCATAAAATCTGTTCAGATTCAACAGATCGCAAAATCTCAGTCCTTTATTCCAATAAACATTCGAAAAATTGAAAATTCAATTAAACGATCTCCAAAAATTCCAAAAAAAATATCAGAATACAGTCCATGGAGAGACAATCAAAACCCAAGAATTGTGGTGTTCATAGATGCTGATGTCAGCATGACGTGGAATGATGTCATCATGACATCAGCACCTCAAACCTCTCCTTTTTGCTCTCCAAAATTTCTGCAATGTTATTATTCAAGTTTTGATCTTGATTTGGCTCTGATAACATGTAAACTTGATCACATAGTTGTGAAGAAGAAGAAGAAGAAGGAAAAGAGAGAGTACCCATTGTTTATTGTAGCTATCAGCTTACACATTGCAATCCAGAAGAAAAAGAGTATGAAATATATACATAAAAGGAATGCATAATGGGCAGTGACCTGGGTGGAACGGGAGAATATAAGGGAAAAGCCATATCTCAGGGGGCAGGGGATTATTTCCAGACCATTCAAACACTCCAAGCACCTGTTACCATCAAGGCATATGAGAAGAATCAAAAAAAATTCCCTAGAGTCGGGCAAACACTGAATTGAGCACTTAATAAACAAGATAAAGAATGAATTCTGAACTGAAAGCCACATTTTTCCCCATGATGTTATTGCAGTGGCACCACCGTGGTCCAGAATCCATTTCTGCCCTTTCTCCATTTCCCCGTGTCCATCATTAGGCCCTTCACCAAGCAACCTCAAAGTAATATAGTTCAAGACAGTACCAAACATGGTGCTTGGGCCCTCAATGTGTAAACCCCACCCACCATCTCTATTCTGCATTTACACATCTCTACATTTAGAAATTTCACTTATCCCACTGGGAAGAAACGTAAAAAAGGAGAAATTATTAAAAAATAAACAAATATGCTAAATAAAATTGGACGCCGATCAGGAAAAAGGTCCAATAAGATCATACGCTAAAATTAACTAATCTTGCCTGATGATTGTAAAGATAACGGCTAATCTCGAGTTTATGTTCTTTAGATAAGACTGCATTCAGTGCCCCGGTAATAGACAGAGTAATGACCTGATACATTAAATGAGTTAGAAAATGTCAAAAACTTACATAATTATCCTTTTCTTGAACTGAATTGTATAGGCATATACCAAAACTACAAGCCTCCATGGTGACAATCATTTTACATCTCAAGAAGGGAAATGCAATAACATTTTTAACATAATCCACTCCCCTCGAATAACAGTCAGGAAAGTCCTCCATGGCATAAAAAAGCACCAGAGGCAGGATCAGCACACTTACCAAACCAGGCATTAAAAACATAGGACCTCCATAATCTCCTGGCCAGTGTCCATCATGTGCTTGGATAGTTGAATGAAAACTGATAGCTCTTCTTAATGTGTTTGTTACTTTATCCTCCGTAATCTCTTCTGTATCTTTTACTTTGACTTGTGGTAAGACTACACTGCTTGGATTCTCCTTGGACAACTACATTTTGGGAAGTTAAATAATGCAGGTTAGATTATAAAGTTTATATAAAAAAGAATTCAAAAGAACGCTTTTGTGCTATCATGTATGCATTGATTGTCTCATTCATCATTATCAGCTCCGTAATGTCCCAGCTTATTGCCTATATCCAAAAAAAGTGTTGTCAAAACGCTTAAGACATGCAACTTTGTTCACCTTTCTCTAGAACGCACTCTACCAATGACACTCTTGTTCTTTCTCTCCCAATCTGCTACAAACCACCTACGATACAGGTATTTATAATAACCAAACAGAGGCTTTCTTTAATTCCCCCCCCCCCCTTTTGCCAACCTGACTCAACAGAATAAACAGGGGAATTGGCAACGCAAAGCAATTAAGAAGAGAAAATGGGAAAAGGAGGTTCTAGTATTATTTTCTCGGTGAAATTGAAGACGAACTATAATTAAGTTATTCCCAATTGTTTAAACCTTGGTGGCTCAAATATCAATTTTAAATTGCCAGCGTTCTTATCACAAGAAGAAAAGATTGCAACCCAGCTCGCTTTCATGTAAAAGTAGACACTTAAAAATGATCTTGAGCCATGTGTCTTTTCCCACCAGTTCAATACTGGAAGGCATCGTGTTGTGCAAGAAGCCTTAGGTATGGATATTTCATTTTTATCTAGTAATTTTGATATTCCATTCTTTTGTTCATCAGGTAAAAATTTAAGGTAACCTTTATACTCTTCAAAGAGGTCCAGGCAGATTTGAACCCCACACATTTGCCATACTATTCCACCAAAGAGGAGATGTCTCAAAGCCAAACAAAGAGGCAGACACAAACTTCCGGGACAATAGTTGCCACAATCACCCTTTGTAACTACAAAATGCAAATTTCATATTTGAATCATCTCAACTAGTTTATGATTAAACAAGAATTAGTCAACAATTAATGTTAATTTTTATGGATCGAATTTCTTAATCAATTTGATAAAACAAATTAGTTGATTAGCATAACTCACTAGCTCATCTGAATGATTCATAAATTGATCAAAAGTCCCAATATCATATATTGTTGTTTTCTTTTGCATAAATAAAAATTTGCAAGTTAAAAATTGGATATGTGGTGGTGTTTTATTTATTTATATTTTGGTCAGTTCTTGATGACGTTTTATTTTTTTTATTTAAGTGGCCAGAAATTGATATGCATTTTCACTAGAGAGAGATCTCTATCTCTGCTTGTAGTTCTTTCTTTTCAGAAATTCCATTCTCTTGCCTCGAACAAATCTCTAATAGTTCATCTTTTGTGAGAAATCATTAGCGATTTCAAAAGAAAAAAAAAAATGATCAACTACTTGCATCTTGTGAGTGTAGCAGCTGCATCTTACTGCAAGTTGAGAAAAAATATCCAATGATACGCACAGGTGGGAGGGGAATTTTGAGGTAAATGTGAATGCGGAGCAAAACTTCTGGGAAGTTCTTTTAAGTGGTGGAAAGGGTTAGAGGGGTGGTTCAAAGGAAAGTAATCGACAGAAGCGATTTGATATGGATATGCAAAGCCTCAATAGAAGCTTCATATCAGTAGATGGGTGAGTTTTTGAAGTTCAGGGAATGAATAGGACAAAGCCAGAAACTAGTGAGAAATCACACACGAAAGGCAATTTGTGTATGTTGAAGTCTCTTCAAGGGAGAGGTTGGCAGGCATATTCATTACCGAGGAAGATGAAAGATTGGGGTGGTAGAGATTATCCAGGGCTTTTTTTGTAATGAGGCAACTGTCGGAAACAGAGTTGATTGTGAGGGACCAATCATACCTGCAGGAGGCAGAGATAGGGGAGTGGCCATCGGTGCCATTGAAGGTGGTTCAGCAGGGGCTTGTGAAGGTAATGAAGTCTGTGTAGATTACGAGTCATGTGGCAGTAGGCTAAGGTTTCTGCAACGATGTCTGGTAGGGAGGGTGGACACCATGGATCAACCTCCTCCAAGCTGCCAGATGGGTGACGAAATCTTGGAAAGTTCAAGCCGGGGTTCTGTGAAGGAAGGAACTGAACGTATCTCTGTTCCAGTTTGAATGCTTGCCGTGAATGGAAGCTAAAAGAGTTTTGGAAGACAAAGAATGGACAATTGATGGTGAGCCATTTTTCTTAGACATTTGGGCTCTGTCTGGGTGCCGCTTCAAGAGACACTGAACAGATTGAAAACCCCCATCTCCTTCATCCTCTCTTTCTCCTCATTGTGTTGGGCATAAGGGAGGTGAGTCCAGCAGACAAAACCCTTCTCTTCGTCTCCCCATATGCAACACAGGGCCGGAATCTCTGCAGTTTAAAAAAATTCAGCCCCAGCTGGTTCACAGGAAGGAGAAGTCTCAGAGACGGGGGTCAGTCTGTATGGGAGTTTGGAGAGTCAATCAGTTTGGTGGCTAGGGGTAATGGTGTGCCTGACGAGGTAATCAAGGAGCTAAGACGTAGAGCTGAGGAGGACAATACTCCAAGAGCTGATATGGGGAATTCAGAGGGCCTCAGACTCTGGAAGAGGAGGCCATGGTTGCAAATGAAGCAAGCTTGGTGAATGGTGATTGTGCAGAGAGTGTTAGAAGCATATATAGAGATAGGGAGCTGTGTTGAGCACAGTTGGGTCAGTGGTGGGATCAGCTCCAATGACAACAGTGGCTGGAACCTCTCGATTGCGTTCCTTTAACTGTTATGAAGCCTTTTGAAGATCCCAGTGATAGGGAACTGGAGGGATGGAGTCAGGGTCAGTTATCTGGAGTGGACAGGGAAGACAGCCAGGAGCAGGGAACAGAAAAGGGCTGAGAACTGTGCATGGTCATGCGCAAGATTTGAAATGTGTATATGGATGTCCCAACAGAAGGTTATGAAGAAGACTTTGAGCAGTGTTTTTTGCATTTGAACATAGAAGAAGGCAGGGATTTAGAGGAGTTCAAAGTAAAGGAGGGATCTTCTGTGAAGCTGAAGAGGGAACTGAGGAACTGAACCTGCACGGTAAATTACCCGTGAAGCCAAATATTATTTCATGGCGCATGAAAGGCCCGCCAGATAAGGGAGCGTCTATCAAGGCTATGTTAAAAGAGTGGAGGGCCTCTGTGGTATGCCTGCAGGAAACCAAAATGGAGGCAATTTCTGTTGAGGTGGTGAGAAGCTTATGGGGAGACAGATGAGTGGACTGGACTACTTGGGGGCTAGGGGAACACCAATGATCAAAATTTCGTTTCTTTTCCATCGAAACGGCCGAAACGTTTCCGTTTCTCAGGGAACCGAAACGAAACACTAGTGGAATATCGAAATTCACATGTTTCCATGGAAACAAAATTGTTTCCGTGGAAACATACCAAAACTAGTAGAAACATACCGAATCAAAGGAAACATTTCTTTTGTATCAACAATAATTTTAAAAGTTTATAAAAAATAATATCTATTTATTTTTCAAGGATTAAGACTTAAAATTACAAGAAGATATTTCTATTATTTTTTCTAAAATAATAGAAAAGTAGTAGAGGAAATAAAGTGTAGAGAAACAACTATTTTAATACTAAGTTACTAATTATAATAGGTTTAAATGGCTATTTGTTTTACTTTTTATTTTATATGTAACTTGTGTCAAATTATCTAATTCGTTGATATTATATAGTATATATCTATTATGTCATTTATCATGAATATGATGTATGTGCCTTAAACATGCACAAATATTCAATAAATAGGCTTATTTGTATAAATAAATAAATTTTAAGTTACGTTTGCACATGTTTCCAATTTTTTCTCCGTTTCTATTATGTTTCCGAAACGTTTCCGAAATGTTTCCATTTCTGGACAGATCGAAACTATACATCGAAATGATATTTTGATCCTTGGGGAACACCTGGTCCCTAGTCATGCATTCAAAAGGATTTATGGCCCAGTGGATGACGGGATCAGACCTCAGCTTTGGGGAGAACTAGCAGTGGCAATGCAAAAACAGTACGCCACTACGCATGGGAGGTGACTTTAACATTGTGAGGTTCTCACATGAGAGGACTGGTTGCCAAACGGTGTCCAGAAACATGAGTGAATTTTCTGATTTGATGATTCCAGGTTGATTAATTTACCATTGGAAGGAGGAAATTTCACCAGCTGCAGCAATAGATATATGCCATCTCTACCGCGACTAGATAGCCTTTTACTTTCCACAGACTGGGAGCAACACTTCCCAGATGTGTGGCAAATGTTTCTTCCACAGCCTATGTCAGATCATGAACCCATTATGCTAAAATGTGGGGGTCTTAGGAGAGGCAAGTCTCCTTTTCAGTTTGAAAATATGTGGCTCAGGGAGGATGGCCTCGTGGACATGGTCAAAATATGGAATCTTAATGCCACGTTTGTAGTTTTGATCCTGAAGGACTCGTTTGGTAGGCTGGAATAAATGTAGGAATGGAATGAGCATTCCTTATTTCATTACATTCCCGCGTTTGTGTGTCCCCATTAAGCTAGAATGATCATTTCAAATGGAATGACTAATCCCCTGAAGTCGGAATATGCATTCCTTCTCTACCCTAAGGAATGAAGTTTATTCCCACGAAATCACACAAAAAAAAAAACGCCGACAACACTGGGATAACATAAGTTGCATGATCGAAGCTCTTTCCCTCCCCTTT
The DNA here is from genome assembly GCA_008638375.1 of Nyssa sinensis. Lineage (NCBI taxonomy): Eukaryota > Viridiplantae > Streptophyta > Magnoliopsida > Cornales > Nyssaceae > Nyssa > Nyssa sinensis. The sequence continues at coordinate 520,602 of CM018047.1, forward strand.
TATTCATTTCTTCAATCTTTCTAACAATAGAAACCCTACCAACAATAAAGATAACAGAGGTGGTCAGAATTAATGGCCGAGGATTCTCCAAGCAATCTTCCAACAATGGCAAAAACCAATTTCCTCCACAACAATAGTTCTGCTTGCCATTCATTCCTTCACTGATTTTCAATCAAAGCCAACTGTTTGTTGCAACAGTTTCATCTATGGCCTCCAAAACCTTTGCATTGACAGAATTTGGAAGAAAGTAGTAAGTTTGCTATCCACTGATTTTCAATCAAAGTTTTGTTTGATTTAATTGTAGAACACTAGGGTTTTGTTTGAGTAGAATTTTGATTTAATTTATTTAATTGTTGTGGGTTTAGTGTAAACCCCATAATATGATTTGATGAATATCTCTCTCTCTCTCTCTCTCTCTCTCTCTCTCTCTCTCTCTCTGTGTATAATATATAAACCCTAGAATATGATTTCATGAATGTGTGTATATTTATATATATTAAACACATACACATATATGTATATATATGAATATGAATATGAAAACCCTATTCCATTCTTTCTACTACAACCAAACAAATGAATGGAATAATAATTCTTATTCCATTCATGAGTCCATTCCATTCCTAAGTACCAAATGTGGTCTAAAGGAAAAAAAAAGGAACAGCATATTGAAGGACTTTAGTCCTTTAGCCCTGTGGGTGGCATGTACAAGTTTTTAATTAAAGTATTGTCCATAAGATTGAGGAAAGTGACAAGGTTGGTAGTGTTCCCCAGAATGATTTTGTGGAAGATAAACATATCTTGGATGTGGTTCTATGGCCAATGAAAGTGTAGAACTCTCAACTCAAAAATGGTGCTCCTAGTATAATTTGCAAGCTAGACATTTGACTCATTTGAAAAGGCATTTGATTATGTTACTTGGAGCTTTCTTTGTTATTTGTCGGGTAGAATGGACTACAATTAAAAAAAAAATTGAGAAACTAGATCCGTGCGTGTATTTCCTCGACTTGATTCTCCCATTTGATTAACGGGTCGGCTGAGGACTTCTTGCCAGCTCTAGGGATTTGAGACAAGTGAACCCCTTTCCCCTTTTCTTTTTATTAATGTGATGGAAGCACTAAGTAGGCCGTTGAGTAGGGCTATGGAAGGAGGTTTAATCAGAGGTTTTGAGGTGTAGTGGTGGCAGGTTTTAGAATCAGTCTTGTCTAAAGCAAGCTCATTCCAGCAGTCAAAGTACCCATGTGAAGGGCTAGCATTGGCTCTACGTCGTGGTGTTGGATCTTTGCCTACTAAATACTTGGGACTACCATTGGGATCATCCTTCAAAGCTAAAGCCATTTGGGAGTGGTGGTGGAGCACTTTCAAAAAAGATTGGCAAAATAGAGTATTTTATAAAGAGTACTGGGATCTCTGTCTCTCTCTCTGTCTCTCTCTCTCTCTCTCTCTCTCTCTCTCTCTTCTATGTGAAAGGGATATGGTGACCCTTATAAAGTGTATTTTATCAAGTCTTCCAACATATTTCATGTCTTTGTCTAATCTTCCTACTTCCGTTGAGAGAAGATTGGAAAAAATGCAGAGAAATTTTTCATAGGAAGATGATGAGAAAAAGGAGGAAGATCTATCTAGTTAATTGGGGAAGGTTTGTTATCCAGTGAAGAATCAAAGTCCTAGCATAAAAAATCTTCAAGAATTCATAGAGCTCTTTTGGGTAAATGGTTTTGGAGATTTATGGAGGAAAATAATGCTTTATGGAGGAGAATGATTTCTTCCAACTTCCAAGTATGGAATCTTTTGGGTGGTAGTGGTAGGTCCTTTAGAGATGTGGTATCATTGTATGGGGTTGGGTTATGGAAAGGGACCATGAGAGAGAAGGAAGCAATCTTTTCTCACATTCAAATCGAGGTAGGAGGGGGTAATCAAGTGAAGTTATGGCATGATTGATGGTGCAGAGAGGCAACACTGAAAGATAGATTTCCCTTTTTTATTGAATAACAGTCAATATGGATGCTCTACTGATCAAAAAATAAAAGTCAATATGGATGATCCAGAGAACGAGTTTGCTTTCAATTTCAAATGGAGAGGAGGTTTGGTGCCCATGGTTTAGAATGGACTTTTATGATTCGGAATTGAAATTTCAAATTTGGTAGGTTCTCTTCAAAAGAAACAAAGGATGGGGAGAACTAAGGATGCCATTCAGTGGAAGATTTCCAAGTCAAGTGCATTCTCAATTCGCTCTTCTTATGATGCATTGACTAGAGCCCACTTTTTGATTTTGTGTGGAAAGGCATCTGGCTTTCCATGGCTCTACTTAAAGTGACTTTGTTTTGGTTGGATAACAGCATAGAATGCTATTGTGACCTAAGAAGCACGGATACGGACACGGGACATGGATACGACACGACACGGACACACAGACACATTATTTTTCAAAAAATTAGGACACGGATACGTCAGAGACACGTTGAATATATATAAATTTTTTATATAACCATATAATAAAAATCTAATGTTATTTCAATTAAAATTGGCATAAAAACACACAAATCACAAAAATATTATTAAGATATTAAAATAAGAAAGTAATTAAACAAAAATTAAACAACTTCTTCATTTAATCATCAACATCTATGATTCAAGTATCCGACACATGTCTGGGAAGCGTCCGAGAGTGTCGGTATCCGACACGGACACGTGAGCCAAAATAGAGAGTTTGTGCTTCATAGATTTTGACTATGAACAATTTTCAAAAAAGAGGGTTTTTGATGGCCAATCAGAGTTACTTACGCAAAAGAGGACGAGGAATCACCTAGCCATTTGATGCTGTTTTGTCCTGTGTCTAGGGAGCTTTGGCCATCAGAATGGTAATTTTTTGGAGTTTCTTGAGTCATGCAAGTATAAGTTATTGATTTCTTTAGGAGTTGCAGTTTTTTTTTTTTTTTTGGAGGGGGGGTGTTGTAAGTGTCCAAATCGAAGAAAGATATGGGGGCATAACTTTATGTCTCATATGGTGTGTTTGGAGGGAGAAGAATAGGAGAATTTTTTAAGGGAGGGAGCACCCTGTTGCCTTTCTGAAACTTTTGATGCTCTAGGTTTTATTTTTTTGGTGCATAGATTTGTAAAGGATATTTGTGGATACATTTGTCAATTTTTGGGTGATATGTGTATAGGGAGATATAGCTTCATGTATATATCTTTTGATGATCTCTTATAATATACTTTTACTTTAAAAAAATAAAAGAGAGGAGTCTAGATAGGCCTACTCATTCAATGAATTACTTCATATCTTATCATTAAAGCAAAGAGGTATTAAATTATTTTGTGATTCTCAGCAGTAAGAGTCTTATCTTTTTGCCCTTTATAAGTAAGGACGGATTCTTATAATATATATATATATATATGACAGGTGATGCTGATGTAATAGTAGTTATAGTTGATAATGTGGTGCAGACTGTTGTCGTTGTTAACTGTCACAGTGAACCAGTCAAACCGATGCTGACAACACCAAAAATTCCAACCTGGTATTTATTTTCAACATACTAAGTAACTGAGTAATATTTTTATTAACTCCATATTCTCTACATCACATAACTTAGTTATCATCCCAAAAAATACTCTAATCAGAAAATTATTATTTTATTGTCATTGTTGTTGGAGAGTCGCTTGCAAACAACTCAAGAAACATGAATCACAATTAAAATTTTACAATTATTTTTTTATTGCATTAGTTGTCATTTTAGTTTTTTCTTTTATTTTAAATAAAGAAATTAGCTGTAGCTGGACTGGATCTTCTAAATTCATTAGGGGAGGTGGAGCGAGCTGGATTTTATAGTTGGAATCAATCCCTTGCTTGGTCAGCACTGGAAGAATTCCATCTATACGGACATTTTAGTCTAGTAAGAACCCCCTAAGTAATCCAATAGGTACTACAGGGAATATAACTACCCATAAAAGCTAGGTTTATGAAATGAAATTTGAATGATACTATTAAGATAAGAGGAGTACATCATACGTTTCATAGCTTTCAACTGAGCGGCAGACCCGACGCGACTGACAGAGAAGCCGACGTTAATAGCAGGTCTAATTCCGCGATAAAAGAGCTCTGTTTGCGAGTAATAGGGATCACATTGGTGGGAAGGTAGAAAAAATTCCAACGTAATATTATTATTATTTTATAATCCAGGTATCTTCTGTCCAACCCAGCCCAACTTGGACCCGAGTTGCCTCTATTCTGGACAGCCCAGAACTAATTTAGTGATCGTCCCAAAATTACTCAATCAGACATTAGAGCATAATGATTCTCTCCATATACTCTGTATAGCTAAGCAAAACATCTAAAAAAAACATGTGTAACATGTAATACAACGTATGTGTAAAATGTATAAGTGCATGCATGTATATACAGACATACATATTGTCAACATTTGTGAAATAAAATTAATTGCTGCCGGAATAGAGACGAAGAAAGTGAAAAGTGCGAATCTTTGAACCTGAATGCGCATGAGGAGATCTGAACTGTGCTTTTTCTCGAAGCGATTGTTACGAAAGGTTTCGCGAGCATTCTCGATCACCAAGAGCTCTTCGGGCGATCCGAGTTTGGGATCGAACTCCCAGACTTGTCTCCCAACGTGATCGTTAAGAGTCCGAAGCCATGGACTCCCTCCCTCTGCGATCTTAAGCTTCCACATTTACTCTAGAGATCACAAAATCAATTCAACATTCAACCTCATTGACACAATAGACATGTATATGTACATAGATATTCAAATTTCAATATACTTAAAAAGAATTTTGATGTAGATTTCAAATTTTAACAGATCAGTCAAATGAGAATGAATTGTACCTTAGAGACGAGTTTGGGGAGAGAGAAAGAGAGAGAACAAGTGACGCTCGTGGCTCGTGTCTGCTACTGGTTCAGACTTCAGAGGAGAATGTATGTGTGAAGGATGTGCATTAGGTCAAGAGTGACCACCATGTATGGAGACTGGAGAGGCCTTAAAGCCGTGTTGAAATTTGCATTAATCTAGAAGACAAAACACGAGCTGGACGCATGATGTTGGAATTTTTTCTAAAATCGTGTTGTTTCGAAAAAAAATTGATTTTTCGATAATAAGGTAATAATAAATTTATTTATTAAATTAGGACCATTTGTAAAATTATTTTTTTTAAATAATTTTAAAAAATATTATTTGAAATCGTCTTTCAAAAAAATACTTTCAAAAGCGTCTTTTTGAAAGTTAATTTCTTAATAAAAAAAATTTAAAAAAACCTTTCTAAAAAAGGATTTAAAAAAATAAATAAATTGATTTAAAATTGTTTTTCAAAAGCGTCTTTTTGAAAAACGATTTTAAAAACAATCCTAATATTATAAATAAGTTTAAAACAATATCAAACTGAAAAATAAGGTTTTTTTTTTTTCAGTCTACTTCAGAATTTTATTCCATGATCTTGGCTAGTGGCTAGATAATCAATCTACAGCATCAAAGATAATAATAATTGCTTATTAAAAATTTATAATTAAAAAAAAAAGTAGGGGGTGGGCAAATTGGCTCAAAGACTTGTAAAAGTTTCAAGTCGAATTTATCACACTTATACCGAATAGAATGTAAAATTTTTCGGACAGAGTGAATTAGTATCAAAAAAATATGAGTTAATTAGTATAAAGTCCTCTCAAAGATATTAAAATTAATATAAAATTCAAGTATTTTTTATTTTTGAATTGAAGACAATTGGTTATGTTAGATTTTAAATTTAAGTCCATTTTTAATGAGTTGTCATTTTTATTTTTTTAAAATGGCAAAAAAACCTTACCATTATTGCATCACATTATCTCTCGCTTATCCGGTCGACTGCATCCAGTCTCTTCTCTCTCACTCCGTTCGGCTGCATCCAATCTTTTCTCTCACTCCCTTCAACACTTTTAAGTTTTCCACATCCAATCTCTTCCCTTATTATTTTTCTTGATCATTGTTGTCATTATCAAGAGTAAAAGGCATGTTATTGGATGTAGCTGTGATGAATCAGTGATGACGTGTGACTAAAGATGTCAAAAAAAAAAAAAAACCTAAATACTCTTTCAATACTCATTAACCAAAGCATGTAAAGATGATAAATATATTTTCCATTAGGAAGAGATAAGACTAATATATTCCCCACTTGGGAGTGCTATATATTCAAGTTGAAGATGCTATTAGACCGATTGACAAGCTGAAATTTTTTGTAAGGCTATGAGAATATGGCCTCTAATTTAATGGAAGATTTGGCCGTGCATGGAGCTAATTTGCCAAAAAAAAAAAAAGGCATTTTCTTTGCCAATACCGTTAAGTATGAAGTTGGGAAAAAGACTCTTTCTTATTTTTAGTTCTTTTTATTGGATTTTGGTTTTTTCATTTTTATTTCTTTTCACTTTTCCCATGTTCTGACGGTTTACTCAGCAACAAAATGAATTTTTTTTTGTTTTTTTCTAATTTCTAAAATCTTTTTGCAAATGGGTTAGGGTAATGATGATTTTACTTTTACATCTTGTTTTTTATTTATAAACTTTATTATTTTTTCAACCTCACATTCCTATTTGGCTAGGAAGTTGTGATGTCAAGCATTGTATTCTTTGAGTTTAGTGAACTACTATATGTCATTTGTCTCAGTTCTTTATTTTAGAAATGTATAAAATTTTACACTTTTATAATTAGTGAATTTTTAATCACTATGTTTCAAAATATTATTTTTCCCCACATTTATACTATCTTAAAAAAGCTTTTTCAACCATCCAACATGTGGTTAAAAAACTTTATAAAATTAATAATAATTAAAAATTTTCTCAATTTTTATGAAAGTGTAAATTTTTATACTTTTCAAATTTCAATAGAAAAGTATAAATTTTATACTTTTCGTTGATATGAAATTTTAATGAATTGGAATACCTTTTTTCTTCAAATTTTCATATTTAATATGGGTCTTATTTTAATAATCTCGATATTTAGAATCTAAAAATATAATTGATTAAGAAGTGTATTTTTTAATCACTCATGTTTTAAATATTTATTTATTTATTTACAATTTTTCACAACTTTGGAGTCAATTTTGAGCATCCAATATGTAGTTAAAGAATGTAAAACTTCACAATTTTAAAAAAGATTAAAAATTTTACATTTTTGGTTGGGACAACTTTTCACTGTAAAGTGTAAATTTTACACTTTTGCTAGAGACGAAATTTTATATTTTTGAAATGATTTTTTTTTCTTCAAATTTTCATATTCAGTATAGATCTTGTTTGGTAGATCTCGATGTTTAGAACCCAAATAAATAATTTTTATTAAAAATGGATTTATAAATTTCAAGTTATTGAATTTTAAAGTTTTGATTTTTTTTTGGTGCCTGCTCTTAATTTCATGCATATTCAAATGCATGTTTAAGGAAACCTTAATTTTGACGCATTAGAAAAGGCGTATTTATTTCATTCATGTTCAAATACATGTTTAAGGAAACCTTTTGGAATTCTTTAATTTCGTCGCATTAGAAAAAGAGTATTTTTGTCTAATTAATAGACCGTGGATTTGATGGGTTAATTGTTTTGAGATTGGACTTCTTTATAATATATAGCGTTATGAAGGACCTTTGGTTGCACGATCTTAAAAATAAAATACCACTTTTTTTTAACAAAAATAAAAGTTAAAAATTTATGAGACAAGTAAAATTAAATTCAAACATATTTTAAAATTTATTAAATTCGACATGCATACATGCACATACCTAGGTAAGAATTTCTTCCAATAAAACTTGTTGACAATATAAATTCTTTATTTTTAGACTTATTACTAACTAAGTTAACTCAAAAAATATATATATTATCACCATTTCCTTACTATCAACAAGCGTTTTGTAATTTTGCCTCGGGAAGACATGAAAGTGACATAAGAAGAATGTTGTAAAGTTTGTAGGAGGTTTCTTGAAACTAATTTTGACTTAGCATATCAACAGTAGATCCAAGTCACCAAGGTAATCCATAAAATTCATTACCTAATAAACTAATTTTGATATGTTCCATCTCTTTCTCTCTTCTAGTCCTTGCCCTGTTCTGTCCTTCGAATGGATCCATGCTCTTATCTTCTATATATATATATATATATATATATATATATATATATATATATGATTTAAAGAGGTTGTGATCTACTTCAATTGAAAATAGAAAACGTTCAGTCCAACTTAGAGAGAGAGCGCAAGCGCATTGGACTAGGAGGTGAATTTGTTTTTATGTAAATAACGTGCAATTGTCCCTCTCAATTATCCATTAACCTATTGAAAGACCTAACCTTTCGAGACATTATCGATTCAAATAGAATATAAATTAGGAAATGAGCTCTGGTTCAATTAATTATCATGAATTGGCATATGGACAATATATTAAAAAAAAGTAAATTAAGAATTGAATTTTAGTTCAGTTAATTATCATGAATTGTCATATGTATAATATATTAAAAAAAGTAAATTAGGAAATGAGCTCTGGTTGAGTTAATTATCATGAATTGTCATGTGTACAATTTATTGTAAAAGGTAAAATTTTACATATGTGATGACTTGTAATTATTCGAGATCATTGACCTGTACAATAAAAAAAAAAAAAAAAATTCCATTACTTCTCTTTTTATTTTTCTCAATCTTTTCCAAACTAAAAAATAAAACAAATTACACTACCCTCTCCCTCATGTTGTGTTATCACAACGTGAAAGAATTATCTACTCTTTCCTCCCCTCCCCCGTTGCAATCCATGACCTGTTCACCAGACCATAATTTGTCTTGGTGGACTTTTCTAATATGAAAATCAAACCCCAAATTAATAAGTTATAATTCACATTTTAATCCCATTTTTCCTCAACCAAATAATCCCTCCATGTTTGGTGTCGTTGATGAGAATTACTCCTCCATTTCAACATCAAATCATGTATGCAGATTACGATGGATATTTTCCATCAATTTTCTTGGTTTTGTTACTGCAAATGTCATGTAAAACAGCTATGATCTGAAAAATGCACAGCAAATGCAAATAAAATTAGTAAACCAATAGAATTCAGCCAGTTAAGGGTATGTACAGCTGAAAATATTGAGACAAATCCTCCAATAGATGGATGATGGATCTTCAATATCATTAGTCATCCCACTAAATATAACATAAAAGCCAATTACAGTATTAATTCATTATCCAGAGAGGAGAGAAATTTGAATTGAATGAAACACTTTTTTCCAATTTTGCTGTTTCTTTTCTTCTTTTCCTAACCAGTGATATATCAAGCCGTACAGAATAAGCAAATAAACTTCCCTTCTCTACCAACAATCAAGCCGCATAAAAAAAAAACAAACAAGGAGGAATGTGAATCAAATATTGAGTCTTGCTATTGGCCCTCGTCCATGGGATCATTATGGTTAGAAGCTTGAGATCTTAAATCCTTGTCATCTTGCTTTGACTCCTCGGATTCTAAGGTTTTGGAAACAGAATCTTCAAGTGCCTCGAGAAAAGACAGAATGGTAAACTTGTCTGCAAGAAAGGGAAAAACAATAAAAACAATCAGTTGATAAACAAAATGAAACTGTGTCATAATAAAGTGCTAAAAATCACTCAAACACAAAACAATATTAAAACAATTATACAGCATCGCAAGTCACCAAATAATGACTTTTTCCATGCATTAAAGGTTAGAACAGCTGAACACTTACATTTACTTGGATCAATTCCAAATTGAGTCAGATCTATCTGCCCAGTTCGAAGAACCTACAAAAAAGGGGAAAATCATAGCCGTCATAATATTGGCCAACATTATACAAAGCACAAATAAGAAACTCGGATGGGTTTCAATTTCTCACATAAGTAAATGAATCTACTTGTTGGCGGAAAGGAGGGCTCTGCAGTAAGTCTATCAACTCCTCTGCTGTCCACTGACCCTGCTGTTAGAAATAATGGGTTTTGAGAATAATTTTTTGGCTATCTTTGAGCTAAAATTATAATGGGACCCAAACATTAATTTTGGTGAGTCCACATGAAAATGTGTTCTCTTCCATGAGAAAATTAAGATCATGTATTGGGTTGCTCAAAATTATTAAGAAGTGAATAAGAAATTGCCTCCAAATATCATCACTTAAAAATGATAACAAAAACTTAAAATTTGTGAAAAACTTGTGTTTCACATACGATGGGTACAAAGTTTTTAAAGAGTATATATACAATTACTTTGAAAGAAGGTTTGGGCCCTTAAGGGCACCCAAATTTTGTGGAAGGGAAAGGACCTAGCACATGCTTGGTTCACCATGCCCGCACCACTGTCGCACCGGGTTTGGCCTGCTACGTATATATCTTTTGAAAAAAATTCATTTAAATAATTTTTCAAGACCTTGCCGTTTCTAATATTGTTAGAAACAGTCCACTGTTGTTTGGTTACCAGGTTGGCTCTGGATTTACAGAAAACAGATTCTATATTTTTTTTCAATTATTCTATTGCTAAAATAAAACTGATTTTATATATCAGTTTTATTTTACTGTTGCAGTATTTTATACTTAATTTTTTTTTTTCTTTTTCAAAAGGTTGCAAAAAAAAAAAAAAAATTTAGAATTTGAAATTGCTAGCCATATTTCTGTTTATTGCAGAAATTTAGTTTTATTATTTTATATATTGAAATTCAGTATTTAAGTAATATGTTTAAATACAGATTTACAGTTTATTAATCTTATTTATATTTTTTGTAATTTCAATCTAAATGACTACAGAAAGTACCCCTGTGGCGACTTCAAACCCCTTAGTGGCTTCCACCCCTACTCCTATGGTTGGAACTGTGCCCATGAACTATGTTGAGAAGCCAGAGAAATTCAATGGGGCCGAATTTAAAAGGTGGCAACAGAAAATGCTATGCTATCTGACCACTCTTAATTTGGCTCGGTTTCTTCGTGAAGATGCTCCCGCATTGAAGGAAAATGAATTTGACCGACAAGTAGTTGCCGCGGTTGAAGCTTGGAAACATGCAGATTTCTTATGCCGAAACTACATCCTCAATGGGTTGGACAACACGTTATACAATGTGTATTGCACAATCAAGACAAGAAGAGAACTTTGGAAATCACTGGACAAGAAATATAAAACAGAAGATGCTGAACTCAAGAAGTTTGTAGTTAGAAAATTTCGAGACTACAAGATGCTCAATTCCAAGACAGTGATCAGCCAAGTTCAAGATCTCTAAGTGATTTTGCATGACATTCATGTAGAAGGCATGTCACTTAGTGAATCTTTTCAAGTGGTTGCAATTATTGAAAAATTGCCGCCATCTTGGAAAAAAATTCAAAAGTTACCTAAAGCACAAACAAAAGGACATGAGACTTGAAGACTTAATTGTGAGATTGAGGATTGAAGAAGACAACCGTACTTCTGAGAAGAAGGCGGGAAAATCCATCATGGAATTCAAGGCCAATGTTGTGGAACAAGGGCAAAGCTCTCAAAACAAGAAGAGAAAGCAAAGTGGTGATGGTCTCAAACAAGGTCTAAATAAGAAGTTCCAAGACAAGTGCTACGTATGCAACAAACAAGGGCACCGTGCTAAGGACTGTCGCAATCACAAGGACCAAAGGAATCCAAGCAAGAAGCGTGCTTAGGCAAATATGACCCAAGTGGACAATCTCTCTAAAGATGTTTTTGAAATAAATCTGTCCGCAATGGTAGCTGAAGTGAATTTGGTTGGCAACACTAAGGAATGATGGGTGGACACTAAGGCTACTTGCCACGTTCGCTCAGATAGGAAAATGTTATCATCATATCACAATATAGATAATGGAGAACAACTTTTTATAGGCAGCTCCTCGACTTCCAAAGTTGAAGGTCAGTGACGAGTGGTGTTGAAAATGACTTCTGAAAAAGAACTCACTCTCAACAGTGTGTTTCATGTGCCTGATATCCGAAAGAACTTGGTGTCAAGATCATTGTTGAGCAAAAAGGGCTTTAAATGGTCTTTGTATTGAACAAGTTTATATTGTCCAAGAATGTAATGTATGTGAGAAAGGGGTATATGAGTGATGGGCTTTTTAAGAAGAATGTAATGACAATTGTACATTCTATTAAGAAGAATAATAAGGACACAACTTCTGCTTATATACTTGAGTCTTCAAATGTGTGGCATGGTAGACTAGGACATGTTAATTATGATACATTGCGTATATTAGTTAATATGGAACGTTTACCTAAAATTGATTTTAATCCAAATTACAAATGTGAGACTTGTGTGGAAGCAAAGCTTACAAGAACTTCTTTTCAATCAATTGAAAAAAGTAGTGCACCTCTAGAATTAATACATTCAGATATTTGTGATTTGAAATTTATTCAAACTAGAGGTGGTAAGAAATATTTTCTTACTTTTATTGATGATTGCACAAGATACTGTCATGTTTATTTGTTGAGAAGTAAAGATGAGACATTGTAAATGTTTAAACATTACAAGAATGAGATTGAGAATCAACTTGATAAGAAGATCAAGATATTGAGAAGTGATAGAGGTGGTGAATATGAAGCACCTTTTAGTGAATGCTATTCACAACATGGTATTATACACCAAACAACTGCACCTTATTCACCTCAGCAAAATGGGATTGCTGAACGAAAAAATAAAACTTCAAAAGAAATGACGAATGCATTACTATTAAGTTTTGGACTACCTCAGAATTTATGAAGGGAAGCAACTCGTTCCGCAAATTATATTCTCAATTGAATTCCTCAAAAGAAAACCAATAAGTCTCCATATGAGTTGTGGAAAGGTCGAAGACCTTCTTACAAATACTTAAAAGTGTGAGGGTGTTTGGCTAAGGTGATGGTTCCTACACCTAAAGAGGTTAAAATCGGACAAAAAACAATTGATTGTGTTTTCATAGGGTATGCTCATAATAGTAGTGCTTATCGAATTTTGATTCATAAATCGAAAATTCCTGATATACATGTTAATATTATTATTGAGTTAAGGAATGCATCGTTTTTTGAATATGTATTTTCTCACAAATCAACACATGAGTCAAGTTCAAATAAAAGAATTCATGACACTACAGTAGGCAGTAGTCAAGACCAACAAGATGATGATGAACCTAGACGAAGCAAAAGGGATAGAACATCAAAATCTTTTGGTTCATATTTTCTAACGTATTTGTTAGAAGATGAGCCTCAAAGTTTTAAAGAAGCAATGTCGAATCTTGAAGCTCTTTATTAGAAAGAGGCTATAAACAATGAAGTAGAATCTATTCTGCAAAATCATACGTGGAAACTAGTAGATCTTCTACCAGGTTCAAAACCTCTTGGATATAAATAGATATTCAAGAATAAAATGAAGATGGATCTATTGAAAAATACAAGGTCAGACTTGTTATCAAAGGATACAGGCAAAAGGAAGGCTTGGACTATTTTGATACATATTCACCTGTTACAAGGATATCATCCATTTGAATGTTAATAGCTATTGTAACTATACACAATTTTGAGATACATTAAATGGGTGTAAAGACAACTTTCTTAAATGGTAAATTAGATGAAGAAATATACATGGAACAACCCGAAGAGTTTATCGTTCTAGGTCAAGAAAGGAAAGTTTGTCGGCTTGTTAAACCTCTTTATGGACTAAAACAAGCACCGAAGCACTGGCATGAGAAATTTGACAATGTAATGATATCAAATAAGTTCAAAATCAATGTGTGACAAATGTGTATATGTCAAGAATATAGAAAATGGTCTTGTCATTATTTGTTTCTATGTTGATGATATGCTCATTATGAGTAGTAATAATGAAGTCATTAAAGTTACTAAGAAAATGTTAAACAATAAGTTTGACATGAAAGGACTTAGGTGTTGCCGATGTTATACATGGGATAAAGATCTCTAGAACATCGGATAGACCAATATTATCTTAATCACATTACATTGAGAGAATACTCAAGAAACTTAAACAAGAAAATAGCAGTCCAGCGAGAACATCTGTACATGTAAATCTACACTTATCCAAGAATAATGGCAAAAGTATATCACAACTAGAGTATGCGCAAATAATTAGCAGCCTAATATATGTGATGAATTGTACCCGTCCAGACATAGCTTACGCTGTCAGCAAACTGAGTAGACATACAAGTAATCTTAGTCCGGACCATTGGAAGGCAATAGTTTGGTTTTGAGGTATTTAAAATACACCAAAACTATGGATTACGCTACTCAAGATATCCTGCAATACTTGAAGGATACTGTAATGCGAATTGGATATCCGATATCAAAAACTCGAAATCCACAAATGGTTATTTGTTTACACTTGGTGGTGAAACGGTATCATGAAAATCTTCTAAACAAACGTGCATTGCTAGATCCACAATAGAATTTGAGTTTATTGCACTTGATAAAGCTGGTAAAGAAGCTGAGTGGCTTCATCACTTCCTAAAAGATATTCAAATGTGGCCAAAACCTATGCCCCTTATCTATATTCATTGCAATAGTCAATTAACAATTAGTAGGGTACAAAGTCACATGTATAACGATAAGTCTCAACATATTCGTCGAAGACATAAAACCGCGAAACTACTTCTCTCTAATGGTATTATGACTATTGAATACATAAGGTCAAAAGATAATATTGCGGATCCGTTAACCAAAGATTTGACCAGAGAGCAAATGAATAAATCATCGAGGGGAATGGGCTTAAAGCTTATGCACTAAGAGTCGCCATAATGACAGCCCAACCTAGCTAACTGGAGATCCCAAGATCTAGGTTCAAAGGGATAACCGAATTGTGTGACTCATTAACATCACTATAAAAATAAAATCTCCTACCCATTCCTATGATAAGAATAAGTGATGTCTGTAGCGTTGAAAATGATAAATTAAGCTTTTAATGATTCTTATACCTTGTTAAATACAACTTCGGTATAGCAGGATACTCTTAATAAGAAATCACCTATGTGAGTATGAACTGGCCGATTCTATGAGAATGATAAAGGCCAAGTTCTTTAGGAACACTCATGAAATCAGGAATTGTTCAGGGTTAAAATGAACACAATCATGAGAACCAACTGTGCGAGAAAAGATTCTGTGAGAATACTATTGTCTTGGTTTACACAAACGGTTGAATAGTTCAAGACATCATGTTCACTGATCAACTAGTAGCCCCGACAACATTTCACAATAGAAGGTTCAAGGCCACAAGCCACCTTCCTCTATGCAAGAAATTTCCAATTGAACTCTCTCTTAGTGTCTGCATGTCATTTGCATTACTTTCAGTCAATTCATTCATGTAGGGGATTGTTAGAAATAATGGGTTTTGAGAATAATTTTTTGGCTATCTTTGAGCTAAAATTATAATGGGTCCTAAATATTAATTTTTGTGGGTCCACATGAAACGTGTTCTCCTCCATGAGGAGATTAAAATCATGTAATGAGTTGCTCAAAACCATTAAGGAATTAATAAGAAATTACCTCCAAACATCACCACTTGAAAATGGTAACAAAAGCTTAAAGCTTGTAAAAAACTTGTGTCTCACATAGGATAAGTATAAGGCTTTTAAAGAGTATATATACAATTACCTTGAAGGAAGGTTTGGGCCCTTAGGGGCACCCAAGTTTTGTGTAAGAGGGAGGACCTAGCATATGCTTGGTTCACCACGTGCGCACCACCGTCGCACCAGGTTTGGCCCGCTATGTATATATCTTTTTGAAAAAAATTCATTTAAATAATTTTCTAAAAGGATGTCGTTTCTGTTACTGTTAGAAACAATCCAAAACGCCATTAGTTTGGTTATCAAGATAATTAAATCCAATGTTGTCATTTTGTAATTGCATTTGGTTTTGATTTAAATCCAAAACGACGTTGTTTTGCGATTAAACCTTTGGTTTGAATTTTGATTGAATCGTCTTCTTCCCTGCATCTGTTAGTTAAATTGTTGCGACTGTTAGCCTTCGTGTCTGTTTGATACAGACACAAATGCACTATATAAACACCATCGTACGAACCTACATTCATGCATTCGATTAATCATTAAGTGCGTCCATAATTAGAGAGAGTTCAAACACTTCTGGTTCACAAAAATGTGCTTCTTCACTGTGTGATAACCATTTCATCTTGGGAGACAGACTTCATAGAAACTCATGAGCCCCATTATACGAGGACGTATTCTGTCTTAAGGAGATAGCGTCAAACGCTAAACTTGGTCTATTCCATCTTCCTGATCAAAAAACATGCAAGTTTCTTCAATTTCTGTTTTTCTTTTGGCGAATTCTATATACTGTTTTCTAACAGTAATCTATTTCTGGTTCTAAGTCTGGAATCATAACTCTGTTTAAAACTTTAGAATAGAATTAGTTTTTATTCTCTATAATTTAAAATTTTCAGTATCTAGTTTCTGCATTTACAAAATACAGAAAATAGATTATGTATTTATAGAATACAGAAAACATATTCTGTATTTTTTTTTTCAATTATTCTACTGCTAAAATAAAACTGATTTTATAAGATTTGAGTAACACCTGCAACCTCACAACAATTCTCAAAAATGCAATGACACAAAGTCAAATGATTCAGAAAAACTTGAACACTAAGACTTGTTTACCTCAGGTAAGTACGTTACCAGCCGTTCTAGTGGTAGTGTCTCAATCAACGGCTGTATCAAATCAGACTTCAGAATGTCCCCCAGTCCCAAGCCTATAACAATATATTAGAATGAAACAATTTCTTTGGAAATAGAAGAAATGAGTGATATCATAACAAATGCACCAGGCATTGGTAAAACCAGGATAATGTTGCAGAACATGTAGCTCAAGTTGTACATACAATAAACAGCTTTACTGACTAGTTAGCAGCTCCTAATCGAGAGATTTTCTAAAACAGGATTAGCCACGTTACATTTATTAGGACAACGAGCTAAAGGCAGGATACAAGAAAATCTTGGCCTCAACGAAGACCACACCAAAATCTTGCACAATTGATCCTCTTCAATATTCCATCCTTGAATACCCTAAGCTTATACCATAGTTCAGATAATTTTTTACTCTTTTACCTCATCTTCTAAGTGCTTAAAAGAAAAAGAAACAGAAGAGGAAGAAGAAAGAAGAAAGAAGAAGAAGAAGAAACCATTTCTGGAAGACAAATTGAGAATAAATGTATCACAATGATCTCTTAGTGTCTAAAATAGGTGCTGACAAGTAGAATAACTTTCAGAGACCAATTCTGCATACATTGCTACATTTTTAACTCTTAACGGTCAGAGTTCCCAACATCATGCTAATTTAATAATTTCCATATAATTATAAAGTATAGTCCTCAAAGTCGAACTTAAACCATAGACTATCATAAGTTGCAATCAAGAAAATTATTACCTCCATCTGGATCTCCGGCATCATCTATAGATCAATAACCAAGAAACAACAGTTTGTCAGATCCCAGAGCAAAACACTTCAGCAAAAGGCTTGCCCCCAAGGAGAGAACTAAATAATACCTGCAGCACCTATGTTACTTAATATTCTTTGTAGGTCGGCCAATTTTACGGGTCCTGAAGAGGTTACATCACTACTTACTTCTGTGGCCATGTTTGGGCCAACCAAATTTCCAGCCCTAAAAGAAAAAGAATAAAGATCACATCAAAATACCTGCCAGAAAATATAATATTGTAACTTGAAAATAAGTATAATCAAAGAAATCTATAACAAATGTGAGTTAGTTATGAAATTAATTATCAACTAATCAAAAGGTTTCTTTTATCGAAATAACAGCATGGCAATGTTTTCTAAAGAGAGTTCAGTTGATTAAAAATAAAAGGACCAAGTCAAACATTCTTATAAACATCCATTCCTGCAAAATATCCAACAGCACTGTCAATGGAATTAACACAGACAATGGGAGGCTTGTCTTGAACACAAATTAAGAATAAGAATAAAAAAAATAATTAATGCAATGCAGTGGATTTTTTTTGTTGTTTTTTTTTTTTGGAAGGGGTGTTTCACATATCATACAATCAATATAAAGAAAAATTTCTACAAAAGAGAAGGAGTAGCACGAATTAAAAAATGCAGAGGACCAGGAAAATATCTATGTAAAGTTCCTCAGTTGAAGACTTAAAAGTCAGGGACAATGTGCCACATGTAGCCCATCTTTTGGATAAACTAGCTCAACCTGAATCTCTCCCATGCCAATATTCAACTAATCCATGGAACTTATTAACTTGCTCTAGCACATAAGTTGTTAGGATATTGGGACTACGTTGAAAATGGTAATATTATAATTTTGTTACACTTAATAATAAAATAAAGAGGCGTGTAGATCACAGTGTATTCCAACATCCTACTTTGAAAAATTACTCTCTTCTTCTATTGTTCTCTTACGAGCCCTAAAATTATACGAATAGTAGATTTCAGCTTGGTATCAAAGCCAAGAACACACTGAATCGTAAGCTGGCATCATCACCCGTAAGATTGTCACGTTGACATCAACATTTCTTGGTGACAAGACTCTTAGTGTTGAATTGTCTCCTTCATCCGATCATTATGGTGATTTTTTCAAAAACAAATGAGGTCAGTTGATGCAACTTTTTTAATTTCGAATTTTTGGGGGGGAAAAATAGAGGCAATTTTTTGATCTATGATTTCTGCCATTTTCAATCGTTTTCTACGCTTCAATCCTATCTATAAGGGTGCATCTAAGCCTAAGGGATTGCGATTTGAGTGACCCAAGACCATATAAGGTGGCTTTGCTTGGAAAAGGGGAGAAAAGAGGTTTCGTCAGTTTAGTTTTCTTTGCCTTATTTCTGAGTTTTAACTACTGTTGTTTGATGGGCTGCAGCTTATAGACCTCCTTTGGCTTTTGCAATCTTGTTTGGGTACTTTTTTTACTTTGTGGTGCTCTGTAAAATTAGTCTTTTTAGCTCTGTGGTGTTACTCAACTTTGTTTCGGATAATTGGTTAACATTGTTTCATCTTTGTTAGATACTTGATTCCTCAATTTGGTAAGAAAAATATGTTGGAGGTCATTGAAGTCTCTAGTAACTCTAGTAGTGGTATAGGTTGGTCTAGTAACCAAAATGAAAACCCTGTGCTACAGATTAGGGTTGCTAAACTTGACGGTAGCAGTTATCTTACATGGTCTCGATCTACTCTATTGTTTATCAAGAGTAGAGGGAAGATAAGTTACATAGATGAAAAAATTATGGAGCCAAGTCGTACTGATTCTCTATTTGGTATCTGGGATTCAGAGAATTCTACTATTGTATCATGACTTCTTCACTTCATAGCCAAAGATCAATAGTGGCCATCTTTTTTTGAGGGCAACAAATGAGATATGGGAATCAGATACTTAGACTTATTCAAAAATGAGAATGCCACTTAAATTTATGATTTACAACATACGATTCATAAGCTTAAACAAGGGAACATGACTTTGGCTATGTATTATAACACTTCACTTTGGGGGATCTGTGGCAGGAGCTAGACCAGTACCAAATATTTCAGCCAGATTGTTATGTTGATACCCATAAGTTTACGAAGGTGGCAGAACATGAGCACATTTTTTGAGAAGATTAAATATCAAGTATGATCCAATTTGAATTCAGGTTCTAGGTCGTGATCCTCTTCCTTTTCTCAATCAGGTATGTGTTTATGTTCAGGGGGAGTGGTATGCTCTTGCCTCTATGCCTCAATGGAAAGACAAAGGAGTTAGTAGGGCTGTAATAGCAGCTGGGTAGTTGACTCTTTTTCTGATGACAACATTGACAAGGATAGGCTTGTTTGTAATTATTGAGTGAAAATGAGACATACAAAAGAGAGTTGTTGAAAACTCCATGGTCGGCCTACATGGGGAAGAGGTGGACGCACTAGAGGTGTGACTCGGTCGTTAGTCCCATTCTAACCTTACATCTATCGATTCTCCAACCACTCCTTTGACTTTGACCACTACTTTGACTTCAATCCCGACAACCCTAGCTCTCTCAGGAAAGGAGATCGAGTCTCTCCAATGTCTCACATCTCAACTAGAGTCCTCATCTACCATCGTTGATGCTTCTACATTTGCTCATTCAAGTATCCTAGGACAAGACATAAAATGCTTCTCGCTTATTGACTTGTCCCTCTTGGATCATTAATTCAGGAGCTTTCGATCACATAACGGGTATGTCAAATTTGTTTTCATCTTATAATACATATTCTGGTAGAGAGAAAGGCTAGCAGATGGCTCTTTGTCATCCATATTTGGTAAAGGTTCGATATATGTTTCTCCTTCTATCTTTATCCGCAATTTTACATGTTTATAATTTTTCTATTAATCTTCTATCTGTTTGTAGTATAACTAAATCGTTGAATTGTAATGTGACTTTCTTTCCTACCCGTTGTATTTTTCAAGATTTAGACATGAAGAGAACAATTAGCAATGCTAGTAAGAAGAGTGGCCTTTATTTCTTAGATCTTATAACTTCTGGTTCTGTTGCGAAAGGAATTTTTCATCTACAAGTAGTGGATATTGTTAGGACTCTTGAGTCTGTTGTTATATTGCCTAATCTGTGTTGACAAAACTTATTTGTGTGTAATTGTAACTTAGTCCTAAGATTGAGTGTCTCTCAAGAAGACTCAAGCTTCAATGCGGTGCTCATCATTATTGGTCTTCTTGTTCATCATGAAGTATATAGAACTTTGTTCATGTTTTGGATCTTCACACACTCACATCATGCATGCTCTTTTTTATACATTGTTCATGTGTGTGTTGGGTATGTCATGTGAAGTATTTCCTCAAGTTTTATAGGAAAACTCTTTTTCAATTTAGTGTGGGGTGTAAATATTTCTCATAACTAAGCACTGGACCAAACTATTGGTCGTTCGAACGAAGGCCTATTCGTTCAGACAAGCAACAACGTCCTTTCGTTCGATACTCATTTGAATTTCCAATCAAACTTTGTTCGAACGGTTTTTTCGGTGCCTACTCATTCAATTAAGGTCCAAATGGTCGTGGCCACGATTTTTCCAGTAGTCATTGGAACATGGTCATTCGAACAAGTCAGTGCGCCAAATATTTCCTTTTCAAAATTTGAAGCATAATTTTGAGATCCGAAAACATTTCATAAAACTCCATAATTTCTTTCTGAGGGTTAATCTTTTTGGTTGCTCAAGAAAGCTCTCATCTTTCAACCAAAAAACATTCATACATGATTTGATTTTGCACCAAGATCCAAATAATGACTAATCACCTAGAGATGTTTCTTCAGCTAATCAACTTAGTTTGATGGCATTAGCACCTAGGACATCCTTCCTCTTCATTATTTCAAAAATTATTTCCTTCTTTATTTTCTAAGTCATGTGCTTCTAAGTTTAATTGCGAGGTTTGTGAACTTGCAAAATATAGTTTTGTTTCGTTTCCTATTAATTCGAACAAAAGTTTTTCATCTTTTACATTATTCATTCTGATGTTTGGGGCCTTTCTTATTTACTACTTTGTCTGGTTATAGTCTTGTAGATGTTTTGTTACATTTAGTGATGATTGTTCTCGTGTTACATGGGTTTACTTGTTGCATGCAAAAAGTGACATTTTAACATATTTTAATAATTTTCATAACATGTTTTCTACCCAATTTGATGCCAAAATTAGGATGCTTCGGTCTTTTAATTTGTATCTAAATGCACATGGCATTATTCATCAAACTACTTGTGTTGGTATTCCACAACAAAATGAGATAGTCGAGCTTAAGAATCGCCATTTACTTGAAGTTGTTGGAGCACTTTTGTTTACTATGCATGTTCTCAAACATTGAGGACATGCTTTTCTTACAACATCCTACCTCATTAATCAAATGTCTTCTCGTTTGTTAAAGTTTAAATCCCCACTCAAGGTCTTGTGAGTTTTATCTTCTGTGTTTCCTATTTTGCCTCGAGTTTGTCATGTGTTTGTTTTATCCATATTCATGATTCATGTAGGGGTAAATTGGATCCCAATGTCCTAAAGTGTCCTATTGGGTTTCTGCGCCACTTAAAAAGGGGTATCACTAGTATCACTGTTACCATCATCCCATGAGACGATACTTTGTTACCATGGATGTCACATTCTTTGAGTCTACGTCCTATTTTTCTTATCCAAAGACTAATCTTCAGGGTGAGAGTCGTAGTGAAGAGTTATCTATGTCTTCTTTGATTCCCAACCTGTACCTTAGCCTGAATTTTCAAGTTGTAAACTGGACAAGAATAATGACAAACATGGTGTAGCCGTGTAGGTAATAAGGAGCCGTTGACCTACTCAAGAAGAAAAAAGAACCGAACCACTGAACCTTCTAATGCTAACTGACAATTGGATTCTTTAGATCTAAGTAATGAGCTTACTGTTAGTCCTAACTCTCTTGTTTCGGATGATACTAACCTTCTTATTCCAGCTTATAAAGGAGTTCACTCTTGCACTCAGCATCCTATTTCAACTTTGTCTTATCAATCACTCACATCTTATCATGTTTTTTGTCTCCTTTTTGTCTTTTGTATCTATTCCTCAGGGTCCTTGGTAGATCCTAAATGAATCGATAGAGTTATATAAAACCTAATTGGTGGCAAAAGGTTTCTCTTAAACCTATGGTATTGATTACCAGGAAACTTTTGCACCAGTTTTTAAGATAAATTCCATCAGTGTTGATATCATTGGCAGCTAATCTAGGATGGTCTCTTCAACAATTAGATGTGAAGAAATCTTTTCATCTTGGTGATTTGAAAGGAGAAGTGCATATGAATGTAGGGCTGTAAATAATTCGAGCTGAGTCGAGCTGATAAGTGGGTTGTTCAAGTTTGACTCGCAAAAATAAACAAGCTTCAAATTATGTTCAAACTCGACTTATTAATTTCTCGAATCAATCTTAAACGAGTCTCTAATTGAGCTGATTGCGAGTCGAGCTTGAGTAGTTTGATTTTTTATACAATGTTAGACCACTTATTGACTTATCGAGTTGAACTCGAGCTGTACTCAATATATTAACGAGTCTCAAAATATGTTCTAGTTTGGCTTGTTTATTTCGTGAGTCGATCACGAGTCAAGCTCAAATAGCTTGGTTCGTTTTACAACCCTATATGAATGTGTCTCCTGGTTTTCCATTTGTCTCCTAAAGGGAAAGCTTGTAAGTTAAAAAAGGCTCTTTTAAGACTTTAAGCAATCTCATATAGCCTAGTTTGAGAGATTCAATAGGGCTTTACAAAATTATAGATTTAGACAAAGTCAAGCTCATCACACCCTCTTCGTCAAACATAAGCAAGGGAAGGTTACAATGCTCATAGTTTATGAGGATGAAAAAGTCATAACTAGGAATCATATTGAAGATATACGAGCATTAAAGTCTTTTTTGGCTAAGGAGTTTGAGATAAAGGATCTGGGTCACTTGAGATATTTTCTTGACATTGAGGTTGCAAAATCTGAGAAGGGAATCTTTATTTCTGCACGAAAACTACTTCGTTTCTGCAACTTTTTAGCAGTCAGTGCTACCTAATGTGCCAGAAACTGTCCAGATGGTATGGAGACTCAAGGCATCTTGAATAATGGGTTGTAAGCCACTAATAAACCGTGCAACCAGCTGCTCATCACTCTCAGAGATATCATTTCTAGCCAAAAGCTGGTGGAATTCCTCAGTATATTCCTCAACAGACTTGTTCCCTTGTCTCAAATTGTGAAGTCGCTGGTACATGGTCTGGATGTAGTGGTGAGGAAGAAATTCTGCTCTAAGCTTCTTCTTCATCTTCTCCCAATCATTTATCTTCGGCTTGCCTTGTCGTCGTCGCATTATCTTCATTTGCTCCCACCAAGCTGAAGCTCTACCTCTTAACCAAATAACAACCAACTTTACTTTCTTGTCATTTAGAATTTCTTTGAAATCTAAGATCCTTTCAACTGTATCGAACCAATCAACAAAACCTTCAACTTGAAGAGTTCCCCAAATTTCAGGAATCTCCACCTTGAGATTCATTTCCCATCTTCTATCCTCCCTCACAACCTGCTGCCTAGGCTGGGCTTGCTTGTGGAATGGATTTTCAAAGAAATCTTCCATATCAAATGTGTCATCTTCTTGGGTTGGAGCCTCGAGTTGTGCTAACCTACGAGTTAGCATCTCAACTTGTCTTCTCAATTGTTCTATCTCACCTCTGTTTTCATTTGGAGCTGGAACTGCAGCACCATGTGGTCCTCTTCTTCTAGGAGGCATTTCGTCGAATAGGTGATAGGGAAAGACCTGCTCTGATACCAACTGATGCAGCCTGCTGTGAGGAGGCTGGAGTTAACAGCTCCTTATAGATAGCTTAACAACCAGCCAATATAATAGCTCCACAACCAAGCAAGAGAATAAGAAAGAAAGTAAATTTAAACGAGAAGCAAGGAGGAGAAAACAGCCAGGAAGTGGCTGGTAGAAATACAGCAGTAGCAGAATACTTCTTATATTAATAAGATTGATCCAAAATAAGTGTCTATCCTAAAAACCTTAAGTAGCTTTTATAGGTTGCTGTAAAGGCACAATATATGGCCCTTGGATCTTTTTAATCTCAGCCTTACAAGTGTTAAAACAAATAGAGCACATACTTAACTAGACCATAACAACTATCTATAAAACAACTTAAAATAAGAAAAGTTAACATAGAGCAGCACTGCATGGAGCTTCATGGACATGCAACAGCCAACAATTAATAAACGGATTACTCCTGGCCTGCATCAGAAGTAAGCAATAAGCAGATTTGTTCTAATTGATGACATCTATCAAAGCACTACTGCTGTCAAATTTGACATTAAGGTCACCTTGTTCAACAATGATTATATAAACCAATCACTATGTGAATCAAATAGAGTGTTTACCACCTCATAAATGCATAAATCCAATAGATATTTGTATCCTGAGTGTACAGGGGTGGCAGAATTCAAGCAATCAGGATTCTTACTTGCATTAACAAAAAAAGAAAACAACATGCTTTAGCTGACAAAATTAGGGCCAAGTCGACTTTTCAATAAAAAGTGTCACCATGGGATAATCCCGATAGTGTCGTCGAGATGGTGGGATCTATCAAAGTGGATCTCCTTCCCATCCTTCGGCGATACCATCCCCCTTCGCCGGATTTTCTTTCGATGGTAGGTTCTATGCTTTCCCTTGTTGTAAGCGAAACCGAAGCCATGGAAATGGGCTTGTCCAGTTCCAGCATTGAGGTAATGCCTTCTGGGATCGGGAGCGAGTTGGAGGGGCGGCCCGAGATCTTGAGAATGGATCAAAATGACAGCCCTGCCACAGGCAGCCGCTCTGGTCGAAATTCCCCCAGCGGAGATTTCCCAAGACGCGCTTTGGGCTGAGTTTGACCAGCCTCTAATACCCGACCACCAACGGCGGTTGGAACTGGAGAATCTCCGTTCTTTGCACTTTTGCGAAGAAATGGACGCTTTTAATCCGGATCGGATTAATAAGCAACTTGACATTGAGCGGGGAAACTGCTTTACGCCAAGATGTTCATCATCTGAAGAGACTTGTAGCCCATCGAGACAAAATCCCTCAACTACTTAACTAGTCCAGAGCAATGTCACTATGCTATGTTCCTGTCTCAAGGCAAGTATGCTATCTTCGCCTACTTGTCTACCTTTACTTGGTCTTTCTTTCCTTGACAAGAGAACTGAAATCCTTTCCCATCATCGGAAAGATCACAAACAATTAATCCACAGAGGGACTTTCACGAAACGGCTGTTCCCTTAGCGTTTAATGGCATGTTTATGAGCCAGTTGTCAAACCAACTACTATACAAACAAGCGAATTCAATCCTTTTCCTTAGTGTAGGCTCTCATGCACTCCTATGTATGGATTTAAAGTTCGCTCTTCCCCACCCTTTTCTTCTTATTAGTAAGATAGAGAAAACGGAAGTCGCTTGCCTGAACCTGCGCCCTGAACTCCAAAAAGTAAAAAGAAAACTGACATTGCTTTTTTATTATTATTATTAATAGATATTAATCATCTAATCAACCTTCTACCAACTTTGGTCACCCTACACCAAGCAATGCTACATCTAGTCATCCTCCTAAGGCAAAGAGATCCCACACGTCAGAAGTGTGGGCTCATATTATTGTAGAAGAATTAAGTATCAATGGCCAAATGAAACAATAGGCTGTTTGTAAATATTGCAAGTCTAATAATACAAGCAGAAGCAGTGGTGACATAGACCACCTTAGTAGATATATAAAAAAATACCTAGAAAAACATGGCATTAATGACCCTAAACATGCCCAACTCAGCCAAACTAGTAGTAATGGTGGTTTGGAAAAGGTTGACATACTCAAATGAAAAAATGAGGGAGGGCTTGGCTAGATTATAGTTGCTCAAGAGCAACTTTCACTTTTTGGGGAGGATATTCATTTTCAAAATCTTATGCATGATTATACACAACCTACCTATGTTGCAGTTTTTAGAAACACAACTAGAAAAGATTGTATAAAATATTGAAAGATTTAAAAAATAATTTAATTAATAATTTTGCCAATTTTAATGCATTTATTTCTTGCGCATCTGATTTATGGACTGATAGAACCGATTTTGGTTATTGTTGTGTAACTACACATTACATTGACAATAATTAGATTTAAAATAAAAAAATTATTGTTTTTCGTACACTTGATCATCCTCATAATGCTACTAATACATTTAATAGTATTACCACCGTATTTACAAAGAATGGAGTCCAAGAGAAGATTTGAATCAATACTCTTGATAATTCTACTGCTAATACTGTTTCTATTGAGATGTTTAAACGTATTTTACGTCCACCATTTGGTGGTTTTTATTTCAATGGTAGATGTTTTTGTCATATAATTAATTTTAATAGTGTAAGATGGCTTGCAAGTTCGTGATACTCGTCCCACATCAGTTGGGTCAGAGTGGTATGATTGATATAAAAGACACCGTAAGTCTTACTACTAACAACTTGAGCTTAAACTTTTGAGCCATAATGTTGTGGAATCTTTCAGGCTTGTTAGACCAGTGGGGTTGGGGTGTTACATTTGTGGTATCAGAGTCGGTTCCCAGAAAGTAGAGGCCCCTAGAGTGTCCGTTTAATGGGCAATTGGGAGATCGAGATTCACCCCACGAGGACGTATGGTCCAAAGGAGGGAAAAAATGTGATACTCCTATCCCACATCAGTTGGGTGGGAGTAGTATGATTGATATATAAGACATCGCAAGTCTTACTACTAACAACTTTGACTTAGACTTTTGCGCCATAATGTTGTGGGCTCTTTCAAATTGTTGGGCAGTGGGCTTGAGGTGTAATAAAAAATTTTGATTGATAAAAGTATCACTACAAAAGGGTGCTCGAGGAGTGCAAACCCACAAGTACAAAAGAAGGGGACCGGCTATACAATTAATAGAACAACAATTTATTGCATTTTTAATTCAACTTCTAGATGGCATAATTTAAAAAATTTATGCAACTTATAATTTAAAATCTAAAAAATTTAAAATTGATGTTAAGACTTGTTGGAACTCGACATATTTCATGCTCAAGTCTTGTGAGAAGTATTAGCAAGTGATTAGTGATTTTTATAATGAAAAACAAGGCCAACACGTTTTAACTACGCTAAATTGGGCCATAGCTTCTACATTTAAAACATTTTTAGAAATTTTTTATATTGCAACAAAGAATTGTTTGGATGTTTATTATCACACTTCTTGTCTTGTAATGACTGGATTATTTAATATTTCTTATACTTTTGCAACACATAGAGATAATGAGATATTTAAACTTATGTGTTATAAAGCACGAACATTCTATTTTAGCTCACGTGTCCGTAGTCAGACACCGCCACACTCGGACACTTCCCGGACACAAGTAAGACACGCGAAAAGGAGTATCCAAAATTTTTAAATTTTTTCTTAATTTCAGACACGTTCCAGACACCTTATGGACATGCTTTGTATTTTTTCTCCTTTTCTCCTCTCCTCAGTTCTTCTTTTGGTAAAAGTTCTTGAATTTTTATTTAATAGCTTTGTTATTATCATATCTTAAAAATATCGTTGTGATTTGTGTGTTTTTATGTCAATTTTAATTGAAATAATGTTAGATTTTTATTATATGGTCATGTAAAAAATATAAAAAAAAAAAAAAAATTATATATATTCAACGTGTTTCTCACGTGTCTGTGTCCTACTCTTTTTAGAAATAACGTGTTTGCATGTCGTGCCATATCTGTGTCCATATCCATGCTTCTCAGATATATATTTAGTAATGGAGAAAAAAAGTAAAAATATTAGGAAGAATTTACTGATCAAAAAAAATTATTAGGAAGAATTGCCCTCAATTTTTACTTTAGTTACAATAATGAATCCAAGAAAAAATGTCCAGTGTAGACTATTTAATAGATGAAATCTCATAAAATTTAGATTTTTAACTAAAAGTTTCCAAAGAACAAGTAAATTTTTTTTATATGATGTATTAAATAAAATATGGTAATAATGAAACTGAAAATGTTGTTTCCTCTCATTCTTTAAATATTATAAGCAAAAGTCATGCATTTGCATTTCTTAATAGGAAAAAGCAGCAGTTACGTCGTCGTCGTCTTCTTCTTCTTCCTCTTCTTATCCTAACTCCAAACTAACTAGATATTTAGAAACTGATCTTGTAAGTTTTTCAACTGCTAAAGATAGACAATTTTAATATTTTGGCATGGTGAAAATCAAATGAAAGGACCTTTCCTCTGCTTTCCCTCATGGCCCGTAATTTACTAACACCTCCAATCTCAACATTAGCATCGGAATCTGCTTTTAGTGCATGTAACAGGGTACTAGATGAAAGAAGGTGCATGCTGGGAGCGGACATTTTGGAGGCCCTCATTTACACGAAGGATTGGGAGGATGCAAGACTTCGCCTTCAAAATCGGATAGATGAAGACATAACTTCAGCTTTATCAAGCTTGGATGTAGATACACATTTATCATCATAAATATATTCGTCATAATAAATAAGTCCATAAGTGTCAAGAAAATTTACACTGTAAAACAAATGTAAAGAATTACATAAGGCTTGATCCCGAAATGGTACATAGGCAATCTAGTACTTATTATAAACTAGATAAAACCCGCACAAAAAAAGTTCATTTGCAAATGATTTTATTTTTCAATAAAGTGTTGAGGTTTATTTTCTATTTTATGGTCATTTATCATAATTCTGTAAAAATATTTAAGCACAAAAATATAACAATTTTGGAAAAAAAAATATAAAAGTTAAACAAAATATTATAATAACAAATAATAAAGTAAAAAATAATAATATTAGACTAAAAAACAATGATACTATATAATTAGGCTGAGAAAAACCATAATATTAATTTTTAAAGTAAATAAGTTTTTAACAAAAAATATTACAGTCCATATTATTCATTAAAAAAACAAAAGAGTGAAAAAAAACTAGTGGGCCCATAGGCAGGCACAACACAGCCCAGTGCCGTGCTGGGCCTAAGGTTTCTTCAATGGGCATGGCACGAATGGTGACATAGGCCAACACGGCACGGTGGTACGAATGGGCCCACCTAAACCGTCCCGGACCGGCCCATTTGAAACCTCTAGTCTTCTCCCATCAGCTCATAACGTCCTTTCTCACAACCCTAACTCACAATTTTTTGACATCCTTTCCTTTTGACGCATTCAAGCTGGATACTAGTGCATTAGTTTGTTTTTCTTCTGATAAGTAGTACTGGTGCATTAGTTGGCCCAATCGAACCATCCAACACAACTTCCCCTCTATTTATATTTAATTGGTACAATCTTTTAACTACCAAAAATAGATTCAATTTCTTATTTCTATCTTTACTTGTAATACCACTTATCTAGCACGACATATATTCACCAAATAATACTAAAACTTTTCCGTTAGAAACAACCTAGGTGGAGTATGGGACCTATTCTTGATATCACAATTTTCTAACACTGGTTAGGAAGAAACTTTCCCATTCTTCCTATATTATCCAGAATGAGAATGGCTTCAAGTGCTACTATCCATGAAAAAAGAAAGTAGACAAATACCAATCAAAAAAAAAAAGAAAAGAAAGTAGACGAATCTACCTATCATCATTTTCTTCATTGCACTGTGGCGAGGGAGGTGTGGCCTGTGCTTTTTGTGATTTTTTGAGGGTTTATTGGACAATGTTGGGGTCAGTCAAGGATTTTCTGATGTGCTGGAGGGAGCCTTCTAAAAGGATTAGGCAAGTGTGGTTGTTGGCTCCTCTATATGTTATGTGGTGTACTTGGTGGGAGCATAATGGGCGAACATTTGAGGATGTGTAAAATCGTATGTACCAGAAGTTTTAGACACTTTGCATTTCCAGAGTGTAGGGAAATTTCCCATTTCTCTATCCACTTCTATTAATTTTTGGGGGGAGTTGAATTGTATAGACGAGTCATAGGTAGTTTCATTTTTTTGGATGTACATGGATTACACCCACTATGGTATTCTTTTTTACAATACAGTTACTTATAAAAACAAAATAGCACTAATATTGCACATCTTGCAACACTGATCCTGGTCAGGGATCATGTTGCTACTGCAAGTTTGCAACTACATTTATCATCTCCAAATTAATACTTGATATACAAAGATGACTTTATTTGTTTGGAAGGCTGACCCACTAATTGAATTTAAAATATTTTTCATATGTGAATTAAAATATTATGACTTCCATTGAGGCATTGGCAGTATATCTGTCGACACTTTCCACAATCTCGACACAAAAGACCCATTATGTTCTTTAGGAATGAATGAATGCCAACATTAAACAAAAACCACATTATCGCTACTGATAAATTATGTAATTATTAGGGAAAGAAAAATGATGAGTTGATTTTGTTAAACTCTAGTGACTTTCATTTATATATTTAGCATTTCAATATTTCTCCCACACTCAAGGTGACATCCATAAAAGAGGTTTGACCATAAACCAAATGTAGCCAAAATGAAAACTGTAGGAACCCTTCCAGATGGCCAGTTAGGACCAAAAAGAACAACTAACAAATTTTTGGCCAGCTAGCCATGAGCTAGTAGTCCATTCTATGATGAGCTAACCCTCAACGATTAGCCTTGCCAATAAATCCTTCTTGATGTTTACAAACTTTTCACTATGGATTACGTAAAAGTCCACAAGGAATGCAAACAAAAACAACATAAGAGACTACCCTGTAATGCATAAAAGTGGAAAAAGATAAGGCAACAAAAAAAATAACTGGTAAAATTTGATCCAACCTACCTTCGGGTTTCATTCTCCCAGGTAAAATATCTACATGTTTCACATGAATTTCAATAGACAAAAAGAAAAATTAAAAAGGAGCAAGGGAAAGAATACATCACACAATCCAATCCCAAGACTCAAAAGGAAAAAGACGAGGCATTAGAAAATGATGTCTAATTCAAGGATCAACCAACAAGATAAGGAATTGTCCATGCTGACCATTAATTAAAAGCATCGTTATCATAACAACATTACCTTGATGAGATATCTTCTTCAACTATGTCTTCAGAAATTTGTGGAGGAACTGAAGTGTTTGGTTCTTCTTCACCAAGGAACTCTGCCAAACAGATAGTTGAACAGTTATAAAGCAGATAAAGAAACATCTCACAACCAAGACTGCATCCAGATTCTAAACTATGAAAATAAATTTTAATCACGGCAAAAGTGGAAAAACTTCCATTCAAATTTTAGGCATTTGTAACCAAATATTGGAATCCAAGCATATGAAGTGCTAAATTTAAACTATCGGCAAACGTTTCAGTCACTCCATTAGTATTAAAAAAAGGAAGAAAAATATATATATATATATATGTATATCAACCATGCCACGTAACACAAAATTCCAGGGATTTCCCTAATAAAATAGGTCATAAGACTAGCATATCTAAAAGGAAGATGGAAGATTTTCAATACAAAAAAGGATGGAATTAGGAAGCCCATTCACCAGAATATAAAGGCCACACCAATTAGAGGCAAAACAAAATTAAATCAGCTGAGAAAATTTGGTTACCCACAAAAAAGAACAAAAATTGAAACTCTAACATGATTTGATGCAACTAGAACAAGAGGAAAGCCCAAAAATATGCAAGTATCGGCCGAAAAGAGAAACAGGATGCCCCACGATTTAACAAATCTACAGCCTTCAATAAGCTATGGTTTTTGTGCTAATAATGCGAAAACTTAGATCTATATTTAGACTACCCTTCCCAACACCTCGCATTGGTACAACTAACCTTGGGTAATGGTCTTTCAAGTTTAAATAAGGTATAAAGGTGAAAAAAAAAGGGTCCATGTAGCCAGCCATAGAAAGTTCAGATGAGTTTTCATTATGTTGCAGACAGGTTATTCAATATATAGCACAAAATGCATTCCAAATACCTAATGGCCGATTGATGTAGTAGTTGACTGAGCTACATATTTGTGAATCACTTTCAATGCTCGGCTCCTGTAATCAATATATGCAAAAATGGATTAGAATTTCAAACCATTAGCACATTGTCTACATTTAACAAAAAGGAGGAAAAAAACTAGCAGAGCTGACCTGCATCCAAAAGAAGAACTTCCTATCATCTGTGTTGAACTTCAATATATAAACCCTTCCAGATGCTTGGTTAACCTGAGTATTTCAAGAAATAATTAAACATGGATCAATTACAAGAATTAATAAGATCTCATCCAAACAAGATGAACAAGTGAAAACATAGTAAGATACCTTCTCGAAGATTGCCTCATCAGGAAAAACAATCTGATCCTAAATACCGTGTCAAGGAAAACCACAGATAAACAAGCCACAACAGGTGCAGTAATAATATGAATACTAACAATAACAAAAAACTTGAGGAGAAAAGAAAATACAATGCAATGCAGGCACAAAATCTTTGGGATGGGAGTTACTGGAAATTGTGAAGTCAAAGGGATGAAAAATAAAAAAAAAAATAAAAAAAAAAACAATCAGAAGAAAGAATGCAACTGAAAGTTAAAAATTCTTTGTCAGTAACAAAGCTGAAAACAACATAAAATAAGTATGTACTTCAATTTTAGATACCCAACCCTTCTGCAGTTCAAACATATATACATGCACGACACGCAATGGTAAAATGCAGATAAGACATAAAAATTAGGATACATCTTCAACAGCATTCTGAGTCCGATCAAGCCACTGAAAATGGACCAATCCCTCTTCACCCTAACAAAGACAAGGAGGGTTAATTTCATTATAAATATCCAGCTTTCAAAACATTAAATAGGGCTTCAAACTCAAGATAAATCTAAAATGGAAACAAAATAAATCTAAAATGGAAACATTCAGACTTTACTTGAGAATGTGTGGGGATATGAAATCAAAATCTAAAAAGGAAAAAAGAAAAGAAAAGGAAAAAGAAAATTTCTCATACCCTTGCTATGCGAACCAGTCCTTTGCGGGTATCAGGGACAACACGTTTTCCCTCAAGAAACATTTTACCTGCACGAAATTCCAGCATAGTTTCCTGCCCAATAAGATTGTAAGATAAGAACCACATAATGAATATCACTGAAAAATAAAATAAAATAAAAAAGCAGACAATTGTTCTATATATACAGATGTCTCTTACACTCATAACTGCTAAAACAAATAATTTGACACTAATAACAATAAAAAAACAGTAATATCAGCAGCAAAAGAAGAAGAGGAAGAAGAAGAAATATAAAAGACGTAGACAAAATCCAACACCAAATTAAGGGCAAAACAAAATTAGGAATTTATACAATAATATTGATAGAAAAAAAATCAGTACAATAAAAGCAATCAAATGATTGGACTTATAATTGATACTTTGATGGATAATTGGCAAGCAGCGTGTTCTTAACCCTACATGTCAACTAGTTCAAACAAAAATGACCGAGTACCCAAACTGTGGGGTTTTACAAATTAGAAGCAAAACTTGTGATATAATTTCACAAAAGAAAATAACACATACCATAGAGATTATTTAAAAAGCATAAAGGAAAACAATATATATATATAGATGATAAGTTGGGTTGCCTTTCTCCAGCCCCTTTATTAATGCATAGTTACTATTACCGATCAACATATATATATATATATATATATAATTTTGATAAGTAAATCACACACACACACATACTTTTTCCCTTAGGGAACTTGAACCCTCTCATATGGGGAAGTGGAGGTACATATATATCCTATTAAAACTATACAATTCAGTTCCTCCATACCTGCACTGCTGGAATGGTTTCTGTTGTTGAGGAACCCATGAGACTGCAACACTTTTGACTGCCCTTTACAACCCACAAAAGAGGAGAGAAAAGAAAGGGTTAAACTGAAGCAACCATCAATCAAGAAACTCCACAGAATCAGAGCATTTCAAGTTTCTCTAATATATGCTTGGTTAAACTTATCCCAAGGTAAAAACCATCAAGGGACTCGATCAATACATCAACACCAGCTTGCATCAAATTCTAAACACCTATATCAATCAACAATTTGAAATACAAATTTACAACTAAAGGAAATATTTGGTTAAAAGTATCCCATCCATCCCCCTCCCCCCACCCAAATATATGTATACACACACACACACATATATACATGCATACATACATATAATATATATATTTGGGTTAATTACACTTACCTCCCCTATGGTTTCTGACAATTGCGGATACCTCCCCTATGGTTTGAAAACACACACTGTCCCCCTTCTGCTTTGGCTTAAAGTTGTAGATTCTCCCTTGCCGTCAGTTGACATTACTAATAGGGGTGAAAATTGATGATGTAAGCATAAATGTTTTATTAAATGCCCAAAATACCCTTAAAAGTTGTGGAATGACTATATTAACACTAAATGTTAATGTAAATTGACAAATGTGACCTCAACGGGGGTTGATATAAAATGATTTAAAAAAATAATATTTACCATTTGATTAACTCCTTTTTTCTACCGGCCAATTTCAAAATTAATGATTTTTACCAAGTTCTCTCTTTTTTTTTCTCTTTCTAAAATTATGAACAATCTCTCTAAAATTCTTATATTTATTAAAAATATTCTCTTTAAAATTTATCTTAAATAAAATTCTCTCTCTAAAATATAGAGTTTCCACCATTAAAATTCTGTAAAATAAAGCTTGAACAACTGCTGATTTTTTTTAAACAAAGATTGAAAATACGTATACATATAAACACACACATAAATATATACACACCACATAGATTGGTTGATTGAAAAAATTTGCCGAGCCAAAAATTGTGGATTGCACAACCAAAACAAGGGTGAAACAATTTTGCACTTGAAAACAGCCTGTAGATTTAATTTTATTGCTTTAATTAATACCTAGCTCTCGTTCAAGTCCAACTTTAATTATTCTTTAAATTTACCAAAATGCAGCATGAAGGACCGAAACAAGTACCAATAATCCACCAAAGTTTGGATTCACACCTTTAATGAGGGTTTAGATTTTCACTTACAAAACAAAATTTGGCCAAGTTTGGATTGAGCAGTTTTTGAATTCAACTGCCATGTTTGGAAAACTTGAATCCATATATATATGTTTGTATGTGTGGTTGGTTGTTTATGGGTGAAGTACAAGAAAACTCCACAAACATCACAAAAAAGAGATATTATAGCTTTTATTTATGTAGTACAAACTGAGTACCACGAAGCCTAGAATTTCATCGCCGTTGCTATCGAATTCCTTGAAGAATATGGGAAAATTTGTGAATCTTGAATAGACTCTCTGCGAAAGGAACTCCAAAAATTTGGGGAATTTTGTGAATCTTGAATAGCCTCTCAATAACCCAAATCTAACATCAACCCCAAATATTTCAAATTTAACCTCCCTGAATTAGAAAAAAATTGAAACATGCCTAAGATCGTCGAGTCTCGAAATTTGTACAAACCGATTACCGCAATTGCATTCATAGAAGAAGAAATTAGTACCGATTCTTCATTCTTATAGAAGAAATCAAAGGAAGATTACCCATAGAATCTGGACTACAATTTGAGACCTCTTCAAGTGACAGTGGAGGGAGTGGTGGAGATGAGCAGAAGAGAGGGATGGGGGAGGTGGGTCAAGTGAGCAATGGAGATGGGTCAATGAGCGGTGGAAATGGGTGGAGGAGAGTGTCGGTGAACTGGTGAAGAGTGGTGGAGAAGAGTGGCAGTAGAGATGGGTCCTGTGAACGGAGAAGATGGGAGGAGGAGTGGTGCGGCAACCATACCTGAACATGTAGATAGGAGAGAGAAACATAAAGGGCAGGATATGTGGTTGATTTTTTTCACTGAAAAATGTTATTAAATATTAAAATAGAAGGCCAAATTCGTAAATGACTTGATTTTGTTAACGTCCGTTTATTTCACGTTCCTGACAGGGGGACAATGTAAGTTTACAAATGACTGGGAGGTATCTACAATTCTCAGAAACCACAAGGGAGGTAAGTGTAATTAACCTTATATATTCATATATTATAACAGGAACTCATTCAACACATCAACACTAACACCATTGAATTTCAAATATACCTATATTGATCCAGAAAGAAATTTTAAAGGCAAAACTTAAAAAAGGTGGGTAAGGATTGATATCTTATGCCTGTTATCACTCTCGTATGTAAATTCAACCAAACCACATCTAACCATTTAGCTTAGGAAGTGTTTGGTTGGACTAACAATTATTGGCCTTTCTAGGCAAAAACCAGTACAGAAAATTGGGGAAAAAGTGTCTTTTTTGGCATAAAAAGGCAAACAACTACTTTTTATAAGAGCAACAAACAGAGCCTTAGTTAAGGTGACCGTTGCATTATTCATGGAAATCAATACAAGATACGCTTGAAACTTTTAACACTTGTTCACTTGCCTCAGCTTCTTAACAAAGAGTATAAACAGAGCTGAAACTACAAATTCCAATTTCAATTTATCGGATAGAAATATAAATTCACATACAGTCCCAGAAATAACAAGTACAATTCATAGCCCAAAAGTAACAAATAAGAATGTAATGAACGTCAAAAACCCTAATTCTAATTATTGATGAAAAGAAGGTTTAAGCAATTAACAAAGAGATTAAATAAGTGGATTGACATAATTAATACCTCTATAATTCAATCTTCGAAATATCAAAGGATGAATTTGATGAACCGCTTCACTGTGATTCGGAAAGAGAGAGGAGAGAGAGAGAGAGAGACGAAAGAGAGGGTTTATATATTTGTCGTACAATTGGGACTGCACAGGAATTCTACTTGGATTGAGATGGGCCGATGTCTGGGCTCCGAAACTACTCACTCATCATCTAAACCTTGGCCCTACCCATCTAAAAAATAAAACAAGGTTATTTCTACGTTCTCTTTGTCAAAGCAAGCCGTAATGTTATTATTTTATATTTTAGTACTGATCTCACTACTAGTATACTAATTTGAATTTTTGATACACCTTTTTAGTCTAACTACACCAATGTTAATAATGACAATAACATTAAAATCATTTTTTAAATGTTCAATCAATAATACTGTACTTCTAAATTTTACATTATAAATGATGTGACACGGTAATAATAGTAGTGCATTAAGACATGTTATTAATTAGTTACAGTTAAATTCTATCATGTAATTGTCACATTATTCAGGATATAAATTTGAAATAGACTTTTCAATATTAATAATCACAGTACCATTAAAATCATTTTTTAACTTTTCAATATTAATCATCACAATCCCATTAAAATTGTTTTTAAGTGTTCAATAGCAATGTTATACTTCTCAAATTTTACATCACAAATGATGTGGCAGAACAATAATAGCAGTGCATTGAGTCATGTAATTAATATGATACGATAAAATTTCGTCATTTAACTGTCACATTATTTATGATATAAATTTAAAATAGATTTTTCAATGTTAATCATCACAATACCATTAACATCGTTTGTAAGTGTTCAATCAGTAATGCTATACTTTCTAAATTTTACATCACAAATGATGTGGTACAGTAATAATAGCAGTGCATTAAGTCAAGTAATTAATAAGTTACAGTAAAATTATATTTTGTAACTGTCACATCATTTAGAATATAAATTTGAAAATAGACTTTTAAAATGTGTAACACTAATCGTCGTCAATACTTGTTCTATACGGTAATGAATTACACCATAACAAAATGTGACCCGTGTACGGGTTGTTGAACTACCGTGACAGATTTGATCAATTGAATTTACCATTGTGTTCTACAACAATAGAATATTTCAGTCCATCAAGTGTATAAGCATTGTAAGTTTTGACACTGATTTCAATAACATAAATCACGAAATCCATTAATAAATAATTCCAAAAATTATATATATAAGTAAAATTCACAATCTATAATTTTAAACATACAGACTTTAATACCAATTGTAAGAATCTTGATATAACATATAAAATTCATATAATATTCGTGAATAATAAACAAATAATAACTATATACTTGTACGATATATCAGTCAACATATATCTTCATCTCCAATCATTCATGCAATACTTAATGTCTGCAAAGAATTGGAAAATACCTTTTATTCTCTTTCTCTACATTACATTGTTAAGTTTAATGGGAGACTACAACTAATTAAGTGAGAGTAGGAACAAATCCCTATATTTATAACCAAAATGCATAACCTAACCTATAAGGTACTACTAATAAAAGACTCTACACATATGTAATAAACCATACTAATGCTCTATATGATAACATGCAGCTAAGATGAACCAAGTCCAATGTACTTTTGATCACCGTTAACCAATTTGAATTAACCCGGTCTATTCTATTCCGATCAAGCATTCTAATAATTAATACTATTTTTCACAACCATTAAATTATAATGGCTTATACCTCATGTTTCCTCTATTCCGCAAACACTAATAACTCCAATCAGTTATTTTCCCTCTGGGCAGGGAAAAGACTAATGATGTTAAGAACTAAAAGGGGAGTTGTTTCATCGACAGCTTGAGATGGCTTGCTTTAGCTTAGTTATACATATGGCTCCACAGGAGCTCTAGATTATGGATATGGTTGTTGGTGCAATTGATTGTACACGTCGAAATAAGACACATGCATAAAGAAGAAGTTATCGGATTATACACCGGTGTGGTGCTAGCCAATATCCCTCTAATGCTTAATTTAGCTTATTCTTAGAATAATAGGTGGTTGTGAATATATATTAAAAGGAGTTGTGTGTGTTTTCTCATAAATGTAAGTTGCCCACAATTCATATTTAAATATATCACATTTCTCTTTCATCGCCTCCATTGATTAAGAACACTGTTATCTCGAGATGTTATCACAATTACAGGTGCGATTGTAATAAATTTTAAATTGATTTGACTAGATTAACTTGGCATGACATTCAGTTTTTGATGAATTATTATGTACCTAGTTGATCTTTCTAGGTAACTCCAGTGACTTGGTCTGTGGTATAATTCCGACCAGCAGTCCTAACAAGCCCATTACCCATCAAGGACAATAAAGAAGTTCATATCAATTTTCCTCCAACTGGTTGAAGTTGTGAGGAATATCAAGGCTGCTTTGTGGGGAAATATTATTATGAATTCTTATGAAGATAGGGAAGCAAGCCTCTATTAGAGTCTTTATAGTAGCATTTTCTAGTCCTCCAAGCCTAACTGATCAGCTGATTTTGTTGTTGGAGGGGTTGGTTGTCCTCTCTCCCAATTCAGGGTTCACCTGTGAAACTAAATTGGTTGCATGTTATGCGTTTCCATTGTATGACTAGGGATAGGGTCCTCCTTAATTTGTACTCCTTTTTTTTCACGCTTACATAACGAGTTTTTTACTAAAAACCTAGTGAGTTTTTTTTTTTTTTTATTTAACTCGATACACGTAATTTTTAATTTATTTATCAAATTTATGTAATTTTTAAAATCGTATCTTAATGTTAATTTTTTAATAAAATTGCATTTTCAATATGCGAGTTTAAAATCATATTTTCAATATGCGATGAAAGTTTGAAAACACAAGTAACGATTTAGAATGATTTGTGCTCAAATTCATGTTGATTTGAAATTGCATTTTTAAAATGTGATTTCAAACTCGCATTTTGATTTTGAAATTGTGAAGATGTGATTTCAAAAATTATATAAATTTAATAAATAAGTAAAAATTTAAGTGAATGAGATTAAATCTAATTCAAACGACCTGAATTTGATAAAAAATTTCTTATATAACGTTGTAAGTTGTCTTCCAATACCTTGGATAGTGTGTATATATAATATATTACGATATGATGAGGCATTTAATAATTGACCATTTTTCTTCTATAAATAAAAAAAGGGTGAGCACGTAATAGGAACGTTTGCCATTTCAAAGGCCGGCCGCATATCTCTGATGAAAGCACCTGCACATTCCATGCATAGACGAGAGGACTTGGTCAACATGACCATTCCATTTGGTTTTCTTCCTCTAGCCTAATTACCCACTATTCTTGGCACCTCCCTCTCCACATGCCCACAAAATTCAATTCCTTCCCAAGTCCTCTTTGGCCCCAAAAGCACCCATATTCTCAATTTGCAGTCCCTCTAAAGGGCGCGCCCCACCGGCCCGCTACTGCGCGCCACCACTACTCAATTAATGTCATGGCCTGTGCCGATCAACCGTGGTCGCTCATTCTAGTTATAATTCTCTTACTACATGTTATAACTTCTTCTAGCAAACCAGATTCCGAAATCCTTCTCAAGTTCAAATATTCTCTGGGTAAAAATTCACGATTGTCCACTTGGAATACCTCAACATCACCATGCTCCGGTGATGGTACAAATTGGATTGGTATTTTGTGCGAGAAGGGCACTATCTGGGGGTTACAGCTTGAGAATATGGGGCTAACGGGTGCCATGGATCTAAATTCCCTCAAGGAATTGCCATTTTTGAGAACGTTAAGCTTCATGCACAATAACTTTGAAGGCCCGTTGCCCAGTATTAAAGAACTTCGTGCACTGAAATCAGTGTACTTGACGAATAATAAATTTTCTGGGGATATCCAGGCCAATGCTTTTGATGGGATGTTGTCACTCAAAAAAGTTCATTTGGCACATAACAGGTTCACAGGTCTGATTCCCTTGTCCTTGACTATATTGCCCAGGCTTTTGGAGTTGAGGCTTGAAGGAAATAAATTTGAAGGTGCCATACCGGATTTTCAACAAGATGGATTGAAAGTAATGAATGTGTCCAACAATGTGTTGGAGGGTCAAATCCCTGAAGGCCTCAGCAAGATGGATGCAAGCTCATTTTCAGGTGAATCAAGTTCACTTCTTGACATAGATATATATTTCACTTCTTCACAAGTATTTTCCCAACCTTAATTGATCTCTCTCCGGCACCACCACCATGACCATTGCTATTAGGTAATTGTACCCAAAACAATGGACAATTTGTAGTTAATTATGTACATTTAATAAGGTATTAATACACTAACATGAACTAAAAGAACCCTTTGAATGATGACCACGCAGACATCAAACTCTAATTAGCACATGAAAAGAAAAAGAAACCCTTTGAATGATGATCATAGGTATCAAACACATAGTACATGAAACATGCATTTTCACTCTTATTTTAGCTAGCAAAATATATATAATATCTACACTGAAAGTAAAAATGGCAAAAGTCCCTCGTGTAGATTTCTTAGAAACAACTATTATAACCCAGTTATAAATCGACCAAGATAGACTTTTCCATAGTAAATCGCCCAAAACATCCCAATTCCAAGGAGAAGTTTTGTCTCTAGATCGTTTCTTCCTTCTAGGTTTCAATTTTATTTTATTTTTTAAAAAAGAAAGAATATGCTATGGAAGATTGTTTTCTCATCTTATTTTTCATTTCTAGTTATAAGGTAGTAGATATAGTGGGTTTTATTGCCTTGTGTAAAGTGAGAAAAAAGGTTAGGTTCTATGATTCATGGGTCCAAAGTATGCACGCACTTATCTATTTATACATTTATGGATGTATTTATAATATATACACACATATATACATAGTTAATGAATAAAAGTCCTGGAGATTTTCCAGCAGGTGGAATTTCAGGCAAGTGACATTGTTTCTTGGAAGCAGGCAACAGTGATCTTTGTGGACCACCACTGGGATTATGTCCATCTTCCCAAAAACTCTCTGTTGGAACAATCGTCCTCCTCGTGATAGTTGTGGCAGCAGCTTTAGCTGCTATTGCAGCAGTTTTTGTTATTCTTCGCCGGGGTAATCCAACACCTCAATTGCAAGAGGCTCCAGGATCTTTGCATGTCCACAAGGAAGTGACCTTTACCGATGCAGACAACATGGAGCACGGGTCGCCGCGAGAGCACTCCTCGAAGGGAAGAAGGGCCGGAGTTGACATTTCTGAGGGATGACAGACAGAAGTTTGACTTGCCAGACTTGTTAAAAGCCTCAGCTGAAATATTAGGCAGTGGATGCTTTGGTTCTTCATACAAAGCTTCAGTTATGACTGGGGCGCCAATGATGGTTGTCAAGAGGTTTAGATACATGAACAATGTGAGTAGAGAGGAGTTCCAAGAGCATGTGAGAAGGTTAGGCAAATTGAGACACCCCAACTTGCTTCCTCTCGTGGCTTTCTACTATCGGAAGGAAGAGAAGCTCTTGGTTTCTGACTATGTTGACAATGTCAGCTTGGCTGTTTATCTCCACGGTATGCACGTTTGCTAAATTCTTGTATTGTAGAATATATAATGCCATGCATATATGCAGTACTGATCGAGTTCCTCGTGCAAATTGCAATCCAGGCAACCATTCCCGTGGCCAACCAAGCCTTGATTGGCAGAGTCGGTTAAAGATCATCAAAGGAGTATCCAAGGGCCTTTTATACCTCTACAATGAGCTACCCAACCTAATTGCACCGCACGGCCACCTGAAATCCTCCAATGTTCTTCTTAATGAATCCTTGGAGCCCTTGCTGACGGACTATGGACTTGCCCCTGTAGTCAACCAAGAGAATGCCCAAGACTTCTTGGTGGCCTATAAATCGCCAGAGTACAAGCAACACAACCGCATTATGAAGAAAACCGACGTATGGAGTTTTGGGATATTGATTTTAGAGATATTAACCGGGAAGCTCCCCGCCAATTTTCTGCAACAAGGTAAGGGAAGTGACACGGATTCGGCGACGTGGGTACACTCTATTGTTCGTGAAGAGTGGACAATGGAGGTGTTTGATAAAGAAATGGGAATGACGAAGAACAGCAAGGGAGAGATGATGAAGCTCTTGAAGATAGGGTTGTCTTGTTGTGAAACTGATGTAGAGAAGAGGTATGATTTGAAGGAGGCTGTTGAGAGAATTCAAGAGGTTAAAGAGAAAGAATGGTGATGAACAGTTCTACTCTTCTCACGCTACTGAAGGAGAGCTACGCTCTTCAAGAGGGTTATCTGATGATTTCTCTTGCCCCAATCAATGCTAATTCAATAGGACTTTTCAAAAATTTTTTATTTCATGAAAATTTGAATGATTTTGAATTGTCATCACATACAAGTATACAACTATTAAAATGAGAATACATAATTAAAAGGATGATTGAGATAGGCAGGAGCAGCAGCTACTAGAAAAAAAAGTATTATTTAAATTTTAAATGAAAGGAAAATTTAAAAAATTTGTGGTTATTTTCACAAGTTTTCTTTGTTTTTCTTCTTTAATTTGTTGTGATTTTTTTTTAAAAAATAAAATTAGTAGGAATTGTTTTTCAAATACAACTTTTGAAGAGCAAAACAAAATTCTTTTTTGTTGCCTAGCTAGATATAGGTTTATAAACAAATCGATCGGATACAAAGTGATGATCCTAATTCAATTCATTAATAAAATATTTAATTTGTTTATTCAAGGGATCAATTACCGTTTGATCTATATCCGAATCTATCAGACAACCAATCCATTATTAGTCCAATCCGATCTAATAAATTAAATTGATAGAAAAAGATAGTTCAAAACACCAAAACAATATTCATATATCATTTTCTCAATAAATAACTTGTCTATACATTAAGTAACCTATTCATACATCCAATCAGAATATATATATATATATATATATATATATATATATTCAATTATTCAAAAAAAAAATATTCATTTATTCATCCAAATTTCAATCAAATTGATTTATCAATGCATTCATTCATTCATCTAGACATTTTATTGTAAATGTAAAACGTGCAATTCAACCTTAATTTAGAAATATATTTCGATCTGTTAGCCAACTATTTTTTTGGCCTTAATCTCAAAAAATGCCGATCTCTCTCTTAAGTGTCGTCTTTTTTATAAATTTATCTTGGACATTGTTCACATCTAATATGAGATGTTAATTAATATCTCTATCTCGGTACAAGCATGATCCTAATTCTGATATCATGTTAGATGTGCAATTAACTCATCTCCTACCTTTAAAGTATTATTCATTTTGGTTGGTCAGTTCATTGACGAGCCTAAAACTTTCAACCAGGTGACAAGCCCTCATAAGTTTGTTATTTTGGACCTTGAGCCAAAAATGTAATAAATCGTATTTTTATTAAGACTTAATACTTTATGTATTTGAATGAAATTAGTTTTATGAACTTATTGAAAATTAAATTGGATATTGATAATAGTACACTTTAATATAAAAATATAACTAAGGTTATATAATTGAATTGAATAATTCAGGTTGGAACTAAGTTAAAAAATAAATAAATATGTGGCACTAATATAATAATGAAAAAGTTTAATTTATTATAAATACATGACCAAAACAAATCATAGCCTCTATTTTATGTATCTCAAATTCTACAGAAAGAGAGAAATACTATATTATGGAAGATTAAA
Organism: Nyssa sinensis; assembly: GCA_008638375.1. Taxonomy (NCBI): domain Eukaryota; kingdom Viridiplantae; phylum Streptophyta; class Magnoliopsida; order Cornales; family Nyssaceae; genus Nyssa; species Nyssa sinensis. The sequence goes on from CM018047.1 coordinate 565,428, forward strand.
AAAATTTAATTTTGGAAGAAGACATTAATAGAGGTAAGTTTATGATTTTATCAAATTAGTATGACTATTTTATTGTTGTGATTTAGTAAGAAAATTTATGAATTAATTATTAATTTTTGAAATTATAATTTCTCATAATAAAAGGAACCATAGAACAATCAAGTTAGGATTTGATTTTGAGTATGATTTTAATAGTCTTTGAATAAATTGGAAACGTAATTTTATTACTCATGAAATAAGGTTTAATTTAATATATAATATGCTTTAATATGGGGATACATTTAAAGAGATATAAAAGATCAAAGTTTTAGAAGAAAATATTGTAATCCCAAGTTTTGGGTTGAGTTTTCTTTTAAATTTAAAAGATTTAATCTAATTAAACTATATGATTGGATAAATTTCGAAAAAATGATCAAAATCTATAGATAACTTGTATTACTTGAATAAGAATTGAGGAAGAAATTTCAGGACGAAATTTGAAAGAAAGACAAAAATGGTGGACTACTCTAATTGCAAAATTTGGGTGTTAAAATTAGAGAAGATGACTACTTTTTGCACAAGCCCATTCTCGGGCAAAAGTGAGTCGGGAAAGTGTGGTTCACCCTTAATCTAAATTGAATGAAACAAGAGTCTTAATTATACGATCTCAACCAAGTGGTCCAAGTTCCGAAATCAAAAATTAATTATATAAATTATTATTAATTTTTAATTGATAAAATATTACTAATTTATGAAAAAATAGTAAACGAATTTCGAAAATTATAGAACTTGGTAAGAAAATCGTGTTTGATGTTATGAAGCTATTGGTACAGGAGGTGACGCTCAAAGTAATACAAATAATCGAGATTTCACTAAAGTTCACCTTATTGTATTGGTTTTCTAATTATTTAAATGTGTAATTAGATGACTTAAATTATGGTTATTATTTATAAATAAATTTGAGTTATTAGAAGTGTTCTCGGATTAAAGATAAAATCTTTGGATGATTGGAGAATCATTTTAGTTGCATGTTTGATCATATGTTGTGAATTAAGCTTAATTGGTTTGATAAAATTCGAGAAAAATAGAATTAATATTTAAAAATTACATAAAAATCGTAAAACGCTATAAGGTCATCATGTAAGAATTTTGAAGATACTTAGGCTTAATAAGTACGCATGACTCTATATTAATTAGGACATGTATAATTTAGTCAAGTTTGACAAATCGAACTAATTGATTAAATATATTATTGTAAATTATTTTAGGATTAGAATGAATTTGCAAATGACACTTTTGAAGTGCATTGTGTGATTGGAGGACTTTGCTTAGAAGTAAGGGAACATACACAATATATCCAATTTTTTAATAAATACCAAATAAATGTTTTCTTACTTCTATTCTTATGAAAATTGTTTATGCAAGTAAATGATTTCAAATTATTTTTAGTTCAAAAATATGTTTTACAATATTCTAATTGTTTCATTATCGTAGTCAAGCAAAATTGATTGTTTGTGAAATGTGTTCTTTGCTCATTGATAAATCCATTAATAAAAATTATTTTATCCTCTAAAATAAATTATTTTATCCATATGGTCATTATTAGATATTTAAATATTATTAACTTTCAGTACTGGCAATGTCTGCAAGTCCCACTATGATTGGGCCTTATATGTAATTGTTGTGTCAACCAGGATAAATGCTTATGCAAATTTAAAAATATTATTTGTTACCACACTTTTTGTTAATGATTTCTAAACTGAAAAATGATATCAGTTTTGGTATTGTGAATATTAAAATACTTTTAAGTTATATGAAACTTTGCGAAATGTTTCAATTTATCAGTAACTATTTTCTAAATTAATCGTGTTATTCGCTTGACCTATTCCGATGTATATTATGTTATACTACCTTACTGGACTCTTTGAGTTTACTTTAATATTTTTCCCTATAGATGAATAGAAATCAACTGTGATATCTTTCAGTACAACATACAATGCAATGGAAAACAATTGGAGATCAATATAATTTCATCTATTTGTGGTTAGAACCTAATTTAGTTAAATAGCTTTGAAACATGTAATAATTTTATTTTATGGGTTTTATTATCATTTGGGTTTCAGGAGACAGATTATTTATTATTTGTTTATGGCTAGTAAATAATTAATTAATATTTTTTAAAAGTTTTAGAAATAATTTGACTTTGGAGGTAATTTTTATTACGAGTTTATTGATTTGAATGATTTAATTTTTGATTCTAAGGCGTGACAAAAAATGTGCATCTTTCAAGTAGAATTGTTCTACGCCGTCATTGTAATTACTAATTTAACCATGAATATCGTTCGCAACGAATGTGTGACGCGAATAAAATAAGTAAAATAAAAAAACACACAATGATTGGTACTAATCGCATCAAGTATAGATTTTTTTTTCTTGCCAAGCTAGCTATAATAAAATTGACAATATTTAAATTCTAGGTATGACGAGAAAAAAAAAACAATGATGGGTACTAATCCTTGTTTTCAATGGTTAATGTATACAAATTAAAACACAACTATATAAGATGATAAATAAAATAAAAAATATGATTTGATTATTTATATGATCGATTATGTTGTTTTTTATAGTTGAAAGATTAGAGTTAAAAGGGGCATGTTTCAGCTTCTTAGATAGGCCAGCCCACAAATAGTAGTGTGGAAAAATTGAAATTTGGAGGAAAAGTAAAAGGATCTCTCTTTTATCTACTATACATTAGATGATATTATACATTAGATGATGTAACTGCATATAAATATATGGTTGAAGTTGATATACTATATAGTTTTTTATATGATTAATCATATAAGAAGTCCTTAGGATACTACGGACAAACAACTTCTTTTATTTTTGGGTAAGCAAAAACGTATTAAAAGAAAAGAACAGGGGACAAACAGCTCAGGGGAAACCCCAAAACCAAAGCACTACCCAGGGCCAGACAAAGGGCCACAACAGCAGGGAGCTAGAACAGTGTCTGGGAATATCCCAAAAATTAGTTCAAAATTTCAGGTATTAGAAAATCATTAGCAAGACTAATTATTGTTCTGTATAATAAAAATGAAAAATATAGAGAAGAAGAAAACTAATTAATACTCCAATATAAAAAATCAGAGCATGAAAATGAAAATCAAAACATATATAGGAGAGAGGAAATAAGAGATTATGATCATATAATCGAAGGGCCGGGTGTCAAGGAAGAAGTTTGGGCTTATTATGGAAAGTATGGAAATATATATATATATATATATATATATATATATATATTTGCCAACTTGTTTCCATGCATCATGCATGCAATAGCCAATAAGGAATCTACCTCCACCTCATGCAAACATGGCATAGAAACGGTACGATTGATTTGATTGGTTGTGGAGCACAAGGTAAATCTTAATTAGATAGGTCATAGGGGCTAATTCGATCGTTTTGGGATCGAAACTGCCTTCCAATGGTGGCCAGCTCTCAATCAAGCTGCGGTTTGATGCAATATGCCATTAGGTAGCGAAGAGACGTTTTCATCGAGACGGAGAGAAAGAAGTTTTCTTTTTTCTTTTTGTATGTCTATCTTTGACAAGGAGGATTGGAATCCCAGTCATAAAAATCATACTTTGTATGACTGAAAAATTATCAAATACCTGCAATCATTGGCAATTCTCGTGCATCACCTTGTACTAAAAGATATCCTGCACTCAAGTAAATTCGAAAACTCATAGTTAGAATTCTCGTGCTTCTTGAGATGCAAGGTCCCATTGAATTATCCTGTTCTGATTGAAAGGTGCCCTAATCCTTTAGTCCTTTCTCAAAGTTCTGATCTTTCATTTGAAGCTTATGAATTCGGGTTTTCTTTTTTGTTATAAAAATCTTGATTGTGTTTTGTAAGTAATTTTTTTGAAAAATTTTAGAGGGCGAAAGTAGAAAGAGAATGTGGAATTCAAGGGGGAATGAAGAAAGGTCGGTGGCGGTGGCAGTAGACAAGGACAAAGGGAGCCACAAAGCTTTGAAATGGGCTATCGAACATATTCTCATCAGGGGCCAAACTGTGACACTAATTCATGTTAATCAAACACCCTCATCATCCATCCCCACCCCCACCCCCACCCCCAGTAAGTCTCTCTCTCTCTAAACATTTGTTCCCATCTTTTATTTTTTTATAAATACTAAAGTGTTCCAAAAGATGAGTTGGATGATATTTTATATATGCTTGTGAAAATTATTGATCCATGTTGAAGTATATATTAACATTGAGCAAAAACAATGGAAGGGGTTCAAATTTTGTGAGTACACGAATGTCACGAAATACTTTCCTAACACAAAGCAAAACAAACTGGTAATGACCAAGCATTGTCTCATTAAGATGACGACGATGATTTTTATTATTATTTGCTAAGTAAAGCCAATTGTATAAATGAAGAAACTGCACAAAACAAAAGGGAGGCAAATTACCACCCTAAGCAAAGAGCTAGCTGAGCCAGAGCCAAAGAAAACAAAATCAAGAAATACAGTATCAAGAGAAAGGCAGCTAGCTAGGAGAAAACCATTACCAGCAGAAAATGTACCCAACTATCTATAGGCAAGTTCCAGTTTAAGCTAGTTTCCCGATTTGCATAAAATTTCTCAATGCTGCTGCTCCAAGTCCAAGTTGAAGCCTTGATTCCAATAGCTTCAGAAACCTGGTTAAGCACTTGATCAGAAGTCTTCTGACTTTTAGCCCATAGCCTTGCATTTCTTTCAATCCAAATGAAGGATATAGAAGCTGCTAGAGCAAGTTCTCTGATGTTGTATAGAAAAAAAAAAATGTCTCACTTTCAGATTCTGAACTGCTACAGCTCTCTCCTCCCTCCATTCTGCAGGTTTTCTATTCATAAGACAAGCTTGTCCTAGCAATGGATCTTGATGTTCTGATTTTTGGGTGTAATCAAATGTCAATTGAATTTTCTCACATTTTGACATGTTTAACCATTTTCATTCCTCATGTACAGTGGTGAACAATGGTGCAACGAACAGACAAGAATCCGATGACCAAACCACAGACTTGTTTCTTCCCTTCCGTTGCTTTTGTGCGCATAGAGAAGTAGGTTCTTACACTTGAACCTCAATATTCTTCTTTTTCAACAATATGTATAAAAATTATTCAAATCAAGATTTCTGAATTGGAGCTTGGAAATCATCTACTCAAACCAACGTTTAGCTGGATTTTGTTCTTTTATATGTATTTTTCAAACGTAAATTTTGCATTAGATACAATGGGATGTTGTCACACTTCAAGATCCGGACATTGCAAAAGCACTAATAGAATACGTCTCCTACAATCGAGTCGGGACTCTGTTACTTGGTGCCTCATCGAAGAAGAGTGGCATTTACAGGTAACTGCCATATATTGAATCAAACTTTATAGCCAAAAAAAATTGTCATCAAGAAAAGACACATGCATAACATTAGTAAAAGTGAATAGGTATAAGAATTATAGTCTCGGAATTCCCTAGTTTTACTTTTCTAAATAAACTGAACAGCTCAATAGTTTGATGCAAAATTCCAGTACATGCACGATTATATTGAGGTATAAAGTAGTTCTGGTTTTCTTGATCTCTCTAAATCATTTTTCAGACTATTCAAGAACGATATTCCACCAACCGTATTGAGAGGAGCACCATATTTCTGCAATGTATATGTCATCTCAAAAGGAAAGATTGCTTCCATGCGAGCTGCCCCCTGTCTAGTCCCATCAATCCCAGCACCAGAAAGGACACAATCAGCACGCCATTGTCCGAACCTGGAGAAAGACTTCATGCAAGTATTAATTCAACAATGAATATGCTCTAGAGGTTATAAACTTTAGCGCATGACTAATGCCCCTGGGCCAAAGGTGGGCTAAGACCATTAAAATGACCGCCTCTTTATCATCCTTGTTGGAAATGGGTGGTTTTGAGCATAAATAATTAATTATCTTTGAACTAAAATTAAAGTGGGTCTCACAGATTAATTTTAGTGGATCCACATGAAAATGTGTTCTCTTCCATGAGGAGATTAAGATCATATATTAGGTTGCTCAAAATCATTAAGGAGTGAATGAGAAACTCCTCCAAACATCATCACTTAAAAATGGTAACAAAAGCTTGAAGCTTGTGTTCCACATATGATGGGCACAAGAATTTAAAGAGTATATATATACAGCTACCTTGGAGGAGGGGTTTAGCCCGAAGGGGTATCTAAGTTTTGTGGAAGAGGGAGGACCTAGCACATGCTTGGTTCACCACACACGCGCACCGCAGCCCTGCACCAAACTAGGTTGGGCTTGGGCTTGGGATTGGGATTGGGCCGTCGTATATATATATATATATATCTTTTTGAAAAAAATTAATTTAAATAATTTTTAATTAAATGCTACCGTTTTGTTACTGTTAAAAACATATCAAAACGTTGTTGTTTAGTTACCAGATTAATTAAAATTAAAAACGTCACCGTTCTGCGAGTACATTTTCGTTTTGGTTTAAATCCAAAACGACGTCGTTTTGCAATTGTGTTGGTTTGAATTTAACTGAACAATCGTCTTCTTCATGCATGCGCCTGTGTTCACCATGAAACCATGAACATACACAACCAAACCTTCATGACTGGACCAAATAGTCATGAAGAAGTTTATAAATACCGAGTCCCTCATTGCATTCATTCATTTGAAAAATTGCATTCTCTCTCTCTCTCTGCATAAGTCAAGTTCAAGTTGCTACCATTGTTGTGTTCGTTGGATTCTAAATATTGAAGTGTTGCATCTTTAGAATCGAAATCTGTTCTATATTGGGAGACAATTGCTCATCACCTTGAGCACCGAGAGGGAGCAAATTTATCTTATGAAAATTGTGAATTTTACGAGGCTCGAATTTTTTATTCTGTTCAATTCAATAACAGTAAGTTCAAGTGTTGTTTAAATTTCTTTATTTTATTCTGTTTTGATTCTTATAACAATATATATATATATATATAATCAGTATATATTAGGCCAACAATCCCAATGGAATCCCTTAATGCAGGGCTTTACCAAATTTAACAGTGCCTTTTTTTTCTTCTATCAAATATGTAATTGTAGTACAAGGAACACAAGATACTAATGCTGGAACATGTCACTGTTTAGGGTCAGAGCAACAGAAAACAGATCCCATGATGAAATCTCAGTACCAAATACTGACATTTCATTCGTAGGCTCCGGAGGGCTAAGCACCAATAGCATGTTCTCTGATTTCTACGATGATCTGGGATCTGAAATTTCCCAACGGCTTCCAAAGCGTTTGAGCCTGCAGGAGGGAAAACTTGATCCTTTATGCTCATAGTCCGGGTTAGCTGATTTCAACTCCCCCAATGAATTATCATCAGTGCTGCAGAAAGTAAAAGAACATGGACACCGCAGAAAATTTTAAAGTCAATACAATAGTTTGAAATAAGAGTGTTGGGAAAGTAAGCCAATACAACGGTTTGTACAATAAGGAACCTACTACAAATTTACTTTGTGAATTTTTAGACTATCAGTTATGTTTTATGTTAAGCATAATGAGCATATATGTAATTTGATCTTATGCTGTACTTTTCTAGGTAAACATATATAGTTACAATTACAAAAATCATATAAATGTGCACTATAGGCATGCAAGTGAACATTTTCAGGGATAAAAGTATTAACAGAACTATATACCTTCTAAACTTGTAGGAAGAAATGGAATAAAAAATGAGAAGGCTAGAGCAGCAAATGAATCAAACCATGGACATGTACCATACAGCCTGCAAAGAAGCACTAGCAGCAAAAAAGAAGGTAATGAGAGCTTCCATTGCCTTTGGGCACCATTAGATATTACTTGTGACATCAATGTCAATCTGGTCAAAATTAATTCCAATTTGAGAATAAAAAGTAGCACTTCAAAATCTGTATTGCTGACTGCTACACTGGTAAAGTCCATTTCATGAATCAAATAATTCAACTGTTGTTTGTGACAGAAGTACAATGAAAACATGAACGAATGCAACGAAACAAGATGACATGAAAATTCTAATTTTTATAGTTAACTGGAACCAAAAAATTGAATATAAAGCATAATTAGATAGATTACATTGCCTAGTTTTTGAAACAGCTGCTCAAAGAGCCAACTATAGACAATAAATCCTTGAAATTTATCTCAAGTATTTGGAACTAAAGTTGAGTTGAGTATATTGCTTAATGTCTTTAACTTGCTGCATTTCTGGCATAAAGGAAGACTGGTAGTTGGCGATCTGTGTGTGCATGCATACATATGGTACACAGGTTAACATGTACAATATTTTTCAAGGTTAACATATGTAGACTGCACCTGACCCAAAAATAGGCATATAAAACTCAGAAACCAACTGGCTGGTGTCCATTATCATGTAATGTGCTGTCCAAAAACCAAGCAGCTAAAGCTCTGGAAACCAAATTAACTGATTTAATGTCCATGATCATGTATTGTGCTGTCCCAAAAACAGGCGTCTAAAACTCTGGAAACCAAGTGGTTGATGTCCATGATCATGTGTTGTCCCTTTCAAGATGTGGAAAAATATATGGAAAAAAAGGGCAAAATGAGATGAAATTTTTAAATGGCTTGAAATAAATTTAAAAAAAAAAACTGTGCTAATATATGAACTCGTACTCTTGAGAATCCATTATACTGCATTAAGTTCTGCTGCTCCAACATACCTTTATGTTAGGTTAGGGAACTCCAACTTCTGAAAACTGAAAATGAAAAGAGATTAGAAGAAGCACTAAGGGCCAAAGAGGATCGATGCATCAGAGATTGCAGAGAAGGAGAAAGAAAAGGTTAAGAAAGCACTCGAAGTCGGAAAAGCAGCTTACAGGAAGGCAGAGCGAGAGGCACAAAAGAGAGTAAATGCAGAAATGAAAGCTCTTAAAGAAGCTGAGGATAAGAAAATGATGTTAGATTCTTTAGGCCACTCACATATAGTGCTCAAATATTGAAGTCTTAGCCACATTATGGTTGTCCTTTTTATATTCTATATTTATTTTGTGAAATTGAAATGAACTTCATATTGAAGTTACTTCTCTTTTCATTCGATCATATTGAAGTTACTTCTCTTTTCATTCTATGTATTACATTTATTGTTGGTATCTGACTAAAAGTACTTGAATGAACTGAATTTTGTGCCTAACACTTCAGCCCTGTATCCCTAACACAAGTTTTGCCATTTGTTACATTAGAGTGTGCCTCTCCTGTGAATCTGCCAAATCTGTAGGTGTTTGTCCAATTGGAAAGAGGTCACACAATTTATACATGATCATACTTCATTTAGTGGTGATTGAAATGATCACATGAATATTTTATTTTTATTTTTTGTCCTTACAAAGTATTGGTTCACTTGGTGTAGAGTTTCTAGGTCAAAACCGAAGACAATCACCCTATGCCTAGGGCAGACTGTGGACAGTCCACAGACAAATGCAGTCATACCCCAGGATGTTGTCAACTAACTTGCTGACTGCATAAAAATATTAGCTAGACTGAATTAATGAAATGAGAATATGAACAAGGTTGTTCGTTATCTGCATTTCTAACTGAAAATCATGAAGACCTGTCGTGTTTAGGGTGAAAAAACTGAATATCTCAATGAAAATCGCCTGGGAAACCCTCCCTTGCTCCTCCATAATCATGGTTGGATAATGCATCAAAGCCACCATGACCTCTTGAGAAACAAATTCAGTTTTATCATACAATGTGATTCAATTTTTATGTATTTTGTTTTGTATTAAAAGGAGGAATTAAGAATATAAAGAATGCAGTGCTAAGTTACACATAAAAGTATGATTGAATTTGTACAGTTTTCTAGTTATTGAAAAAATATTTATTCCATTTACAAGCATTTTTTTCTATGATGGTTATATGTTGGTGGAAATAGAGCAGTGCTTGTGCACTATTTTTTCCATGATAATATTACCTTTTGTCTCAATAAAAGCTTGGACAATTCACCACATATAACTAGGTAAAGTAGGAGTTTTTGGCGTTCTTTGCGCATGTTGAAATTAGAATCAGAGATTGAATCAACAAAATTAAGGACTAAAGAAATAACTAATATGTTGGGGAGAATATTACCCTTTCATATCATATGGAAGTCTCAAAGGTCCACCAGGAGCAACCTCACAGTGTCCACGTACAAGCTTACAGAGAAAGAGTTTCTGCATTTCATGTGCTTTGCCGAAAACAATAGTAGAGGTTGAACTGAAAGGATCAGGCTTATTCAAACACATTTGTACAAGACAGCAGCACTAGGAAAGGGATAAAATTGGTCTGGATAAATCCCAATGTAGACAAGTTGCCCAAATTTTCATAGGTATTTTCAATTTTTCTCCAAGCTGAAACTCTAATTCCCACAACTTCAAAAATCTGCTTAGAGACTTGATCAAGAGTTTGCTGAGCATTTTTTTTTCTTCACAATCTTGCATTCCTTTCCCCCCATTTATTGTAGACAGCATCAGCTTAAGCAACTTTTCTAATATTTGTGAGGAAATTCTTCCCTTTGAACTTCGAAACAGCAAGAGTTCTTTCTTCTTCCTAGTGGATAAGACCTCTTTGATTTAGATTTAGACAAGCTTTACCCACACTTTGGAAGAGAAAGGGCAGGAGAAAAACAGGTAATCAATACTTTCTTGGTAGCTTGAGCAGAGCAGCCATCTGTTATCACTACAGAGACCCCATTACTGAGCTTATCCCTGGTGATCAATACTTTCTTAGTTTGGAAAAAAAAAAAAAAATTCCTTTTGATTTTTTGGGAAAACTCCCCTCTAAGTGATGGAAGGATCTGTACCTATGTGAAAAATAAACTCTAAATAGTATGCAAAAATGTTATAAGAGTGAGCAACTAATAATATGAAAATAAGTTCATTCGAATCAGTTTAAGCCATTCATATATGGTAAATGAAGATAATTTATGAATGAAACGCCAAGGATTTCCAAAGTAACCTCACCAACATAGAGCCAAAGGCCCAGAACTGCAACTAAACCTATGCACAGGCCTAGATTTCAATCAAATTTAAAAGAAGATTTGAGTAGACTCAACTTTCTTAAAACCATCTTTCAACTGTGCACTTTGCCGGATCTCCCAACAATTACCGAAACTAAACCGTAAACAATAAACAATAAACTTGGTGCTTCTATTGATGATTTCTCCTCAAGCAGTTTATCAAATGAGAGGCGAGACTCTACCAATGGGCCACATGTTGGATAACATGAATTCTTAATTGGAATGCAAATATATCCACTTGGGCCGTAAAACAAATCAAACTTCTCCAGATTGATTTGTGATTGGCACAATACGGCTTGTGAGATAAGTACATATTTTAAAATTGAGTAATGCAATAATTTTTAAATTTATATCTCAAATGATGTGGTATTAGATTACTTAAAATACTTTAAATGATATAATTAGTGTAATTTTGCTGTATCAATACTATATCATTTAGAATACAAATTTGAGAAGCATACTATTTTTCTTTAAAAAATTTATTAATTTATTAAATTTGGCTTAATATGGTAGTAAGTAGGGATGGCGACGAGACTAGTTTGGGGTGGGGACCCTTTCCCCAACCCCGTCATGTGGAAAAAAAATTATTCTCAAAGTCATTTAAATTCCGTGATAGGTGGGTCGAGTTTTCATTTATTTTTAAACTTTTTTTATTAAATTAGTAATAATTAATACATTTCAAAGAAAACATTACATATGTTAAAATAACAAATATGCATGCTGATAGAGAAATAGAATGACATTATTTTCTTTTTTAAACATACAACTCTATAAACTTTATACAAACTTTTAATGAATAACTAAAAAATATCATTCTAAACATTAATTATATAATACAAAATATTTTTATTATTTTATTTTATATAATTGGTGTAGGGCGGGGCAAGGCGGGACAGGCCAGGGTGGCTTCTTCCCAAACTTTAACGGGATAGAGAAAGCTTCTCCTAACTCGTCGCATTAAAAGCAGGTTAAATTGTCATTTTTAATAATAAGTATTTCAATTCCATATAAAAAAAAAAAAAAACCTACAAGTTAGATTAGAAGTTTTGTTTGACATCAGTTTGAGACATAAAGATCTATTTTAAACATAATTTAAAATTCATTAATTTTAATAGGTCAAACTTGATAGAATTCAAATGTTTGGTTTGCCTCGACTAGTTTTCCATCCTAATATCCACATGGCTAGCTCATCCAGCTGCATTGATTCTTTCTTTGTTGTTTTAATACTTGGATTCGGTCTTAATTCTTCTTTTATATCAATTCACAGCCATTACCAAGTCCGTAAGCTCAGCCATGCTATTTGGATGTGAATTGATTTTACAACATATTTAGAAGGCCGGTTGAGCATTTCAAAATAAAAAATAAATAAATAAATTTACCTTCTTTTATTTGAAGAATCAAATAAAGTAAGGCCAACTAGAAAATACCTGGCCCGCGCAAATATGGGGTGACGCCCTAACGGCCCCCCTTTACAGAGAGAATCAATGACATTTGGTCGATGCCAGAGATTGAACAGAACCAAAACTTAATTGAGACACAGACACGATGGCCGTTTGTGGCAGCGGCGTGGGGGCAAAGATAGAGGCGGGGGCCAAAAAGCTGAAAGCTACTCTCTGGTGCTTTTCCTCCGTGTGCTAAAACTAGCGGCGTGGCCACTGGGCCAAATAGGCGCATATAGTTAGAACTTAAAAATGTTAATATATTAATCTTTCTTGAGAGAGAGATGAAGATTTTCCAAGGTTGGTTTTTGCGAAAAATACCAAAGAGGGAGATTTCTGGGAACTCTTTGAAACATTTAGGAAAGGCAGAGGGATGGTTTTGATTTCTGAGAAAGCTCCCATTATTGTTGTGGTAATCTAAAAGTGCTACAGTTGAGGTGTCTAGATGTTGAACCAGAAGGGAAATGGGGAAAAGAGGGAAGAGTTGGTAGCAGTGGCAATAGACAAGGACAAAGGGAGCCAATCTGCCCTCAAATGGGCTCTTGATCATCGTCTTCGAAAGGGCCAAACAGTCACATTACTCTATGTCAAACAAAAAGCATCCTCCGTTCCCACTCCACGTAACACTCTCTGTCAATTTGTCTTTTCATTTGCTTCTTTCATAATTGAAGAATCAAAAATAAAAATCTTACTTTTATTATATTGGTTTGCATTGAATGATTTGATTATTATAATATTAATGAAATCAAACTAATAGTATTGCGGAAAAAAATGAATGTAACGAATTCATGAATCCCATTTGAGTGCTGCTTTGAGGGACATGACATTTTGCCTTTGTTTTGAGTTTTTTCTTCCCTCTCCTGTCATTTTCATTTCCCCTTCCCCTTACTCAAGAAAGTGAATGAAACATATAGATAGAGACCTCTGTTTCATGTTTTGAAATGACTCAAGTAGAATAATTTGAAACACTGAAGGTTTATCTATTTCCATTGAATTTAATGGTAACTAAACCCCCACCATTGACAGCTCTGATTGCCATCATTTAGAGCCTAGAGGTCTGTAACGGGAATCTTTTCTTTATATTTTGATTTTTGACCATGATCATGGTCATTTAATGGGTAGCTTAAATAAAGAAGTTGCCCACACACAGAAAATTCTGAAAAATAAAGCATGACTTGAAGGAAATAAGCCTCATATAATATGCTTTCATTTATATCTTCTAGGTGTGCAGATAACAACCTATTTAAATTCAGAATGTATAGCTGAATGACATAGTTGTTAAATTCAATATTTGTTTCACACCTTCATGACTATTGGCCCAAATAACAATTTCATGAGCTTTTTCCCCCCCCTCTTTTGTGGGTGCACTGGGGAAACTTCTTGCTCTCTCTGATGTCAACAATGAAGTTGCAAAAGCCTACAAAAACCAGCTTGATAATCAAGCCAAGGAGTTGTTCCTTCCCTTCCGTTGCTTTTGTTCACGCAAGGATGTGAGTTCACTGCTTTCTCCATTTCTTCGATTTTTTTTCTCTAATTATTCTCCCAATTTTTCCTTCTGCTATCCTGCAAGAAAGTAACAAAATAAGGAAAGGAATGAACAAAATATGAAATAAAATAGAAATAAATAAATTTGCAACTTTCAATACATGTTTTTGAAAAAAGTTATTGAAACTATTTCATCAATTTTTTTTCCTTGCACTGAAGCTTCTAATCATCTTTTAGTTTCATTCAAGAAAAAAGGAAATGAAAAATATTTATCATATTAATCTAGTTTCTTTCCACATCCATGGTTGCATTTTTGAAACAGGTAAAATGCAATGAAGTCATACTTGAAGACATAGATATTGCAAAAGCCTTGTGCGATTATGTTGAGCTCAACTTAGTTGAGACTTTGGTACTTGGTGCCGTGACAAGAAGTGCCTTTGTTAGGTAATGAATTCTTTTCAGTTTAGCTGCACTACCACTATCAAATTAGCAACAGTTCTTGCTTATAACAATAATCACATCTCTCTCTCTCTCTCAACACACACACACACAATACCATATTAGTAAAAACTATAAAATCAGTCAAAGAAGCAAACACATAGTCCAATAAAAAAACACACACAAAAAAAAATTTATAAGTACCAGCCTAGTTACTCAGCATTAACCTTCAGCTTCCTAATCCGTTCTGATACCATGTAAAAGAAATAAAATAGCTTGACAATTCAGCCTAAACTCAGCTAAATTATTTCACCTTTTAAGGGATCATGTCTTACTATACACAGACTATCAACATTCATAATTTTAAAATAAATTTTTGAAATTTAACTTTTTCTTGCAATATAGAGATGTTTTCAAAACCCAAAAACTATAAAATGATTTCTCTATTTCAACAATTCATGAAGAACTTGTGAGGATTTGGGTAAGTTCATTTCAATATTTACTGTAACTCCAATTGATGCTAAGACTAAAATTAAAATTCAGGAGAGATATTCAAGGGACTGCAAACCAACCTCTCAAGAAATGGAATACAGAAAGAAATTAATAAATTAAGGTTGGTGTGAATACCATAATTCACCAGCACTGTGCTCTCAAAGCTAAATTTTATGTTTTTACTAGAGGTATTTTAGTTTCATTTAACAAAATGGATTATGTTGTGCCATAGATTTAGATAATTACATGTATCAGATCAATAGAAAATACTAGTGATACAATGATAAATTGATAACTGTTATATGGTGTCTAGTGCCTATAACCCCAAAAAAATAAAATATTATGCATAATTTCCCAGTACTTACAAACCTTTGTCACAAAAGATTCAAGACTACAGATGTTCCTAGCAGTGTTTCAAAAGCAGCACCAGAGTTCTGCACTGTTTATGTCATCTCCAAAGGAAAATTTTCATCCATACAATCAGCCTCCTCCTGTCCTGTCCTGAATCCACCCCACGGTAGCTTGCAGAACAGTACCTCAAGAGGTCTGCTTCAGTAATTCGAGTATAATGTTATTCCCCAATTTATTTGGGACTTGTAGTTGCTAATAAAAGATCTTCTTTATCCTATTTCTGCAGTGGATAGGAAACCATCTACACCTTGGAACTTGACTAAGGATGATGAAATCAGGTGAGTAGTAATGCATTTGGTGCAATCTGGGAAAGAAGGTCTAACACCTATAGCCTAATATGCAATAGATTGTAAAGTTTATGAACATTTAAAACAAGAGAAGTACATAGTCTATACAATTTCTAACATCCCAAGCTGGCAGAGCCGCAGAAGTATATTTTTCCTCTCTTACAAAAAAGAAATTCTAACCTCTGGTTTACTATGTTTTTTACAATACTTTTTGGGTACCTATTAGATTAATTGTTCATTGATTTTTTATTGAGAAAAAAAAGGGCTTAACCTAGTATTGCCTTTTCATACTATTCATATGCCATACCTTCTAGATCATTCGTACATGTATTTTGCTCATCAGGAAGTCAACTTTTTTTTAATGGCAAAATAAAGAACATCCTTCATTTACAACTAGCTGGCTGCCTCATTTGCATTACTTATATATGCTGTGATGCAGGCACTATGGTTGCCTGACAAGGCATATTGCTCTTTAGGTTTGCCTAAAAGATTTTATCATATTTTTTTTTTTTTTTGATAAGTAAGAGATGTATATTATATAAATGAGCCCAAGAAAGGCTACAAGGGCAAAAAACCCCAAAAGATTACATATGACTAAGAGAGCCCAAAAAATCTACAAAAGAAGAGACATTTACAGGATAAGCCTCTTTGGCCCAAAAAAAAAGTAAGCGCAAAAAAGCATCTTTGAGGAAAGGAAGAGAGAGTTCCCGGTCTTCGAAAACCCTATTGTTCCTTTCATTCCATATACACCACATGAGGCAAATTGGGGCCAGTCTCCAAATCCTCTTGATCTCTAAAGGCAGACTGCATCCTTCCCAAGCCAGTAAGAGGTCTTTGACTGAGCCTGGCATAACCCAGGAAAAGCCAAACAACTCTATAATAAGGTTCCAGCAACTCCAGGGAACATGGCAATGGATGAGGACGTGATCTACCCTCTCCTCATTATTCTTGCATAAATAGCAACGACTCGCCAGAAGAAAGCCCCTTTTCTTCAAGTTCTCCATAGTTAAGATGGCCTTCCAAGAGGCTTCCCAAGCAAAGAAGGAAGCTTTTGGAGGAGCCTTAGAGTGCCAAGTGATCTTCCAAGGGAAAAGAGGAAAATCCGAATTAACCATGCTCTTGTAGAACGACCTGACTGAGAAAGACTTCTTGTCCGGCCTCCAAATTCTCCTATCCTCCCTGTTCTCCATGGCCCGAATGGTGTTGAGGAGATAAAGGAGAGAGCCCGCGTCTTCAAGCTCCCAATCAAAGAGATCTCTTCTGAACCGGGGGTTCCAAATAAGCTCATTCCCAACTCTCTCCATGCACTCACTCACCCAGGCCTCCTTGTTGTAAGCTAAACTGTAAAGCGATGGGAATTGCACCCTCAAAGACTCGTCCCCTGCCCAGGCATCATCCCAGAACTTCACCCTCTCACCATTCCCAACATCAAAGGTACATCTTTCCTTGAAAATCCTCCAATGACCTCTAATGCTGCCCCAAAGACCACATCCCCTCGGGCCACTAACATTGCCCGAGCACCAACCCCCAACATTACACCCATACTTGGAAACAATGATTTCTTTCCAAAGCTTCCCATCACATTCTCCAAATTTCCATAACCATTTCCCCAGAAGAGCTGTGTTAAAAAGGCTCAAATCCTTCACCCCTAGCCCACCCACGGACACTGGCTTCTTAATCTTGTCCCAAGCAACCAAGTGAATCTTCCTACACTCGCTATTGTGGCCCCATAAAAAATCCCTTTGGATCTTTTCCAATCTGTTGCTGATTGTCTTTGGCATAGAGAAGAGGGACATGAAGTAAGTAGGGAGATTTGACAGAGTGCTCTTGAGGAGAGTGAGCCTACCTCCTTTAGAGAGAAGTTGGCCTTTCCATCCTGACAGCTTACTAAAGAACCTGTCAACCACAGGATCCCAAACCCCAATAGATCTCGAGGGGGCACCCAACGGGAGCCCCAAGTAAACCAAAGGGAGACAAACCACTCTACAGCCCAAAGTGCTTGCTAAAATGTCCATCTCCTGGATCGGCCCTACCGGGGTGATGCTGCTTTTGGCGAGATTGATCCGCAACCCTGACACAGCTTCAAAACACACAAGGATACATCTGATAAAACGTAATTGGCGAACTGAAGGGTCACAAAAGATGATGGTATCGTCAGCGAACAACAAATGGGAAATAACGACCCCTTCAGGCCCTCTGCCCCCCACATGAAAGCCTTTGATGAGGCCCACATCCACGGCACGACTCATGAAATAACTCATAGCTTCCATAGCAATCACAAAGAGGAAGGGAGAGAGAGGATCCCCCTGCCTCAAACCTCGGGAGGAACAGAAAAAACCTGCCGGAGAGCCGTTAACAAGGACCGAGAAAGATACTGTGGAAATACACGCCTGAATCCACTTGCGCCACTTACCCCCAAAGCCCATCTTGGCCATCATTCTCTGCAAGAAATCCCAATTAACGTGGTCGAAAGCCTTCTCCATATCAAGTTTGCACACGAGCCCATTCCTTTTTTGTTTCATCCTAGAATCAATACACTCGTTAGCTATGAGAGCCGCGTCCATAATTTGGCGGCCTTCCACAAAAGCATTTTGACTTGGAGATATAATGCTACCCATGATCTTCTTCATTCTAGAGGAGAGGACCTTTGCAATCAATTTGTATACACTGCTAACTAGGCTTATCGGACGAAAATCCTTTATACAATTGGCACCGTCCTTCTTAGGGATAAGGGCAATGAAAGAAGCATTGAGACTTCGCTCAAAGCCCCCCTCCCTATGGAAACTCCGAAAAACCGCCATCACGTCCAATTTCAACACATCCCAGCATTTCTGAAAGAAAGCCATAGTGAACCCATCGGGACCTGGGGCTTTATCCCCATTGCACGCCGCTAAAGCGTTCTCCACTTCCTCCTCCGAGAAGGGGGACTCCAAATTGGAAGCTTCCTCCCCGTTCAGGCTTTTCAGAATCAAATCATCCACTCCGGGTCTCCAGCTACTCGGCTCTGTGTAAAGGTTAGAGAAGAAATCAACAATGCCCCTTCTGATAGGCTCCTCCTCATGAAGAATTTGATCATTAATAGCAATGGATGAGATTTTATTCTTCCTGAAATGGGCAGAAGCCATTCTGTGAAAGAATTTGGTGTTACGGTCGCCTTCCTTAAGCCAAATGGCACGGGATTTCTGTCTCCAAGAGATCTCCTCCATCTTAAGAAGTTGCCCAATTTGGCCCTTCAGGCCATCCCTCTCGCACCTTCTTTCAACGGAGAGGGGGGACTGTTGATCTTCCGCATCCAACTCCGACAGACTATGCAACAAGGACTGCTTCCTAACTTGGAGAGAGCCGAATACTTCACAATTCCACTTTTTAAGGTCATCCTTGAGGAGTTTCAGCTTTCGAGCAAGGCAAAAGCTAGGGGTCCCCGTCACTACATAAGAATTCCACCAGTGTCTCACCAAGTCCACAAAGCCTTCGTGTTCAAGCCACATGTTCTCAAATCTAAAGGGACTTCTTCCAGCACTAATACCCCCACAGTAAAGCATGATCGGGTGATGGTCGGAACAAGGCCGTGGCAAGCACTTTTGGGAGATGCCCGGGAAGTCATCTTCCCAATTGTGCGCCACCAGAAATCTATCCAGCCTGGACATAGCAGATTGGTGACCACCACGAGACCAAGTGAAACGCCCTCCCTCCAAGTGCAGGTCCATCAGGCTTTGAGAGTTTATGAACTCATTAAAGTCTCTCATAGCCGGAGTAAAACTTCCTCTCCCCAACCTCTCAGTCGGACTCCTCACAACATTAAAATCCCCCCCAATACACCAAGGGATATGCCAAGAAGAAAGAGCCAACTGAAGCTCACCCCAAAACAGCCTCCTACCACCATCAGTTAAAGGACCGTAGACGCCGCAAAAACCCCACATCAGCGAGGATGAAACTAGCTTGAACTTACACCACACAGAGAACACACCAACTTTATGCTCCTCACACTGGACCACTCGGGAGTCCCAAGCCACTAGAATCCCTCCAGCAGCTCCCTGGGCATTTAGAGCAGCCCATTGAACCCATCTAGAGCTCCAAATGGAGCGGACATCCCTCCGCAGCATACTTTCCATCTTAGTCTCCTGAATACAAATGACATCTGGCCTCCATTCTTGAATCAATCCTTTAACAACTGCTCGCTTATCTGGATCATTTAACCCTCTCACATTCCAAGTTAAAATTTTTAAATTCATGGAATAGAAATTGTTAAAGTCTCTCCCTGCCTTCCACTAAGGCCACCATTGATTTACTGCCATCATAATTGACCGAGCATGATAATTCTTTCATAACCCGTTGCAGTCTTTTTGCTGATTTTTCCTTACTATCCTTCTCCACAGGACAAGGTTTAGACAGAGAATTCCGCAGTATTATTTCCTTGAAAAGGTCCATCAGGCGGTCCTCGAAACCTGCACAAGGAACTCCCAACAACTTGCTCACCTTCCCCATTTTTCTGATCACCCAACCCTCTGTTGCATTCTGCTGAGTACAGAGTAACTCAGCTGAGCAGGCTTCCTGTTCCTGAAGAACACTGTGGGGACAGTCTTCCGGGAGGAAACTATGAAAGTGGCTTAGATGGTTTGGATGATCAAACCAAGTTGAATATATGATGGAAAAGAACTTAGATCTTTAAACGGAAACTATGCGGTGCTGGTTGTTGATTTGCTAATAAGCCACCATCAATAAATTGCAAAAAATATATAAAAAGATTTCTCTTAAAAAATTGTCTGATTCATTATAAAATGGAAGCCCAGTGCATCTGGTGACAGCACTGACTTGATAACTTTTGATACAGGTCACCATTCAATAGAGTAAAGGTTCAAACATAACATATGGGGAGCTCTCAATGGCGATTAGCGACATATCATTTGTGAGCTCTACCAGGCCAAGCGCCGATCACATGTTCCTGTCTTTCAATGACAGTTCAGACATGGGTATGGTGCCTCGGCTTTCATCCAGTTCAGACACAGACAACAAAAACTTTATGTATGGCCACTCATCAAGCTCACAGGATAGTATGTCATGGTCTTCAACGCAAAACCTGGTACACACATTATACCACCGGAGGGAGCTCAATGTTAACTCAAATTTAGGAATCAATCAGAGAGAATACATCTATATCTATATCTATACTACCTATAAATGTATGGATCCTTTTATGTGTTTTCTTAAAAAATGTTTTACACTAAGTTCACTAAAATACCCCCATTACACCACTGAGTTCACCAAAATACCCTCATGACACCCCCTCATTCAAGATCTGTGAACCCACTCCACAGACCAACCGTTACAAACCGTTAAGCTCCTCCCTTCCATCCCCGCCGATACAAGCCGTTCAACTTCCACCTTCCCTTCTCCCCCGATATTTTCCGGTCTCCTTTTCCGCAACTCCCACTCTCTCTTCTCCCCCAATATTTTGCCAATGATCTTCTTTGCCGCATCGGCTGTTGGATCATTTGTTTAAGGAGTGGAATTTCGGTACTTCATTGTTGCAGATGCTCCAAGAGCTACGTTGGGGTTTGTGACGAAACAATTTCCCAGTTTTTTCAAGTGGGAGGCGGAGATATGTTTACGTCGCTTCATGTGGTTGGATCGTTCGTTTAAGAAGGGGAATTACGGTGCTATGTTGGAGCTCTGTTGGAAGATCACCGGGAGTTGACGTCGCATAGATTGGCTGTTGCTGCAGCAGAACGAGGATGAAGGGTATGAATACGATTGAAATTGAAGCTGTCTGAGCAGTCGAAGCAGTCGAAGGAAATATTCGAGGCTTCTAAGGAGATCGTCCAAATCAGAGCACAATGCAACACTGACCTGGTATTCTCTCTCCGCGCGTCTCTCATCCCTATCTCCTCTGTCTTCTGGTCTCCCCTTCCAGTTTCCCTACTTTCTATTTGTGTTCAACCAATAAATCAAACCATGAGAATGATTCTATAAGATAATTCATATTCTTAGATTCAAAAATCAATTGAAGGTATTTTTAATCTTTTGTTGAATAAGGAACATCAAGAAACAGATTGGCCTTATCTGCTAATTATTTTGATATGCAAGCAATAGTTCCTTTTCAGTTTGAAGCTGTCAGGTAAAGAATAGGTTGCCTGATAATTAACACTGTGGAGGATCATTTTCTTTTATCCCTTTTTTTAAAAAAAATTTATTGGGAGCGAAGGGGCTCGAAGGTGTAATTCTCTCTTATCTTTGAAGACTATGGAGTAGAAAAGATGAGAGTGGAGGTTTTGAGATGTGGAAAATATTACTTTATTTGTAATTGTAGATGTCATATATCAACATACATGCACACTGACCACAATGCCTTTTAATATTTGATTACAAGGATATATTAGAATCAATCCAATTTGCATTGCCTGTTTACTTGGCAGTGTAAACCATTGAATATTAAAGAATAACATGCAATGCTCTGTTGTTTTGTTTACCTTTTGTAGCTCATTTTAATATTGTTTAAGTCATCTATGGTTAGTTCCCTACTGTTTTATGATAAAATAGCTTTGGAATTATCTGTCTTATCAATGTTAGCATTGTTACATATATTTTGCTTTATTCGAATCTTGAATTCTAGGTTAGGTTGAAGAGTATGAATGGGGAAGGCCGTAAGGTAGCTTTTATTGAATGGGGAAGCCCTTAAGTTAGCTTTTATTGAATGGGGAAAAGTATGAAATGGATGGCCTTGTAATTATCTTTATGCATATAAATTACAGTTTTCTCATACTCTTGGACTTGAACTTCATGGAGTGGTGAATTTTTATTTAGGAACAACTGGTCATAATTTCTTTTCAGGCTTATTTCTTAGGATTTAAATCCACCTAATTGGAATTTTAGAAGGGGTAGCCTTCCAAAAGCATACTAACAGCCTTTTGAGTTAGGCCAGTTTGTACGAGCTCAACCCAAACTATTATTTAGAAAATTTTAGAAGGGGTGGGTCTGTTTGGTTGGTCCTTTGAATTGAATGGTTTCAAAAGATGAAAGAACATTTTCTTCCTACCGAACACAAGTAAATCACCCAACAAGCAAAGTAGAAAATTAGTTCATGGGAGTAGCAGTCAGCAAGTTTGTAATATGGCTACTAGAGATGCTATTAAGAGAAAGAGTCCTTCAGCTAATGGTGCGAAACAGGTCGGCTGTACTCCACTATGTTTTAGATATAGTGCTTATGGTCATGTTACCATGGTGTGTCCAAATAAAGGTATGCACTTTTTCTTTGAAGAACCAACTTCAAAATCTGATCGAATATTGGAAGAAGAGTACAATGAAGAAGAAATTGAGAAAAAAATATTATTATGCTGATGGAAGGAATGAGCCTTATAGTCATGATACCATTATATGTCCAAGCAAAAGTTTGCAATTTTACTATAAAAGACCAACATCTGAATATGATAAAGAATTAGAAGATGATCATAATGAGGTTCAACCCCATCAAGCATCTGATTGTTTCAATGGTGATCCAAAATTGAAAGATGACCAAAGTCAAAATCAAAATCAACCTCATGAAGCTGATCATTTTGATGACATATCGAAAAGTGATTGTCTTATATTTCAGCCACTATTGGTAGTACAAAAGGAGAACGAAAAGGAGGATGGGTTTTCTGCTAACATCCTTCATGATCAGAACTTTTGTGAAGAAAGATTATGCACTCAGATTACTATTGTGGACAGCAGCCTAAACATGGCATCAAAAGAACTTGATAAGAAGCTTGAGTTGAAGGAGAGGTATCCTTCTCTGTATCAGCCCATTAATGATGTAGGAAAACATGATTCAAAGCGAAAGGGACAAGACACATTGCCGCAACATCTCTGCTCCAATGCAGTCCAGCAGTGAGGCATCAACTTTTGATGCTGATGAAATTTGGGAGAAAGACAACTATAAAGTTGAAGAACTTGAAGCAGTTTGGATGTTATGAAACATTTTATAAAAGCAGACGGCAAGGGAGTTCTGGAAGGGGTGTTATTGAGTCATCCTGAAAACTACAGGTGTAAACAGTTACAGACAATGCCACACTTCAGCATTAATATGGTTGGTATCTCTCCATCATTGCAAGAGATAAGTGAAAGTTCATGAATGTACATCAGGTACTGAGAACTCAATTCTTGGACAAGGTTTGCGTTTACCTTGTTGCTTGTTGGTGCAGTCTGTACATATAAATTGCAGCACAAAGTTCATTCTTTCTTTGTGAAACTTTTTCCCTTTAACCAACTGTGCAAGTTAGTCCTCTAAGCAGCTCGTGTGCTAAATGTCCAGGAAGATCTCAGGCAACATAAGGTTATTGGCCCTAGATCAGCACAATTTTTTTATTTTATTTTATTTTATTTTATCTCTGTTTTTTTTTTTTAAATTGATGAGGTTTTAGTGATTTCTTGATTGTTTGATTAATGGAGATGTTTTTATTTTCTTGGAAAAACCATGGTTTACATAGCTTACAATGAGTTTAAGCGTCTCTGTTTGAGATCCCCTTTTGTTGTTCTTCTTCCCAGTTTTCATGAGTTTGTGATCTATTTAACTTGAAATGTGCCCTTTTCAATGGTTGTAACTTGTGCAACTTTTTTATTTTGTTTTGTATGTGGTTTAAGAACCTTGTTTCTTTGTTTCTGCTTCTCTGATCACTTGTATGTGTGTGTGTGTGGGAGGTTATGGAAATTGTTAGGAGTCACTGTTCCCCCCCCCCCCCCCCCCCTGTTTTTCATGTGGTTTAAGAACTTTGCTATGTGATTTCATGTGGTTTAAGAACTTTGCTATGGGAGGTTATGGAATGTCTCGCGTGCTTTTGGAGATAAGAACCTGAAATCACACCTGCGATGTGATCCTGATGTAACAAATGCTGATATAGATGGGGATATCGATCTTCTCATCCTTGCAAGTGATGGTTTATGGAAGGTGAACTCCTCATCTCCCCTTTCCCTTGTCTCGGTGACCCTATTTCATCTTTGTGAGTGCATAGACATTCCACTTCTTTTATATTATTTCGTTTGTGATTAATCCAGGTCATGTCTAATCAAGAGGCAGTTGACATTGCGAAGAAGATCAAGGATCCACAGAAGGCAGCCAAGGAACTAGCAGCTGAAGCATTGAATAGGGAGAGTAAAGATGATTTCTCTTGTATCGTAATTCGCTTCAAGGGGTAAGACATGAGTTTAATCCTGGCATGAAGGATTTGTATATTAGGGGGGTTTCTGTTGATTGGATGCAATTCTATAGATTACACAAAGTTCTATGATCTCTTGGAATCCAGCATAAATTCGGAAGTTACTCCGACACAGGTTATACATGCCCCTTCACCTCATTCTGTAATATTTATTTTCTTTTACTCGGGCTGTGTGGTTTGTTGATTTTTATGAAATAAAAGGCCATGATAACAGAATGCAATTGTTTAAAAGAAAAATAAGCAAGTATATGTTCCTACCATGGAAGCCAAAGCCTGATTTGGAATGAAATAGAAAAATAAAAATAAAAATAAGGAAGCATAAATAGGAGGTAGACATGACTCTTAGGGGAACTGGGACAGAATGGTGCTTTGATTTATTTTAATATTCAAGCATCCTTGTTCTCATACCTGGATAAACTATGATGCTATGAAGCTCATTAGAGGTTACATCCAGCACCTCCAAGTTTTCAAAACCTTTGAAATCTGTTCAATTCCAAGAAAGTGGAAATATTAGTTAGAAACCAGGGAAAAATGAAGTGTGTTTGTTCTTAGCTTCTTCCCATGAGGCTTATTTGAGATAGGAAAATGGGTAGATTTTTGAACTCACCATCAATATGAATTGATCCTCTCAACTTGTTATAATTAAGATATAGAGACTTGAGAGATTTTAGCCTGCCCAGAGTTGATAAGATGCTATTATTGAAGTTGTTTCTACCCAAATCAAGGACCTCCGGATTGCTCAACTGTTCCAGTCTTTCAAAACCTGCAGAAGAATCAATAATTTTATATCACAGGTCAGAACACAACTTCTGAAACCACTGTCAGAAAGCAAACAATAAGATGGACTTATTTGTTTGTTTTATTCAAGAAGGGATCACAAACCTTCATTCTCAACACAACCAACTAATGAATTGAGTGATAAATCAAGAGTTTGAAGCTTTTCAAATAGAAGAAACATGGAGGCATTCAGATACCAATCTCCTAAGCCCTAATATTCCCTTGTAGAATTGAGATAGAGTTGAATCACCTGCCCTGTCTTTGTGTTGCACTTGACACCTTCCCTTTCACAACAGTTGTTACTCTCTTCACCAACCAAGCCCTCCTGCCAGGATGGTAGGGAATTGCCATTTGGGTTGTTGATGGAAGCTTTTACTTGCAAAAGTGGAATCCTCTCTTGCTCCAGACAACCATAACAGCAACTCGCCAAAACCAACATTACCCACAACCACATTAGTCTCATCTCCATCAGCAAACCACAGAATTTTTTTCATTGCATTTTGCTTGTTTATCACTAGAGCAGTCTGAGTTTTTAAGAAGACAAAAAAGAATTGTGATACACACTGCTCAGGGCCCTCTCATTTAATAATTGGGCTTTGCTTGTGAAAAAACCAAACCAAAACACATCTCCATGATAAGAGACAGATACCTGGAACCTCCATTGATTAAAGGACTAACTTTGAATTTTGTCATTTTGGCCTTCTTATCAAACACATTAGTCTGTGAGATCACTGCTCAATGCTCAGCTGTTTTACTGAACGGTATTGAGGTTGAAAAAAATCATATACCAGCCCAGCTTGTAAATATAGATAGCATAAAATCGGTTGCTTACCATTACTGTATTTCTTAAGTAGTGAGTTTTGGAGCCAGTTAGCTTTTTAATATACCAAAACTTTCTTTCCTTGCAGTCAAAAAGCATGATGGTCCTAAACAGAATATATCAACAATATAGAAGTGTATTTTGGTAGTTTAAGTTTTTGGTAAAGAAAGCTTTTAACTGTGTATTAGAAATTTGGAAATTAGAAAATTCTTAGTCAAATTGCAAAGTCTCTGACATTTGGGAAACTTGATTTCTAATCCAGGCCTGTCAAAGGGTGATGAGCTTATATCTTCATTTAAGCAACTCAGCAAAGAAGTCTCTCTTTCTCTCTCTCTCTCTCTCTCTCTCTCTCTCTCTCTCTCTCTATCTCTCTCTATCCCTATATATATCTTACTACCTATAAAACTATGGATCTACTTCCTGTGTTTTTTTACACTTTTATTAAATAGGCCAAAATACCCTTTTTCACTTAATTTGGTTTTTCCCCTTTCTTTTAATGAATGGGTAATTAAATAATTGTAACTCATAATTATTAATGAAAATCTTAATTTCCATGGGTGGATTTTGTGCAGTTAAACCAAGCACCTTTGTTCTATCGCGAGACTAATCCACAGCCCCGGAAGCATACACTTGGACAGCAGGCATCAGATTTCACTGGAGGCTAAGCTCCCATTTGCAGGTTTCAACATATCCTCCTCCTCCTCCTCCTCCTCTTTTGCAAGCAACTATTTTAAAAAAAAAACATTACTTTCAGTTTACTTTCATAGATAACCTCCAACAGTGTCTTCTGGTGGCATCCTAAGCACTGGTATGGTTGTTAAATATGTGGAGCATAAACATATGTCACCTGATGCTCCATACAAGTGCTTGAGTTTATCAGGCCAAGTGCGGTCGCACAGTGGGCTGGTTTTCATATTTACATTCCCATTTGATATATTTTTATGATAAGAATTAGAGGAATATTAGAATATGTGTTGGTTACTTTATTATTTATATTTTTTCCCCTTTGATAGGTGTTACAGGAATATTTAATTAGTTGTGGCTCTTAATAATTGATTACATTGTGTTTCTTTTGTCGTGCAATAAGTATCGTTTACAAACCAATCAACCAAAAAAAAAGCCTTATTTTGCTTATTTGAAGTCCTCCATTCTCAAGATAAAATATACACAAAATCATGGAAAAACACCAACAATACTAATAAACTCTTAAATTACATTAAAAGTAAATGTCCATTTTTTTGTTCTCATTTAAGTTTAATTTTCCCCTGTGACTATTACTATCTTCGTTCTTTTTTTTATACATGTATATTCAAATATTAAAATCATGAAACACTTTTCCCTTGATAGGAAATGAGTTCTACCCAAAGTAATTGTGAAAGGAGTAGATATGCTCAGTTAACTCTTAAAGAAAGGCATGATTATATTGAAAAGGTTACGAATGCAAGAAAAAGGAGGGCGTCCACAAGAACTAATGAGCAAAGTAATGATAGTGTTATTGATAAAAAAAGTAGATATGCTAGATTTACTGATGAAGAAAGTATCATGCAGTCTGATTAGTATCAAATATGTGTCAATTACCATTACCTTACCATATTTTTATGACAATCAATGTATTACCATAACTATTACAATTCGAACTCAAATGTTAAAAGGAATTTAAAACCTTCATGATTTTTCAAATTCTTTACAAATTCCTAAATTTTTGTTCCTTAAAATGGGTGAAATATAGTAGTCTTTTGGGTTTATATATATTTGCTTTTATTGGGTTATTTGAGTTGTTAGAGCTTGTTTTGGAACTTAGCATCACATGCGCTCGCCACGTGCTACCCGATTACATGCATTACAGACTCACAGGTCAATCCTTTCTAATTTCTATTTTATTTATTAGCTTTATTTATAATCTACTGCATTACTGTATACCTTAAGTTAGAAAAAAAACTATTACAACTTTTCCATATTGTTGATGCATATTTAGGTTCATAAAATTGTCAAACTATTCAATTATTCCACTTGTTCATGCTAATATAATCTTGGTTTATATACACTGCTTATTCAGGAAATTGTTTTTTTAGTATACTATTTATGTTTTGATATGCTTTATGTAAGTTAGAAAATCATTTGTGGCTCTTTCTCCTTCTTTTCCTCAAGCCTATTACCTCCACAAATAAATACTCCAGTTAATGGCCTTCCACAGTGATGTTTGTGATAAGACATTGCTCTTGTGAGTTGCTTTCCTTGTATCTGCTTGTGATTTGTATTGGAGTTATATGTGGAACCATAAAATTGGGCCAGTCATTGTTGGATACTAGACAGTGTAATGCGGAAGGTATAAAAATATGCTCAAACATTTTGTGTTGGACTTGTATATGGAACCATAAACTGTTTTTTTCCGTTTCCGGTGCTCTAACACAATCATTCCAATGGACTGGTCTTATTGTCACAAACACATAAGCTGACATTTTCTGAATTTCTACCTTTTACAGATTTCATCATCAATTAAAGATAAGTTTGTTCTTTTTTTACTCTTCTCATCATCTTCAATTGGAATCATCTCCTTCTCTTTGGTTGCCTCATGAAATTTTTTAAAAATTTCATCAATATTATATTCTTCTTTGGACAATAAGTTAATTATTCCACTTGATCCAACCCCAAACTCTGTAACATATATAATATTGATGAAATTTTTAAAAAATTCATGATATGAAAGCCTTCATCTGCGAAACGTACATAATATTGATGAAGCTTTTATCAATTTCATGGCATGAAAGCTTCCATCTGCGAACACGTATGTTTGGAAATTATGAATTTTTTATTACTTTAAATTCTACTTCCACGGTACACTTATACTGGCGCAATATAATCCTTCCAAAATCCAAAATACAAAATACAAAATTTTTTCTCCCACTTCTTCTCCTTCCAACCTAAAATTAAAACCGAAATTCATTTTATCTACAAATATAAAAAGATAGTAATTCCAATTTCTAATTCATATTAGATACGGATTAAGGATAATAAAACAGAAATTGCCCTTTATAACCTTTTAAATGGATCAGATTTAAACCAAAATCTAATCCACTAATAACCCCCCATTATGCCCCCACTAAAGCAACTCAAATATATCCCACATGGTGCATACATATTTCCCAGCAATAGGATGAGCTATTCAAACTTTCCACGGGGGTGTAATGGTGCACAAGCCTTACCACAACAAATCCACATACACCATTATTATATATGAAATGTTTCATTTGTGCATTTAATCATGAACTATCTCTACTTAAATGCTCTGTTTATGATTATGGCACTTTAAGTTCAAAGCAAAAACGAACTCATAAATGTATAATATTAACCACATAGGTGTTTTTATATAATCATTTTATTTGCTCAATTAATTAACCATGTATTCTTCCTAATATCATCTATACTCCTTCACTTTCTATATACTTATGATGCTAACATTGTTCCCAGTCATTGACAATGTCTGTTGAAAGTATAATTCCGATCAACTCATTGCAACCCAACCAAAAAATATGGACAATCGAAGCAATGGTGTTACGACAAGGAACCATTGAGACTTTCAATAATGTTCAAAATAATGGCAGGATCTGGAAGATGATCCTTGTAGATAATATGGTTAGTTAAAAAAAATTGTGTGTTATTTTTCAAATCACTATTTATCTTATATTTATTCCTGATTATATATTAACTCATTTATTTTTAAATTAATCTATCATAGGGAACAAAAATTCAAGCCGTCATGTTT
The DNA here is from genome assembly GCA_008638375.1 of Nyssa sinensis. Lineage (NCBI taxonomy): Eukaryota > Viridiplantae > Streptophyta > Magnoliopsida > Cornales > Nyssaceae > Nyssa > Nyssa sinensis. Next base: position 595,568 of record CM018047.1, read on the forward strand.
AACGAAGCAGTAAGGAAATTTGAAGGAATATTCCAACATAGTAAGGCTTATCTAATCTCTAATGGTACAGTGAAGAAGCCCAATGAGAAATTTACCAATGTCCACCCGTCCCTCGAATTGGTTCTGCAACCGCATACTGATGTTCGAGAGACAACATCAACATTTGATGCACATATCTTTGCACATGAATTTGTGAAATTCAAAAAAGTCCAAAAACATATTGAGATAAACTCATATGTCGGTAAGTCAAACATTTATATATATATATATATATAATAGGTCGTACAGAATGCTCATTGTTATACAAAACTAATATTATTATAATGTACAGTTATCTTTGGATTTGTCAGCAACGTCGAACAAACTTACATCATAAAAAAGAAAACTGGTGGAGAAACGCACAAAAGAGAGATTAGTATTATGAACAAAGAGTAAGTACTCATTTTCATTATAAATCTAAAACTATTATGTTATATTAATAAATAAATTCCAACATATATCTTTTACAGGCTTGATTCACTTCCAATAACTCTCTGGGGCGACATGGCTGTAAATGAAGGACAAATGCTTGAGGAAAATTCTGACAAGAAGCAAATTATTATTGTTTCAAGTCTTAATGGATCCACGTATCAAGGTATGCTTCCATGTATAATAAACACCATACATATTTGTTAATTATGTGAACTTACAATACAAATCTAAAATTAATTTACATATTCATTATATTGAACCAGGTCAATTCCAACTTTCAACCACAAATATGTCAACAATACAATTTGATCCAGATTTTATACAAGCTCAAAAATTGAAAAAATGGTAATGTATATTTTCGTTTGAAAAAAAAAAAAACCAAACTAATATTATCAACAATATATTACACATTATTACTATACAATTATGTAAAAAAATATAGGTTGCACTCTTCATCCACCAATGAAATAGATGTTCAGCAATTAGCAGTTGAAAAGAAAATCAAACAAGCAAAGGAAATAAATATTCGAGACTTGTTGATCAACCCATCATCTATAATGGAGGTAAACATAGTCCTTTATAACAATTATTACACCTACGTCTTATCCTAATTATATAAATTGATTTACAGAACACTTTATATTATTTCCAAGCAACCATAGATGATATTGAAAACAACGATCAACCATGGTACGATGGCTGCAAAGTCTGCAATAAAAGGCTCACGGAAACAAGAGAAGGACTTGAATGTTATAGATGTGATAGCAAAAATGCAGAATCCATCCCCAGGTAATACAAATCAGTTACCCAAAATCCTCCTAAGTAGCCTATGATAGGAATCTCTTACTTTACCATCTGATAAGTTTCACAAAAATTATAGGTACCATATCAGGCTCGAAGTCATTGATGGTAATGATAAAGCTACTATAATCTTATTTGATGAGCCAGCAACTTCTCTCATTGGTTGCACAGTTTCAGACTACATAAACTCAGTACGCAAGGTATACAATATTTTGATCCAACAAAAAATTTAATATTAGCACAATATCTGTATATTAAACATGACATTACATTTATACTTTCATTTCAATACAGGATAAGTTCAAATCCCCTTTCTACAGAAAAATGGTTTCATGCAAGTCGATGCAATACAAATTTTTGTTTAATTCAAATAGAGTAGCCCATTCTACAACGGGTCAAACTCTAACAATAATTGCACAAGGAATTGAACCTGCACAAGGAGATAACTTTGCAAAAATCAACGAAGAAGAAAGACATGAAACAAAGAAGAAGAGGAAACTAAAGAAGAAAATTGTTAAAGCAATTGATGAAGATGAACCAATCCCGATTGAAGATGCAGACATCAATAACTCCAAGCCAAATGAAAAGGAACTGATCGAAATTGAAGATGATGAGAATCTTAATGATTTTTACAAGAGACAGAAGCAAGTTTCAAGGGGAAAAAAACCACCCATTTTAAGAAAAAAAATTAAGGTTGAGAATGCCTAAATCTATCCACACCTTTATTGCTTCAAAATTCCCCCTTCAATTATATGAGATGTAATGCAACTAAAAAAACATTCTCTTTCCCTTTGGGGGTTGGAGGGGGGTTCTCCAATGTTTTCAACAATAGGGACATGGACTTTTAGATTCAATTTACTATAGTTAGATGCTTTTAGATTCATCTACCATGATCTTCTTTATTTATATTTACCACTTGTTTGATTTTAGATTTATCATGATCTTCTTCAATATTTTCAATCATTTGTTATTTATTTACTGTAGCTCTTTGTATCACTTAGAATTTTTTCTATTAATCTTGTGATTCAATTGGCAATACGTAAATCTGGGTGACTAAATTGAGACCTGCTCAGCAACCAAAAAATATATGGAGAGGGAAAAAAATGGATATACAATACTAAATTGAAACCCGTCTTAACTCACTTTTTAAATTAGTTATTTAACAAACTATCAATATTCAATATGAAAGCAAACTTTCATCAACTCAAATCTACACTCATCACTGATGCTAATAACTGGGTTGGCTTCCAGTCGATGCTAATAACTATGGTCTTTTGGCCCTGGCTAATGGACCGGTTGGCTCAGCGGATGGACCAATGCGTTACATCAGATTACAAAGTTCATAACCCACAACTGTTTACAATGCTACAATTGTATCAAACTATTGCTATGCTGGAACAACATGAATTGGTTATCATGGTCTTTAGACTAAAATATTGTGTATGCAATTATGCGATTTTAAATTGTTCACTGTGCAACTGCACGTGCACTACCACTAGTAGTTATAAGATAGGCACACTGTTGAATTGCTAAACCTTACAAGTTTTCTTCTTCTATGGCCTATGCATTTAGATATATAACATAGCATCTCGAATTTGAGTACATATCCATTCTGAAATGACCAAGTTTTTTAAACAACTGAAGAAGAAAAAAATAGCTTGGGGTTTAGATTAAAAATTTTGATTTTACTGGTGAGCACACATCCATACTCTTGTCGTCATGTCCATGTACCCTAGATATTAAGAAAGAAAAATAAGAATAATAAGGAATAGTGCTAGTAGCTAGTGACTCATGTGCAACATATGCAGTAATAATTTTAATCCACTCATTACTTAGTGTGGGGTTTAGTTTGAAACTTCAGTGGAAATTTTGTTTACAATATTTGAATTTCTCCATAAGTCTATAATGATGTTAAGACTTTATCAACTGGTAATATATGCTTATATAACATGCATTTAAATCATTGCATCACTCATGTTTTCATTTATATACAGGTTCTTGGTAGGCATTACAGACTCTAGATGAGATGACCTGTAAGATTTCATTCACACTTTCCCTTAAAAGAGACCAAACCCTTCAAAACTTGTGCACAAACATGTCATTCATATGGTTTCTACTTTAATATGTAACAATATGGATGAAGTCTAGAAGAGACTGAAGAGTTGTGCTAAACATTTCCAAAAAATTTAGGATGAAATGGAAGCTGAAATGAGGAGGCTCAAGCAAGAGCTCAGGCAGACAATGGACATGTACAGCACAGCCTGTAAAGCAGCACTCACCGCAAAGCAGAAGGTACTAGATTGAGGTTTTAGAGTTTTGGTTTTGGTATTATATTTGATCTTCAATCATGCTGAGCTCATATATCTGAAATATTGATATTATATTAAAAGTTGATTGAAATATTGACCAAAGTACCAAAAATAAAATTCAATGATTAATCCTTGGGCTTGAGCATTTGGGGTATACATATCTACATAAGTTCTAAGATGTCTTTGTTATAGGCAACAGAACTTCATCGTTGGAAAATGGAAGAACAAGGAAAATTAGAAGAGGTGCGATTAGCTGAGGAAGCAGCATTGGAAATTGCAGAGAAAGTGAGAGCTAAGTCAAAAGCAGCCATTGAGGCAGCTGAAGCAGCTCAAAGAATTGCTGAACTAGAAGCACAAAAAAGAATCAATGCAGAAATGAAAGCACTCAAAGAAGCAGAGGAAAAGAAGAAGGTACTTGATGTGCTAGCACAAAATGATCTTAGGTATCGAAAATACAACATAGATGAGATTGAAGCAGCAACTGAGCACTTTACAGAATCTTGTAAAATTGGCCAAGGAGGTTATGGGCCAGTATACAAGTGTTATTTGGATCATATGCCAGTTGCAGTAAAAGCTCTTCATCCAGACGCAGCTCATGGAAGGTCACAATTTCAGCAAGAGGTGAGGGACTCCGAGTTAACTTATATTTAATAAAATTTCAAGTAACCAACTTGGTTCGAATTGAAATCCTCTCTTGTAATAAATTCTTTCAATGTATCATTGAATGTGCGACATGTGAAGTAAATTGTTACGTGGCACACATTTAATGGTACATCGAGGGAATTGTGGGAATCTGACATTGGAAATGAGCCAAATCATTTAATTCTATCATCACTGGTAGGCGGTTAATAACTCTATTACCTAATAATTAATAATTTATTTAAAAATTTCAATTATATTATTAGCTATTAGAATAGAAAACTTTTTTTCATAAGATGCACGGGAGAAAACTGAGGGCCTTCTCCCACCTAAAGGATTCAAATTTCGTTGCTGACAATATTTCTGATAAAGGAAAAAAAATGGCTCGACCTCTGGCCCTCCCTAGAACCAAGTGTGTGTAGTAGCTAAAACAATATGAGCCAATTCAGTGCCCCTTTCCTTGTCTTACAGTTAGACTAAGGCAATTAAATGAAATATTTTCATATTTTTGAACTCAAAATCAACTAAGGGAATAGCCATATTTTTTTATTTATGAATAATTAGAGGTCATTTTTTTCCCTAGTTTCATTTTCACTGCCCTGCATCAGGTTGAAGTCTTAAGCTGCATTCGACATCCAAACATGGTTCTCCTCCTTGGAGCCTTTCCAGAGTATGGTTGCCTAGTTTATGAATACATGGCAAATGGTAGCTTGGAAGATCGTCTGTTTCGGCAAGGGAACACTCCAGTTCTTCCGTGGCAACTAAGATTTAGGATTGCTGCAGAAATTGGCACTGGACTTCTTTTCCTCCACCAGATGAAGCCGGAACCACTAGTGCACCGTGACCTGAAACCCGCCAACATTTTGCTTGATCGTAACTTTGTCAGCAAGATTAGTGATGTTGGCCTAGCCAGGCTTGTCCCTCCATCTTTAGCAGGCAGAGTAACTCAATATCGGATGACTTCGGCTGCTGGAACTTTCTGTTACATAGACCCAGAGTATCAGCAGACTGGCATGCTGGGAATAAAGTCAGATATATACTCACTTGGGATCATGCTTCTCCAAATAGTTACAGCCACGCTCCCTATGGGGTTGACCCATCGTGTGGAAAGGGCTATTGAAAGGGGGACTTTTAGTGAGTTGCTTGACCCAAATGTTCCCGACTGGCCCGTTAAAGAGGCCTTGAACTTTACCAAGCTTGCTCTCAAGTGTGCAGAGTTGAGGCAAAAAGACAGACCCGATCTTGGGAGAGTTGTATTACCTGAGCTTAACAGATTGAGAGCACTCGCAGAAGAGAAGATGCCCGGTGACATTGCTCTCTGGACTCGGTAGCAGAGTCCAAGAGCCTCTCCAAGCAAATATCTCAAGTGAGTATATGGACACAAGCTGGTTATTGGCTATTGCGTTTGTTTTTCAATATAATTGAAAGAAGAAATCACATCAGTTAAGTCCTTAATTTCTGGGCGACCTCCTGTCATTGATTATTTGCCGGAGGTTTATTCACTCTCTCTATAATGTATATATACATGAATACGTACCTGTATGGCTATGATTGCTGAACAGTAGTTCAATTGTGTTGTTGGGATGATTGGAAACTTCAGATTTTATACCCACCACTAGAACATAAAAAAGAGTTTCCACGAATGTTGAATCGATTATGGAGCTATAGGCTGAGTGTGATGTTACTGCTGTGTGTGCATTTAAATGATAGAGATACTAGACGAAGCATGGAGAAGTAGATGATAGGATTAGACAAATCCAATCCCCCTTGTTTAGAGCATCTCCAAGAAGGCATAAATACAAACTTTCCAAAGTCCTGTAACCCCCACGCCCACCAAAAGAAGGAAAGATAGAATAATTAACAATAAAAATTGAACCTACACTACAACAGATAATGTGTTTGTTTTCAACTTTCTAGAGATATTGCATTGGAATTGCAAATTTCTAGATTTCCAAGTCTTCTCGCAAACCATGTGGCTAGTGTTGGAGGGAAGGGAATAAGTTGCTGCTTCCTACAACTTTCTCCAAACAAAATGCTTTCAAAGGCAAACTACTTCTTTCCCAAGCAACATCATATGATAATGATACTCGCTTTAACATTTTTGTGTATCAAATAATATTTCCTTTTTCTTAACAAATCAACAGAGATACGGATAACCTTTGGTATTATTAGTGGGAGGCCTAAGATCAATGCAAATGTTTGCGTTTAGGGTCTTTTGATCTCCAACAATTCTAATTTCATGATGTCCAAATCTATCCTTATTTTTTTGATTTGCTAAGCAGTAAGTAAGCACTACTATTTCGATTGTTGTAAACCACCCCTTTCTTTTACTGGCTTGCTACTTAATTTTTTATATGGGAATCAAATATCAAATGAGCAACATAGACAGTATATCCATTTTGTAAAAGTGACTTGAAATTAAGAGCATTATTATATAAGTGAAAAGAAAGGACTGAATGGAGACATTAAAATGATGCGGAGTTCAAACACAAGCAGTTTTACATATATATATATATATATATATATATATATAATAAATAAAAAATGACAACCTCCATTTTGAATCTTTCACTCTCTCTCTCTCTCTCTCTCTGTCTCTCTCTCTCTCTCTCTCTCGTGTTGGTTAGGGCATCTCTTCCAGCAGTATTGTTGGAAAGGCTAATCACAAGCTTCATCTCCATGTCGTATGACCCTCCCCCCCCCCCCCCCCCCCCATATTCTTCTTTATAGTCTGCATATTGGATTGTTTGACTCGTTTTCTAATTAAAGCGTGTGAATGAATATGAATTTGTACAAAGCTATGTAAATAAAGAAAAATAAGATATGTAATTAGAATCTTCACAAACATACTCAAAATATAAAATATTACAAATTCGTACGGAATACAACATGATTGGATACAACGGCTGCACCTAGTATTGTGATGATTATGGTAAGGTATGTAATAGAGATGGTAGTAGCGTAGCCGTAGAAACGACTGCTTCAGCCTCTGATAGCTTGGATTGAATTCTCAATCCGAATCTTCTAATGATGTAGATCGCCTCTTTGCATATGCTTATGTTATGCTACATATCTAATTACCAAAACTCTACGGCCATTCAAGCTCTCTATAACTTCTCTTTTTATTCCTACACTTCAAGGACGTGCTATCATCTTGCTTCTTTAGCTTGGCTTTCATGGTTGGTTGACCCCTCTTTCTAATTAACAGCGAGTAGCAGTAGCTAAACCCCTTGGAGGAGGCCGATGTAGAGATCTTCAAAAGTATAGTCAAACATAGTCCAAATGCTAAATAAATATAAATATAAATATAAATTTGACGAATAAATCGTAATTGTATATTTAAACTAACAATACAGATCTTTTTATGCTCCATTTTCATTCAACTCTTCACCCAACATTGGCAAGAGTCACTAAAGCACAAGACATTGGAAGATATTTTTCATTTCATTGATTAGTGACACTAGACAAACTACCCAAATCAAGCATGCAATGCCATCCTCCCTCCCATTGGCCATTACCCAATTTCTATCTACGAAGGCTCTAAAAAATTTAACTCTTTTGGCCTGTCAAGACAAGTACTGCACTTCCCCATATTATCTGAGTTCTTGCTGAAGAATTTCATCCTTGATTATCCGTCAATTTGGGATCTCAGAGGTGAAGCCTTTCACCACATAACTTCTAATTCCTCTTCTATTATTTTCTCCTCAAATATAATTGAGAGTAAATCATGGGTTTGTTCTTGTATTTTGCAATAAACAGAAAGAAAAAGGGAGTACATTTTCCATTACTTCTCTCTCTAATTCTATCTGCAGCTCTACAAGACCCAATCGACTCTTGTTGACCTTGAATTGTTATTCTGACACTTAGTTGCAGAGATGATTTCCTCGAATACAACAATCTCTTTGGGTCCAAGCATATTTTCAATTTTTTTTTTATAAGTAAGACTGTATTATAAACAAAAACACCCAAGGGGGCGAACCCATAGGTACAAGGGATAGTTCCGAGATTAGAGCCTTAGACTTCCCAAAAAATTAACTAAAGAGTCTACAAACAAAAAGATTCTTCCTTGGCCCAAAAGAAGAGGGTACGAAGGAAAAAATCTTTATACAGACAGGGGAAAGATCATTCCCCTCAAAAATTCTTTTATTTCGCTCTCTCCACTAGGCACCACCAAAGACAGAGTGAGACCATGTTCCATACCCTCCTCTTAGCTTTAGCTGCACCCCGACAATTCCATCCCAGAAGAAACTCTCTCGTAGAGTTGGGGAAAACCCAATTGGATACCAAAGAGGGGACAATATCAAGTGCCACATGTCCCTAGCCACCTCACAATGAAAGAGAATGGTGGCTCACAGTTTCCTCATCTTTCTTGTACATCACACAACAGATTCACTAATCGGAAGCCTCTCCTTTTCAGATTGTCAATCATAGGGATTGCACCCCAAGAAGCCGTCCAAGCAAAAAGGGCGACTTTGGAGGGCACATGAGACTGCCACACCATCTTCCAAGGAAAAAGACTATCCCCTCAAGATGTCCAACTCTTTGTAGAAAGAGTTAATCGAGAACTCCATGGAGCTTGAGGCAGTCCACTTCAAGGAGTCGAGTCTGTCCACATTCACTCTGCACCCTCTGTAATAGGCTCATGAGATTGATGACCATATCCACCTCCCAATCCTGAAAGCTCCTGTAATTGCAAAGTACCATTGATTTAATATTCATGTTCTAAAAAACTTGGATCGCACCATCTTCTAGTATAAGACTTAGTGACAGCTGCCAGTCATCTGTTGCTCTGGAAGAATTCAGTGATAGAAATGAGCTCATATGTGGTGCCAGTCATCTGTTACTCTGGAAGCATACAGTTAAGAGATGAGATATTGGCTCCTATCAGAGAGCATACTTCTCAAACAATTGATCAGTGTATATCTACTAGTGAATCTTCATGCAGCATGCAACTCGTCAGTAATTCCAAAATATTTGGTTACTACGGTATTTTTTCTTGACATAGATTGCAATTAGCTTCTCGTAAGTCCAATTCTTCCACTCAAATTCCATAAATGCTTCTGAGCTTGAGTGGAAATCTCCTTTTCCCAAAACCTCAAACACACATGGATCTGTTGATACCAGTGGAGAATCATTTACGTTCATTTTTCTTAAAGCAAAGTCCAAATTCCTTCCTAGTCTTTTGTCCAAGTATGCATCAACAACACAACCATAAGTAACAAGGTCAGGAACAACATCTTCATGTTTCATATGTTCGAGGCTTACATGGAGATCCCATAACAAAGACATCCTTGAAAAAGCCAGAGCTCGAATGTTAAATGTAGTAAGATCAGGATGGAATCCAGCTTCCACCATCCTCAAAAATTCTCTTTGCAAGCTTTTCATCTTGAAATTGGCAGCATAGGAAAGCAGCAGAAGATTCCACAGAAGATTTCCCACATTTCTCCTTCCAAGACCGACATCCCTCAGGAACTCGCCGAGATTATAGAACTTCTTTTCCTTCATATATGCAAATGACATTGCTCTAATTCCTTCTCTCTCTATGAGAATTCTAGACCTTTTAAGTCGGCCATAAGCAGCTTCCATCTGAGTCAGAGAACCGAAAACACTATAATATATGATAAAAGCATTTCCAGTAGCAGAATCAACTGAGAAACCCCTTGACACCATCTCCTTCAATGTATTTTCCATCATCTCAAGCTTGCCCCGCTTTCCAAAGCAAGAGATAGCCAGCGCATAAATCTCAGGTAACAAGTTGAAATCCCTTGAACTTACTTGGTTCAGAATTCTGGTTACTTTATCAAAATGTTCCAACCTACCATAGGCATCAATTAGTTCTGAAACTATTTGAATATCAGGCACTAAAGAATGGTTCAAAATTTCATCCCAAATGGCCTCTGCTTCAGCGTAAAAAGAATTTTCTGCATAGCATAGCATCATAGCTGACAAGGTAGAGTTGTCGAGCAGATAACCTTCAGATTTCATCTCAAGTAAAAGCTCCTGAGCAACGCGAGGCAATTTTTTTCTGCTCAAGATTCGTATTAACGTAGCACAATTTATGTAACTATCATGGTTATCAAGACTTCCATCCTGCTTCCAGTGCCAGAGTATCTGTCCTAAGCACACCCACAAAAAAGGGGGGAAAAGAAATGAAAAAGGGAGCAATCATGCCCATTATAAGGAGGTTAAACTAATACAACCAGCATAATATACAGGAATGAAAATGATTGTCAGCATTAGATACCTGATAAAATAAATGAATGAATTGCTTAATTATCTGCCAAAATAACAAACAAAATGCCTGGATGCAGTATGTATAAGAACACATTTAGGAGCCCCAAAATTAAAAACTAAGCTGGTAAATATGAAAATCATCAGACAAAAATGATAGCTCAAACTAAATGTTCATAAATTAAGGGGCTTGGTATGTATAGTTCAAGGGATTTGTTGAATTTTCCAGAATGAAATGCACAGTTTTAATACATCGCAACCTCAAGAAAAACCCAAATATTACCCAACTTCCACAAGGTGAGAAAATGTACAATGAAGATTCTCCCAGGAATAGTAAAATATTTTCATTCAGAACATATAATGGCAGAGAGAGCGGATGCTAAGTTTACAAACTTGTGTACTGTTTTGAGGTGAAAAAAAATGGTACCATTGTTGAAACACCAAAACAAGCAGAAGCCAATTAATCTGCAGTTGAATGGCACTTGCTCAATGAATGCCATATAATTTTTTTTCTCCATAGGTAATTGGCCCGTGGGGGACTGACAGATAAATTATACATGTCGTCCTTCAGATCTGTTGGAATTGCCCCAAAATCCCTTTTTCATAATAAAAAGGTAAGCTTCATAGCTCCAACCTAGTTTTGGGGATTTGACGCCCTTTGTTTAGGTTTGTGCCAAGCAGAATGAAGGCATAACACCTATTTGTCACATCAGGATTCAGGACCCAACTTGCTCAATGTAAATGTCATATATGACATGTCATTATCGGAGTTGCCATATATATATATATATATAGAAGAGAGAGAGAGAGAGAGAGAGAGAGAGTGTGTGTGTGTGTGTGTGAGTGAGTTTGAATCAGGACCGGGTTGGGCAAACAGAAAGCATAACATTGAGGGGTGAACTAACCTGATCCTAGTTCTGACATCCTTGACAAACAGCTTAGACGAACAGGCACACAACAACAGCAGTAGATTTTTCCTTTTCCTAACCTTAACAAGTAAGCATAATAGTATTTCTTCATCCATTTTATCATATTATAAAGACAAAGGGAAATTACTGGGTCTTGTCATAAGCATGAGAAGGGTTTCAGCCAAATAGCAGACACTTCATGCAAAAAATGTCAGAGGTTAGATCCAGACCCAATCCACCCCTCCCAACATCCCACATTGGCAAAGCAAAGGGACTCAACAGTGCATGGCCTTTATCAAACTGCTAAAAATCAACAAGTTTTAATTACTAATGATAAGGTTGGTATATTTCTTGTCAACTTTTCAATAAGCTTATATTCCCAGCTCATGTGGTTATTGTGCTAATCAGCGATATCATTATTTGGTGACATAATTTAAAATAAATTTCTCTTGGCACATTCACTTTTTGAACATATAGAATTATAGATGCATTGACTATAAAGATTCATGATGTACATTGAATATTACTCAGTTATTCAAGGATTTTTTTTTTCTTGTAATAATAATGCTTTTCAAAAGGGTAAATTATACTGACTTCTCTTAGAGTTTCTGACAATTACACTGAGTTCTCCTGAGATTACTAAAATTATACTGACCTCTCCTATTTTACATAATAATATACAGATACTCCCTCCCGTCAAATTTTTCCTTCAAAATAACAAAATTGACCATTTTACTTATTTATTTTTGTATTTTTTTTATTTAACCAATTTTTTCTAAGTTTTTTTAAAGATTTTATTATTATTTTATATAAAAATAAATTTAAGGTAAATAATTTATTTTTATTTTATATAAAAATAAATTTAAGATTTATATTAATATTTATTTAAAAAATGGTTAAAATTTAAAATTTTGAAACAAAAACATAAAAGTGGTAGTTTTGTCATTTAAAAAAAAAATATTAACAGGAGTGAAGTGTTATATATAAAAAGGGAGCTCAATATACTTTTAGAAATCCCTTAAGTTAGTATAATTGTTAGAAACTCTAGCGATGGTCAGTGTAATTTACCCTTTTCAAAATGGTTCAAGCATCAGCAGAAGTGAATGCAATTTACTCCAAAAGCTTTTGTGCATGGATGACTATTAAAAACTAAGGTTTGTAAAATATTCAGCAATCAACAATTAAGTTTGTAGTCCCTGCTAAAAGCATAAAGTAACAGGCTTAAAAACTGGCTCAATGCTGCACATTGTTTAATCAATAACTTTTTCAGTTTTTCTCGATCTGAGAGCAATTTCTAAAAATGAAATAGCTCTTCTTCTCAAAAAAATAAAATCGAATCCCAATAGTAATGAGCTTCCATTCATATTGAAGGAGATTGTATTATTTCAGTAAAATCTTTTCTTTTTAAACTTATCAGAAGAAAAAAAAAGAAGGATACGGTCCTCGGAAAATGGAATACTGCAGCAACCTAATTCTGGTTTGACATGTATGATGTCTAGAATTATGAAATGTAAGTAATGTTTCTCCTCCATAGTCAATAGTATTTACACTTTCTGACAAATTGTTGGGATTAGTCACGAATTCATTTCTCGAGCAACTCAAGTATAATATATTGATGGACTATACATATAACGTAGAAACAACTGAGGGGAACGCAATGAGACTGTTGGAATTGTGTCCCACATCGCCCATCTTCGGCCCCGCTGTGCTGCTTATAAGGTCTATCTTTCCTTTACTTAACACCATGGTTTTAGGTAGTAGGGGCCTTCTCTGGGTTGGCCCTCTTAACATGGTATCAGAGCAGGCCAAAAATCCTGCATTCAAATCTCACTGTCATCCTTGAAATTACACCCTCTCTAACAGATGAGTTGGTGATTTAACATGGTATCAGGCGCAGCCCAGAACAGACTCTGATACCATATCCAGGCTCTGATACCAGGTTAAGATCCGGCTCTTAACCTTAAAACTCAGGTATTAAAGGAAGTGAAAGTGGATCTTTATATATAGCACAGTAGAGCTGAACACAGGCGATGTGGGACGAACAATCTCAATCTCAACAGAGACAAATCTGGGTTCCAAACCACACAGTAACATTCATCTTTTATTTTACTTATTGATGGTAATCCCTAACAAGACAACAGTTAATATACATGTATGTATACAATTTTTACGAGAAATGACCCAAAAAGGTACCTTGCGCGCTAAAACTCGATCTGGTGAGTCCTTTTGTTGGAAATAAACTCTAAAACGCTTCGAAATAGGAGTCCCAAGAAGATACAGAGGACGAGTTACAGAGAAAAGTGGTAGAGCTTCCATTGATGGAGAAGTCTTGGCGACCTTGACGGGTTTGGAGATGGCTGGCTCTTCCTTCAGCAGGGGGATGAGAGAGGGAGAGAGAGAGAGGATTGTGATTGTCCGTATTACATTCAGCCCCATTGGAACCAAATACGGATTGATAGCATTGAAGGCCCAAGAGGCTCTAGGTTCATAGGCCCAATTTAATGTCAACACTTTATGGTGAATCTCCCTTCAAAGTCACCAAGTTTTAATTACCTCGGGGCTAATAAGAACGTGGAGAAGTTACGTCAAGATGGGATCATTTATAAGTTATGATTTTACTTTAGTTAGTAAACTGAAAAAAAACAATAACTTCTTAGTTTACATTTTATAGCAAAACAATTTTTTAATAAATGAAGGATTAAAAAAAAATTGTAAAGTTTGTTACTTTCACTAGAGACTCAAGTTCTTAAAACAATTTTTTTAATTCAAAAAGTTTGTGATATATTTTATTTATTTAAAAAATTTCAAAAAAAAATTTTTAATACAAAAAAGTCTAATTGTTAACTTCTATCTTAACACCATTAAAAAATATTATCGATTAAACCAAAATAATATTCAAGATTCATTTTAAAAAATACTAAATAATAGATACAACAAATTCTTCAATCTAACAAAGAAACATAACATTTTTTATTTATTTAGAATACTTAAAAAATAAAATTTTATTTTATAAAATGTTATAATTTTTTAAGATTAAAAAATTTATTTTATATATTTTTTAGTATTTTTTTTAAATATATCCTGAAGGTCATTTTAGTATAATCAGTAATATTTATAACGGTGTTAAGATGAAAGTTAACAATTAGATTTTTTTTTGTATAAAAATTGTTTTTTTGAACATTTTAGATAGAAAAAATGTCATAAATTTTTTAAATTAAAAAATTTATTTTAAAAACTTTTTACTATTTTTTTCCTTCTTTTTTTAAACGGTAAGCTTATAATTTCAATTGCTTTCAACAGAAAATCAAAATAAAAAAATAGGTTATTTAGCTAGTGGTGCTCTTATTATATTACAATGCTTTTATATAGGCAAATAGTGGCTGCAATGGAGATCAGTTGTGCTCTTGTTCACATAATAGAAGCTGAGATGAAGGGAAAAATCAGTGAAGAAACTGTGCTCTACTTTGTCGAGAATGTCTCGATGTGCTTTTTTTTCCCTCAAGGGATAGGAACCCCATGGTGCCAGTTGGTCACCGGTGAGTTAAATCATTTCAACCCCACGATGACGATCCTTTACGTGGGTAGCACCCACTTATTCAAACCATGACCTTGTTGGAGTATATATACACGTATATATATATACAGAGAGAGAGAGAGAGAGAGAGAGAGAGAGAGTTAATTAGTCAAAAATTTTTGAAACAAAAGTTGTATTAATTTAAAATACAGAATATTTTATTTTTAAGTTAAATGACAGTTCATTAAATTTTTTCTTTGTTAGAAGTCTGAAATAGTGATGTGTCACTTTTTATGCTTCATTTATTGACTTTTTTACTCATTTCGCTTGTTTTAGTATATTTCTAGAAGTATCAACTTTTAAGCATTTTTTGCCACATGTTTTGATATGTTTTGATACTTATTTTTTAAAAAAATTGAGTTGATTTCAATTTCATTCAACAATCATTCTTGTATTTTAGGTCAGAAAATCGATTTGTTCATCATTTGAATTTGAACGTTACTACATTTTCTTCAATGCTCTATTTTGTGACGATGTTTTTTGGTTGTTTTTGGTTGACTAATCACAGTTTTTTTTTTTGTCTTCGAACAAGATTAGTAATCATGTTTCTTTTATTATTTGCCATTCAATTTTCACCGTTTTTGTTTTATTTTTACTCGATGATTAATTTGTTTTGTTTTCGGTAGAGCATGCAATATTTCATTATTTTTTATTA
Organism: Nyssa sinensis; assembly: GCA_008638375.1. Lineage (NCBI taxonomy): Eukaryota > Viridiplantae > Streptophyta > Magnoliopsida > Cornales > Nyssaceae > Nyssa > Nyssa sinensis. The sequence continues at coordinate 611,156 of CM018047.1, forward strand.
TTTTAGGATTGAACATATTTTGTTTGCTTTCGCTTTTTATTTTCAATTGAATATTTGTTATTTTTTAGCCTTTTTGTTGAATTACTAATGAAATTTATGTATTTCGGAAGTTGTTTATTTAGTTATTGAGGATGCTCCATTTTTTCATTTGAATTGTATTCTTTATTTGATCGATTATCAAGTGACATATTTGATTGATCTTACATTAGGTTGGTGTTTTTATCATTTTCTTTATGTTTTTGTTTTGTTTAAACGTTTTGTCTTGTGGAATTGTTCTCTGTCATCATGCTTTCTGGTTCTGTAAAATTTTACACAATTAATTTTTGAAGTTTTTTTATTGTAATTCCATGTACTGTAGTTGTTATATTTGTTGAGACTTATTCTAAATTATTTGTTTATTATTTTTTTCCACTTTTTTTCTAATTGTTGTTATTGAATAAAGTGTAAAATTTTACACATTATCTGATTTATTATCATTTTATTGTATAGTGTAAATAGATACTACTATTTTGTGTTTGATTCAGTATAACATGTGCAGAACATTGTTTACGTGGTGCAGAGAGTTGAGATATGATGATTTGTAAACATTTGTTAATCTTCAGTGGAATAAATTGTGTTGATAAACTCACAGTTTATTATTGTACGAGAGGCCATCCTAAGTGCTTGTTGGAGAATGATGATAATTTTGAGAACCTGTTGACATTGTTGCAGTGTATAAGTGAAATATGGTATTTTTGTTTTCATTATCACTAGTACTTTGACCAGTTTTTGTACTCTCATCTATCTTTCCTTTCTAATGAGAGTCTATTGACTAACTAGTACTTCTATTCTTAGACAAATCAAGACATTAAGCAATATATGCACTTAAAGTATCTCTTTCAGAGGAAGTTGAATCATCTTTTTTGAATCCAAATCTTGGTCCGCGCTTGTTTTTTTAGTTCTGCTCCACTTACCTAATAGAGCAAGAATGAATTTAGTCATATTCAGAAACACGACACTGACAACGGCAGTATCAGTGGAGTACCTGCTGGTTACAATACCATATACTACAATTAAATACAAATGGCGCATTAGGACATCTTCTTGTTAGAATGGCCCCATTGTGTTTACATAGAAATACATTCCAATGCAGAATTATCATGAATGAGGCTGCTACAGATAATGCCATACATCTTCACAAGGTCTGGCAAAAAATTCAGAAAGTGCATTCCAAGAAAAAATTAATCCAACAACATGCCATAACTTTAGTATGGGATTCAATTTATTCAACAACCCTAATTCTGGATGATGGATTTTCATCATCAAATACCAGTAAAACATGTGGGAACCATCAGCTAGCATGGTGTGTCCAGAGTTTCCCTAGGTCAAATACTCAGAAAATATGCATATGACTTTTTGACATGCAAAGGTAACAAAACATCATCCCTAAGATGAGAATTAAATAGAGTGAAAAATGTAAATAGAAAATCCCTTGTTCCAAAATCAATGATCAATGATCTGCAATGAGTTCAATTTATAATAATTTACTAGTAGCATGTGACATAAGCATCTAAAATCGAATTATTAAAAGTTGCAGTACTATATTTACACATACCCTGACAGGATTAGTGTCACGACCCAGAACCCACCCTATGCGGATTAGGGGTCCGTGACCCGGGTCTGCGGCCCGTGGGCCGTTCCCCGTCCAAAAGGATCTGAAATGCTGGGTAAGTTTTAACAAAAGCATTTCTTAATCATTAAAATATCTAGTAGCACAGTTAGTTCACCATTTGATGCATGTCCAAAAAATTATAAGTGTTAAATACAGATCCTTCAAAAACAAAACCAACAAACAGGACCGTGGTGACATGGGAGTATTAAGACCTGACAATATTTAACTTAATACAAAACTCGCCCAAACAGCTACCAGTAACTAGCAGCGTCTAAATCCCTGGAGCGCCTGAGGGTTCCCCGAATTCTTGTTGTCCTGAAAAATTTAAGGGAGAATGGGTGAGCTAATAGCCCAATAAGTAATTTCCTGGCTTTAATGTGGGTTCGAGTTTGTCCGATGAAATGATAGAACAAAGAATGACAGATAGCCAATATGGGCAATAATGAAGGCGTAGCCAGTCACCAAAAATGTGCAAGGTATCGACCCGAGGGTCCAAAAGGCATATCCCACGATATAACACAAGAGTCAATAACAAAGCCAAATGAAATTGGGATCTGGCCTATCATGATGGATTGCTGCCACAACAATACGTTAGCCAATCAAAGATATACCATGCTTACAACAATATGATCATTTCACAGGGTATAAAAAAGATGATCATACAATGGAAACAAGAATAAGTTAACATCGAGTTCAAATAACCCAGATATACGTGAATCACCCGGGGCCCGGCATACCCCACTAAAACGCATGCTCAGATCCGCCACAGTTCCTCGGGCTCTCTGAAAAGCGTTAGAGCTCTTTTCAATATAGGTCCCGTAGGACACAACAGACCCTAATGGATCTTTTCCCCCACGCAATCTGTGAATGGATGGGTCATTGTGACTGAGCACAACCCCGAGTACACACCAAATATCATGACCGACAAAATCCCATACAAGATGTACAATCGTACCAACATTTGATATCACAAACAACAAAACACAAAGTGTATGGAATCAGTAGAATGTATCTCAAGACTAGGTCATGGTACGATAGTGTAATAATATTCAAATATCAATGATCAATCTCAAAGTGATGTGAGCAAGCAAATCAAATCCAAAATCAGGTAAACTGATATCTACAAGTCGATTGGCTCAAATCAAGTGCATCAGGTAGTAATGGAGTACAAATTGGCAGCATATGAACAATAACGTGACTGGCTGGGAATAACCCATATTAAAGCGTCAGAATTACTTACCTCAAAAATGATTCTCAGTAGTTCAACTAATTAAAGTCTCCTTCCCCTTCTCTTTTGACGTGCCTGTCAATTGAAAATAACTCAGTCTATAACTGTAATCGAACCATACTCGATATTCAAATTTGCTAATCTTGGCTATCGGTATCTCTATTACTGATTTAGATGTCGTCATTGTATTCGGAACGTCGAATAAAATAAGTTTAGGCTTTTACAGATCTTAAATCGGTCGTCCGGATTAAAAAGGGCAAAACCGTCTTTTGTACTTTATAGGTACTTTTATTCCCGGAACCTCTTTTTATAATTTTGACCTCACCGTTGGATTCAGTGGGTCCGAGATAGTAAGAATACCCATATAACTTGCCTTGTCAGGACACAGGGGTATTTTGGTCATTTTAAGACTTGTTCTCATTGTATTTTAATGTTCGGAGTCCCGTCTCGTAAAACGGGTCCCACCATTAGATCCGAAATGCCCGAGATAATAAAGTTTGACTATTCATTCGCCCCGTTCGGACTTCATTTGACTTATTTTTGGATTAGGGGCATTTTTGAAAAAATTAATATTTTATTAGTTTTCTGTTTTGGGCAACAGTGGCATTTACTCAAAATTCTGGGGCCGGTTCGAAATTTCCATTAAATCCGGTCTGAACCCACTGGTTCAGGGTTAAAAACCCTAAACCGGTTTGAACCTCAACTGAACCGACCGGTTCAGTTTAAAACTTTAAAATTCAACCTCCACACGACACGTGTCACGACCCGTTTAAATCCGGTCGGTCCCGACCCGATCCAGACCCGAACCCGGTCCCATTTTGACCCGACATGGCCCCCCGTTTTTCCGGTGGTCTTCTCCGGTCGTCCCTGTCAATTCCGGTCACCGGAATCTCGGCCAACCCACGGTTTTACACCGTTTTCACGTCCAAATCTCACTGTGTTTATACCAATTGCTTCCTAAGGTTTCAAGGAGTAGTTTAGGACAGATTTTGGCCCCAAACACTACTGGTTTTGACACCCATTTTCTGGTTTTTCCGGCGTTGCACCGGCGAAGGATAATCGGCCATAAAATGGCCATTTCTCAACCGTTTTAGATGGTTCAAATTCCGTTGGGTTCCTAATGAACTTGGCTACCCATTTTAAGTCCTAAAATCGCGATCAAATGGACCTACTAAAATCTGCCATTGTTGACCAAAGCTAAGTTTTCTAGTTTTTGGTTTTCCTTCACGTTTTTGTTTCATATTTTGATCTAATATGTATTCTACAAAGATATACAATAACATACTAGAAAACGAACGCATCAAGGATAGATTGATTACCTGTTGAAGATTTCGGTTCTTCCAAAACTTTTCTTTCTCTCTCTACTGCTTTCTCTCTCTAATTCTTCTTCAACCGTGCCTAAAATCAGTGGCTTGGCCACCTGGATATGGAGACTGTCACACTCTCTCTCTGATTTCCTCACTCCCACACACAAGAGATGTATATACATTTTCATATAAAATATATATTTATATTTCTTTGCCCCAACCACACTCAACCAATCATGGCTGGCCATACCCTCCTCCATGATTTTCTGATTTCTCCCATACCCCTCTCCATACCTATAGGTATAGGTTAGGTGGAGTAGGTTTTGATATTTTCATTTTATATATAATATATATATACATATATCCTATATTATAATAATGTATAAATACATAATATACATCCATTTAATACACATATATTTGTATTTTGATATTCATAAAATATAGGATTAAACAGCTCCAAGTACAATTGATATAGTGTTGCCCGACCCGACTGCCTCGATATTCGTGCCATTTTGGGTCGGGGTATTACATCCTTACCCCCTTAAAATAAGTTTGTCCTCAAACTTGCTCGTGCTAAGATTGGAATAACTGGGGGTACTTAGCTCGCATGACATCCTCTCTTTCCCAAGTAGCTTCTTCAATTTGATGATTTTTCCAAAGTACCTTTACCAAGGGAATAGATCTGTTCCTCAGAACTTGGTCTCGACGATCTAGGATCTGCACTGGGTGTTCAATATAAGTTAGATCCTTCTGAACGTCTAGCGGTTCATGCTCGATTACTTGACTGGGATCATGTAAGAACTTCCTCAACATGGATACGTGGAAGACATTGTGCACATGTGCTAACTCCGCTGGCAATGCAAGTCGGTATGCTACTGGTCCGACCCGTTTTATAACCTCAAAGGGTCCAATGTAGCGGGGTCCCAGCTTCCCTTTCTTCCCAAATCTTACCACGCCCTTCATGGGTGACACTTTTAGAAACACAAGGTCGCCCTTTTCAAATTCTAGCTCACGTCTCCGGACGTCGGCATAGCTCTTTTGACGACTTTGGGTTGCTAGCAGTCGCTGCTTGATTATTCGGATCTTTTCTGAAGTCTGCTCTGCCATCTCAGGGCCATATAACTTCATCTCGCCTATTTCAGTCCAGCACAGTGGAGACCGGCACTTCCTCCCATATAGTGCCTCATATGGAGCCATCCCAATGCTAGACTGGTAGCTGTTATTATAGGCGAACTCTACCAGTGGAAGTGAATCCTCCCAGCTCCCTTTGAAATCCAAAACACAAAATCTCAATAAGTCCTCCAGTGTTGGAATGGTTCTCTCAGACTGCCCGTCAGTCTCGGGATAGTAGGCTGTGCTGAGGCTGAGCTCCGTGCCCATTGCTTCCTGTAAGCTTCTCCAGAATTTGGACACGAACCTCGGATCTCGGTCAGACACAATAGATACTGGGACTCCGTGCAGTCGAACAATCTCCTGAATGTAGAGCGCTGCCAATCGCTCTAACGACTGGGTCGTCTTAGTTGCTAGGAAGTGAGCCGATTTTGTCAATCTATCAACAATCACCCATATCGAGTCACTCCCTCGAGGCGTCTTAGGCAATCCGGAGACAAAGTCCATAGTGATATGCTCCCATTTCCACTCGGGTATTGGGAGCGGCTGTAATGGTCCACTCGGCCTTTGGTGTTCGACTTTAATCTGCTGGCATTTAATACATCGTGCTATAAACTCAGCTATGTCCTTCTTCATCCCTGGCCACCAGTAGGTCGTCTTGACGTCGTGGTACATTTTAGTGCTTCCTGGGTGTACAGCAAATCTCGAATTGTGTGCCTCATCCAGAATCTCTTTTCTGATCTCGGGCGTGTCTGGCACACAAATTCGATCTCTATAATACAGCATTCCATCGCGCACCACGAATTCTGAGTTCTTCCCTGACTCAGTTTCTTCACGGAGCTTGACCAGTTTCTCGTCGTGCTTCTGTTGCCCTCTAATCTTGTCCACAATTGTCAGTCCGACAGTGACATTAGCAAGTACTGCTCTAGTACTGTGCAGAACCACTTCAATTCCCATTTCCTCTAGATCCCTCTGTATCTCTCGCTGTGTGGTCAACAAACAAGCAAGGCTCCCTGAAGACTTACGGCTGAGAGGATCAGCTACTACATTGGCTTTTCCGGGGTGATACTGGATGCTAAGCTCATAATCTTTAATCAGCTCTAACCATCGGCGTTGCCGCATGTTGAGCTCCTTCTGTGTAAAAAGGTACTTGAGGCTCTTATGGTCTGTGAAGATCTCACAGGTCGCCCCATAAAGATAATGCCTCCAAATTTTCAATGCAAACACTACAGCTGCTAGCTCCAGATCATGAGTCGGGTAGTTCTTTTCATGGGGTCTCAACTGTCTCGACGCATAGGCTACTACCCGGCCCCTCTGCATCAGCACACACCCCAAGCCTTTGTGTGAGGCGTCACTATAAATCACGAAGCCTTCGATCCCATCTGGCACTGTCAAAATAGGGGCTGATACCAGACGGTCCTTCAGCTCCTGAAAGCTCTTCTCTCGCTCCTCAGTCCATACAAATGGGGTATTCTTACGAGTCAACTGTGTGATCGGCGCGGCTATTTTGGAAAAATCCTGGACAAAGCGCCTATAATACCCAGCTAAACCCATAAAGCTCCGGACTTCAGTGACGCTGGTCGGTCTGGACCAATTCACGAGGGCTTCTATCTTTTGTGAATCCACTGAAACGCCATCTTTAGAAACCACGTGGCCTAAAAATGATATGCTGGGAAGCCAGAACTCACACTTTTTCAACTTTGCGTACAGTTTCTGCTCCCTCAGCTTCTGCAGAACTTTTCTTAGATGCACTTCGTGATCTTCTGGACTCTTAGAGTAGATTAAGATGTCGTCAATAAATACTATCACGAAGTCATCCAAGTACTGCTTGAAGACCCTGTTCATTAAGTCCATGAATGCGGCTGGGGCATTTGTCACCCCAAATGGCATTACCAGGAACTCGTAGTGTCCGTATCGGGTCCTAAATGCCGTCTTCTGCACATCTTCAGGCCTAACCTTAAGTTGGTGATAACCCGATCTCAAATCTATCTTAGAAAACATCTGTGCCCCTTTTAGCTGATCGAACAAGTCATCCACCCTTGGCAGTGGGTACTTGTTCTTGATGGTGACCTTGTTAAGTTCGCGATAATCAACACACAACCGCATGGTCCCATCTTTCTTTTTGACAAACAACACTGGGGCACCCCATGGCGACGAGCTAGGCCGTATGAATCCTTTGTCTAGCAATTCTTGCAGTTGCAGCTTTAATTCCTTCAGCTCAGTCGGCGCCATTCTGTATGGGGTTTTAGACACTGGTGTCGTACCGGGAATCACATCAATACAGAACTCGATCTCTCGGTCTACGGGCATGCCAGGAAGGTCATCAAGAAATACATCAGGGAACTCCCGGGCAACTGGGATCTGATCCAGAATAGGCTCTTGTGAGTGGGCATCCATGATGCTACACAAAAACCCATGACACCCCTTTCGGAGCAAGCGTCTGGCCTGAATGGCAGAGACAAAATATGGCGGGGTGACTACTCCCGTCCCCTCAAAGATAACCTTCTGTTACCCTGGGCCCTGTATTTGAACCTTCTTAGCTTCACAATCAATTGTGGCATGATTCACAGTTAACCAATCCATGCCTAGAATCACATCAAATCCACAGATTTCTAAGGGTATCAGGTCCGCCATGAACTGAATACCCATAATCTCAACCCCGTAAGATCTATAGATAGTATCTCCAAATAATGACTCCCCCGATGGTACAGTGACAGTCAACACAAAACCTAGGGGTTTGGCTCCCATGTTTATTCTATTAGAAAATGTCGGTGATATAAACGAGTGTGTGGACCCAGTGTCAAATAAGACATGTGCAGGCTGAGAACAAATTGTAATGGTACCTGCAACTACCGAGGTAGTGGCCTGCACATCCCCTGGTGTAATAGCGAAGACCCTCCCCGGTCGCTGCTGCTCAATCCTGGGTCTTCCACTCTTCTGCTGGGGTTTCGTCAGAGAAGCCGATGCAACTGATGCAGTATTGACCACTGACTTGTTGTTCTTGGGACAGTCCTTCTTGAAGTGCCCGACTTGTCCACAATTGAAGCAGGCCTTGGTGTCACGATAGCATGGTCCTTTATGAAATCCCTGGCAGGTGGGACATTTAGACGCGCCCCCGTCTTGTGACTTGGCCTTCTTCTGACCAGAACCTGTACTAAAATTACGTGATCCCGTGCCAGTACCAGAAAATGAAGATCCCTGCCCCTTACTTTTGTGATTCCCAGGCCTCTGATTCTTCCGTCTTTTTGCAAACTCCTCCCCGCTCTGTTCTATGATCATGGCGGTTTCCACTACCTCATCGTAGGTACTGAGTCGGTGAGGCCGAATCCTATCTTTAATGGCCCATCTGAGGCCGCTTTCAAACTTGCGGACCTTTCTTTCTTCCGTATTTATAACATTTGGGGCAAATCTGGCCAGCTCGGTAAACTTGGTCTCGTATTCCTCAACAGACATGCCTCCTTGCTGAAGGGTGATAAACTCAGCGGCCTTTTGATTCTGAATTTCCCGAGGGAAGTACTTCTGATTGAAAATCTCCACAAATCGTGGCCAAGCCATATTAGGTTCCCGGGCTTCCTGCAAAAGCCACCACATGTGTGCTGCCCCCGTCAGCATATAAGTGGCATAGCCCACTTTTTGAGTGTCTGTACATGTCATAATTTTGAAAACCTTATCCATTCCAAGCATCTATTCTTCGGCTGCTGAGTGTCCCTCTTTTCCATCGAACACAGGCGGTTTCATATTCTGAAACCGTTTATAAAAGTAAGTGGGGTCCTCCTCACGCCTGGTCTATCCTCTGGGGCTGGGGGATTATTCGGTGGCATTGGCCCATTTGCCTGGGCCTGCATTTGGGGCATCATCTCCACCACCCGATTCAGGATCTCCTCCATACGATCCATGCGCTCTCGGTCAGACTCCATGGCCCTACTACGAGTCTGCACCATACACTGCAAAAAGGACAGTCCACAAAACTTGGGTAATTAATTGACCTCTAGACTTATGACCCTCAGACTTTAGCGAGTTGTAATACTTCAATCTTAATCTCCCATGGACCACAAGAACCATATGCTCTGATACCACTCTGTCACGACCCAGAACCCACCCTATGCGGATTAGGGGTTCGTGACCCGGTCTGCGGCCCGTGGGCCGTTCCCCGTCCAAAAGGATCTGAAATGCTGGGTAAGTTTTAACAAAAGTATTTCTTAATCATTAAAATATCTAGTAGCACAGTTAGTTCACCATTTGATGCATGTCCAAAAAATTATAAGTGTTAAATACAGATCCTTCAAAAACAAAACCAACAAACAAGACCGTGGTGACATGGGAGTATTAAGACCTGACAATATTTAACTTAATACAAAACTTGCCCAAACAGCTACCAGTAACTAGCAGCGTCTAAATCCCTGGAGCGCCTGAGGGTTCCCCGAATTCTTGTTGTCCTGAAAAATTTAAGGGAGAAGGGGTGAGCTAATAGCCCAATAAGTAATTTCCTGGCTTTAATGTGGGTTCGAGTTTGTCCGATGAAATGATAGAACAAAGAATGACAGATAGCCAATATGGGCAATAATGAAGGCGTAGCCAGTCACCAAAAATGTGCAAGGTATCGACCCGAGGGTCCAAAAGGCATATCCCACGATATAACACAAGAGTCAATAACAAAGCCAAATGAAATTGGGATCTGGCCTATCATGATGGATTGCTGCCACAACAATACGTTAGCCAATCAAAGATATACCATGCTTACAACAATATGATCATTTCACAGGGTATAAAAAAGATGATCATACAATGGAAACAAGAATAAGTTAACATCGAGTTCAAATAACCCAGATATACGTGAATCACCCGGGGCCCGGCATACCCCACTAAAACGCATGCTCAGATCCGCCACAGTTCCTCGGGCTCTCTGAAAAGCGTTAGAGCTCTTTTCAATATAGGTCCCGTAGGACACAACAGACCCTAATGGATCTTTTCCCCCACGCAATCTGTGAATGGATGGGTCATTGTGACTGAGCACAACCCCGAGTACACACCAAATATCATGACCGACAAAATCCCATACAAGATGTACAATCGTACCAACATTTGATATCACAAACAACAAAACACAAAGTGTATGGAATCAGTAGAATGTATCTCAAGACTAGGTCATGGTACGATAGTGTAATAATATTCAAATATCAATGATCAATCTCAAAGTGATGTGAGCAAGCAAATCAAATCCAAAATCAGGTAAACTGATATCTACAAGTCGATTGGCTCAAATCAAGTGCATCAGGTAGTAATGGAGTACAAATTGGCAGCATATGAACAATAACGTGACTGGCTGGGAATAACCCATATTAAAGCGTCAGAATTACTTACCTCAAAAATGATTCTCAGTAGTTCAACTAATTAAAGTCTCCTTCCCCTTCTCTTTTGACGTGCCTGTCAATTGAAAATAACTCAGTCTATAACTGTAATCGAACCATACTCGATATTCAAATTTGCTAATCTTGGCTATCGGTATCTCTATTACTGATTTAGATGTCGTCATTGTATTCGGAACGTCGAATAAAATAAGTTTAGGCTTTTACAGATCTTAAATCGGTCGTCCGGATTAAAAAAGGCAAAACCGTCTTTTGTACTTTATAGGTACTTTTATTCCCGGAACCTCTTTTTATAATTTTGACCTCACCGTTGGATTCAGTGGGTCCGAGATAGTAAGAATACCCATATAACTTGCCTTGTCAGGACACAGGGGTATTTTGGTCATTTTAAGACTTGTTCTCATTGTATTTTAATGTTCGGAGTCCCGTCTCGTAAAACGGGTCCCACCATTAGATCCGGAATGCCCGAGATAATAAAGTTTGACTATTCATTCGCCCCGTTCGGACTTCATTTGACTTATTTTTGGATTAGGGGCATTTTTGAAAAAATTAATATTTTATTAGTTTTCTGTTTTGGGCAACAGTGGCATTTACTCAAAATTCTGGGGCCGGTTCGAAATTTCCATTAAATCCGGTCTGAACCCACTGGTTCAGGGTTAAAAACCCTAAACCGGTTTGAACCTCAACTGAACCGACCGGTTCAGTTTAAAACTTTAAAATTCAACCTCCACACGACACGTGTCACGACCCGTTTAAATCCGGTCGGTCCCGACCCGATCCAGACCCGAACCCGGTCCCATTTTGACCCGACATGGCCCCCCGTTTTTCCGGTGGTCTTCTCCGGTCGTCCCTGTCAATTCCGGTCACCGGAATCTCGGCCAACCCACGGTTTTACACCGTTTTCACGTCCAAATCTCACTGTGTTTATACCAATTGCTTCCTAAGGTTTCAAGGAGTAGTTTAGGACAGATTTTGGCCCCAAACACTACTGGTTTTGACACCCATTTTCTGGTTTTTCCGGCGTTGCACCGGCGAAGGATAATCGGCCATAAAATGGCCATTTCTCAACCGTTTTAGATGGTTCAAATTCCGTTGGGTTCCTAATGAACTTGGCTACCCATTTTAAGTCCTAAAATCGCGATCAAATGGACCTACTAAAATCTGCCATTGTTGACCAAAGCTAAGTTTTCTAGTTTTTGGTTCTCCTTCACGTTTTTGTTTCATATTTTGATCTAATATGTATTCTACAAAAATATACAATAACATACTAGAAAACGAACGCATCAAGGATAGATTGATTACCTGTTGAAGATTTCGGTTCTTCCAAAACTTTTCTTTCTCTCTCTACTGCTTTCTCTCTCTAATTCTTCTTCAACCGTGCCTAAAATCAGTGGCTTGGCCACCTGGATATGGAGACTGTCACACTCTCTCTCTGATTTCCTCACTCCCACACACAAGAGATGTATATACATTTTCATATAAAATATATATTTATATTTCTTTGCCCCAACCACACTCAACCAAGCATGGCTGGCCATACCCTCCTCCATGATTTTCTGATTTCTCCCATACCCCTCTCCATACCTATAGGTATAGGTTAGGTGGAGTAGGTTTTGATATTTTCATTTTATATATAATATATATATATACATATATCCTATATTATAATAATGTATAAATACATAATATACATCCATTTAATACACATATATTTGTATTTTGATATTCATAAAATATAGGATTAAACAGCTCCAAGTACAATTGATATAGTGTTGCCCGACCCGACTGCCTCGATATTCGTGCCATTTTGGGTCGGGGTATTACAATTAGGCTTTGGGAGGCCTTCAGGGAAACGTTTTCCAAGCTCATGTACTGCAAGAAGTATACTCTGCTTTGCTTCCACTGGCCGCAGATCAGAAGGGAGAGAGATTCTGAGATTGCAAAGGGCAGAAATTAGGGGCAACTGAACAGGAACCTAAGAACACATTCTCTACAGAATCAATTCACACATTCAAGCAAGCTCCTATTGAACCACCTCTCCGATAAGCTTAACAAACTGATCATCACTAAACGCGTATTTTGCCCTTTTCTCCAGGATGGGTGGGATATGGTTTTGGCCGAGAACCACTTTCACTTGAACCAAGAGAGCAATGAAGTAAAGTATCCACTATATAAATAGTACCACTTGAAGAAGACATTGCAGGGTTCAAAGTACCTAATGCCACAGGGAGCTTTTTTACCACATTTACTACAACTCCCCAACCCCAATCTGTTCCACCTTCCTGTGCCTTAACCTACAACATAAGGAAGTAGTTTTGAACAAGAACCAAACTACAGCAGCAGAAACAACAAAATTTCAATTCTAACACTACCCAACCCTTACAAGGCAAAAAAAATAAAGGCAGGGGAAAGGAAAAAGAAAAATCCCAGGTTCAACTCCCACCCCAAGGGTGCCACTTACTAATCAAATGAAAAAGAAAAAGAAAAAAAATTATAAAATTGACTAGGCAGATGGGTAAAAAGTCTCTTACAGCTAAAACTAAATTTGCATGTGCACATGGGCATGCAAAATAAATAAATAAATCTTCTTAAACAATTAATCATCACTCAATGCGTGGATTTAAAACAGCAAGAAGCTACAAAAGTGACACATACCATGGAACATGATTTATACTTGGATAACAAAGACAAAGCAGGAATGGAAGAGAAACTCTTGACACCTTAAAAATGAAGTCACAAACAGAGACGAGACAACATGCTAGATAATGAAATCAGGAGTACTATATAACTAATTTATTAGGGTTGTAATTTGAGGTTGACTAGAATGACCATTGTCAGCTCATGCCAGCCTACCAGGGAGAAGAAAATAAAGAACTCTTTCAGGCCTTGTAATTTCTGTCATCACCTTCTTCTCAAGCTGCGCTATATCAAGCTTTGGCTTATGGATTCAGCAAGTTTGGCCTGCAAATAGAAACAAGACAAACATATCAAAAAATAAAATAAAACAAAAAACACAATAAAATGCAGGACTTGGATGCAAATCAAAATAATATATTTGACAATGAAGAAGGGACAAAGATTACCTCTCCTGAGGTATCTAGCATAACAGCTTCCTCTTCTAACTTCAAAACCTTTTTCCCTAAATCAGGTAAAGCCTGATGAAGGGGACAAGCAGCAAATTTTTAGTCTTATATACATAGTACTGATGTAGCTTAAACAGTGTTCAGAGGAAACCTTCTCATACTGAAATTGGTGAAATGAATTATTGATAACATGCTCAGCAGTATATTGGCCTTCGCATGGCTCATCAAATTCAAAATTGAGTAATAGCTGAGTCTGAAAGTACTGACCAGTGGAGCTGGTTTATCCAAAACCATGTCCTTGAGGGTATTCATTTCCACCTGGAAATGAAGCAAAAAAAAAAAAAATGAATAATTAAAATTAAAATAATGGTATCCCAATGCCTGTGTGTGTTTTGAAACATCTTGGAAGACCAGTCAATTATATGCTGAAAAACATATAACAAAGTATCTAGTACATCAGTTTTGATGTTAAAGACTAATATTAAGCTATGAAGTACAGACACAGGACACGGGACGGGAATAAGACACGGACATGCAGACGTGGCATTTCTGAACAATATATATACATCATGGACACGTGTTAAATATATACTTTTTTATATGACTTATAATAAAACCTAACATTATTTCCATTAAAATTGACATTTTTTTTTTTTTTTGTAAATAATCAAAATTGACATAAAAACACACAAATCGCAACAATATTATTAAGATATAAAAATAACATAAAAATTCAAGAATTTCTTCATTAATTATCAACATCCATGATCCAAGTTCTAAAAAAAATATACTAACCACTACATTGAACAGATATATGTGTATACATGTAACCCAAAAAAAGGGGGAAAGGGGGGAATCCCACAAAAAGAAAGAAAGAGAAAAACAATATGTCCCAAGCCTATCCAAAATGTGTTCTAGCGTGTCCAAAACATATATGAGACGTGTCCAGGACGTGTCTGAAAATAAAAAAATAAATAAAATTGTACTATTTTTTTGCAGGTCCAACACAAATAAGTGAGTTAAAATAGAGTATTCGTATTTCATAGATAATAAGCAACAATAGGTTCTTCAAGATCAAAAGCAATTGGAAGAGCTCCGTGACTATCAAGTAGCTTCAAATGGTTCATATAAGCGTTTGATAAAGTCAAAATTTCAGATTGAACAATGAGGATTGTTAAATAGTGACATAGGATTGATAAGCAGAAACAACCATACGGAGAGAGATCACTAGCCAGAAAATTACCTGCTCATCAATCATTATAATACAAATACCATGCTCATCCTTGCCACGACGCCCAGCTCTTCCACTCATCTAGTAGAAGGAGACAAGAAGATTGAAAATCAAAAACTCATAAGCAAATCCAGTGTAAATAAAATAATAACATACACTCACCTGAATACACTCACCAGATCCAATATAACGATGGCTGTCATCATCCCATTTCCTAACAGTAGTAAAAACAACAGTTTTTGCAGGCATGTTCAACCCCATAGCAAATTGACGCACATAAAAACCAAGGCACATTGTCAAAAAGGCAGTCTAAAATTTATAAAATAAGAAAGAAGAGCTAGATGAACTGAGTTTTCAAAAACCAATATTTGAAGAAATAAACCGTTGAGAATAAATAATCTTACTGTCTCTGTGGCGAAAAGGGCCTTTACAAGGCCTTCTTGAAAGAGAAATTCGACCAATTCCCTGATAACAGGAAGAAGTCCAGAATGATGAACAGCAATGCCTTGCTGAAGCAGTGGCAATATCAGTTCAATAGCACTCCTCTTCATTTAAGCTGAGTACTGCATTTCTGAAAACCTGCTCCACAACATCCTTCTCGTCCTTGGTATTAAAATCAAGTTTGGACATGGACATTGCATGTTGTTCACACTCTCTTCTACGAAAGCTAAATATTATAACTGGTTGAAATTTCCGTTCCATAATCATCTAAAAATATGTTGAAACTTTTAGCTTATGCACTACTAAAAGTAAATAAGAAATGAAGAACAAGGAAACCAAGCACAGCAATATTAGATGATAGATTACATGCCTTGACAATTTTGAATGTGTTAGAACCGCCAGAAGCAGCCCCGCGTTTTTGCGATTCTGCCATTTGCTTTGGCATTGGTACTCTTGTTCCCATCACCTTGCTTCTGTTTTGTAAAAGCATCCTGCAGTTTCAAAAAATTGTCCTCCCTAAACTTCTCATTGTCGTCCACAACAAGATACAGACCCACCCATAGGAAACCCATAATGCTGCAAGGGTGTCGGCTGAAAATCAGTGTAAACCACATGACATGGCTGTTTATGCAAATTACATATCCATTCTGCAAATTCAGTAGCATTTGATATCGTAGCTGAAAGGAAAACCATCTTTATAGCTGGTGGCAAGAATATAATACTCTCTTCCCAAACAACCCCTCTTTCCCGATCCTTCATAAAATGTATTTCGTCAAATATAACCCACGCAACTTCTTTTAATACCTCAGAACCACGATAAAGCACCCCTCTGAGAATCTCCGTCATCATGACCAAACAACTCGCATTTCGAGAGACAGTAACATCACCAGTCATCAATCCGACATCTGAGAACTCCTGGCTTAGCTCTCTGTACTTCTGATTGCTCAAAGCTTTCAATGGCAAAGTATATATAACCCATTGCTTTTCTCTAAAAGGCATCGCAATAGCATATTCAGCAACTGCAGTCTTGCCTGCTGAAGTATGCGCTGAAACCAGAACAGACTCATTTCGTTCCAAACATGCTGGCCACTGAAACTTTCTGGAACGGATCGAGATTAAACGGATAGATTTTTGCCATCTCACCATTAAAAACTGGATTTGAGAGCATCCCGTGAATAGACTCTTCTTTACTTGAAGAGTACCCACTCGGAACGGCAACCTCATACACGCATGTCTGTGCCAAATTATGCCGCTCTGAGGCAAGTCTCTTGGTTGGGGGGCTCTGTAACCTCCAAAAATTCTTCAGGCAGTTTTCTTTTGCCAAGAATTGGAGACGACTCCATTTATTAGGGTTTTACTCTAAGACCTCAATTCCCGTTTCACTCAAGCTAGTTTATCCCTTCATCTATATACAAAGATACCTCTAATCTGCTGCAAAACAATACGGAATTCAGATTGTATTCAGCTTTCTAAACCCTTATAATCAACCAGTAACAAATATTCAAGCTAAGGTTCCGATACATCTTCAAGTACACTTCAATGTGCAGATCATAGCATGTGAAAGCTGTGAGAGAGCTTCTATTGCTCTATGTTATGCTAAAGAACAAATAGATTTAAATTGCACGCTTTTGTAATACCCTAATTTCGGCTATTATCAGCAATAGCTTCTAATGCGACTTCTTGAATTCTTAACTGCCAGATATGCCCAGATATGCTCCATTTATTTCAAAACTCAACTTGGACCCAGATATGCCCTAAATGAAGTCCATCACAATTCGTATGAGAGGGAGTCCTATTTAGAGGTGACACAAATAACACAGCCTAATATCAAATATCACATTAACAATGAATTATGATTGTTGGGGCAGCGGTAACAAGTTCCCCAACATCATTCATAGAAAAATAACATAAGTCGTTTGATTTATTATATTTTGAAGTTGATGTCTAATTTGTTAGTAAAAAAATATATACAAGCATGTCATGTGAATATTTTGGTTGGATTAATCCTCATATATGTAAAAAAAACACGGAGTTAAGGAAGAGGAGCGAAGATATGTAAAAGATGAATATAAGTTATAAGGAAAAAATAACTTATATACACCATTTGTTAAGTATCTTATTCAATTTATTGTATTTGATTAGATTTATTGACTGCATTTAGTGTATATGCACTTAAGATAAAATAATTTTTTTTCAAAAAATAATTTAATGATACTTATTAATAACTTATAAAAATATTACAATATTATTTAAACACTTATTAAATATATTTATTTAAATATTAAATAATTTTATTTAAAATTATATTTTTATAATTACTTATTAAAATTGCAACCTAACCCAAATTATATTTTTTTTACGCTCATCATTTAGGTTAAAAAAAGTTGCAGTCTTCGTAAGAATTGTACTCTTTGAAAAGGGGTTTTGATCAATGTGCACTAGTCACCTTAATATGTTGTCTACAAATTATGCTTATGTGTTGAATTTTCATTGGCCTACGAGCAGACCAATGAACCATATCTCGTGCTGCCAAGCCGTGGTCGCATCCATACCAAATTACACACCTTCCCTTCGTTCTCTGCACGAAACTTTTTCTCTTTCTTTCGCTTCTCCGAAGAAGTCAGGGCCGTTCACTTTCTAGGGTTTCTGTGTCTCTAATTTTACCAAAATGGATCCAAGCGTTGGCGATCTCAACTCACCTCATTCGATGGGGACCACTATCATCGGAGTCACATACAACGGCGGCATCGTCCTTGGCGCCGATTCTCGAACCAGCACCGGTAAGCAGACCCGAATACCTTTAGCCTTACTTTGTAATATCCGTTGTTGAGTTCGAATGGCGATTTCAAATTTTTTTGATTGGTTTATGTTCGTAATTTTTGTCGTTGATTGATAGGCATGTACGTTGCGAATAGAGCATCGGACAAGATCACTCAGCTGACCGACAATGTCTACTTATGTCGCTCTGGATCGGTAACCACACCCCCCCTCCCTCTATATATGTAACATTTTACATTTTGATACAAATATATGTAAAGTGCTAATATATGCTGCAATTCTTTGTTGGGCGGCGTGGTGGGGTTTACATGCGCATTGCTGTGAGTGCATGATACTCTTGAAGGGTCTTTAGGGATGTTGTAAAATTAAGTTGGCCATAGGTCATGGACTGTGTTTCTATACATATATGATGGCCCAGGGATAATTTCCTGGGGCCTGCTCCTGATTTATACAATGCAGTGTTAATTCTCTGTATAATATATTGAGCAAGTAAATGTATCGTGCTATGTGACCAAATGCTATATAAAACGTCGAGTAGAAAGCAGGATTGCTGGAGTCTTACTCAGTTGTGACTTGTGAGCTCGTTAATGTCTGGTGGTAAAAATTATTACTCTTCTAGAGTAATACTAAATGTGAGTATTTTTTTGTATGGAGAGAAACAATGTTTCCTTGTCCCTAGTTGAACTTTGCAAAAGTTATTCCTATTATTATATACAAATAATATAAAAGACTTATTTTCCGGGAGAACACATCCTATGGGATTTCAAAATTTCAGGTGGGGGCATGGTCCCCCTGGGCTCTAATGTAGGTCTGCCCCCCTGGTATGGATCACCGACAAAAAAAAAAAAAAAAAGAGAGAAGTGATTATTGGTTTTTAGGTAAGCTTTTTGATTGAGCATTTTTTCTTTTGTTGCATCTTTTTTTCTGCTTTTTTTCCATTGTACCTCACCCTTCCCTTTTCTTCTTCCCAAGTAATTTATGCATTCACCTATGCCACATTATGACCACACTTCTAGCCTCTTCATATATTCCCACTTCTAGAGCTAGAATTGCCAATAACACCACTAACGCACAACGTCACTGGCATTATTGTGAACTAGGACCTGGTTCATGCCCTCTCTACTTTTACCAACATTATCACATAACACCAAACATTTTTTGGCTACTACTAAATTTAGGTTTTGACTATGATTACAGAAATTATACTACTTTCAAGAATCACAAAAAAAAATTACTTACAAAAAAAAAAAAAAAGTCACAAAAATTACTATTCCCACTCCTGGAGTTAGAACTGCCAGTAACACCACTAACGCACAGCAATGTCAACACTAAGACCACTACCACTACATCGACATTATAGTGAACTATGACCTACTTCATGCCCTACATTGCTTTCACTCTGCTTTTACTACCATTATCACATTCCACCAAACATGTTTCGCCTACTTCTAAAATTAAGTTTTGACTTCGATTACTGAAATTCTACTACTTTCTAGAATCATAAAAATAATTACTTATCAGAAAAAAAAGAACCACAAAATTAGCTACCCTTTTTAATTTCATTTGATCTTGAATTAAACCAACCAAGTGCAAAAAACTAGAAGAGATGGAAGCAATCCGGATAAACCCTAAAATAGTGGAGTTATTGGGGAAAATCTCTTAAACAACATTTTTTGTTTCATTTGAGTTTTTCATTTACAACTTCGTCTTTCTCAGGCTGCAGATTCTCAAATTGTTTCTGATTATGTCCGCTACTATCTCCATCAACACACGTAAGTGACCTTATGTTATTTTATTTACACTACATTCTATATGCCCTCTTATTTGGATGATTTTGTGAATAGTTTGTATATGTATAGCTTTGAGCTGAAACTTCTTAAGCTTTAAACTTTTCATCTGTATATATTATTTCTGCTGTATTTTTACTTTAAATTCTTTTGGTTAGTAAAAATATGAAAATGAAATATGAATTTTTTTACTACCCAAATTTTTTTCTTGTTTACATTGGCTTATATTTAAAAATTATCTAAGGAAAATATGAAATATATTTACAGCTAGTTGAATTCTGTTTTTGGCAGGGAGTTTCATTCCGTTCAGAAGGACTAGGTGCTCTATTCATTGAATGTCGTGTCTAGATTATTTGTCCTCTCATTTGGTTTGACTAGGGCTTCTCTAGTAGTTGGCTTTTATTCTCTATTTTTGGTGCAAGGTTATTTTCATAGAATTGGCAGTTCTCATTTGGTATAGTCCATTTGTGACCTTGGGCTGTGCAATGGAATTTTAGGACTTTAAATGCAGAACTTATTTTTATGTTGGATTATGGTGAAGAATTTTTTTGTTGATTATATTGGTGGTGTAGTCATATTGCCGTGAAAGACAAATTTGTTCTTATTTATGCTGCTGATGAGAAGGTCGACACATGGTCGTTCATTGCATGCTCTACAGTTTGGGCTTATTGTCATGGATTTTTACTACAAGAGAATCTTGAATGCCTGGTTGATGTTGTAGATCTCTCGAGTTGGTTATGGTACTATTGTTGGTGATGATGAGGTTAGGTGGATGGAATTAAAATTCTCAATTTGGGTTGGTTTTGTTTATTCCTTTCATGTAAGGGGTCAATAATAGGTTCCTCTTTAATTAAAATTTCATTTTTCTTCTTTTTTTTTAGCCAAGTATCAAATGGTGTTAATCGTGACTCGTATAATATATAACTACCAACATTGTTATTAATAACGAGTATGAAAGAGTTAGGATGGTTATTCATGATGTTATTGTAGTTGCATACTTTGTAGAAAATCAATAAATTGTTCTAATAACATGAATGAGGGAGATTAATTTTTTTAAGACTTTTTATATAATAAAGCACATGTCACAAAATAATAGAAAACATTTATTACATGTATTATATTGTTCAATTAGAAATCTTGTATTTTCATTAAGTTTCAAATTTGTACATTAAATGGGAGGTTTTTCATTTAGATGTACATATGTATATTGTATGTGTATGTACAGTTGACTCTCTAATAATCATAGGAGATCCAAAAATGATTAATTACTAGAAGTCTAGAATTATTAACTAATAAGTTTTTATATAATTTTTTTATTGGAAAAAAATTCCTCACAAATATTCAATTTTTAGTATTAAAATAGAATATGGTAAAGAGGAGGGAGAGACAGTGGATCATCTTCCTGTTCATTGTAAGGTGGTTAGAGATGCTTGGAATTTGGTGTTAATTCTTTTTGGATGTAGTTGGGCAATGCTAGTTACTATTTGGGAGGGTTTTTTTTTTTTTTTTTTGGGGGGGGGGGGGGGGGGGGGATGGAGGTGCAATCACATTAGAAAGGATTTAAAGGGCGCGTGGAGTCCGTAATGTCTTACTTGGGAAGGAATTGTAAATTTTTTGAAGGAGTTGAACGTTCTTCTTGGGAATTCAAGGACAACTTCTTGCATTTATTGTTCTTTTGGTGTAAAGAGGAATTTCCAATGTATATAGATACTTATTTAGACTTTTTAAGAGATTTAAGGCTTTTTTTTTTTGTAGCCAATCCTTTTTTTGTATTTATGGTTAGCCCTTTTCGGGCACCTTGTTTATAATAGAATCTTCCCTTTATTGATAAAAAAAAAAAGAACATGCATACATATTTTCAAGTTTGATAATTTTTTTTTCACAGAAAATGTATTATAACTAATTTAAGTTATAAGAAAGTTCATAAAATTCCTTTATGTTACAAAAGGTCATTACTTAATGTTGGTCTCTTGTGGGATGCTGGGAGGGTTAGACTAGAGAGAACATTTGACTTTATTTTGAAGAAAATGGCTGCTTTCAAATTCGAACACATGTTTTCACGCTTGAACTGCCCGGGCATTTTACCATTGCAACAACCAATGCATTCTGTCCTTTAATAGTATGAATAAAAAAAGGGGCAGTCCTTGTGTATGAGGCTCCCACCACTACAGGGGTTTACGGCGAGTTAGGATGTATTAAAAGGTATTTTTTTTCTATCATAGTTTTGCAGTAGTGTTATTCTAGAACGGGAAGCCATATATTTATATTAATGTCTATTCAAAGAATTGCATTAGATACTTTGAGATTCTTTGAATAATGTTCAAATATGGAGCAGCTTGAGGCAACACATTTGCAATCCAACAGAAATAAACTCAACTTAAGAAAACTTAATTACAATCCCACCTTCTCGGACACCATTGTATACATGAGGAACATATATATATATATATACATATATATATATATTATATGAAGAAGACCATGAAAACAGTAAAGGTGTGTCTTTTAGTTCTATATTTATTTGAAATCAATATATTTTTTCCTTCTCCAGTTCTCGTATTGTTTTCAATTTTTACCCACAAGATGCCGTGAAAACATAATTTTTTTATTTTCATATTTCTGTTTGGACTTAGTACATCTTCCACTGTAAATAAGTATCCTCGGCATTGTTAAATTTGATGGACTTAACTTTCGTCTTAGATGAAATCACAATGAATTAATAATGTAATAAAGTTGTATGTAACTATTGAAAATTCATACTTCGTTTAAGCTGGTCTAATAATTTCTGATTTAAAATGAGGCCTGAATTTTGGATTAAAACTAGGAAACCTTTGATGTGTTTTATTTGCCATTTTGTGCAAAGCGTTTTTCCTAGTCTATCCAGCCCTAATAAGAAGGGAAGAGACAGATGAGTATAGATCCTCGATTGTGGACACATTTAAACCTTAACATTTTTCTTTACTTCTTACACATCTTTTCCTTCTTTTGGGATGGCCCATCTATCGGCCATATATGTACTTATCAAAAAAATATTTGTCCGTATATGTGCGTTAAACTTAGGTAGTGTGTCTCTGTAGATAAGACTCCAAATTTACTTATTTATTCATAAATTCATGTCGTCATTATTATTTCTACTGCTAGCTCTGCTTCTCCTCTCCAGCTTATATATATATATATATATATATATATATTTTTTAATATTAAATTTCTCATGGTCAAACAATTCTTGTTTAAGCAGGATACAGCTTGGGCAACCTGCAACTGTCAAGGTTGCTGCAAACCTTGTCAGGTTATTGTCGTACAATAACAAGGTATGTGTTCAGTATGTCTCTTATATATAATATTTATATCCCAATTTTTTTAATAACTACAAATTGGAATTGACACCAGCATCGGGAAAATGTTAAGCCCTCTTGTTACAGAGTTTGGGCATTCCCGTCTGACATAATTAGGTTATTTCCTGTTCTTTCAATTTCTGAATTTGTTGTTTTAGCTGACTTGTTTGGTTAATAAGCTGATTGCCATGTACTATTATGTTGTTTTAAGTGTCGATTCTTTTAGGAGTTTCTACAGAGAGGATTATGAACAGTTGATTTGGAAATACCGCAGATGTTGATATCTTACTCGAGTGTGGGAAATACCTCAACTTTTAGAGGCTTAGAGCGAAGACCGAGTGAGGGCCATATGCAAACTTGCTTTGTTAAAACTCTATTAGATTAGATATGTTGCATTATATTTCACTATCCATTGGCCGTTGTTACAAAAATACAAAAAAGTGTTCTCACTTGCCACTTTAATATCACTTTATTTATTCAACTGAGAGGGGAGGGTAGATAGAAGTATACGATGAAAAGCTCTTTTTCTATGACCAAAAAATTCCAATGAACATAAATAATCTTATTGAATGGTATTTACATGAACCATTTTTTAAATTGGGTTAATAACAGGAAGCTGATAAAAAAGGTTAATAACGTGAAACACTTTTGAGAGACCCTAGTTACCACAATTCGCTCCCTCACTAGAGAATTGCGAATTGGAATCTCACGATCCAAAACATGGATCATTTGCGATTTGGAACGCAAGATTTAACGTTACAAAAATACAAAAAAGTGTTCCCACATGCCACTTTAATATCACTTTACTTTATTCAATCGAGGTGGAGGGGGGGGAGGGTAGATAGAGGTATATGATGAAAAACTCTTTTTCAATGACCAAAAAATTCCAATGAACATAAATAATCTTATTAAATGGTATTTACATGAACCTTTTTTTAAATTAGGTTAATAACAGGAAGCTGATAAAAAAGGTTAATAACGTGAAACACTTTTGAGAGACCCTAATTACCACAATTTGCTTCTCTACTAGCGAATTGCGAATTGAGATCTCACGATTCAAAACATGAATCATTAGCGATTTGGAACGCAAGATTTAGCGTTTCAATCTAAAAATATCAAAAGAAGATAGAAATATATGGTGAAAAGCTCTTTTTCAATGACCAAAAAATTCCAATGAACATAAATACATCTTATTAAGTGGTATTTACATGAACCTTTTTTAAATTGGGTTAATAACAGAAAGCTGACAAAAAGGGTTAATAACGTGAAACTCTTCTTTTACAAGCAAGACTGATGAGTCTGATTTGTACTTATTAATATATATATATATATTATTAATGCGAGAATTTTACTGAAAAAAAATATATTAATAAGTCTAGTTTGGCTTCTATGTTATATTAACCTCAGGGACCACTTGTTAGTGTGTATTGACAATGATGTGAACAAATGAAACATAATGGTTTGTCAGTTTGGTCAGCACTTTGGGTTTTGAAGAACTTCTATTATGCGTTCCCTGCTTGTTTGAAATTGGAATCTATTAAGATCCTTTTGTACACAGAATGGTGGGCAGGGTATTTTAAGTTGAATTACTTATTTTACCACCTAGAGCATGTCTTTTATGGACATGTGGCCCGATTGAAACTATTTGGTTTATTTGGGCCTGGTCTCTGTGGATTTGGTTTGCTCGAGTGATGATCGGGTCTTGGGCATGTATGTATGGCTGTTTAGCTTTCATCCCTTTTGAATTTCTTGTATTTCTTTCTAATGGTCTGTGGCCTTAAGGCTGTCTTGAGCTGTAATAATTTTCTGCTTACTTATCAATAGGGGAGCTTTCACTGTTGCATAGTCTCTTTACCTAATTCAGCTGTAAAATAAATAACTAAATAGATAGAGGAATGATAAAATTTGTAATACTTAAAATAAGATTGTTATGGATGTATGGGCTAGATATTTTTATTTTTTATTGATTGCAAGGTTGTTAAAATTGGGATCCTACATTGGATCGTTTTGATTGTTCATGTGATCAGGGATTGTAAGATCCTACAAAAATCTTAAAAAAATGGCCAAGTATATATGTAAAAATAAAGTGCTATAGAAAATCAATAGTAAACAAGTCTAAAATAAATGATAATGTAGAATATTGTAACAAACATATGAAAATGTATGTATCCCCAAGTTATTATTCGTATTTAACTATTTGATTATAAAATATAAGTTCTATAGTTTCAAAATAACACAAATTAACACCAATCAAAAAAAAAAAAAAAGTGCAAATTAACATTTCAAAGAAATAAACTAAAAAAATTATCTAACACAAACTAGTCCAGCTTCCAAGTGCCATGAAAAAAAAACTCTAGAATGAATTAAACATAAAAAGACAAGCAGGAAAATATTTGCAAAACATGCAATTACTCACACTAGAGCTTTATGATAGCCCTATCCCCAAGTTGCTATAAAATCCCCATGTAACGGTATGACGTGCATTGTGTTGAGGGGGTGTTTTTCGTTTCTACTAACGAGGGATTTTTCCCTGAAGCGCCGAAGAATATACGTGGTACTGTTGGGAAATAATGCATCATCAAGGGATTAATAACTGTTAAGGAAATCTCAAAATCATCAATCTAAGACTTCCATGATATTGCCAGGGAAGTCCAATTGACCTACGAGGATCTTCGTTGGTGCTGGTCTGAGGTGGTGACCAGACGATATGGCTGTTGTACACTCCACATGAGCTGTGCATCCAAGCTAGCGACTATGTTGTGCCCCAAGGATTGCGACATGTTATAGCCCCTTGTGGTTATGGTGGTCCTCCCTATGTCATAACCTTGGGACGAGATGTATACTCGTTACATCTTAGGTTTTGTGGTCATGGTTCTACTCTCGTGTGCGACCAGTGGGGGATTAAGGGGGCCCATGCCCCCACCCCGAATTTCCAAAATTTGATTTTTTACCATCATTTGTATGTTTTTTTTTTTTTAAAACTAAGAGTTGGTTCCCCCCCACCTTTTTTTTGGTGGTCTTTTTATAGGAATCCTATTTAAATTTTACTTTCAACCCTCCTTGGTAGTATTTCTGGATCCACCACTACATGCGACTGGGTTATGACCCTCGCGACGCATTTTGGTGAAAACTATTGATACATTAGGCTCTGTTCCCTCTCTCTCTCTCTCTCACAAGGGATTGAGTGGATTGGAGGTTGGTAGCGGAGGCTCTGTTGACTGAAAGGAATTCCTTTCAGGTACTTGTACTAATAGGATAGGGACACATGTACTAAGGACCATACACCCGAAAAGTCTATAATACCACCCTATAAGGACTGTTTTTGACAAGTAATTTGTATTAAAAAAGGCTCAAGGTGGGCAACCCATGTACAAATGGAGTCTCACAAAAACTAAAGCCTCGTGCTACCCAAAAAAATTACCAAATTATATACATATGAAGAAAGGGGGGGGGGGGGGGGGGTTATTCTTCTATCATCCAAAAATGCGAAGTCTTCAAAAAATTATCCTTAAAACTATATAAATCCATAACCTTGCTGTGCATTTCGCTGCGTTGTTCCAATCCGACCAACTAAACATCACTTCAAGTATTCCAGCCTTTCTCCAAAGGAAGGAATAATTTCAAGTATTCCAGCCTTTCTCTTCAAGTATTCCAGCCTTTCTCTCAAGGAACTGAAATCAACCACAACATCACCCCAATCTCCAGCTTGGCCTCTGGTTACCTTCAACTGAGCTTCCAGCCGTGGGTCTATCCTTGCCACCTCTTTGTAAGAGCGGTGGTCACCAACCCCCACCCTCTGTTTAATTAGAGAAGCCAATTCTCTGAAGACTTGAGCAGTTCTTCGCCATCCATCCCCCTCTCCATAAATAGATACAGTACCGAACCCCGCCAGCTGATTCTTCCACCTTCACAAAAGCCCCTGCCTCGTTTGACCACCTCACAACCCGCAAGTATTTGTACTGACCCTGCAAAACTCGCTCGGATTGTCTTCCCTCCCTTCTCTTCTCCAGTTCATCGAGTTGCTGTCACAACCATCGAAAACCTTCATGTTCAAGCCTTATCCTTCAAACAACTCCTCAACCTCTTTCTGTGATTTGGACTAGTTGCCTTTGCATCTCTTCGTAGTCCTCGATTTCAAACGTTTTCCCTTCCTAGTGTGCAAACCTTGTTGCTTCGCCCCTCATTGTTGGCATCCATTGTTGACATGGATATAGGAGGCAATTTTTTACAAAGGTTGATCCCTCATATGTAGGGTGCTAGAAGGGGGGTAGACCAGGAGATGGACCTAACCTTTTGCATTATTTTGCACAAAGCAAAAAATAAGCTAAATATAGCAATGCTTGTCAAAACTTGGTATTGAATCATTAAATAACCAATTAATGATTTGGAGCTTTTGGAGATAGAGGAATGCAAGAATTTTTGAAGGGGTGGTGCTTCCCCCTTTGCAATTAGAGGACAATGATTGTGAAATTACTTTTTCTTTTGGTGTAAAGAAACTAAGCCAATGTATCTAGATTCTTACATAGATTTTTTGGGGGAACTTAAGTGCTAATTTTTGTAGCCATTCCTTTTTTTTTTTTTCGTTTGTAATTATGGGTTTTGCCTCTCTTAGGTGCCCTTTTATATTTATATATACATGCTGTACCTTTTACCATAAAAAAAAACCCCAGTTAAGTTGGGTGTTTTTTGTTGAGCAAGTGAAAATGATCATGATACGATCCTACTACAATCCAGTCAGTGATCCTATTACTTGTGCTATTTAATACAATGTGGATCATTTTAGCAATATTGGATTGTAGGATTGTACGATCCTATGATCCAGATCGCGATTTTGATAACCATGATTTATTGTTATACTATTGTTGTCTTTCCTTTTTCCTTTTTTTTTTTTTACACATCTTTGTTGATTTTTTTTTTCTCATCTCTTGTGTTTTTTTATAAATTATATTTTGAATTTTATCAATTTAACACGCAATTATATAACTTGCATTAGCTCAAAATTCCAGTGGTATTGATTTGTATTTTAGCTACCATCCAAACTTATGTTTTCCTGTTATCATTGTCCCCCTTTTGGTTTACGTTTTTTTTTTTCTGTTTAAAACTTTACAGAACATGCTACAAACCTGGCCTCATTGTCGGGGGATGGGACAAGCACGAAGGAGGTAAAATATATGGGGTGCCTCTTGGAGGGACAATTTTAGAGCAGCCTTTTGCAATTGGGGGTGAGTTTTTATCTTCTAATATGAATCTATTTCTCATATGGTTTCCTACTGCAATTATTGATTATTTGGTCATTATGATTTTAGCATGGATGGCTTTAGATAGAACAAAATAGTGAAACAGTATTCATGTAGCTGACCCAAATAATTGGGACAAGGATTTGTTTTGTTGAGTTGAGTTGTGAGTGCTGACATTTTATTGTTGCTGGTGTAAATTGTGATAGACTGTCCCTGTTGCAATATACTTTTTCTATACTAGTAGGAAGCTTGTTGCATTTGCTTTTCAGCTGGTGAAGCTTCTTGTGAGACATACTAGTGGTTTGTTGAGTTTTGTTTACAAATTGATTTTACACGTGGGAGTGTCAGAGAGTAAGTTTAGATCTGTTGTGGTGGTTCTCTTTAATTTAATCTCAATGGTTTCAGTTCAGAGTCATCCTTCTTATAGCTCATATAAAGAATGACATACTTCAGTGTTTCTATTTGTATTAACCCATTAACTGAAGCATGGCACCCGTGCTTTTATGTAACTTGTAATAAAGTCTTGTGAATCATTATGTTATTATCATTTTGCTTTAAATGCAAGATTTCTAGTTATGTTATAGTTACTTCAACTTGCTTTTTTTTTTTTTTTCTTCTTCTTCTTCCAATTTACAAGCAACCAAGTGCAATATTATTGCCAGTTGATACTAGTAGTTTATCTTTAATAATGTTTTTTTTTTTTGAATGAACATATCAAAAAAATGTTTGTTTTTATGGATGCAGGATCTGGCTCAACTTATTTGTATGGTTTCTTCGATCAAGAATGGAAGGAAGGGATGACCAAAGATGAAGCAGAGGTTTGTACTCCATAAGCTTTATTTTTGACAATGTAAGTGTTAGTAGCTGCCTGAATACAAGTTGCCTTGAACTAATAAAGGCATGGTCACATTATCACCATGACAAAGAGTTCTAGATTATGTTCAACCTTTGCAAAAAAAATGCTATGCATATGAAATTAATTGTGTGGCATTTCAAAAATGTATGCAACACGTAATTACTTTGTTTGGTTCAATTATTTAAGAATTATTTGGAAGTTGATGCCCTAATTATTCATGAGATTATCCAAAAATTTTCAACAATTTTGTAATGCAACATGTACTTCATTTTATTTACTTTCCATTGATTGATTTTTTTTTATCCATGAAAGTTTTTTTTCCTTGAGATTTTATGTTATCATAGTGTTCTGATTTGGATGACATCTACTAATGATACAATATTGAATTCTGTTCTAATTGGTACTGTGGATGATACATTATTTCCTGATGTCTTGATTTTCCATGTCATTGACTGTTTTTTTTTTTTGGTGTGAACAATTATTCCTGATAAATTCTTGAACAATTTTTGGTATTTTACTGCAGCAATTTGTTGTAAAGGCAGTCTCTCTTGCCATCGCTCGAGATGGTGCCAGCGGTGGTGTTGTTCGGACTGTCACTGTAAGTTATTTTTATAATTGATATCTAAGCATGCAACTTACATCTGTCCTTTTCATGCATGTTAGTGAAACAATAATGAAACTGAGCCTCTGGGCAAAGTTGAGGTTCAAGGCTGCTATGGAATTGCAATCTTAATGTTGTGTCTGTTGTGTTCACTGTGTGAGGAGCCGAGCCCTGCATGGGTGAGTGATTTTTGCCAAAAGGGGGAGAGGATCTTGAAGGAATTGCCAGCTTGGTTTTGGGAGGAACAAACGAACCTGTTACAAGGCTTTGGTCCTAAATACATGGAACTAGGAACAAATTGAACAAAATTTACACAGGCTTTGGTTGCTAGGTATATTTCACGTAAAATCAAAGGCATTAAAACCAAAATATTTACAACCCATTTATCGTAAAATTAATTACATTGTCAAAAAGATTTATGAACCAGAAATCTGAATACAGGGTCCACTTTACGAATGGGAAGGTGTTAGGCACCCATTTCACCTTGGTCAATCGGTCCCCAAAAATCCATTGTAAATGCCTAAAACAATCATAGGGCTACTCTTAGTCATCAATTCATCAATAACCATAGGGCTAATCCTTAAACATTCCATTCTTTCATCCACATAATTATAGATCCCCAAACATTCATCCAATCATAATAGGGCTAATCCCTAAACATTCACATAGCAGGATAGCAGACCATAGCAAATATAACAGGATAGCAATTAATAGCAAATATTCATTCCAGACCATACCCATGCAAACAATGATCGACCAAAAGACAATAGAGAATACCAAAAGCAAAAATAACAAATGAATTAAAAAGGGGGAGAAGGGGGTTTTGGGGTTTGGTTCGAGCCGGAAGACGTGCCTATGTATCCACTAGGGGTGGAGTTAGAACCAACATAGTTCTATTGATTCACTCACTTTATAAACTGGTCTGAGAGAAGGTTTGTGCAAATAATGTCAAATATTAGGCCTGTCTCTAATCTATCTGTCCCATCACCCCACATTAGTGGGACCAATATTGGGTAATGGCTTATGGATTTGCATATGGAGAAACCAAAGGGTAGAAAAGTGGAATTGTTACTTATCCAAAAGGGGGGTGAGGGTGGGTTTAGAGAAGCGGACTGAACCAAGCTTGAGCACCTTGGTTGTTTGGCTTAGCTAGTAAGCTCATTACACCTCTAATCTGTTCTACCATTGGACGGTTTTGGTTTAGATTATGATAGTGTGACTCATTATGTCAAGTTTTACCTACTTTGGCTAGCTAGACTAATCCATTCTTACCATCTTGTTCTGTTAAATTCTAAATTTTTTATTTAAATCAACTGGCCATCAAGTCCTTTTCTCATCATTATTCCTATGTTCTTCTCATCCTTCCCTTTTATCTTACAGTTTGATTAATGTGAACTGTTTAAATCAACAGCCCATCAAGTCTTTGTCTCATCAATATATACCTATGTTCTTCTCGTCCTTCCCTTCTCTTCCTGTTTGTCTAATATGAACTGTTTAATGCTGTACTCTTTTGCCTTTCATTTGTCAAATGATGGAAGAACCTAACCGCCTTGATTCAATGATTCAACATGTAATCTCTATTAACTAAAGGCCTGTTATGACCTCATGTTGTCATGCCCATTCCCATGTCACTAGACCAACACGTTGGTCAGCATTGTACCTTCTTTGTATTTTTTTTTTTTTTTTTTTTTTTTGGGGGGGGGGGGGGGGAACCTAAGTTCTTACTTTTTTGTATTCATACATCCAACGTCTTATTTATACTTATTTTACACATTCCACTCTTGTTAGGCATTTTGCACTGTTACGCATGGCCGGCTTTTACAGGCTGTTTAAAAAAAAAAAAATCCCATCAATTTGGTAATTGTATCGATCGTATATTAGCACAGCATTGTAGAACTGCCTTGAGGTTTCATCTATCCACCTTGATCTTAGCTTCTTTCTTATAATAACCAATTCTCTTTAGATTTTCTGCGTGCCTAGTCTTGGCTGATTCTATAAACCTACTTCCTCTAACTGTTGCTCAGATTTATCAGTCTGTCATGAAGTTCTTTCCCATCACGACCTTGCCCTATAGATTTCCCTAGAGCATCTTTCCCTACCTTGACTACAACAGCCATTTCATTTCACAAAAATATTTGTTACTCATCTCAAATGTCATTTTACCTTGTATATAATTTTATCTCAGGACATGTTTGTCACTCGTCTCTATTCATAATGGGTGTGTCAGACATGTAGTTATGAGAAAATGCTAATACTTTAGCTGATACCCATTTTAGTACACTCTTTCCAAAACAGGGGACACTTATTTTCCAGAATATCAAATTTAATGATCCAGTAAATTTCTTATTAGATCTTTCCTTAATGTTCCTTTCTAAAGAAAAATAAGAGGAAATAAGCTAACACAAATCAAGAGATCAACACAAAATATATACTTAGTTCAATACTTTTACATGTTTCTTTCCAATATAATAATTTTTTATAACTATATGGACAACTTGTACACTTAATGATTCTAATTCTCCTTGCTCATATTTGAGTGAAAACAAGAAAATAATCTTACAATTAGACCTACTCCATTATATTCAACCTATATCATCTACCTAAGCTGCCCCCTATTGTACCGCATTTTGAGTATATAGTGTATTGCATCATTTTACGTATGATAACAATTCGTGTTCCATGTAACATTGGTCAAATACCTTTGGATATGACATTCATTACTTTGGACATTTTCAAAGAGACTACCTCTATTTATTTTTGGATAAGTAAAAGAGCCTACTATTATTTACTATAAAATTGTTCAAGAATAGCTGAATAATGCCTCATCGTTGAAGAATGTAGTTAAAACTCATTTGCTATTCCCTTTTGTTTAATTTTGACCGACATTACCCTGTATGGAGCCACCATCGCAGTCTAGTAATGCGTGTATTTGCTGTTCCCGTTGTTTAATTTTGTATCATTTTTTTTGGGTGAGAATGTAGAAACTCTATGATAGATACTAGTTATATATATATGCTGTCTAGTGGAAGAAGAAATGATTTACCCCTTCTCTTGCCCTCAAGCGGGCTGCCATTATAAATGGTTTACTAAGTTCTAGGAGTGTATAGAATAATTACTGTAGTTTTTCTATGTTTGATGGAAGCAGTTACGATATATATCAGTCATTACAGTGATGCCAGAAAAATGATGAGAGTCATTAAGGGTAAATGTCTCTGGGCAATTATGTTACGTAGAAAAAAATGATGTTGGAAAAGTAAACTGGTTGTTAATACAATCCATGCTATGACTTTACTAGCAATGACTAAATGCCTACTGGCATTTCCTTTTAGCATATAGTTTGTGGTTTGAATTGAAAATACCTGGTAGTTAAAAGTCATGGCCTTTATATGCCTTACCTCTCTATTTTGGCCTCCTTCTTGTACATTTGCTGATGACCGTATATCTATTTTTCTGCAGATAAACTCGGAAGGGGTCACCAGAAATTTCTATCCAGGTGACACCCTACCACTTTGGCACGAGGAGCTGGAGCCCCAGAATTCGCTGCTGGACATATTGTCATTATCCAGCCCAGAGCCAATGGTCAGTTGAGAGAAGGATTTTTATAAGAAAACAATGTTGACATCAACGAGTACCTTGAATTGTATTCCTTTCTATCTTATTGGAAAATTGTTATTATTCCCAGTTAAATCAGTTTGAGTTTCAATGAATTGAATTAAAATCCCAGCTGCGGATAACTTGTGTTATGTTTGAAATACAAAATGGGATCCATGGACATGGATGGCCACCAGAACCAATCGATGGCTTGGTCCCAAGTGCTAATGCGGGAAGAGCAGCGCGTAATGTATTGTAATTATGGTGAGAGCTTGCACACTAACACTCTTACTAAACTCTTTCACTCAAAAGTAGAGGGTTCAAAGCTTCAATATGTAAGCAGGATGATCAAATTTCATTGGTTGGAAGCTGCCCAATAAAGCAGTTAAAGACTGATGAAGCAATCTGAAGTCCCACCGTCGACCCACTACGCCATCCCTGAAATTCATTTTAAGCAAGAAATAATTTCACTCTTAAAAGGAAAAATCTATTCCTCTATGCACTGGAATCTAAGACATACAAATTTCAAGCTTTTGCTTTCTACACTGTACCTACCTGACTGAGTGGAATGACTTTCAATATAAAAATATTTTTGTTTTATTCAATTATTATAGGTCATTCAATGATTAAAACATTTTGTTTAATATAAATTCATATTTATAGTAGTATTACTTCTTTTTTTTTTTAAGTAATATCCCTTCAATTTTTAATCCATCCAAATATAACAACACAAGCACACCCGAGATGAAAGCTAAAAAGATTTTACTATTATCTGAGTTAGGTTTTCCCTTTTGTTGGACCAAGCACTAAATACCTTGCTATCCATCTATAAGTGTTTAGAGATAAGAGGTATACCCCTCTATTTTATAGATGGGGAAAGAGTGTATATATTATATAAAGAAAGAGTAGGGTTTTATTCAATAAGGAATTTACTTGTCTATGTATATTGTTCCATTAGATCTTTTAGGTCTCGACTTCACCTTGACGGACGGTTAGCCATGACGCCTTTAAAGCCAAAACTTTTGTACCTTAACCAACTCCAGGTCTAATTGAAGTAAGCCCTTCGGTCAATCCAGGAAACAAAGACTCACAATTGCAGTGAAAAACTCTACCAGCTAGAACAAATATTGTACAAGTGATCAAAAGCATCATCAACAACCTAAGAAACTTGTCTCTACAGAGAGAATCTTTTGTACATGTGTGTATTCGCCTTCTCCTTGCCTATCCAATTTGCTTCTTTCACTAAGCTTTTGTATAACTCAATATGCAAACTCTATTTCTTGCTTGCTAGGGTTCACTGTAACGGACAAAACCTATCATAATTAACAAACTAGTTAGCCAATCAATCTGAGACGTTTTAGAACATTCATCCATTATTTGGACGGTGAAGGACCAATTTCGAATTGATTTTGTTGTGTTCCAATGATAAATAACAGAACATCCACTGCCCGAATGGTTTAAGGCGGCTTTCAGACGGTGGTCCAATCACTCTTTTAGTTCTTCATTTCTAAACATCCCTGTCCAAAGGTCTCTAGAAGTTAGGGTCAATTCAATTGTAACACTCCCATGCTCTTTCAAGCGTATTAAAACCAAACTAAAAAAGATAATATTATGTAACAGATTCATTTTTGTGTTAAAAAATGTGACTGATATGTGAGTTATTAATTAATAAAATAATTTTTTTTTAATTATTTATATAATAATTAATAATCAATGACTATCTTTAATACACAAAACACTACTCAACTAAAAATGTCAAGGACATTTGAAGGCTCAAAATTAATCTTTGTTATCCTCAGCCAAACAGCTGCTATGTTACTTCAGCTAAGCCAAACCCCAAGCAAAGTGTACTAAACATGTGGCAACCGTGTCACACGTGGATTTTTTTTATTCTAAAGAAATCTAATAAGACAAAAAGTACAACAATTAACTCTTTCTTTTGTTGTTGTTCCTTTCTTGTTCGTGGTCGGTCGTGGGTTAATTACTAAACATGAACAAAGTAGAAGAACTACTCCATTCCATTCCATTCCTTTTTTTGCTTTTGTTGTTGTTCCTTTCTTGTTCATGGGTTAATGTTGCTAAATATGGAAAAATCTAAAACCAATGTCTTGCAATTGTCCCTTTAAATCCCTACAACTATAAAGAAGGAGTGGACTCATCGTTGCTGCACTGTGCATATGCTCTCTCTCTCTCTCTCTCTCTCTCTCTCTCTCTCTCTATATATATATATATATATATATATATAATACTGCCCGCGATAGAAGCTCTGATCACAAGATATAGCCATACCCATGTATCACTCTCCTCGGTCGACGGGAATAGAATATCAGAGGTTGAAGGATGCTGCTCAATTGGGAGATATCAACAGCTTGTATGCATTAATTGGGGAGAATGCTGATATGTTGGACAACACTGATAAAAAGCCATTTGTTGATACTCCTCTACACATAGCCGCGGCGCACCCATTTCGCCATTGAAGTCGTGAGCCTAAAGCCATCATTTGGTAGTAAGCTAAACCAAGATGGATTTAGCCCCATGCACCTGGCTTTGCAAAATGGGCGATATGATACAGTGAAACAGCTCGCCAGAATTGACAGCGACCTCGTCGGTGTCCAAGGAAAGGAGAGGAAAACTCCTCTGCATTTTGTAACTGAAACAGGAAACCTTGATCTTTTGGCTGGTTTTCTATTGGCTTGCCCCACATCCATTGAAAAGTTGACAATTCGATATGAGACTGCAGTGCATATCGCTGTGAAAAACAAAAAGCTTGAAGCTCTTAAAATGCTGCTGGGATGGCTTTACTGGACTGACGTCAAAGAAGAGGTCCTAGAGCGGATGGATGAGGATGGCAACACCGTGCTGCAAAAACTAATCAACCCCAGGCATGCATATATAGCATACTAGCTCTCTTTCACTGATCGATCACTTTTCTTTTTGCAATTAAGTAGTAACAGTTTTTACACACACACACACACACACATATATATATATATATATAGTGTTGTACGTTGTATACTCTTGATTTTTTATTATTATACTATTAATTTCTCTCTCTCTGGATCTGTCCATTATGGTGATGCAGGTTGCACGTACGGCTGCTAATCGAGAAAAAAGTAAATATAAATGCCAAGAATATGAACCGTTGCACTGCCCTTGACCTTGTATCGGAGTCAGAACTTCCAAGGGGCAGCGAGATAGAGGATATTCTGCTCCATAACAAAGCTAAGAGTGGTTCAGGTTCATTATTTGCAGTTACTCCTGAAGTTGATCATGAAACTCATCCACTTGACAATGTCTTTGGTTTGGAATTGGCATTATACGAAAGATGGGCCTAGATATATTTTCCGAATGCCAAGGGAACTGTCAAGCGACATGCGTGATATTATAGTGGTGGTAGCAGTGCTAATTGCAACAGCCACCTACCAAGCTGCACTCCAGCCCCCTGGCGGAGTTCGGCCAGCAGAAGAAGCAAGAGGCAGTGACGACATAAATAATAATGCAACCCCCAGCACCCAAACCTCAAGCCTATCTGGAAAAACAGTGATGGGCACATCTTCATTCCTGTGGTTTTCACTTTTTAACACAACAGCCTTTGGTGCCTCAATTGGCATGCTGTGTGTTATCCTCCGATTCAGACCCTATAGTATTTTGCTGATTGAATCGCTTACTTTTCGGTGTCTAAGCTATATGACCACCATGGTAGTCATATCACCGCCAATTTATTTTGCTGTAGGTCTCATCGTGACTGTCAGTACCAGTTCTACCATAAAGTGAAAAAAATAATTGTTCTAGACTCATTTGTAAAGAAGATTTCAAAATTTTTCATTAGGAGTCTAAATTTCATAAAAATTTAAAAATACTTGTAAAGAAAAGTCTCTAATTTAGCTACAACTCTATAATATAAACTAATTAAGACTCCTAAATTTCATAAAAGTGTAAAATTATAAAATCGACCAATTATATCTTATAAAAGTTTTTTTTTATAACATAATTCTTTTATATTACTTAATTTATAAATTTTGTAATTAAATAATATTACTAGAAATAGAATATAATTCAAACAATTATTATATATAACAAAATCTCTAATTTTCTGACTTTTCAAAAAATTCTATCTTCTTAAATTTTTAGTAAGAATTCAAACTTTCTAACTTCAATAAAATTCTAATCCTCTCTCTGTATATATTGCCAAATTAATTATCCAGTACACTACTATTCGTTGTACCAAAACTTGATAATACTATCTTTGGTACTATATTTAGCACCAATGGTACTATCTTTGCCAAATTGTTGAATGTTTGTCAATCAACTCACGAATTTTGTCTTCACAGACACGTGGTTTTGTGCCCTTAAAAAAAAAAAGTAGTAGTTTTTGGCATTATAATAATGCTAAAAATTACATTTTAATGAGGTGAAGGATTCAGAAAATGTATCTATACATGCATATCTAATGCTACGTTCTCCATAGGCTATAGCGCCGTTAATGGATCATTGAGGTGTCTTTGTTGGTTCTAGGAGATTAAGACAAGGAGATCCTTTATTCCCTTATCTTTTACTCATTGTTATGGAGGCTTTCACCTGGACGCCTGTAGCACAGAATTACTAAAAAAGGATTCAGCTATCATCCTAAATGCGAAGCTCTTTAGATATCACATTTGACATTCGTTGATCATTGTAGGTGCTACTATTAAATAAGAAAATACCATTTGCAAAACCCTTCTTGATTTTCAAATGAGAGCTGATCTGAAGCCCAATCAGCAAAGGAAGCTCAAATTACTTTGCTGGAGTTAATCAGATTTCCATACTATTACATATGCCATGCATACTATGTTGGCATGAGCTGTTAGAAACCACCTTAGGAAAGGCACAGCTGTAGCCATAGAATCAGCCCAAACAAAATGGCATGATCTTTGCCATGATATGTGTATAACCAAAATAAGATTGCAAGTTTTCCTATTTATGTGTATTCTCTCAATGAAAAAAATAAGAAAGAAAAATACCAGAATAGAGGTTTTGACATGGTATCAAAGCAAGGAATCCGATCCTTGGCTCCTTCCACCGGAAAAGCTCACCATGTTTGATCCGTGCTTTCCAGCTATGACCGACATCGGCGGTATCACCAACTCCATCCTCACCACCCTTACCAATCAAATGACCGAAGCTTTATCCAAAGTCCAGGTCTCAACTTCAACCACCGAAAACTCAACAGCTCTAATCGGCATCAAGTTGGATGGTTCCAACTATGCCCTTTGGTCCCAGGTTGTCGAGATGCACATCTCCGGCAAAGATAAACTGGGATATATCAACGGCGACTGTCCACCACCACCGCAATCAGATCCATCCTTTCAAAAATGGCGTATCGATAATGCCATTGTCAAAGGATGGTTGATCAACTCTATGGATTCGGCTCTCATTGGAAATTTCATCCAACTTCCCACTGTAAAATTGGTCTGGGACGCCATTGCTACGACGTATTTTGGTGGCAGCGATACGTCACAAGTGTACAAACTCCGGCGACGGGTGGCTCGCATGCGACAAGCTGGCGGCTCCCTTGAGAAATTCTACACCGAACTCCAAGGTCTTTGGCGGGAAATTGATTTCCATCGTCCAAATCCAATGGAATGTGCCACTGACATCCACGACTACAACAACCTGCTCCAAGAGGATCGCATCTACACCTTCCTCAATGGTCTTGATGATCACCTCGACAACATCCGCAACAATGTACTTCAGATGCGAACCCTTTCCTTCGATCAAGCAAGCGTATGCTCATGTCTGCAGGGAGGCACTCCGGCAAGTAGCTAGTCATGAGCGATAGTGACACCGACGACATCTTCGGCAGCAGTTCTGGCCACAAAGGGGCTGAAACTCAGTTCAGCTGTCTCACCTACGGGTGGGATCTCTTCCTTTGTCACGCGATCCAGCCGAGGTGGGGTATATCCACCTGTTGCTGATCTCCTCCAGCTGAAATAGGATCTCTCCCTCTCTTGCGATTTCCAACCGACCCCTTGGGAAACCCATTGCTCTATTTAAACCAAGAAATATTTTTGAGGAAATAAAGTGCTCTCACTGTGGAAACCAGCGCCACACGAGTGAGACTTGTTTTCAAAAAATTGGGTATCCTGATTGGTGGTATGAACTGCAAGCAAAGAAAAAAAAAAAGACGTGGCTAGTGTGGATGCAAACACGAGCAAGGTGACTGTAGTATCAGTTGAACCCCATTTTTCCTTAATTCCACAAAACGAGTCTTCCCAAGCTGCGGGACCCACCTCCGATATAGGTAACTTTGGTTCGGGCTTAGTTACCTTTTTCCTACGATATTGATCGCAGTGCCTAGCTCCTTGACTCCGAAACCACAAACCACATGACTTTTGCAGCTACCGACTTTACTACGACATCTCCACCGCTACGCACCAGTATTGCAAATGCTAATAGGGTTGTCTCTCCGTTCACAGGAGTCGGATCTGTATATCTGTCTCCTTCCCTCCAATTGTCAAATACATTACTTGTCCCATCACTCTCACATAAATTACTGTCTGTTAGCCAAGTTAGTACAGAATTAAATTGTGTTGTCCTAATTTATCCTACCTTCTGTCTTCTTCAAGATATTTTCACCAAAAAGATCATGCATTGGGCGTGCTACTAAAAGGGGGGGCTATACTATATGGAAGACATCAGCGTTACACATGCTCATCACATACAAAGTGATGGGAGGGATCGACAAATCTGGCTATGGCATCAACATTTGGGGCTTCCAAATTTTGGTTATCTGAAACATTTACTACCGAATCTTTTTTTCTAATAAAGTGTTATCTGACTTTAAATGTACTACCTACATTTTAGCCAAGAGTCATCATATTTCCTATCTGTTAAGAATGAATAAAAACACTATTCCCTTTGCTTTAGTTCACTCTGATGTGTGGGGTCCCTCATCTATCTCTATTGGTTCTAGTGTCCGTTGGTTTGTCATTTTTGTTGACGATTGTACCCGTATGACCTGGCTATACTTGATGAAACATAAAGATGAAGTGTTACACGTATTTCAATCATTCCATGCTATGATCCAAACTCATTTTTCAGCCAAGCTACAAGTTCTCCGCTCAAGATAATGGCGGCGAGTATGTTAATCAGCTCTTTCACAACTATTTCGAACACTATAGACTCGTTCATGAGACATCGTGTCCTCAGGACCCCTCTGCAAAACGGCACACTGAGCGAAAGAACCGCCATATTCTCGAAACTGCACGGGCCTTACTACATAGAACTCATGTGCCGGCCCGATATTGTTCTGATACGGTGTCCACCGTTGTACATTTACTCAACAGACTACCCTCCAAAGTCTTACAATTTAAGACAGCGCTCCAGGTTTTGGCATCCCATGTTCCCCTTGCCACCGCTCTTATGCTCCTTCCCTGAGTATTTGGGTGTGTGGCTTATATGCATCTTCACAAAAATCAACGAACCAAACTGGACCTGCTGTGCTCTCTCCCGCCTCTTTTTGGGATACGCTGTGCACCAGAAAGGCTATCGGTGCTATGATCCCTCTACTCGCCGCACCTACGTGACTATGGATGTCACTTTCCTGGAGTCTGACCCTTTTTTTCTAGCCCCCACTTCTTCTCTTCAGGGGGAGACACGAGATGAAGAA
Organism: Nyssa sinensis; assembly: GCA_008638375.1. NCBI lineage: Eukaryota > Viridiplantae > Streptophyta > Magnoliopsida > Cornales > Nyssaceae > Nyssa > Nyssa sinensis. Next base: position 652,409 of record CM018047.1, read on the forward strand.
CAGAATTGGGAGAATTGGTTACATTTTGACTGGCCAAACAGTGAAATAGTGGCAGATGAAGTACCAAGCCGAGGGTTAGTTGAGCCCACAGGGCCTAACCCAGTTGAGTCTAGGCCGGATAGAGTTGGGTCCACAGGGCCGAATGAGCCAACAGAGCAGAATACACCTTCAGAAAATGATATGCCTTCGGCAACTGAACCAAGCTCCCCCCTTCTTCAATACCTGCAGACCCATATTTTGAGAATATCCTTAAGGTAAGCACTGTCGACTCGCCCCCACTTATAAGTAACTTGAATACTCCCGCTGGATATACATTGCCTTTCAGGGAAAATCATGGCAAGCCACCAAATCGATACTCTCCTGATATTGAAGAGCGAAGATCAAAGTACCCAATTGCCAACTACGTGTCTACCAGGAGATTATCTGAACCCCTCCGAGCATTTGTGCACGTACTTTCCTCAAATCAAGTTCCAACTGGAGTTCAAGAAACCTTGTCTGATCCGAAAAGGACTCAGGCAATAAAGGAAGAAATGGAGGCACTGCTAAAGAACGATACATGGACCATAGTTTCGTTAGCTGAAGGGAAGAAAGCAGTACGTTGCAAATAGGTATTTTTCATCAAACACAAGGCAGATGGATCAGTCGAAAGGTCCAAAGCAAGATTGGTGGCAGAATGCTATACACAGACATATGGGGTAAACTACCAAAAAACCTTATCACCAGAATCGAAACTGAGCACTGTAAGAATATTGTTATCTCTTGCAGCTAACCTTGACTGGCCATTACATCAATTTAATGTAAAAAATGCCTTTCTACACGGTGACCTTGAAGAAAAAGTGTACATGGACCTTCCTCTAGGCTACACGGCATCCACCGAAACCAAGGTCGTGTGCAAACTACAACGAGCACTATATGGATTGAAACAATCACCTTGAGCGTGGTTTGGGCGGTTTAGTCTAACAATGAGGAAATATGGGTTCAAGCAAAGCAACTCAGACCATACACTGTTCCTGAAACACAAATTGGGTAAGGATAACCATATTGATAATCTATGTGGATGACATGATTATCCCAAGAGATGATAAAGAAGAAATATCTAGACTACAAAAAGAGTTGACCACTGAATTTGAAATGAAGAACTTGGGAGGCCTCGAGTACTTTCTGGGAATTGAAGTTGCTAGGTCCAGACAAGGAATATTTCTCTCCCAAAGGAAGTATGTGTTGGATATATTAACTGAGGTAGGAATGTTGGAGTGCAAACCAGTGGATACTCTAATTGTTCAAAATAACAGACTTGGAGAATACCTAGATCAAGCACCAACGGATAAAGGGAGGTACCAAAGGATAGTTGGCAAGCTTATATACCTATCACATACTCGTCCAGACATTGTGTACGTTGTAAGTGTAGTAAGTCAATTCATGCATAACCCTAGTGAGGATCACATGGATGCTGTAACCCGGATACTAAGATACTTGAAGTCCTCACTTGGGAAGGGACTTATGTTTTCAAAGCATGGGCATTTAAGAATTAATGGCTATACAGATGTAGACTGGGCTGGAAATATCTCGGACAAAAAATCTACTTCAGGTTATTTTGTGTTTGTTGGTGGGAATCTTGTTACATGGAGAAGGAAGAAGCAAAAGGTGGTAGCACTTTCTAGTGCCGAAGCAGAATTTCGTGCAATGACAAAAGGACTTTGTGAACTACTCTGGATCAAGAGACTACTTACTGAACTAGGCTTCACCTCTACTTCAAAAATGGATCTCTTTTGTGACAACAAAGCTACTATTGCAATATCTCATGACCTAGTCCAACATGACCGTACAAAACATGTGGAAGTGTATCGACATTGTATCAAGGAAAACCTAGAAGCAAAAGTAATCCATTTTCCATTCGTAAAGTCCGAAAATCAACTAGCAGACATACTCACAAAGGCGGTATCAAGCAAAGAGTTTCACAACTCACTTAACAAGTTACGCATCAGAGATTTGTATACATCAACTTAAGGGGGAGTGTTGGCGTGAGCTGTTAGAAACCACCTTAGGAAAGGCACAGCTATAGCCATAGAATCAGCCCAAACAAAATGGCATGATCTTTGTCATGATATGTGTATAAACAAAATAGGATTGCAAGTTTTCCTATTTTTGTGTATTCTCTCAATGAAAAAATAAGAAAGAAAAATACTAGAATAGAAGTTTTGACATACTATATATGGGGGATTCCAAGAAAGTATTCCCCCAATGAGGATACATGGTAAGAGATTGGTGGATAAACTTGTGGCCAGAATCAGGTGTTCGACTAACAAGGCTCTGTTTCATCATGCAAAGAAGATTGCAACATGTCACCTCTATTTTGTGTAGCATTCAAGTATACTAGACTAACATATTCATTCTTCCAAAAAGAGTCCTTTAAGAAATAGAAAGAATCCTAAAAATTTCCTATGATCTGGCAAAGAAATCAAAGTTAATACACCTAAACTTAGTTGTGAAAGTGTATGCAACTCCAAGCAAGAAGGGGTAACGGGCATCAAAAGGCTTCAGGAGAAAGCTAAACGTATGTTGAGGTTTAGAATTGGCAATGACAAGAAAACATTTCTGTGGCTTGACCGACTCATGGCACCCGGAAGGCATTCTGAAGGAGTTTGATGGAAGAAACTTTGACAGAAGTTCTAAACCTAAAGTTGAGAGTATTAGGACAGAGAACTATTTGGCTCCTTAATAGTTATTGCTTCAACTTGGGGTTTTTTGAGAGGAAGACTCTTACTTGTTCCTCGGTACCAAGTCATATATGGTTTCCCCAACACTGACAAGGGCATGCCTTGATTTTTTGGCTGCCATGGAGGAATAGATTCCCTACAAGGGACAAGTTGCTGCAATAGAACGTTATTCAAAGAGAATCTTTGTGTTTTATGTGGTTCAGATCCTGAAAGTGATCAGAGCCATCTTTTCTTCCAATGTCCATCTAGTTCTCAGATTTGGCAGGCTCTTGCTAAAGTAAATGTGGTGGATAGAATGGCAACACATGGAAGGATTAGTTTATCACTAGCTGCAATTCTGCAAAGGCAAATCTTTCTACTCCCTTGTTCTGAGATGGACTATGGCTACTACTACCTACATCATTTGGCAGGAAAACAAAAAACAAGGAAACTATAAGAAACCCTAGTCAGGTGCCGTAGGGAAGTGCCTTTGCGGTTACATCTAAAATGTTGTAAAAAGACATGATGAAAGATAAGAGAGTTTAACGGACAATTATATAGGAGTTGGAACATTCAGATAGGTCATTAAAGTTTTTTTTCTTGCTCATTTTGTCGGTTTGAGCTTGTTGCTGTTTTGGTTACTTTAGACCTCTGGTGTATACAAGTTCCTGTGTAGTTGTTCTAAATATGGTTTTCATTTACCAAAAAAATATGGCACTTGGACTGACCAAGCAATCTAAAGTCTCACGGTCGATGCACTGCAATATCCCCGAAATTCATTTAACCAAGCAATGTTTTCATTGAAGGTTTAAAAGGAGAAATCTACTCATCTATACACTCGAACCTAAACCATACAAATTTCAAGCTTCAAATTTCTACAATGCACCTGAGTGAGTGGAATGACTTTCAATATAAAAACGAAGGGAAAAAAAATGACAACTGATCTCGTAACGAGCATATCACCATATCAGAAAGTTCCAATGCCTGCCAAACTGGTTCTTCTGTCTGAAGTGAAATTGTATCTCCCTTCCATATACTTGGACCAATCAATCTAACAAAGAAGCTATTCTGTTTTCTTCTGCCTCTCACCTTTGTTTTTACCAACTCTTCAAAGCAGGTTGGAAATTTAAGAAACCAGCTTTTTAATTGCCAAGGTACCACCACTCCCTGATTCCAATCAGGTTCGCTTCTGCCCTTGGCAAATTTGAAACATGGAAAACCCAGGCCAGCAGTGGCTAAATTTCTGCCATATTGAGTCCTAAAAGACTGATTAATAGTAATATTAGTAAGCTTCCAACTTGGAAGAAGAATTGCTAGAACTTCAGTCGGCTAATTTACACATTTCCACCATCGGAGCTACTGCAGGCTTGATGTGGAAGGATGCTGTTCCCGAAATCTCCATCCAGGCTCATCTGTTGTACTTCTTGAGGAGAGAGGATCTTGATGCAGCGAACACAGCTCACAAACTCCCTGTGCAGTGCACAAACCAGACATATAAGTTGATATGGACCAACTATAATGACTAATCTGATGTCCGGGAATCAGTGAGACTCAAAATAACATACAATTCAAGAATTAATGAAGAATCTGGACCTACAAACTACTTTCTTCTTCTTCTGAGAATTATGAGAATTATGTAAACTATTTTAAACTATACAAATGGCAGAAAAAAAGCAAGAAAGAATTTTGAGGTCAGTTCTATGCAGATCAAGAGGAAGCCTAACACTAAGAAATGGAAAACTTGAAATTAAGTTTGAGGACTTACTCCCATGGGTCATCCCCAACTAGCAGGACATCTTTCTCATGATCCACATACACAAGTTTCCACCCAATTCTCTGCCGGTCCTCCAGCTGTCCCTCTATACCAAACCTACGAGCCAGATCTTGTTTAAGCTCCTCATAGCCTGAATAACGAGTAATATCAATTGATCTCCCAACAGCTCCACGTTTGTATACCTTCACAACCACGCTTGCAAAGTCAGAACCCAAGATTATCAAGACAGGAAGAAATAATATTAGTTGCTGAAATTTTTATCTTCAAAGCCAAACCTTTGTATATGTCCGCATCCGCTGAAACTGTGGTGTTGGGGCCCATGCACCCCTGTTCAAGAAACTGCTATCATTTATCGTGGAATCAATGGAATTGAATGTCATATCTGGAACTCCAAATGACTGGGAAACCATTGATGATGAAAGCTCAGGCTGAGAATCTTTCGGGTTTTCATAGTTGGCAAGCATGCCACCTCGTGAAGAGAGATTATTTGAGAAATCTTTTCCTGCACCCACTATGCCCTTTGTGAGCAAGGGGTCATGAATCATGGGCATCCCCAACTGACTGTCAATGTTGGCCCCAAATGGAACATTGTTCCTGGGATCATCCTGAACTTCCCCGTCTTGACTTGGGTCTCTTAATAACATTGATTGTGGATTGAAAGACACTGGGTTCTGCTGTAAATGTACATCATTCTGAGAAATACAAATTGAAGTTGCCGATGATGAAGTGTCCAAGTAATCCATCTGGGCTCCAGCAGCATTTAAGTACGTTTGTGGGGCCAAAAACCCTTGGTTTTGACTCTTCAATATGTTCAATGAAGGCTTGATATCAGGTTTTTGCTGTAAAACTTTAACTAAGTGGGCATTAGCAGACATTGTTTCCAAACCACTGCAACTCAAGAGCGTAGCAGAAGACTGAGTCATTTCCTCCCCCATTGCCGTGCTTCGGTGGGCCCTATTGTTCATGAGAGGTTGAACTATATTTGGACAGTTGTTTGTGGACGGTGAAGTGGAACAAGATGGAACATCATCAGTAATCCCAGACTGACCACCACCTGCAGCTCCTGTCAACAAACTGCTGCCAGTTGTAGAGAGCTGATTGGTTGTTGGAGTTTGCATGTGTCCATGCCCAGACAATTCCGGCAGAATGCCAGGTTGCAGATGCTGTTGCTGAAGCTTCGATTGCTGGGGCAGATGGGAGAACCTAACATTTGTCTGGCTATTATTCTTTGTCATCTGCTGTGGGATAATGTGCGACTGAGGGAGAGAGGTTGCAGTTGCTTGAGGCATTTCCAACATTTGGCTAGGTGTATCAGACCTAGAAAAGCTGTGAGATACATCTAACACCTGTCTCTGCTGATCTTGGACTTGTGCAAGTTGAGGAGGCTGTTGCAGTGTAGACTGTTGTGCTAAAAGTACTTGCTGTTGCTGCTGCAGCTTCTGTAAAAGTTGAAGCTGAATTTGATTCTCAGACATCTGCAACTGTTGGTTTACTTGATCAGGCAGCTGGGATGGCATTATGTTCTGTTGCTGGTTCTGACTGACAAATTGTTGCTGCTGCTGCAGGTTCTGAGGAAGGTTTCTGTGAAGCTGATGGTTTTGAATAGAAGGTGGCTGCTGAAGTATATTCTGAGTTTGGACAAGAGTCTGTGACTGCAGAAGTTGGGGCTGAACTTGCGTTGAGGGTAGAGTTTGATTGACCAAATTTTGTTTTGGTTGCTGAGTAATATCGGCCAGCTGCTGTTGTTGCTGTATAATGGAGCCTAATGGATTCAATGTGGCAGCTGGTAGCTTTTGGAGCTGATCAAGCTGTCCTTGCTGGGTTGGCCTCTGGGCATTGAACTGTAAGTTGTTCTGCTGTGGGATTTGGGGTGCTGGCAATCCTAACTGACGTGTGAGATCTGCTCCAGCAAGGTTTTGCAGAACAGGCCCAGATAAGGAATGCAAATAGTTTGGCTGTAATGAGTTAGTCAGGGAAGGGTTTTGTTGCATGTTCATCCATTGGAATAAGCTTAGGCCAGGGAGAGCTTGGGGATCTTTCATGCAGATATCATCACTAAGCCAAGGCATAGTCCTCTTAAACAGGTTCTCAAAATCCGAAGATTCATCATCTGCAAAGAATAACAAATAAGAAATCCCCCCACCAAAGCTCAGCCTTCAATATTCAAATCATTGTTGACCTGAAAAGTGTGTTCTTTCTAGCAGATACATTTTCAAGGTTTCAATAATAACCTTAGCATATTTGATATTATAAACAGTTCAAGGACCACAACAAAGATTCCTTTGAAAGTCAAAAATTAACCTAAACAGGACAAAAAAAGCATCTAAGCAATAAACCCTGTCCTGTGTCATTCACTGATTTCTTTTCTGAATGGATAATTGAATCAGCAGATGCCATCCACCTTTATCCAGGATAACTTCAAGGTGGGCCCAATAAGTGGAGAGGGTAAACTCATTATAGTCAAACATCAAAGGAGGAGGACTGGACAAGAAGGGTACCTTTACCAACATTCCTAGGTGACTCGTATCTCTAATTTGACAAATATTGTAAGTTCATAATATTTTAGCATTGGAAATATAAAAATAACAAAAAAATGGAAGTCCTAATTAGTTAGTAAAATTGCAGTATTATAATTTGTACCTGGCATTCCTGGTTGCCTCGGACGCTTTGATCTGAAGAATGGGGGAGTGGGGCAGATAAAAAATGGGGCTGTCACTGGTTCAATCTCCCAGATTGATACTCGGTTACGCCTTTCACCAGCAGTGGACTCATCCCAACCAACCTAGTCAAGAACGTGAGCAATTAAGAGGCAAACTATGGAACTGAACAGGCAAAACCTAAAAAAGTGGGAGAAAAAAAGGTAAGATGAACAGATGCTCCAATCACTACCTGTAAATTTCGCCATTGAGAGTTCTTCCATCGCACAGGATCTAGATCAGTGATGCCTGTGATTGTGCCCATATACCTGCAGAATAAGTGCTTTCTTTCTTTAATCCTTTTTAAAAAGCACTTGAAATATCTAGATCCCAAAATAGAATATCCTAAGTTGGCTGTGGAGTGGTCTGGAAAGGCAGTTAGTTTCCATAATTCCAAAAACTTGAGAACCATGGCTTGTGCGGGGAAAAGAACACAGGGCTTAGGAATTCGATAGCCAAACTAAAGACCATTGTGTCATGTTTGACACAATTAGGAGACAGTCTCAAGCTGTATGGCATCAAACATCATCCATATTCTGTGTTCTTAATTATCTACCAAACAAGGTTGATTATTGATGCTTTCAAAGAACAAAGACTCGTACACAACTACCTTCTTGTACCAGACTCCTCAGTTTCAAACATCATCCGAAAGCGCATGCCAAGGGATATTTGGTTGCTGCACACTGCCTTGTAATACTTGGCTAAAGGAATCACAAATTCGGATGGACTAGCCCTGTATAGACAAAAATTATCTTCTCAAAATGCAGCAATTGATTCATTCAAAACATGTCTAATATGATCCACTGCAATGTCCCATTACTAGTGGGAAATTCAAAAATCTAAGGTAGACCAATTTAAATAAATAAATATATATATATATACAACACAATGTTAAAAAAACAAAAAAACAAAATAAATGGGAAGTCATAGACCTTGGATTATAGAAGACAGTGAAGGGGCTATTGTTTGCAGCAGCGTGAGCTGCTGCTGCTAGGATCCCTATATGCATACTATCACTCGACAACACCGATGACGATAAATTGGTAGGTTGCCTGTTAGCCCGTCTAATGCCCAAGAGAAGCTGCTGCTTGTCATCCCTGATATGTAAAAGAAACATTAAGGTTCATACAAATGAATCCAATTAGAAATGCATAGTTATATAAAGCCACAAGGCTTTTTATCAGGACCAGTAAATTGCTACCAATCTCAATGTCGAAATCAGCAGTACAAACCAGAAAATTTTTAGAAATTAATGCCATTACCTAATAAATAAGACTGAGTCACCTGCAAAAAGCCTCTTTCCACTAACAAATAGGCTCCATCCCGTTGTAAGCAAGTGACGTTTCGGTTGCCCTGTGGAATCATATCACATCTTCAGAAAGAAAATAGCCAAGATGTGTAACAGGAAAAGGGATTAAAAAGTTCCAAACAAATAAAGCTAAAATATAGCTACAAAGTGAACCCACCACGATAGATATGGCGAAAGGTCCATAAGTTATCATGCAAATCCCTGGCTACAAGTTCTTGTGCTGGTGGTTGCATAGTAAAATCCTACAAAGAAATAAAAAGATTTGGCACGATAATATATTATATATAGTTTTAAAATCAACATAGCAAGACCTTTTAAATAAGAAATTTGCTTACAAGAGGCGGGAAAATTTTTTCTGCAGCACGGCGAGGTACAGAGAAACCTCCATGAGTGCTTGTATCACTTGCTGTCAAAGTTTTACAGAAAAATTCTGCTTGTGGTTTATTTGTCTTCATTGAAAGATCTGATCTCAACAATGCATCCTTGTCAAACTACATATAAATTGTAGATAGATTCAGTTTAAGTAGGTAATTTATAATATACTGGGAAACAAAATAATCCACCAGTTATTTGAGGCAGGTTCTTACGGAAGGAACCGGTTGGAGTGTCATCTGAGCATATACTTCATCTGTTTCTGGATCCGCCTAGGAAAAGAAATGTAATGAAATTAAGTAATGAAAAGAATTAAAACCATTGACCTGTCAGCGTAAAAGAAATGAAAGCCAGATAAAGTGGACCATACATGTAATGTGACATTGTGAAGGAGGCATAGTAGCTTTGAGGGAAGATTTGGGTAGTTTGGGATTTGAGCATCCACATCCTTCTTCATGGACGCTGCAACCTGAAAATAGAAATTTTACGCATGCCATTAGGACACATTTATCCCAAAGGAGAAATACAAAAAAAAAATTCATTGATTTCAATCATATCGCCAATATGGTGGGGACTTGTTCTATGCCAGGAGTGCAACAAAAGTTTCAATTCATAAAAAAATCACAGGCTTCATAATTTTCACCTATATTACAACAAAAGAGAACTGCATTGCATCTCATCACATATCTAATCACAAAAAGGATAGTAACAAATAAAGCCCACACATATTCACTAATGGTTGAACTATTATTCCATTTCAATAAAACAGACAACAATTGAATGTCAATAATAACAATAATGAATTTATATCTGTCCAAAATCTATATTTACAACAGAAAGCAAGTGAAAACATTATTTTCCGGAGGTTATCATCCATAGCGTACTTCTACTCGCAAAATACCCCTAAAAACTTAGTGTACTCGATGGGTAATTAATTGTTGATAGTTTCACTTGATGGGTAATTATGAAACTGCATCATTATTAACATTCACTCCCAAGTTTGTAATGGGCTGAAAGTCCCTCTCACTCGTATCATGTGGGACTGATACTCTTGGAAACCATTTAAAAACCGTACTGAATTGCATTAATTAGTACCTGTGTTCAGAAAATTTAACATCTGGCCCTCTTTTTTTGTTTTGGTACACGCATCTGAGTCTTTTTTATTATTATTATTATCATCAATATGCACATCTGAGCCCTTTTTTTTTTGGGGGGGGGGGGGGGAATACTATATACACACATCTGAGCCTTTAGAAGCGTATAATGATGAATTGATCCTACAAAAATGAGAACCTAATTTGATCATAAAAAGCTAATCCAAATCATACATGACCATCCCAATCTTGAATCTCAAACTAGGACAAAACGGTAATTTGATCCATATCACCAACTCCGCAACCGGCGCACATTAGCAAATATAAGAATTTCGTTCTTTTCTTTGTTTTTTTTTACCCTATTTGTTAACTCCACCTAATCAAACAACTACTCCAGGCAAACTGTAACGGCGCACGATAGAGGGAACCCTAATCATTATCATTTGTATAGTGTATAGTCATCAGGCACGGGGTGAATGTTACGAAGATTCACTATAAAGGCGCATGATAGCTATAAAAAAACAGAGACGAGAACCTGTTCGCTGTGGCCTTGTGGGAAGTAAACCACGTGGGTCCCAGCCGCCGGTAAGTTCACCAGAGGCCCGGCGCACGCTTGCCATAGCTCCGGGTTTATGCTCTTCTTCTCTCCTGAATACACAACAAGTGTCAGTCATTCCTCGTTTGCCCGCCGAGAAAAAACAAGAGAACAAAAGAAAATAATACTTCGGAATTTTGTCAACCTCAACGACTCACAAGACTACAAAAGTTTAAATATTTTCCAGGAAAAGTTTAATTTTTCTCTCAGAAATTTTCAGCCTGGAATTTGATTGGAGGATGAGAAGGTTCGACAAAACAGGTCCTAAGAGAACGAAGAGGAAAAGACAAACACAGCCCAATAGTTCTTCCAATGTCTCCGCAGCTATCGCGGAGAGATAGAAATTAGTGAGAGTAGAATCTGACCTTCGCTGGAATTGGAAGTTGCAGGCGCCGTGGCAGCTCCGGCACCGTTCGCCATCTTCATTGCACTGATTCCGGCGACTCTATCTACCGCGACTCACACTGGAAGCTAAAATGATCAGAGACTCAACGGCGGTTCATCTCTCCTGCGGTTATTCAGAGTCCGATGCTGTGTCCGGTTAGACAAACAATTTCTGGCGAATCTAAGCTTGCAGTAGCTCTTCTTAGCTCAATAGAACGATTACACAGATAGGCAGAGATGTAGATCAAAGAATCAAACTGCAGACTAGGGTAAATTTTCTCAGCTCTTTAAGATAATTTTCCAAGAGGATTTTCCGAGAAACTAAGATAAAAGGGGGAAAACCCTGTATTTTCAGTCAAATTGGTCAACAAAGGTCTGAAGCTGCCGGCGAGTTGGTTTGCCGGCGAAATAACGCCGGAAAAGGAAGGGTTTTGGTAAAAGAGAAAGAAAAGGCAAAGTAGCCGGAAAAGGCGGTGGTCGTGGTGTTGGGAAGTGGTGGAGATGGCCGGAAAAGTCGCCGACAAGAGGAAGACCGGAGAAGCTTTAAAAAAGGAGGCTTTGCCAACTTTTGCACAGACCAAATGCTGCAGTTTTGCCCCCTATTCCCCACTACAACTCCCAGACATCTCTCTCTCTCCCCTCCTAGTTCTTCCCCCCACACACCTTTTTCACCTCTATACCTCCTTCTCTCTCCATCCAAAGCACACATATACACGGTACACCCCCCATCTGTCTCTCTCTTCCCTCAAGTTTTCTCTCTCTATTTTGCTCTCTTTCTCTCTCCTCAAAACAATCTCTCTCTCTACTCAATTCTGTCTTTCTGTCTTCACTTTCTCTCTCCTACTCAAGCCTCTCTCCAGTTGGAAGTTGACCTCTGAGGTTAAGAGTTAATTCTTCTAGTTTAACTGTGCTTAATCTCTCTCTCGGTCATTATATAACGTTCCCAAATTACCCCTTCCTTTTCAATCGTGAATCAACTAATAAACGACATCATTTTCGCTTACCATTCTTTTTTTATATATATAAATTAAATTAATTTTTTTAAGAGATTTACTATAATTATACTAATTTTTTTTAAAATTTTTAAAATTATATTAAATTTTTTATTTTACATAATAATATACAAATATCCTTTTTCAGTCAATTTTTTTTTAAAATGATAAAACTACTATTTTTATTTTTAAAATTTTAACTTTTTTATTTTTTAAATAAATATTGATAAAAACTTTAAATTTATTTTATATAAAATAAAAATAAGTTATTTACCTTCAATTTTTTTTAAATAAAAAATATTTAAAAAATAAGAAAAAAATTAGTCAAAATTAGAAAAATGTAAAAATAAATACATAAAATAGGCAATTTTGTTATTTTGAAAGAAAAAATTGAAAAGAGTGAGATATCTATATATTTTTAGATAAAGTATAAGATATTAGTGTAATTTCAAAAATCTAAAAAAAAAAAAAAGAAAAAGTTATAATTACATTTTGAAATATATTTAAATTTAAAAAATTTACTAAGATAAGTCGCAGAGGTCGGATCTCTGTGACCTCATTGGTCCATGTAACACAAGTGCTCGTGCGTGTATTGCATGGACCAATGAAGTTGTTGAGATCCGGCCTCCGCGACTTACCAAAACATCCCTCTAAATTTATTGAGTCAATTTTAAGACATTCATTAATAAGTTGATCATAAGACGAGTTTAACTATTTTATTTTTATATAATATTATATTTTTTATCATATTTTTATATCAAATTTAATAAATGAATAAATTTGAAAATATATAATATTTAATTTATTGTTGATTTCAAATAATTTGATTTATTTTACAACTTTACTATTTCTATTCGTTTTGACCTATTCTTTTAAATAAAATTGTGTAATTGACTTTAGCTGAAAATAAATATATACTCACGCGTATTTTATCAAAATCATGGCTACATGTACTTGTATGTATATGTATATATATGTATATGAGATTCCTAAAGTATTATATACTCCATGTGCATGTATATATATATATATGTGTGTGAGTGTGTGTGTGTATGTTTTATATATTTTACAATCATATTTATACACATATACAAGAGATGCAACAATGGTTTTTATTTTATTCATTTTATTTTTCAGGAATAAAATGGCATTTCTTAAATTTGACCCCTCCCAAAACTCTCACTAAAAATCTGGCCTTGGACATTACAACTATTTATAATAATAAATTTTAGATGGTCCATCTTTTATGCAACTATCTTGTATTAATTCTTTACTCTTTACGAATTTTTAATTAATGAAATGATCGAATCATTGGTAATGTTTGTTCTCTACAATTATATAATCAACATTGAATGTCATAAAAAAGAAGCAACTCCGTTCTCACCCGACTTACTTGTTAAATCCTCCTACCCATTTTAGGTCATCAACTTGGACTATTACTTGAGGCGATCCTCTCCAACAACAAATTTAATCAATTATCTTTATTTTCTATATAGTAGGTTAAGATTTATAATATTTTAATAATGTAATATTAATTCAAAAATATTTTTAAGGAAAAAAGTTGTGCTTTTAATTTAACAATTAATAAATATGAAAAACGAAATGTAATTAATTTATAGTAATCAAATAGATTGATTAAGGTTTTAACAATTTTTTTTTTTTAAAATGGTGAGAGGGAGAGGGAGAGAGAAAAGGAGAAGAGGTGGATTAGAATGGTGGAAGTTAAGAGATTGGAGTTTCTTTTCTTTCAAGCTTTTGATTACAAGTTTTTAATTGATCTAATGGTTCAACCAATTAATTTATCTAAATTTATTTGCATTTTTATTACTTTAATTAAAAAATTATTAAAAATAAGAATTGCTTCATGTTGTATGGTCCACGCTATTGACTTAGGTAAGGCACTCAGGCATTACCCAGTGCATGCTTATCAATTAAAATAATTATTGTAACCATTGAGTTATAGCTAGGCTAGACTTCACTTAGCCCCCAATTTGAGAAAATTTTATAGATGGAAAAATCGTCTTAAATTTTCTCCTCATATTTGAGAAGAAAAATATAATCTCTCTGGCCCCCTATCATACTTTTCTAGCTCCACCCTTGCTTGAATTCAACGATACCATTCACTTTTATATAGTATTTTAAGATAAAAATTTACCATTTTCAATGTATTCGTATTGAAATATATATATATATATAATGATAGTAAAAATTATAAATTTGGTCATTTTAAGTAAAACTAAAAATGACCTTGTAAAAAGAAATATAGTGAGGTTTCTTATTTTTATTTTTTAAATATTACTTAAATTGTGATGAGATCATTCAAATTCAAGAACGTTTAAACAACATAGTGCAAATTTGTAATTATACTTAAATGTTTGCATTTTGCAACTAAATGAAACAAAGTAAACTCAACGATTTTTACGTGTTTCGACACTCTCACCTACTTATAGATGGATCTACACAATGGCTAAATTTTTAATTTTTGATTTTTTACCCTTTTTTTTATAGAAATTTTTAAAAAATCTAGGAGTTCCCCCCCCCCCCCCCTCCTCCTCCCTCCCTCCCTCCCTCCCACCCACTCAAAATTTTTTATATTTCTATAACAAACCTTCTTAAATTGTATTTTTTTCCCCTTAAATTTGTATGGTCTATATATACGATTGCACCTACTCTATATGTTAATAAGGTGAGATGTCTTCTCACTTTACAAGAGTTACACCAATCCTTAACTACTCAACAAATAAAAAAAGAATGATTTAATGAGACAATTAACTTTCTTTTCAAAATACAATCTCGATCAATAGTCATTTAAGAGCTTCAAACTCGTGATTAACAACTATTTGTACTTGGTATTTGTAGACCTTCAAATATTAGATTCATTAGAGTGTATCAAATGCTGGAAAAAAAAAAAAAAGCGTTGAACTTGTCATTTTATTTTTCATATTCAATCGACTTAATCACTACTTTAATTGACTGATTATTTTTAAAATTAGTAAAACCCATTTTATTATTCATATTTAATCGATTTAATCACTATTTTAATTGAGTGATTATTTTTAAAATTAGTAAAACACACTAAATATATATACATAGAAATTGTTTGAGTTTTCAAGTAGGTGTGATAGAAATTTGTTCAAGTGATTCAATCACTTATAACTTTGAGTCTATCAAATCTTATTTATTTCACTTTTCAGATTACTTTATTAACTCAACTGAATCATAGTAGCCTATCTTTTTATACTTGTACACTTTATTAATTGATATAGTTATAAGTATTTATTATAGATGATCTAAATTTTTTAATTAACTTTTTTCTCATTTTATCTTCAATAACTACTATTTCACATATATCACCAAAACAATTTCACCACGATTATTCTTTCTAATATTCCAATAAAAAAAAAATGAAGGGGCAGCCTAGTAATATAACGTGGGCATCATCGTGGGTCCCAAGCCCTAACGGAAGCTTCAAGGGGATTTCCATCATTGGGCTTGGGCGAGGAGGGCATCACAAAGCTCATGCGAACTGTACGGACAACTCCCTTTTAAGTTTAATCTAATGATTAAATATCTGATTAATTGGGGATTAGTTGCACTACATTTCCTTCTGGGTCCAATAACTACCCTCGTGACGTGGTATACTGTGTCGCCGACTGTGGGGCCCACATGCATATGCGATGTTCACAGCTCTACTTGTTATTTTATTTTATCATTTTTTAAAAGCATTCTCTCATTTGGGAGCTTTTGCATTATCCAAAATTCATAATATGTTAATAATATTGTTTGAATTAATATCAATTAAATACATGAATTTTTTTTTACCATTAGCCTATTAAAAAAAAAAAAAGTTAAGATATTTAAAGTGTTTTAGAGATTTAGCTGCCCCTTATAAAAACACGTATAAGCACATAATCTTCTTATTCAGATTTTTTCATTTTATTTGATCTAAAAAAATGGATTCGTATAATTCGTTTAACAATATATATATATATATAAATATATTAAAATTAATATTGTTAACACATTTAATATTTTTATTTTTTTTTCTCTTTCTCTATATCTTCCTTTAGTTTAATGTGATAACATTTAACATATTAAACATATTTGATATGATTGTTTTTTTTTTTTGTCTATGCTTGTCTCATTTTTTTAATTTAAAAATGATTACGAATCTTTTTTCTTTGATACTTCAATTTTTTAATTAATTAAGGCGGTTACTTAGTATTCAAAGAAAAATAAAAATTACCTCCGTTGTCCAAAATAAAATAAAATAATTATAGAAATGGAAAATAGAGAGGATCAAGTATAAAATCCTTAACTAGAAGGACACAAATGCAAAGAATATCCCTATTTTATTTTATTTTTTAAAAAACAATATTATTCCTTATATTTTAAGGCATTGATTGTTTTATTATCTAATAGAAAATTATTATTTGTTAATGCTTCATCACTCTCCTTCCATGTGTGGGTCCCGCAGCCGTGTTTCCTGCAATGGTGCGTGGTAGGTCCCGCAGATTTGACCAAATGTGATCTCAATACTCTGCTTTGAAAGCCTTTTGATTCGCAGATTCTATGCTGACATGGAATGATCTACGATTCACAATGATGCCCCCTTATGTGGCGAGCTCGATGACCGTCGATTACCCGATCAATGTGATTTGCTCGAGTACCGGCCGGCGGCTATTCCGTAAATTTTTTAGAAGAAATTCGTTTGTGGGTAATTAACAGCTCTACGGCTCGGCTCCTTCAGATGAGGGGAAGACACGGCGTGGCCCACAACCAATAATTATGGTGGTACCTATATCAATTAAAGGCAATATGCTCTGTAATCATAACCATTCAATTCAGTCTGCATCTACCTCACATGCAATTCTTAAAAAATTATTTATATGCCCAAACCTTTGACTTGTATTTCGATGGTGTGATCTTTTTAAAATGAGATAAATTACACTCAGCAGAGTTTTAAGATAATTATACTAAATTGTTTTAAAATTTTTAAAATTATACTTAATTTTTTTTAAAAAATATATATAGATATTTTTTTAATTAACTTTTTTATAAATGATAAAATTAATTATTTTATTTATTTATTTATTTTTATATTTTTTCAATTTTAGCTAATTTTTTTTTAATTTTAACTTTTAAAATTATCAACATTATTATCATAAATTAAAAAATAAATAAATATATACAACCTTTAAAATTAGTTATTCAGCCTTTAAAATTGCCCCTTTATATGTGCCTACACATTTAAATATCTATATACCCACGTATGCTTGTACATTCAATCATTTTAAGTTAAAAAATCAATATAATATATATATAATAAAGTAACAAATTATATTAATATTTAAAATGATCACATTTAAAATTATTTCTTTCTAATCACTTTAAATTTTTAATTGTCTAAAGTGGACCCTACCCATATACAAAAATATACACTCTACACATGAGCATAAATAATAGTATGCATGTGTATATAAGTAAATATATATAAATATTTGTGTAAATATCATATATATGAACATATAATTATATATCAATATAGTGTATATTTATATATAAAAATGCATATATTTATAATATGAACATATATTATTGAATGTGTATACAGTTGACAATCTTATAATTAATATTAAATGAGCCAATAATTTCCAATTATTAATAAGTTTTTAAGGAATTAACTAATTCGTTCTATAATTAATAACACAACTTCTTTACTTAAAAATGACATAATTTTTTTTGTCATAAATTAAACATTATATGTATTTTTTTGGAAAAGTAAAATGTCATTGAAAAATTGCATATTAAATTTTATTTTTGTACCAAAAAATATTTATATTTAAGAAATATTTATTGATTAATAAAAATATAAAAAAATATAATAATTTTTTAATTTTTTACATTTATTAATTATAAAAGAGTTGATTATATATATATATATATATATAATTGCATCTATAAACTATTATAAGTAAGTGCATCTATATACTATTACAAGTACATGCATATACAAATATGTGCATAGATTAAAATATATATTTTTATGTATATACATATACAAATACACATAAATACTTATATTTATACATGATTGTGATAGAAAGAAAGGATAGAACAAATAAAACTAAAACGTAGAAATAAAGAGATTTTGATAAATCAATAAGAATATCCCATGTTTTATAATTGCATTATTGAAATTAAACTGAACCTATAATAATGAATTTAAACAAATGGTCATTATCGAAGATAAATGTAATGTTTTTTTTTTTATAAGTAAAGACAACAGACTATTTTTAATTGCTGAAAATTAATTTAAACATCATTTGAGAGTACGATGGAGCGATAAAAATATTAAACATAATAAAAATTAAGTGTCTTTCTTTTATGCTTATTTTTAATTCGAGTTCGAGTCTTTTTTATATTAATTTTTCATTATCATATATCAATCATCGATAACTAAAATTTAAAAAATAAACTTACACCTAATTATCACGAAAAGAATAACTTAATTACGGACTTGTAAGTTGACACTCCGAAAGGGTTTAACAAAAAAGTTTAGTTTAAACATGTTTATTTCAGTCACAGTCAAGAATAATAATAATAATAATAAAACTGGAAAGTGGGTGAGCCGTGGCTGTTAGCAGCCGAAAACCCGGCAGGTTTAACGGAGTTGCAATTTATTTATTTACTTAATTTTTGCTTTTTAACGAATACCGACCCCGTTTTTACCAATAAATGTTCACCACCTGGCCCAAAATTTTTTTTTATTTTTTATGAACGGCGCCCATAAATTAAAAATACATTATTTCTCGAAAATAGTCAATTAGAGTGTCGTAGACCGAAGGAGATTTGAGACGTTCGCCACTATCAAAATCTCGTGAAAAACGCCGTCAATATATAAATATAAATATATATATATATACGTATCGTATTTGTATTTGTATATTGACAGTGTTGTGTTACTTAAGAAGCACGCCTTTCTTAATTCTTATCATATATATTATAATAATAATATAGTATGAGTTGTATTGTATTGTATTGTGTAACATAACATGCGTCTCGCGATTGGCGTCGCATTTATATTCTTTCTTCTTTTAAGAGTTACTTTCTGGAAAGAAAGCCAAATTCAAATCATTTCCACTGCTTTAAAAGATCTTTGGAATCCCACTTTCTGCAACCTTTTGAGTTTTGATTTGACAAAAGGGTTTTCTGGTGCCTAATAAAACCGTGAGCATGCCTCTAGACCTGCCCTTGTCTCACTCTCACTTGAGCTCCATCAGTTTGATTTTAAACAGGTTTGACTCCGATTTTGGATTCAATTAATCCCATTTCGAATATCCAGCCCACATGAATTTTAAACAAGTTGTGGGTTTATTTTTCATTGTTTGTCAAGAAAAAAATATTTATTTGAAAATTGAACAAATGATCATAGAAAATAGGTTTTTACTATCCAAAACAAAAATTATAAATAAATATTTTTTTGAATAAAATTCTCATACATTCTACTCTAAAAAGTGCACATTTGGAGGAGTTTTAACTTGATGGGTTTAAGTGTTATTGGAGTGAAGTAGTCTAGTATTTATTAAAAATTATTCAAAATTTATTATTAGGTATGAGTTTTTCTTTTTACCTTTTGTTTAATAAATAATTTGCCTGTGCATATATACATAATACTATATTTATTTTATTATATAAAACTTAAATATCTTTGTGGGAGTGGACATGAGAATTGATAACTTGCGTATGTATAAACTCTCAAATGAGCTTATTTTGTTATGAGCCTCACATTTGAATTAAATGTTAGGAATGTAATTGCCTAATCAAGATTGATGAGACGTAAAATTATAAATAAGAAAACGAATCTAAAATCACACGTATATATAAGAATATAAAGATTTACGTAATTCATTTCAGAATAGGACTACATTCATGATTGATGTGGTTTCACTATGATTTGAGAGAGTTACAAATTATAAAAGATGCGGCTCTTCAACTATTAATACATAGTATTAGGATAATCTAAACATAATGTAAAAATACTCTCACAGGTTTTCATAGTTAGGCATCGTCCGTAACCGATGTGTGATGCCAACATCACGATCTTGACTTTAATGTCATGTTAGATGCACGACTCAGTCCCTACCGAAAAATATTGTTCGCTTTTACTTGACCATTCACTAGGAAGCCTAAACTTCTAGCCCAGTAATAATACCTCATGAGTTTGTTTTTTTGAACCTCAAACCCAAAAGATTTTTCTCAAATAGAGGTGTTCCATGCCGTCTTTATGAGTTCATCATATACATTGTTCACAATTGACATAGGACGCCAACAAATTTTGACTATAAACCATAGTTATCAAAATCAGACCGGACAATGAACTGATAAAGCGACTAGTTCATGGTTCACAAGTTCAATTGGTGTTATAATTAAATATTAAAATATATATATATATTAAAAATTAAGAAAATAATAAGAAAAATATTTTTTTTATTATTTAGTGATAAATAACAAAATATAAGTATAATTATTGAAATTATTTTAAAGTATAAGTTTTATATATTTGTATATATAACAAAAATACATACAATAATATAATATTTTATTTTATACCAAATTTTATTAGTTAATAATTAAATATAAGAAGTTTTGTGAGAAAAAAATTGTAGGTGATAAAAAAATAAAAGGTGATTCAACCAATTTTTTAAAAAGTCGGGCGGTTCACTCAATTTTTTTAATAAAAATGATATACTAATCGAACCGAACCAATTTAATGCTCAATTTTCAATTCAACCGATTCAACCGATCAACTCAATCCAATTCTAATAACTATACTATAATAAATACATTAGATTGTTGTGATAATAAAAATGTTGGGCCAAATCTTATGGGACATCACCTCAGGGACTTGATTCTCGAGAGAGTACTTTTTAATCGTCTTACACATATGCATAGGCCTTTTGAAACGTGTAAATGTCAATAGTAAAAATTAAATTCATGTCAAATTTTGGGTATGATTCATGTAAGTAACTTGTGCCTTATCCTACTAATTTATTGTACTATTGTCCGAAAATTTAGTCTCAAGACTTGTATTAGAGATTTTGAGATCGAAACCTGATGTTCTTTCCAGACGAGGTAACCCTTTATGACAATAGGAATGTTATTTTCACAATAGAAACACCCACGTGACCCACCCACACACACACACACATATATATACACTCACACGTTGACAATACTCGCAGTAACCCCACAAAGTCGTGATATCTGCCAACCAATTTTAGTTGGGTATACGGAGTTGTTGCTGCACCAACATTTACCAACTCGCAGTCACACCACCAACTGAATATGCAGCTTATACATATATATATATATATATATATATACGGACAAGTGACAACCGCAGGTACGTACGGGTAAAATCATTTCATTGATGAGATTACGAGAATGCATGGAGTGTTTCCTAAGCTGACTTTTGTTCTTTTCTTTGCTTTGCTTATCTTGATAATCTTCTGTATTTTCATGTTGGTATTATTTTGTATTTTTATTCAACTAAAAAATATATATATATATATGTACGTACAACACATTTATATATAAGGACTAAAGTCCCACCTATCATGCACCTAATTGGAGGGCATGCATTCTACTTTCTGTTATATATCTAGCAATCTTGTAATTTATAATTTGGACTCAACTTAGTCTAATTTATCATTTTTTTTAATTATTTTTTTTTATCATATGAACAACTAGTTATTTTCTCAATTAACCATGGCTTCCGAATCCTTTTTTTCCCTTCACCGTGGACAACTGTTTAGTTTAATGTCATTTAAAAGTGTCAAAATAGAAAAAAAAAAAAAAACGTTTTTAACCACTTGTTATCTACACGCGTGGTAAGAAGTTATATATTAGAAAACTGGATGACTTGGATCGAATCACATGAGCGCATGTATTAAAGTTGAGTCCTAAAATTTTTAATTAGCAAGCCATTAACATTTTGCTAAAATTCTTATGTTTATAACTTTAGAAAACTAATAAAATTTACATATATATCTAGTTTTCATTTAATTGTTAAAATGTATTGTAGTTACTTTGTTACCAATGGACTGTAACTCAATTGGTATCATTTCCCCAAATGAGGGGGATGGGGACCCTTCTTTGCTTATATATACCATTTATATCTATGCCTGCATGGATTCACTTTAGCTCTTTTTTTTTTTTTATATATTTATATTTTCAAGGGTTTCACCTTAACATGAATAGCTTTCTATAGTTGCATCAAAATTTTAGTTACATGGTCTGTATTAGGTGTGCAAGCATACACATTATGTGTAAGATATTCACATATCTTTTAACTTTTAAGGGTGGTGAACTTTTCACAAATAAATATTTAATTATTATATTTTATTTAAACTACAAGAATGTTTATGATCTTTTTCGTTATTAATACTTCTTATATAACATGTATACATAAATATAAGTATTTTTTTTTTTATTTTTTGAAAATTAATACTTTTTTTCATTTCCCATTTTTGCAAGAAATGGAGGGCCCGCCCCAGTTTAGGACTCCACGCTGCAATCACATGCAAACGTTGAATTCTCGTCCATCTACACATTATTTATTTATAAAAAACTATATATAGTACATTCTGGCAAAGAAAAGGGTTTAATAATTCATAAATATATTACCTAATAATTATACATATATTTTAGTATAAATATCACGTGAATACTGTATCATCTCTTACTCAAAATGTCAACATCTTTGTGACCATGGAACCAAATTCTCTCTGATAATGATATTTTTCTTTGTGATTCTCCCCATTCACCCAAGATAATGTTTCTTTATTTCTTTTCATGTGCAACTCAAACCCAACGATATATATATATATATATATATCTATAATGCACGAACGTCTGGATCAATGAATGAACCCTAAAAGGGGCCTATTCTCAAGTTGGTTAGTTCCATTGTTGTACAACTGTCCAATATGCATTATTGATCTTGTTGCATAATGTTAGCTGTGAAAATAATAACTTTTTACTCGTATGATCAAATTGTATTAACATTTTTTAAAAATTTTAGTAATTATATATATTAATTTTTTTATTTTTTTTTAAAATTATACTAACTTTTTATATTTTAGGTATCTTAAATTGAACTTTAATGAAAATGCACACGAATCTGAGACTCATACGAATGTTATATATAAAAAAAATAATAATTAAATGTAGATTGAAATGTCAAAAATTAAAAGAAAATATTGCCATAAGGAGACAATGTTAGCTTTAATATGCGTACTTGTATTATAAACCTAGTCTAGTTGGCACGCGTGTTGCACCAAAATGTAAAGACAATGCAAGAGACATTTTATTTTTTATTTTTCATTTTTACAAAAGGAAATCTAGCTATCAAAAAAGGGATAACATAATTTCACAATTAATGAGTTGGTGTGTCTAATTCAATTGACATATTGTTTAAGCAACTTGGACAATATAGAACCAAAGGTACCTTTGTCCCTCTTTAAGTTGTGGGAATGTACAAAAATGTGATTGAATAAACTTGAGCTTTGTTGTATAATGGTAAAATTATTCATTTCAACTTAGAAGTTACATAAATAAGTTGTAAAACAGTTCTTCCGTTTGAAGGAATAAAACTAACTAGAATTAATCTTTTAATAAAAGTACGTGTATATATATATATATATATATATAGAGAGAGAGAGAGAGAGAGAGAGAGAGAGAGAGAGAACTATATATCTTGTACCTCTATAATATAGCCTTGTCGGATTGTTGCACTAAATGTAACAAAGTGGCTTAATTTAAATTATCTTACATTAATCCTTCCTGTAGGTGAAGATGCTTGCCTTTTTTTTTTGTTCATCTCTCTCTAAAAGGCAAGAACTTCACTTTATTCCATAATAATATGCCGTCTAAATGTTTTTTACTAAATTTTACATTCTAAATAATGTGAAATTAAAATTCTATCAGATATGTTATTTTAATGATGTATCAATAATCAAGTAACACATTAATTACTTGAAACAAAAATTTAGAAAACAGCAAAAACAAAAAGAGTATAGAAGCCAACAAACTTGGACAAACATTGCAACAACTACCTATCCAATAATTTACAATTAATAAATGGTTAATGACTTATTTTTATTTCGTTTTAATGTTTTGTGGGTACAAGTAATAACTTCATTACAATAAATGATAGAATTATGTAAGTTGATTTTCTCCCCATTATTTCATTTTAGGTTTCAAAGTGAATATTTATTCATAGGTATTGGAGACAACTCTTCCTTAAATTGACCTAGAAGGGAACAGTGTGCTTAAATGTTTCCTCTCAAGAAGCTTACTCTAGTCATCTCAAAGAAGCACTAAATTAACTTGGAGAAGGTTGATAAATTTAGAGAAGGGGCAGACTCTAACTTAGCTATATACACACAGTGACACACACACACACACACACACACACATATATATATATATATATATATTTAAACACAGGGAGAAGAGAACATATTGTTCTTTCGTGTGAAGTATTTAGTAGGCCCCTTTCTAATAACATGTCTCCACCGTAGGATCATCGTGTCTCCCAAGAGGAGGACTACAAGTGCTGCGGGGCCCTATCCAATAGAAACTTCCCACGTGTATTGCTCATAACATGTCAGCACGTGTCCTGTTTTTGCTTGATTAAGATGGGACCCCTTAAAAATTTTGAGGAGCATGTGGACCCTTAGAAGGCATGATGTGGACGGGTGGTAAGTTTGACATGTGGATGCAAGACATTACATATAATCTGGTCTATTTTATTATTTTTATTTATATTTATCTATTTATTAAAATTGACATTTACACAGTCAAGAATTTTCTTTTATATATATATATATATATATATATATATAAAACATTGACTCGATGAATTTTTTTTTAATAATTATAGACAATGTGAAAATTAGACTCAGTCCGAAACCTCCTTAAAACTGCAACTATAAGGAGAGGGGTAACCAGACCTTATGAACAACACAGAATGGCTAGAAATGGGCGATGTGGGACATTCCGACGCACTCCTTAAACCACAGTGGCTGAATAGTAGGCTACTTTGGCTGAATATGAGCTCGATGAAAAACAGGCCTGAATCTTGCTCTGATATCATGTGAAAATTAGGCCCAGCCCGAAACCTCCTTAAGACTGCAGCTATAAGGAGATGGGTAACCAGACCTTATGAACAACACAGAAGGGACTAGAAATGGGCGATGTGGGACATTCCGACAGAACAATATTATTTTAATTATTTGACTAATTATACTCACATTTTTTTATAATATGTTAGTTTGTCACAAATTTTTTATAAAGTGATGGATTATAATAATTAGGAACTTTTTACTAATGTCTAATTTTTTTTTTCAAATAACAAATTTAACCTTTTAATTTTGATATTTCGATCTGAAAAATAAATAAGATTAAATATGTAAATGTACTAATGTCAATCCAACAATGCCATTAATTAAATAAGAGATGTATTATTTGCAATTGTCTAAAAAAGTTAGGGGTAGTCCATTTATTTAAAAAAATAAAACAAAGATGGCTTAATTTTCTTTATACAAACTTAACGGTCATTCTTAAGCTTTTATTTTATTTCATTTTTTTTTTTACAAAAATTAAAACTGACCCATTAACTTATTGACATTATAAGTTATCTTATTAATTATTTGATAAACACAAAATGAATATTATACTAATCAAAATAAGTTTGTTGATACATAAAATATATATATATATATATATATATATTTGTCAACTTTTTCAATAAATGTGCCAACTAAAAATGAGTTAAAATATTAAAAAAAAGTTATCTGTATATATTTTTTTTTATATTTTAGTTCGTAAGTCTAACAAATGAAAAAAGGAAGAAGAAAGTATTAAACAAATTGGGTATAAATAATTATGTCTTATGGTATGATCGCATGTGAAATTGGGACACAGGAGCCAAGTCATATTTCTAAACTTGATCCACTGAAAATGAGACACGTGTCTGTATTTTGTCCGACATCATAATCTATCAATGGCCCATTGGAGATTCCCCCCTTTTCATTGATCAATTAAAATAAAAGTAGAAACAGATAGAGAAAAAGAAAAGTAGAGTTTCTTTTGTAAAAAGCACATTCCATTTCCTTGTAGTTGTAGCCACTAGCCACTAGCCACTAGCCACTAGCCACTAGCCATAGCTCGGAAAGTGGAGAGGACAAAGTAAATCGTTTTTACTGGAGTGACATTATTGCAACATAATTATTGAATCCCATTGGCTAACCCCTTATTTAGGTTCCGTGACTTTGAGTAACAAAATTCAACCTTTCACTTATAACCCATCAATCTAATTGCACCATGTTGCTTCATTTACTCAACTCTATCTTTCACATCATTTAGTATATGAAGCAAACATGGAGTGCATAATATTTTTTTAAGAAATATATATTTACACCCTCATGTAGTTTTACCTGATTTTATTTTAATTTTTGATGATTTGAAATGTGGTACTAATATCCGCAAGCGTATAATTTTATCCATTAAATTTATATCACATCACATCACATGTACATATAGTATGTGAAGTTCCTCTATTAAAAGAGATCCCAACATGTCATCCATCATATTTGAGTAGAGTGTAATTCGGTTAGGATTCATCCAAATCGTGACATGGTGTTAGATCTATCCCGAACAGGACTGGGCCCAATTCAAATCATGCATTAGTTCGAACGTAGCTCAAGCTTAGACTTATCGGCAGATCAAACAGTTTGACGAAGTCAACCTAGTTCAAATATCCCAAAATAGAAAGAGGGTGTGATCCAAAGATAATAGAGGGCATAACCTTTATCATTGGTGCCATCCATGCCTCTATAACCTCACATGATCGGAGAGCACCTCAAACTATTCATTTAAACCCTAACTCTTGTATGCATTAGGTACATTATCCCACGTAATATCACACAATATCTTACATGCAAACCCTAAGCTTTATGTTATATTCATTGTTTTTTCAAGCATTCACACTCACTTGATCATCGGAGAGTCCTTGACAGGTATCACACTAGTGTTTCTCTAGCTTTTTCCGATAGTCTTTTCTTATTTTGTAGTATGATACTTTTATTTGTAATTTTCACCCCTCACTATCTTTTTTAATAGTGATTAAAGTGATACTGTTAAATTTTAAATCAAGATAAATAATAAGGTAGTCACAAGGGCTATATAACTTATAATTGCCACATTTGAAAACATAAGAGGTGAAAAATGAAATCGAGCCAAATCACGAAAGTTTAAGTGTATTTTTCCATTTTCTTTAGAAAATTACTTTGAATTCTTAATTTCTTATGGAATTTTTGATAGCATCACTCTTTAAAATTGAACTGAAACTGCTCTAGTTTCGTGGCCTTAACACTAATGTCTTCTACCACTAACCTTTGTCACTCACATTAACAATTCTTTTAAAATACCAACCTTACTTTTTACAATAGTTAGAAGGATAAAATGTTAACTTTGATGAAAAAATTTATTATTTAAATATAAAAATATTACACATTTACTTGAGAGACTTGAAACTTAACCACTCGTTCAAAAAATACATAAAAATAAAAGACAATTTCTTTTATTGTCTAATAAGAACTGGCATGAAATTTAAGTTGCCTAACACCTTTTGATACCTAAAAGCAAAAAAAAAAAAAAAAAACATCTTAAATATATTTTTTTTTTATTATCAAAACCAGGTGATTTTTTTTATTACACTGTTGTTTTAAGTATTACAAATTTTTTATTTTTTAACTGCATCTTAAGATACGATTATATAAAAATATTATTAAATTCTATTGAAATATGATTGTAAAATAATATGTTTAAGAAATATTAGATGAGGTCAAATCACACGAAAAGAAGGTGGATTAGGTCAAAAGACTCTTAAATGCTATGGAAAATCACCACCTATAGGCTTGTCCAAGCATTGCATTCGGTCTATGGAAAATGTGGCAATATTTGACGTTAGAAGCAATTTTGGTTTCAGGCTGCACACAAATAATATAAGCTATGTTATAGGGGATTTCTTTATCACTTAGCATTGAGTGGGGTGGGAGTGGGACCACTTGGCAAACTCTTCCAAACCCTATTTATAGCACATGTCCAGTGGATTCTTATTTGTGCCACACCCCTGACATGATTGAAAGAAAAAGAATGCCACACAAACCATAGAGAGAGAGAGAGAGGGAATGGATATGTTTGGATTTGTCATTTGCTGTAAATCAGATAAACCAAACAGCATTAAATGCGAAACATTTGCCAACTCAATATATAAATTTGGATCCCACAAAGCCAGCTCATTAGTCTAAATCTAATAATGCATATTCAACTAATCCAGACGACCTTTTGTGAATTGTAAGTAGGGTACCCTATGAATTAATGGGCTTGGGAAGAAGTCAGTTTTGTCCCTGATCTCTG
Source organism: Nyssa sinensis (assembly GCA_008638375.1). NCBI lineage: Eukaryota > Viridiplantae > Streptophyta > Magnoliopsida > Cornales > Nyssaceae > Nyssa > Nyssa sinensis. The sequence goes on from CM018047.1 coordinate 680,809, forward strand.
CATGGTACATAACATGTTTTGGAAGGGATAATACTGTCTTTATACTAGGAGTGGCCCCTCTTAACAGAAATGAGGGTTCTTAATATCATATTAATTAGTGAGCTAAACATGCGTGGTGACTTGTCCCTGTACATGAGCTAAGCTAATGAAAATGTGTGATGCGGACAGTCCAGTGTCAAGACAACCCATTGGAATGTCAACATCAGAGTGTGGATTGTATCAAGTAAAAATAGTTGTAATGAAATCAATCACACTGTAGATTATGACCAAGAGTGGAACCAAAGTTGAATTGAATTGAAAGGAGTGTTTGGAGAATAACGCTTTATTTAGTGTTTTTTGGGCGAAAAGCATGGGTGATTGAGGTGTGGGAAGAATAGGAATTTCCTAAAAGCCCAACTTACAAGTGTTAGGGAATCTAGGAAATGGAACCAAAATTTTAGTGGTATGAATTAATAAACCACATTTTAAAGGTGAAGGTGGAGTCAACTCAATATGGGTCTAAATTCTCTCAAGAAAATGACAAATGATTTGATGGAAACGAAATTCAGATTATACTTTGGGTCCTCTACCTTAATTTACTCATTTGAAATTTTGAGTTTGAGCCACAAACAAACAATTGAACAACAGTCTTTTAAAAGAAATGGCTAGCTAGTTAATAAGTGAGAGATAAACGTAACTATATGTGTGTGTGTGCGTGTGTGTGGGCGGGGGTTTAATTTGAGCATTTTGTGGACTCTTTAAGAGTCAACCCAGTAGATTGATGAAATTGGGTCAAGCCTATCTTCTGGGCTAAGCCCAGTCTTTCTTTCACAATTCTTGGCTGCCAAACGGAAATTCAAAGAAATTGAGAAAATCTGTGATAAAGAGTTCTCCAGTTTTATTTATTATTTTTGAATTAATTTATTTCTTTTTTTTTTATCAATAGTTGGAATGTAATTAGACAGATTTCAACTGAGGTTAACCATAACAATGAGTTGGTAATTGGCAGGAGGTTGGAGATTCATTCAAAATATTCCTTTCTTTTCCAAACTCTGCCGCAGAGCGCTAAAATTCATCGTGATGGTGGTCCGGTTTTGTTCCTGCCTGAGCCCAAAAACCTAAATTTACCAGGCCCGGCCCAATAGGATTGTCCTTTCTAAAACACCTTAGTCAAGACTCAAGACCTCTACACTAACAACAATGGCTTCCGCCATTCTGGATATGGTAATCTTTCTTTCTATTCATTATAATATGCGTGCGGGCGTGTATGTGTGTGTGCATATGCATATAACGTATTGCTTCCTCTTATATAGCATACCCTAAACAAACCCTGTTTTTGAATCTCTTACTTTGTTGACAGAGCTTTAGTCCGAGTTTTGGCAATTACTGGAGTTTGAGGCCTTGCAGAAGATTAAGGGCTTGTCTTTCACAGGTGGCGTTAAGTGAACTCATTTTCAATTTTTATACCTTTTATTCAATATAGCTTCTGATTGGATGATGAGAAAACTGAGGTGAACGAAAAATGAAATCTGATTCTAAATTCTATGTTTTATTTGTTTTGATGCGAAATGAGGACAACCCAATTCAAATTTGGCCACAGGGTTTCTTTCATTCAAATGTGAAGGCAAAATCCGTGGGCATAATGCTTATATAAGTTTTTGATATCGTAAGGGGGCCAGAGAATGGTGAGAGTTCAAAGAGATTAAGCTTTTTACTAACCTATTGCATAATGGTGGGCTTTTTATGATGATTATATTGACTAATCAGGACTAATGGGCACGGCATAAGTGCGGAATTCCTCTGTTAATTCCTTGGAGTTAACATTGTTGGTCTCAGCTCATGTCATCATTTTACTATGTTTTTCTTTTCTTTTTGTTTTTTTTTTTTCCTTCTTTCTTTATATATATACATACGCACTCACTTTGTCTCATTTTGGACTCAAACCCTCCACCTCCCAAAGAGAAGGTTGAGGAGATACTGCTCAAGCTAACGTTTGGTGATTTTGTTTTGATAATTTGAAAAGCAATCTATTTCATCACCTGAGTGCCCGTTTGGTTGAGCAGTGTATCAGTGTTGTTTGAGTTAAACAGCCGAAAGAAGTAAGCAGCTGTGTAAAAGTGTTGTTTGAGTTAAGCATTTGAGTGTTTGGGTGAGTAGTTAAAAAATGCTCAAATGAGGGCATTTATTAAACTCCATAATGGACTTGACCGGCATAATGGAAAAAGTTACTCACAAGCTTAACCCAAATTGCAAGTCTGCAACTTAATGGAAAAGTTGTGGCCAATAAGTATGGTTTGAATTCCATCCAAATAACCTCAAAATATATTTTGTCATTGCTACAATAAAATACATTGTCAGTTGTAGTTTACATAAATAACTTGTGTATATTAACTGAGTGAGTAGCTTGTTCCCATTCTCTGAAGCAGTATGAAACTATAGACAGGATGGAAAGTTTAGGAGTTGCAAGTGTCGAGACAAACCAACACACCTTTGCTTGGGTGAATTGAGTACGAGTATTTTCGTTTAAATCAATGAAATTTAGCTCATGGTTTGAAAGGTATGATCCTAATAATGATGTAAATTTGTAAGAACTTTTCAAATGGTTTGAAATGATTCAGATTTGATCTTTTCTTGAGACAAAAGGACTGTTTGGCATGAAATTGGTTGTTAAATCCAACAATTATGATCTTTAAAATGCTCCAATCTTGAGATGTGCAAAACAAACCTCAAGCAAATTCATTTTCTTTGAAAGACAAATTAAGGAAATGATGGTTTTGGTAGCATTGTTCTCTGAAATATTTTAGAGGTTGCTGCCTTTTTTGAAGAAGTGCATAAATGGGGCAAATGCTTCAAGCTGCCAGGACTTATGGGATAAAACTGCTGGGTTATTAGCCATTTTAGGCTTTTGAAATATACCGTGGCTAGGGAATTGGGAAGTGATTCCTTGTTCATGGAAAATTTTGGAGTATAGCATAGTATAATTTGAGTGTTCATGGTTTTAACTTCTAAGTTCAAACTAAAGGCTTTGAAAATTGTAATGATTGGGGGGACACTGAGAAGTAAATTCTTGGTCATGGACCAGTTACATGTATCAATTTATTTATCTCATCGAAAGTAGGTCAATGTCTAATTGGGCATTGACATAAAGACTCTCTCTCTCTCTCTCTCTCTCTCTCTCTCTCTCTCTCGGCTGGTGGGGGATTGGTGTTTGGCTAATATTGTTTCGAGGCTGTTGTCGTATCAATTACTTGCTCAAAATGATATAGTCATGAAAAGATCGCTGAGAAAACTTAAGGTTCTTTAAGGGAACTTATAGACTAGGCATGTTGGTTTGCTTATTTATTAGAAGCTTGTTCATTGAATTCAGCATCTAGGAACACATATCTGCACATGTGAAGATGCTAAGTTTTTAAATGTGGAAAAAATTATTTTGCAGGAAAGTAGCATCAGAGAGCCTGGGGAAAAGCAAGATAAGAAAATCCTGACAGGAAACACCAGGACTGTCACAAAGGATAACTTTGCCATTCCCAATTCTCAGAAAACTCAGCTAGATGGCCTCCCTCCGCTGGTTACTGCATTAAAAGCTTCAGCAGAACAAAATGCTGCAAGTTTTCACTTCCCTGGGCATAACAGAGGGCGGGCTGCACCATCATCATTGACTCAGCTCATTGGTATAAATCCATTCCTTCATGATTTACCTGAGCTTCCAGAACTTGACAACCTCTTTTCTCCAGAGGGTCCCATTTTAGATGCACAAAAAGAAGCAGCCAAACTGTTCGGAGCATCAGAGACATGGTTTCTTGTTGGGGGTACAACTTGTGGAATCCAAGCAGCAATTATGGCTACTTGTTCCCCTGGAGACTCTCTAATTCTCCCTCGGAATTCCCACATATCAGTTATATCTGCCATGGTATTGTCAGGAGCGATACCCAAGTACATCGTTCCTGAGTATGACATCAATTGGGACATAGCTGGTGGGAGCACTTCTTCGCAGGCAAGTCAATGATAACTCTATTAATGTTTTATATATGGGAATTATTCATCCATTATTTTCTGTTCAAATTGTATTACTTTTGTTAAACTTTACACTCTTTAATAGATGTAATTGACGCATAATTTAGTCTTTAAGTTTTTTACCGTAAAGAATCGGAATAGCATTTGTCATTAAAGCCCTTGTTTTCTGACATTATGTTGATATATAAGTTACATGTTTTTGCAGGTGGAAAAAGCAATCAATGAGTTGGAAATGGAAGGTCGAAAAGCTGCTGCAGTTTTTGTTACTTCCCCAACTTACCATGGTATATGCAGCAACTTGAGCGAGATTTCCAAGCTGTCTCATTCTCATAATATACCTATGATTGTCGATGAGGCTCATGGTGCCCACTTAGGATTTCATCCCAAGCTGCCTAATTCAGCCCTCCAGCAAGGGGCTGATCTTTCTGTGCAGTCCACCCATAAAGTTCTGTGCTCTCTTACACAGTCATCAATGTTACATTTGTCAGGGAATACCGTAGATAGAGAAAGAATTTGCAGATGCCTTCAAACCCTTCAAAGCAGTAGCCCAAGTTATCTGCTTTTAGCGTCATTAGATGCTGCTAGGGCTCAACTAAGCGAAAACCCGGAAATTATTTTCAACGAAGCAATGGAATTGGCTGTTGAAACGAAAAATCTAATCAATAAACTTCCAGGTATTTCAGTCCTAGACTTTCCAAGCTTCTCTAGCTTCCCTGCTATAGATCCCCTGCGGATTACTATTGGTGTCTGGCATCTTGGTCTTACTGGTTTTGAGGCTGATGAGATCTTAAGTAGCGATTATGATATAGTATCAGAACTTACTGGGACCCGGTCTATCACATTGGCAATTAACCTAGGAACTTGTAGAGAGCATGTTGAGAGGCTTATTTCAGGATTGAAGCATTTGTCAACAAGTTTCTCAGAGTCTCATGGCATGAAAGAGAGGGTGGATGATATTGAGTGTGCACCCTTTGATGATATCAGCATGAGCTTGAGCCCCCGAGAGGCCTTCTTTGTGAGCAAAAGACGAGTGAGTGTTGAGGAGAGCCTTGGGAAAATATGTGGAGAGCTTATATGCCCATACCCACCAGGGATACCAGTACTGATCCCAGGTGAGGTTATCACAGAGAGAGCATTGAACTATTTGCTGCGTGTTAAGAGCAAAGGAGCTGTTATTAGTGGAGCTGCCGATCCTAGTCTCTCTTCCATAGTTGTATGCAATGCCTAAGCAAGTTTCCAGGCAAGTATCAACAATGATCTATTTATCAAGTGGTTACAGAGCGTGAAACATTTGATTACACCGAGGGTAGAAATTTACTGCATGCTTTATTGTGATCCGTCTCTTCTGTTGCATCACTAGTAACCATAGCCTGTTCACTGTATGTGAAACCAATGTATCGAGAACAAGATTGCAATGACAATTAAGTCAAGTCATGTAAGAACAGGTAGCAACTCTGATACTTTACATGTCATTCTTGAATTAGTGTGAAGTGTGTCAGATGCTCCTATTTACAAGAGGGGTTCCATGCTGCTATAAGAGCAAACTGGTGGAGAGCCTTGATACCTGATGCAAATGAAATCATCATATTTATGTACAGTATTTGGATGTTGGAAAGATACAACACGTTTGAAGCTGATCATTTCAAATTAGAAATGAAAAGAGCCTCTGTGTTCCTGCATGTTTTCAAGCTTACATCAGCTAAAGAGATTGTCCAATCACTGAGTCAATCTTTTTTTGCATGCAATGAGGTCTGCCATAAACCGTCATTTTCGGATGATTAGTAGTTAGTTATTCATGGTTCAGCATGAAGCATATCTTTTAAAGTGGTAGCCATGACCCCTTTCAATATATTCCCCCCAAGACCCGATCTTGTCGTCGTTAGTTATTCATGGTTCAGCATGAAGCATATCTTGTAAAGTGGTAGCCATGACCCCTTTCAATATATTCCCCCCAAGACCCGATCTTGTCAAAAGCTTATACCGGTACAGTAGATTTATTGACTAAATTTCAGATATGTTTCGAGGTTATTAGAAACTTGGGGGAGACCAATTTCCCACTACTTCACTAGGATTACAGAGAGACCCTGATATCGAAGCAAGAATCATAATGTTTTCAAGCGTCAAAGTGAAACAAGAAATACCAAAGAGGGGATAAAAAAAGGACAGGGCACTTTTTACTACATTCACCAACTCCGTGCCCTTCCCAGTATAGCCCAAATAATCCAACATATACAAATGCATTTGTTGGTTTAAAATGAAGTCAAATAAAAGGGGAAAAAATTATAGGATCTCCGGATAATTATAGCTGTTCAATTGATCCAAGGAAAAAAAAAATGGTGTCCTTGCCTATTACAAAAGCATATCCAATTGCCAAAAAAAAAAAAAAAACGCATGCAGGAACACAGGTTCTATGAACAAAATCACCAAAAAAAAAATGATGCTAAAGTTAACATATAGCAATATCCATTGGACATTACAAAAGCATTGAAGCTACACAGACAAACTATGCACCACAATTTTCAAGCATTGAAGATGGTCGCAACAAAACTCCCTCAGTTGCCAAACCTTCCTGACTCCCAGACCTATCCAACCCAGCCCATCAAAGACCACAGGTCTAACATTGTAAATAGTGTAATAAAATCACACGTTTTAGTGGATAGGCATACTCACAGTCAATTCATAATTCATATACTAGAATATCTAAAAATGTGAAAATGGGTAACATCAGATTCAATACAGACTGAAATTATATAAATTTCTTTCATGTACTTTTCTCATACACTACTGTCACTTCCATATACTTTTCTCATACACTACTGTCACTTCCATATACTTTTCTCCACCCTACTGTCACATGCAACAGCATCTCCAACTCTCCGTACAACAGACCCGAAGCAATGACCTTTAAGTTTCTTCAAGTCCACCAAAACCATACCCTGTTGTTTTTTTTTGTTTTTGCAGTGGGTTGGGTGGGTTTGGAGACAAGCCTAAAATTAAAATAAGGTGGAGAAATAAGGTGTATAACATACTGATTGTTGCTTACAAAAAAGGGCTTCGGGCTAGGACCTAGAGATTATAAGCACCATGTCTAGCTTGAAGTCTCTTCAACCTTGACCTTGTGCTGATTGTACTCTGAATTACTACTGCATGTCTGTTTAGATGGTGTCCTTGCCTTCTTCCTTGCTGGTTGATTTACAGGTGCGAAAACAGGTGCCTCAAAATATGAAGTAGAGAACCCCGGCCCACAAAACTGCAGCTCTGTATTCTCTTCTGGACCTGCCCATGCTATGGGATTGACTGCAGCAAATATAAATATTATCCTAAATCCAAAGGTGGCCAACATAAAACTCCATTAGATAATTTAGAATTCATAAGCAGCCTAGGTATCATGGTAAATAGATAAGACGAAATCTAGGAGTAAGCAATGCAGCACGTGAGAGTGCCAGAACATTAGACTCAAGTCGGATTAACATCCATTATATCAAATATCTCCATATGGTCCATTTTGGTATTTCTTTCTTCTTGTTCTCTCTGTCTCTCTCTCTATTGCGGCAAGATTGCCAATTGATCATGTGATGCTCTGGTAGTTGCAGATCTTAGAAGAGATTGTGGGATAAATAAATAAATACATACATATATATATATATAGTACAATGAGACCAAGAGCACATATAGAATGTCCCCGCACTAGTCTCTGCTGCACGGATTATACTCCAATTAAGTACCACATATACATGCCAACATTTCTATTTAACTAAACAAACAAACAGGTGGTTTTGGGACAATAGTTATCAGCTTGGAAGCAGTAATGACAGAAGACTGGGAAAGTGAAAAAAATTCATTGTAACAAATATGTCTTGAGAAGATACAATCAAAGTGAAACTTATACCTAAACACTCGAATCATTCAAGACTGCTTTCCCAAGTGACTTAGAAAAATTGCACCAAAAAAAAAATTTATAATAATGTTTCCTGCAGGTGCTTCTCAAGGTTTAAGAAAAAGGTTCACAGTTCATCAAACATGTTTGTCATAAGTGGGTCTCCACCTGTTTGACAAGAGTTTCTAATGAGTGCTGTAAAGCCCATGTGGAAATTAAATGATTCATTCCATTTCCAAAGCGTATTATGGCAAGAACACATCAAAATGGAGTCTTTAACAGAAAATAAGAAGTAACAAAGTCAACTTAAACATTTATTATGTCACCAAGAATAATTAAAAGAGAAGGCAAAATCTTGCCAGTAATTAATCATCAGATCTGGTGTGAAAGAATTTGGCAGAACTTACTGACAATTTTTATAAGGACTGCTTTGTGACTTGGGGCGGGGGGGAATTTTAACGGTCTCCAAAAATGTGAAGGACATCTCGCTTCATGCAGCCTGAGTCATAATTTGAACTTCTGAGTTCACTGACATTAATTATGTGTTTGCATTTGGACTACTGTGTTTCTCCTAGCAGACTATGGGACCTATAGTATGGCATTAGATTTGTATCTGGTCTGTGTTTTACATGTCTATGTCAATTGGTTCAGGAAACTGTTTGGGCTTCCCACAAGTACATATTTTTTGATTACCTGAAAATAATGTATAACAAAAAAGTCAAAATGTTTTAAAATGACCTATATGTGCAATACTGGACACGTTTAAACTATATGGAAATACAAAATAGACTTGTTCTAATTGCTATGCAATCAAGAATAGATTAACTTACTTCCTGTGTGGTATCTAAAAGACAACATGGATGGATTTCAGCAATATAAAAATTCATTCGTTTCAGAAATGGGAGATTCACCTTCAGTTGGCTAGAATTTTTCCCCTTTTAGTTAATACTATTTTTTTTTTCATTCCAGTATTTTTGACAAGTACTTCAGGATTTTAACCTACCATCAGAAGGTTCAAGAGCTCCTGGACATCCCCAAATTCAGACCATCAAACGGAGCTGTTAAACGAGTAGGACGCTTCCTCACATAGTCTTCCTGCAAAGGTCTTGGGGTTTGAAACGAAAATTTTGACATAGTCACCCCTTCTGCCATGTATTCTGGATGCTCCAGCAAGTACCTGGTCAAAATTATTATTTAAAACTGTAGAAAAAAACTAAGTATTACCAATGTAAGAATGAACCACCCTCCCGTTTTTTGTTTCTGCATTTACATTTGACATAAAAATCAAATATGACCATTGCGATAAAATGCAAGACACACAAAGATGTTAGAATATGTGGAACATTTACGTGATGGGTATTCTTGTAATTTTTATGCTATGTTTATTAACCTTTCTTTTTCTCTCTTCTTTCTCTTACAACCCTAGATAATATTATTCAATGCCTTTCAATTTGGTATCATAGCTCCGATCAAACTCCACAAATTCTCAAAAACACATTGGAAGACATTATAAGGAAAAACGAGCCACGTCACCTGCTAATGTCATCATGGTGTCAGCATTTTCCAACGATCGGAAGCCATGGAGAGGCTTGTCTCTTTGAGCTTAATCTCATGGTGATTTTTTCATATTTTTTTGAGCTCATTTGATTGCACTTTTCTATTGGGGAGTTACTAGAAGTGATCCATGGCCATTTAATTGTTCGGCTCTTTACTGAAACTGCACTCTGCGTGCATGGGTAATGTGATTCGTTTTTGGATGTTCTTCAGCCTTGGGTGATTCTTTGGTTCAGTTCTTGGTGTTCTTGGGTATTTTTCAGTTTTTAAAGCTCCTAGATTTTACTTAAAATGTCTTTGTTCTTTTGCTAAGTAGAGGGGCATTTTGTCCAAGTAAAGTTAAAAGAATAAACGGCAAAAATATAAACATACAGCCTGATTATCTTTGTATGAAGACAAAAAGCTAAGCCTTTTTGTTGGGAGTTTTGAGACCACCGTGAAGGAAACAAGAAGTAACAACAAGGGGGACCACTTTATCAGTTTTTTTTTTTTTTTCCTTTCTCTCTATCTTTGTTTCTCTATTTTTCTTATTTTCTGTATTAATTTTTTTAAAATTTTTTATGCTTTCAACTTTTTGTTATGTTTTTTACGTACAAAAAAAATCATCAATATTCATTATTTTGTATTTTGAATCAGATCTTCAAGACTTCAGTAGATAACAAAAGTTTGATTATTTATGGAGAATAAAGCACCAAACTTAAGAGTTATCACATCACTTACACACTATAAGTTGAACTTTTTAGTATTAAATGATACTTAATATAATTATAAGACATTATTTGACTTTAAAAAATTAATTTTTAATGTCTAATATATATTGTTGATTATTTTTATAAGTTAGCGCTTTACTTCGCTCAGGTTAGTGTTTTTTTGTTGCCTCACCTTTTGGGCAATCTAGTACCTTAGTGCCTTTCGCTTTTAACTACATTGATGATACTCCAATTGAGACAAATTATAATCTTGGTGAGAGTAGTGATGATATTAAGGTTTATACAGGCAGATATTAGAGACTTGTTAGCAAGTTGATTTATCATGACTGTGGTAAGTCAGTTTTTTATGCATTTTCCATGGTCATCTCATTTAGAGGCCGTCTTTAGAATACTTTGATATCTAAAGTCAGTTCCTGGAAGAGGTATTTTATTTTCAAAACATAATCATTTGATGTTGGAGTCATATACAACCGCAGATTGGGCAGGGTTAGTCACAGATAGACGATCCATTTCTGATACTGTACATTTGTGAGGGGCAAATTAGTGACTTGGCGTAGTATAAGTACAAAATACAAGTGTAAGAAGTTTAAGAGGAATGATGATGTTCTTGAGGACACATTATGGAACCACAATGAACCTTACGCACTCCTAGAAAAATCATGTTCATTCCAAAGGGGGACGAAGTCAAATGATCTAAGGATCTCCCCGGTCATTTCGCATCGCTGAGGAAGCCAATTGCCTCAAGAATCAATCCCAACAGTGCTAGTCCAAGGCGGTGACAAGATGACGATCGCGAGGCATTCACTTAATAGGGTCATGTCTTCGGGCCAACAGTTATAGCATGCTTCCTTAAGGCTACAAACATGTCATAACCCTACGGTTGTGGTGATCCTCCTCATCAAGATATGTCAAAACTCTGGAATCCAATGTTCGCACGCCACATCCCATTCCACGGTCATGGTTTTGCTCCTTTGTGCAACCTGGTCATGACCCGTGGTGCAACTTGGTGCGAGCTGTGATACACTATGTTGTAACCCCACCTCGAGAACAAAGGGCTTGAGTGGATTGGAGGCTAGCAAGAGGGGCTCTGTATTTACATATTGAGAATCTTCCTTTCAGGTACCCAAGCCAATGAGATAAGGGCAAATGTCATGACAAGCGTGAAATGTGGGAACCCTACTACCGTATAACTGAGACGCCTATAAATAGTACTCTTACTCAAAGGGGAAAGGATCCGGAAATTCTCCTCAAAAAAGGATTCCCTGGCTATTTCCTCTTGTTATCATCTATAACTGCCACCCTAAATCTCACTGCTTTGACCTTTTGCTCATCTTTTTCTCCACCAACCATGTGCTCCCCACTATTACATCATCTTTTGTCTGTTCTGGGAGGGAGGCTCCTAGCAACCCCCATCTTTCACTTACATGTAGTAAAAAACAATTAGTTGTTGCCAAATCCAGTGTCGAGGCCGAGTTTAGAGCTATGGCACATGAGTGTGTAAGCTTTTGTGGTTAAGGATTATGATGATCGAGCTTGGTGTTGATTTGGATGGTCCAATGAGACTTTATTGTGACAACAAAACAACCATCAATATTGCTCATAACTCAGTTTAATATGATCGGACCAAACACATTAAAGTTGATAGTCATTTCATAAAAAAGAAACTGGGTTTTGGTCTTATTTGCACTCCTTTTGTAAAAATTAGGAAACAGTTAGTTGATATCGTAACCGAAGGGATGTTAATTAAGGTGTTTCATAGTGTTTTAAGCAAGCTGGTCATGTGTAATAAATATACGCTTGAGGGGGTGTTAGAATATGTGGAACATTTAATTGATGGGGATTCTTGTAATTCTAATGTTATATTTATTAATAAGAGAAGGGTCTAGGAATGAGGTATTATTCATTCCAACTCATTTTAAAACTTTTCTTTTTCTCTCTTCTCCCTCTTACAAACCCTAGATAATACCAATCCATACCTTTCAACTATCATTGCAATATTAATATGATTGATCAAGTGGTGAAACATACCTTTGAATTTCAATCGTAGAGCGAAGTCTCTTGCCCGATGGTGCAACATAATAACTGGAAACCAAAAGAAAAAAAATATTATAATGGGATATTATCAAAAGAATTCCCTTCCTCCAACTCCTCAAAGAAGAAAAGAAGTGAAGAGAGAATGACAGCTAGAGAGAAAATTACTTCTTCAAGAATGCTAGCGAAGCCAAAATGAAGAACAAAGAAGATGACAGTTGCAACAGTGGAACAGCTTCCCTGCAATAACTGCTGCTCTTGCTAATAAAAGTTTGGGTTAAAGTGCAGTCATCGCTAATACAGGTTTTGTATTCAACCACTTAAGGGAGCTTTTAAAGGAGGGCCTTGCCTATTAATCACACTAACAGAATACTAACAATAACTGTGGGTTTGGATCCCTAGGAAAACTGCAAAACAGAGGCCCCTTTTTTCCCAAAGAAATAAGCAAATGAAAGAAATCACCTCACACTACTGCGAGGCAGCCAAAAAAGAAATTATGCCCATAAGAAAAAAGGATAGTTACATGAGATCATCTAATATTCATACCAGAACCAATGAAATCTCAAAGAGAGTTGCTTCGCAGATGCTACGATTTTGGTAAAGAAATTCACCATTACTTTTCTTTCTTTTTACTACATGATTGCTGAGTATCTCTCAATTAATATGAATTTGCCAACCATATACTCACATCTATAATTGACTGCATAAAATTAGTGGAGTCACCTATCAGAACAAGCCTTTGCCCAAAAGGATTCCAGATTGCAAAGGTACATATGGAACATGATTGCTTTTTAGGTTACTTAGGGAGTTGGGAATCAACACAGAGTCATGTAAGTTTCTCATTTGTTTTCTAAAATTATAATAATTAATTCGAAATTAAATTTTCACTATGTTCATGATTAACATTCTCTTTTATAGGAAATGGAGAAGTCCCAACTGTGTTCTTCCCCTCACATCTTCCCATTTTCCCCCCACCTCTCCCCTCTCTCTCTCTCTCTAGAAGAGAGATCTCCTAAAAAGAAAGTATGTACTATTGTTGAAGCACTGCATCTCCACATGTAACACACCAACCAAAAAATGTTTCCATGCCATGTCAGGAAAAGTCAGGCAAGAAATTACATGGTCACTTCAAATGAAACACAATCATGTATAAGTCACGTCGCTTTGCTAATGTCAAGAAAAAATCTCTTTCTAATGTGGAGGTTTGTTGCTTTCCATGTGCACTCCCTAAAAGGAACATAAGAGGATTTCATCTTAAATTTTGGCTATATTCCAGACAGAACTGAAATTGGGAAAGTAAAATAACAGTTATGAGGGGAGCAAAGGTTACTTTATTATGTGAATCCCCGTAAACAAATAGAGTAGAAAAACAAATGGAAAAGGATGCATACACATCTGCAAACTTGGTGCTTCCTTCACCTCTGATCCTTAGAAGCCGTTGCCACCCAGGAGGAGGCTGAGCAATGTTAGGTTTATCTATTGCCCAGAGCCTGGTCCGATCTTGTGAAATGTCAGTTGGGTCTTCACATGATATCTCAGGCCGCCACTCCCGAGCTGTTTCACACACAAAGGGCTGGTCTGAAAGGTGTTCGCGTATTTCCTCGTACTTCTCCTTTGTTGGAATGAGCCTCCATTTAAAACATTTAGCGCACTGGGCCGTGAAAGCCCCCACAGACGGTAAAACTCTGGAAGACTGATTTGGGATAGAGTAACTACGAAAAGGAATAGGTTGGTGCTCGAGGGGATCAGAGACGGCTTCAATTGCATCAGCACCATTCGCAGCAGGATCATAGACCACTAATTGATTAGGAGCGTCTTCACCAGATTGAATATCTTCATCCTCCATGCCATGATCCTTATCCTCTTCCGAAGAACTAATAACATCTAAGGGTTGCTGAAGAGTGCTATCCAGGTGACCAGGGAAAGCAGAACCATGGAAGTCATTTTCTTCTGTTTCCACTTTAAGGGTAAGTTTTGTAGGACTTGACTGCATCTGAATAGATATCAATCACCTGACATAACAAGAACTAATGAGCAATGTATTTATCATCGATACCTTGAACCTTCCAGAGTTGTGAAGATATAATAGTAAAATTATAAATGCCTTATTTAAGCATGGCATCTTTCCGCTATTCTAAAGAAACTATCCCCACATATCAATATCAATGTAAGAACAGAAATACAGAACCCAATAAAAAATTATAATACATATTTGCAAGATGAAATAGGTTGTAGAAAAAAGAAGTTTTCAAAAGGTGAAAATAAAAAGATAACCCATTGCATGCAATAAGAAAAACTTATACCAATGAAGAAACCAGATTATAAACCTAGTTAAGAAGAAGAGAAATTTAATGTTAGAGCAGAACCTAGTGAACTAGAATAAATTAAAAACATATCAGTTAACAACAGAGATCTACTGCTTTGATGTAAAAATTATAAATTAATACCAGAAAGGAAATAAAGATGACTGTATTTTTATAAATAAATAAAAAAAGAATAAAGAAATGTCTCCAAAGATACCAACAACCAAAAATTTTTGCATTCATTACACCTAAGAGTAAAGACTAAATAAACCTTCATAACCATTGTTTGAAATAGCGGTATCAGGACATGTAAGGGTCCCAATAAAGGTGTAACGGTATCGGGAGTATCAGTCGATACGTAACAGAAATTAGGAGCCACACCCGTGAATTTTGTGTAATCACTAGAAAATCTCTTAAATGTTACTGAAATGCATGTTTTTACTCCGAATTATTACTTTTGAATGTTTTCAATTATTTTTAGTCATTTTTCCAACTCCTATGAAAAAAAGTACTTATTGTATAGGACTTTATATTGGTTTAATAGCAAAAAAGAAAGTAAATCTATTATGACTGACTATGACAACTAATAATTAAAAATGCAATTATAAATAATTTTAATAAATATATAAAAAAAAGAGATAAATAATACACTATAAGTGAATATTAATTGTTAACTAACAGACTTAAAGCCAAATAAACACATAATTTAGCAAAAATAACAAAAAATATAAATGTGATTAATCATATTACAATACTTGAGTTTTTTACTGGCAAAAAAAAACTCAAGATACCTTTATATGATTTTAGAGCAAAAATATTAATACAAAAAAAAAAGTAGCAAATAAATAATTTTTATAATTAGAAATTTTTTTTGAAGTAGCCTAATGATCTTATCAAACTAAGATTCATTCATTTTTAAGCAACATCTACTAAATTTAATGAGATAAAATTTTACTTTTAAGTTTGTGGTATTTAATAATTAGATATAATTGTAGGATTTACTAAACACTTTGACCATATCCATAGTTCTAAATCTTGTGTTTGATAAATTTAAATCACAAGATTTATGGCCAAAATTGAGATTTTAGCCCTTAGAATAGAGAAAAAGAGAAAAATGTATCATTATTGTTACGTATCAGTCAATACCGTTACATATCAGGTTCGTAACGGCCGTTACGCTTTTGAATTTTCTATACACCAATATACAAGTGTATAACAGAATCGGAGGATTCAAAGCCCATTACGTAATGGCTGATATTTAATACCGTGTTCATAACCTTCCATCCAAACCATCACCTGGATGACCCAGCGATAAGGAGTGAACATGGGACGAGCTGTAGACTTGGATGTCCTAGGTTGGGCTCGACTCTCACATGGCACAAGGGGGTGGCCACTCCATGTGTTACACTGGACCCACCAGGCTGGTAGGGGACTAGTGAGGTTTACTCATTCGAGGTGCAAGCCACCAGCGAGCTCCATCCAAAACCAGACTGATTAGAGTAAAATAGTACAGCCTAATAGTCCAAAGAAATGAAGTGCAAATGTCATCACTCTGCAATATATCCAAGTTTCATTTTCATATGTCTAATGTACAAATTTGTCAAACCAGGATACCACTCTTTTTATTAGTTAGATACTTGGGATGGATTTAATTCTGATGCGCAGTCTAAGATACATAATCAAATACACTTCTCCCCAAAGATCCTCTACTTTGACTCTGCCTTTTTTTTCATCTAATAAAAACATGGAATGTCCTAGCCACTGAATCTCAGGATTAGACTGATGGATTGGAATTTCACTGGCTTGAAAGGTAATTTAGCACCCCCCCCACCCCCAAAAAAAGGGGAGGGGGTGGAGAGAGACACAGAGAGAGAGAGAGAGAGACAGAGAGAGAGAGAGAGAGACAGAGAGAGAGAGAGAGAGCAAAACAATCCAATTCATGAATAGTATGTCATAAAGAAATCATCCTTGTCTGCTTTTCCTAGAAGAAAAACACCAGGAGGGGAAGGGGCAATATATTGACCTGTTTTTTGACTGGCTATATTAATTCAGTAATGACAAGTAGGATCAAATCATAAGGGAAAAGGATTGAGTCAAATTATATCAACTAGTTTGAGCTACTGACCACTTTTGACTACTATTAAGAGACCAAAAAATAAATAGAAATTTTGAAAAATGTAAGGCAAAAAAGATTTAAGCTCAGCAACACTCAAATCTGTTAAGTTGTCAATTTGACAGTTATAATGCCTAGATCAAATAAGATCAGTAAAATATCAGACGGTCTCCCAGTGAAAGGGAGTCCAAACAATAAATGGTTTTGTTATGACTAGCCAAAGCCGCTGTACCACGGGCACATTATATGCATAGCAATTGAAAGGAGGATTGGGGCTGGGGATTTAATTGTTGCAATCTGTCAAAAGACAGTCAAGTCACGATAAGTTTAATTTTGGATGACTGCACTCAAGTATTTCAGAGGATCCATTCCGAGGCCTTCATTAATTATTCAATTACATTGGGCAATTTAGGACAAGATTTTTGGTAAGTGCATACAATGACAGAGTCCTATGATACATAACCACAGGCATTTATATTGGCAGTGGTTTAAAGTTAACCCTGGAAAGAAATGTCATCCCTAAGAATGGTAAACCTTTAGTGATTAAAAATTTAAATTAATTAATTGTTAAATCACATTAATAATCAGCAAATCTGCACCAAATTTGAATGTGTAGTTTTGGTGCAGACTTACTGATTAAAATTAACCCTGCAGATTTACTTCCTAATTGGTGTTGCTTATGCAAGAGGAGAAGTGAGACGGTAAACCATCTAGTTCTTCATTGTGTGGTTGCGAGGGATGTGTGGAGCATGGTTTTATCTTTGATGGGATTTCAGTGGGTGATGCCGGCTACGGTTATGGAAGCTCATACCAGTTGGAGATGTTCTAAAGGAGGGAAGGAGTGGAGAATTGCATGGAGAATGGTCCCACATTGTATTATGTGGAGTCTATGGAAAGAAAGAAATAGGAGAATTTTTTAGGGAGAGGAACAATCCCTTTGGAGTTTAAAAGATGGTGTCTTGCGCTTACTTTTCTTTGGGGTTAAAGAAGCAACCCCTTTGTATCTAGATACCTTTATGTCTTTTTTGGGGACCTCAAGCATTGATTTTTGTAAGCCAGTCCCTTTTTAGTAAATGGGTTCGCCCCCCCCCCCCTTCAGGCGCCTTTTTTTTAATTTACTTTTAGTGATCAAAAAAAGATTATTAATCATTAAAATTAAAAATATATATATATATATAGGTGTCTATCACAATAATTTGTTACTATTATTAATTTATGAGTAATATAGAAGAAAAGTTATGAAATTTGTTATTAACTTAGATTATACATAATGGTATAATTTTTTCAGTAAAATGTCCACCACTTTTTTTTTTTTTTATAAGTAAAAGGTCCATCACTTTGGAAAGAATGTACTCAAGCTTGTTTTTTTTTAGAAATTAAATATTTGAGAGAAATTCTTTACACAAAGGAAAATACTAGAAAAACTTAGTATCTAATAATTCTGTTAGCTAATTTTTTTAAAATTCATAAGATTATTAATTGTCAGGAGATCAATCACATAATGAATTACCTTGATACATGATAATCATTTTTTGTTCTAGCCGCATCCAGCATAGAAAAGACTTCCATCCATGTTTGGAAGCAACACCTATACCTATACCTATAACCAAAACGTTTTTCAAATACAGATGAAGGCTATAAAGGCAATGAATACCCTCCAACAACACAAAATACCCAAACCCTGGTAACAACACATAAAAAATACTAAACCAGCCTATCTTAACTCATATGATTTGACTACCATAGAAGTTTAAATCCCAGGACTAATATGTCCCATTTTAGTTACCGCAAATGAAAGAAATTAAAAATATTAATAAATATGTACATGCATAGAACCACACAAGCATGGATCAATCTTAGGAATGAATCTAGCTGGGTGCCTATAGCTTAATAAAAAAATGATAAAAATACAACAAACGAAAACAAGAGCATTTTCAAAACCGGTTCAAATATGTTGATCTAGGAATTACAAAAAAACTATAAAAACTGAAAAACTTGCATCAAAATCAGTACATCTGCACCAAAACCACATATTCAAATTTGCAAATTCACCAACAAAGTAAAAAAAAAAAAGATAAACAAATCATACACCTGAAGATCAAGCCAAACAAGAAACTCATTAACTTTACAAATCATTCACACAACCACCATGGATACCAATTCACAAAAGCACCACAATCGAACTTGAAATCTTGAAAATGGGTAGAAATCAATCAGACATCAAGAGCACCACAATCGATCCAATCCACACAAATACATACATACACGATACTTGTACAGACGAATGAGAGAGAAGATAAATTACAGAAATAACGATCAAAGATCTGAGCCAATGATCATTAACACCGTCACGAATCAAGGGGGTATGACGATGAAGATCATCAATCTATTTACAAAATATACGTATACAACTCCTGGACTGGCTTCGTTCTCCTCGGTAACGGAGAATAACAAAAGAAGAGAGAGCGTTGAGAAAAATAAAGATGATGAAACATCTGATCTTAAATATGTATTTTTTTTCCTTTTATTGATACAGACGTATTATTTTACTATTATACCACTCTTTTAAAACTCTAATGAATATAAAAAATATATTTAAACATTTTTAATGTCTTTTTTTCTTACAATATATATATATATATATTATAATACTTACTTTTTTTGAAATATCTCATAAAAAAAATCTTTTTTAAAAAGTTAATTTATAAATTATTGTAAAATTTTTAAATTATCTTTTTTCACTTATTTAATGCGAATATACTATTCAATATGAATAGAGATTAATTTTGTAAATTCATGTTTTTATTCAAATATGAAAACATTAGAATAGAGGTTAATTTTGTAAATTCGTGTTTTTATTCAAATATGAAAACATTGGAATGGAGGTTAATTTGTCAATTCATGTTTTTATTCAAATATGAAAACATTAAAAGATTATCATGAGATAATAGAAATATAAAATTGTAATCTTCAGCGAAGAATCCGAGAAACGGAGGTTAATTTTGTAAATTCATGTTTTTATTCAAATATGAAAGCATTAAAAAATTATCCTTAGACAGTTAGAATATAACTGAAATATAAAATTGTAATCTTCAACAGAGAATCCAAGATGTAATCTTCAATAAAGAATCCGAGAAGCGACAAAGTCATGTCCTCCCAAAATTTGAATATTATACTTTTTATTCTTAATTTTATTAAAATTTTTGAACAGGGACTTGACCTTAATTATTTTTTATATTCATATAAACTTTCTTAAATTCTAATACATGATATTTGACTATCTCAAAAAATTAAATATTAATTTTTATCACTTATTTTGTTATAATTTTTTAACAAAATAAGATTTAATCCTATTTTTTTTATTTATATTCATATAAATTCTCAAATTTTTATACCTATAATTTGACCCCTTCTCACTAAAATTTAATAAATCTATAAGAAGACACAACGAAGAGCTCTTACATAATTTTTGTTTTTTGGCACTCAAAATTCTCACGAGTCTTGAAAGTCCAAGCGTCATCTCAGTAGTTTATGGCTAAAGAATCTTTCAAGCCATAATTTTAATTCTCTGCTTTGATTATTTATGTCTTGTAAACAACGTGATCATGGTTTCAGCCATTTCTTCTTCTGTCACAACAATCCATTTCCACACACCGCGTCTCTTTTTTCTATAGCATGATTACTATGGAAATAACGCTTTACCATTGAGGAAAGTTCTCAGACAATGATGATAAAAAGGCACCTCCTGATACACTAAACAATTCCATTGATCACGAGTTTATGGAGAAAATTATGTTTAAAGAGGTTAAGACTAAGTTGACTGCACATAAATGCGCAACACCAAAACTCGGGATGGAAAAGAGAATGCCAAACAAGGAACTGCAATTTAATTAGGAACTCTACAAGTATATTATTATAGAAATACATGCAGCATGCTGTTAATAGATAGATTTAACTAAAGAAAAACATCATAAAGCAACCCCTAAAACAACATAACATAAATATCCGCTTGAACCAATAAATTTGACGATATAAGGGTAAAAGAAATCAAGTTCATTTGGCACCAATTGGTAGGGAAGAGAAGAATGCATCCCTAAATTTTAGTATCATAATTTTTTTGACCCTTGGGTTGCTAAGTTTAAGATCACAATATACTGGTTTAGTGTCTTCCTATTTAGTTTGATTTTTTCCCTCCATAAAGTGAAGCTTGAATTGTCACTAGGTCACATATATATATATATAGCGCCCGAATGGGGGCAAACCTATGATTACTAATCAAAAGAAGGAACTAACTATACAATCAAAGCTTAAAATCTCTCCAAAAAATCTACCCAAGTATCTACATAGATAAGTTTGGCCTCATTGACACAAAATGGACTGGTCTTCCCTCCAAAGACACCACAATAAACAAAGTAGCGATATTCACCAAGCAGCTCAAGCCTCCTTTCTCATTTTACTTCATCTCCAACCCAAAAAAGACTTCCCAAATGGAAGAATGCACGACACAACAAGTACAACCAAACAAGGAAAAAATTAAACTCCATACATCCTTAGCGATGTCACAATGAATTAGAAGATCGTCACTCATTTCCTACTTGCACATGCAACACAGACTCACCAAATGAAATCCTCTACGTTGAAGATTATCCGTTGTTAAAGTGGCACTCCACGCAGTTGCCCATGCAAAAAAAGTTACCTTCATAGGAACCTTGGATTTCCAAATTAAACTCGTAGGGATGGGTACCTCATACCTACCCCCAGACCAGGTAACCTCGGATCAGAAAAGAGTTAACACCAACCAAACTACGGCCACTTTCCCTTACCCCCAAATTGAATTGTACTGGTCAATCTATTAAAACAAAATACAAATAACAAAAACCCATTTTTTTCATGGACTGCAAAAAGATTCCATCAGCACCATGAAGATCCAAAAACAGAAAGGACGAACAGGAAAAACTAAAATTTTTCCCAAGTTCAATGCAAGTGCAAGAAAATTTCATGTGAAAATGTAAAATCCAAGAAGGCAGAGAGCAAAAATCAATTGGAAGTGTGTTCTAATATATCAATGCAAGAATAACATTAAGAAGCCAAACATAGAAAAATCCAATTCATTGATAGACAAAAAAAAACTATCTTACTATTCTAAAAAGTTTAAAAAAAAATACTCAGAGATTTCTTCATTTAGCAAATTATCCCACAGAATTAGAATCCAAAGGCTGACATGAGTAAAGTTTACTTCAACATCAAGCACCAGGAGAGGTCAATCATAGTTCAAAACATGAATATATACTAGTTTCTGAAATCTTAGTTCAGATATTGACAGTGAATAGAGCTGCATTAATAAGTTTGATAGTACATTGCAGATTTGGGAAAGACTTTAAAACGACAAACGAAACTATAGGTTCAAAGTGAAGTTGAACAAGCTATTGTTTTTTTTAATTATAAATGAAGAAGCTCTTGGATTCAAGACACAAAAAAGGGAATGACTTCATCCATATGGTTGAAGTGAAGTTGCATTAACTCGGAATAAAATGATCCACACCGTTATCATCACTATCAGTGCCAATGCGGGAGAAAGAAAAGAAAAAATAGAAATATATTTATGTTACTAAGGTATCATAATCCAACTATATGATATAACAAATGCTATCCATTATAGCACAGACAAATTATCATCACCGCGAGTAAAACTACCTCAAATTAGATTAGGGATTCTACTCAAAAAGCACAAGCAAGCAATCAGACATTTTAAAATTTGGAATACGAATTAAACAACCATACACACGCACATATGTATGGATCCATCATGTTATTGAAGCAGAGGTAAGTATCGTAACATTGATCTAATATTTAGACCCCGCAGAATATCACTAAAAATTAACAAGCAAAAGGACATATTGATGCAATATGTGAATGTTCAAATAGCCAGATCCATTACATAAAACAGAAACCCTAACTTAGTTTTATGTGAAATCGACGGATAATCACCATAGGAATTGACTCAAAGATCAAAACTTGCGAGCTGGGTGCGGGGATAATCGGATCAGACCGGGCTGAGGAGCTGAGAAAGCGAGGGTTTGGGCTCGGAGTTCATGCCGATGATGATCACCAGTGGGATGAAACCGTAGTGGGTGATGACTTTGGCTTTCTTCGCGACCCACGTGCTCCATTCCTTCAAGCACTTCTCTGTGGATCGTTCTTCAGATGCCTTTGAGCCCTTCGTGGCCTTGCCTTTCGCCTTCAGTGTAATCCTCGACGCCATTGAATCAGCTTCGTTTCTCTCTCTCTCTCTCTCTAAAATACAGTAACCCTAATTAAATTGAAATGGTGGGCGTTTTAGAATTTATACACTGCTGTTTGTGTGGGGCTAATAGCTCTCTTATTCATTTGGTATTATTATTATTATTATTATTTTATAATTAAGATAATATATATATATATAGTTATATAATTTTTATTTAATGAACGGAGGAGGTGGTATCTGGACCCACGTACGTTAAGATAAAAATATATCATACACTAGGGAAAAGTCAAATTAATTTTTATTAATTTGATTGAAAGTTTAAATAAAAAGAGAAAAAGAATATAATCTAAAATAGAAGAAAAGAGAAAAGAAAAAAAATACTTTTGTTTTATTCAAACTTTTAAGAGAAAATAATAAAGTTATTATTTTTTATTTAAATAATAGAGCAAAAAGTATATAAAATTATGTACTTTATTTATAAATTTTGAAATGAACAATAATAGTTATAAGATATATTTATTTTCTATCTAAATCGTTTGATTTTTTTAGATTTATTAGAAAAATTAGACTAATGATTCAATCTCTCTCTCAGAATTTTTTAAAGTTTTTTATTATTTTATTTTTCATAAAAATAAAACAAAAGATTTTAGTTTCACTCTCCTTAAATTTTTCTTTTATCTCTTCAAATCAACAAATCCTAACAAACTGTAAATACAATACATTTTTCAATTATAAAGTATAGAGTTAGCTCTCTTCTTCAATTCATCAATTCATCAATTCATACTAAGAAAGAATAATTAGAGGTTTATCAAGAAATCATTATCAATAACAGGTAACAATTAAAAATATTATTTCTTTAATTTTTGGAATTATATTACACTTTTAATCAGACAAATTGAATTGACTTGAGGGAGCTAGCGGGATGTGGATATTGACACAGAACATATGACAATGCCCAAGGCCCTGGCGCATATTTCATCATCTGTCAATCTAATGGCAGGGAGTACCTCTGGTGTAGGCTCCTATGAGATAGACTTGTTATCTTTAATACATGACTAGAAAGGAAAGTGAACATAATAGTTGAATAAAATTTCTTACATATATTTATAATTATTAATAATGTTTAAAATAATTTGTCACATTGGCTGTTTCTACTTGCAACTCTCACAGATTTTCAAGTGCCCACGACTTCAACATATATATATATATATATATGCATGAGAAAAACTAATATTATATTTTTTTATACATATTTATAGCGACGTATTATATGACACTAGCATCATCACATACTAAAAGTTTTGAGCTCAAAAGAATAATGGAGGATTGAATAGGCTTTTCATATTCATAATATTATATTTGATTATAATATTGGCAATATATTTAATATAAAAATAAATAATTACTTATTTTATTATTATATATACTTTTTATTTATAAAGATAATATAATTTTAAAATTTTAATCATTACTAAATCTATAATTTAATATTCAAGGATATGAACGACAATTCAGACTTGTTCAACATTTAATAAGAATTCATTCAAATACTGCAATATCAGTTAAATACTTATCAAATATATTCATCAAAATACTTAATAACTTAATTCAAATAACACTTTTTTTTTATAACTATTTAATTTAAATCATATTTTTTCACAGCTCATCCAAATGAGTACTATGTGTCTAAATTATTGAATCAAATTTCACATATCAAATAATGCTTTATCAATAATACCTTTAATATCATTTGGGATGAAAATTGTAGGATATATATATATATATATATATATATTTGAAAGAAATTTTATATAAATCATGTAAATAAAAAAACTTAAATATCAAATTAGAGGAGAGTTAAATTTATTTATTAGACTCATGTAAAATTTAAAAATATCATTATTGACGAAAGAAATGATGAATTTAAGTGAGGATTTTATGTCATATAAAGATGATAAATAATTTTAGAATTGGCCTTATTGAAGGAGAGTTTAAACTACACCAGTTTGAAAAAAGAAGTGTAGATTAGAGTAGGAAGATCCCAAATAGTAGTTTATTATGTGATTCAAATGTTTATTTTAATATTTCATTCACGTGATAAAATTTATATAGTATAGTATAGTATATTACGATATCAATATTAAAAAAATAGTAAGCGGGATTTATAAGAAAAAGTAATTAATTATTGTTCAACAGTATTAAGAGTAAAGAAACATAAAAATTAGTATCTCAATATTTATAAAGGTATTTTAAACTCTATTTTTTTTTTATCTACTTTAATTAAAAATCTCGAAATATATAATTTATTTTATTTTCGAAATTTCATATTAATTTCTGGAAGAACTTGCTTTCAATTGTGAAGAAAAAAAAACAGGGCAGGGCAGGGCCCACATGGTAAATCTCTAGGTCGGTCTACCGAACAATAACTAAGCAATATATCAATATAACATGAACATCAACTCCATTCCAATACGTATACGTAGTATTTATTTTTAAGAAAATCCAATGACTATTACATCAGGGAAATGCATGTTTTTGAGAAGTATTAGCATGGCTCATTACGCAACTCTGATAACGCCAATCCATTATTTATGAGCTATAAGACACTTTTTAGCTCCACTCTTTTTACTTTCCAGTCCTCCTCTACTACACACTTCTGGCAATGTTGACCCTTGTCGACACCGACTCGCTGGACGAGTACCACCACCGAGCGATGTCGTTTTCATCAGCAGCCATCACTATCTCCGGCAACGTTGACATCTTGATCGAGATCCTCTTTCGTACGCCGGCGAAGTCTCTTGTTAGATTCAAATGCGTGTCTAAACACTGGCTCTCTCTCATCTCTAGTCCTTCACTTCTCTCTCCTCCACACTCTTCGAAACCCCAACTCCAAGCCCTCTGGCCTCTTCCTGCGCAAGACGCCGTCTCTCACTGGCACCGCCGACTCCGAATTCGAATTCGATTTCGTTTCGCTCAATAGCAACACTCTGTCTGGAGCCCCCTTCAGAGCTCTCAATTTCGTTGACGACCCTTCAGGTATCAAAATTTTACAATCTTGCAATGGCTTGTTGCTCTGCAGTAGCTTTCGACGAATCATCGGAAAAACAACCCGCAATTATTACATATACAATCCCACCACCAACCAATACTCAACGCTTCCTCCAGCCGGTGGTGGTGGTGAATCTTCCATTGTTTTTGGTGTTAGTTTGGCCTTTGATCCCTCAAAATCGCCTTACTATAAAGTAATTTGCATTCGGAGCGCTGATACATCTATATATTATTATCGTATTGATGTATATTCGTCGGAGACTCGGTCTTGGAAGCCATCTGGGAATTCCCTTTACAACCTCGTTTGATATGGTGCTCACTGATGGGGTCTTTTGGAATGGCTCAATTCATTGGATTAGTCCGAGTGGGGCATCCTCGCGTTTTGATGTTGATCTGGAGTGTCTCGGAACAATGCCGGTGATTCCCGGTTCTAGGGGGTGGGGTGAGAGGAGGTATAGGTATTTTGGTGAGTCTAACGGCCATTTGCATCTTATTGAGATCTATGGGACTCGGACCTACACAATTTGAAGTTTTTGAGATGGAGAGAGACTACTCTAAATGGTTTGTGAAGTATCATGTTGATCTTGATGCAATTGTAACTGCATTCCCACAGATGGTTCGTAGCTACCTTGACCCACGCGATATGAACTACTATGCGTTCTCTATGCTTAGTCTTGTCAGAGAAGACAATCAAGGTGAATCATTGCTGGTGTTGCATCTACCTGGTAAGATCGTGTCTTATAATTTTAAGGATAACACGTTCAAGGAGCTTCGTGATTTGGCAGCAGAGAAAATTAACAATAAAGGGTCATTGCAATTTGGATGTTTCGATGCTAGTATATACATAGAGTCTCTCGCTTATGTTTGATGATATTTCTCTTCCACTGTGATTTGGGTGTTGTACAAATATTTTTTTTCTTTTTGTGTTTATTATCGAATCTAATGTTGTTCTTTTGGTACCTGCCTATTGTATTAATATATGGTTTTTAATAGATTTGATGCAATGATTTCTTTTTTCTTTGTATACCAATTCTAGTATTGTCATCCAGTCATCGGCTCATATCTGTTTTTGTCTCAGGGATTACTGTTCTCAAATCCATTCATTATTTTTGTTTTATGAATTATGATTGCTACAATGAAACGTGTAGCGAGCAAGGTCGAATTCCTAGTTGTATGAGTTAAATTTTTTTTTTTTTTAATGAATGTGACTTCATGCAATGCATAAAACTTTGTGGCAGAAGATCAGTGTATCACTAAGAAATTGGACAATTTTATGTAGTGCGTAAATGTGATATTGGACACTTTTAATTTTCAGTAAATTAGGAGTGCATTTAGCCATCCTAATTCTGGTCTATAGGTGTTCTTGTAATTTGGTCATTTGGGAATTATAGTCTATTTGTGAGGCGGAAGTGATAACATTGACTGCTTATTATTCTAACCTCAGGCAGCATATTCCATTAACCCTGTGAGATAAAACTTCAAACAGCCCTTTTAGTGCCATAATTGTATTTAGATGCAACTTCTATTCAGATTGCACCTTTATCATTAAACCTTTGAGAAGTGATAATGGATCTGCAATGCTTGATTTACTGGGTTCTTGTGAGTAGAAAGCAATAAATGGAACTATGGTTAGGTATTTGGTATTGTGATAGAATATTAAAGTGGTGCTTGTATCTTAAGTTGTTAAAGATAATAAATTCATTGTTAAATGATGTGTTTCATGGGGTGAATCTGGCAAGATTGAGAATAAGTTATGCAAGAGAGTAATTCATCGCAGCCACTGGCATCACTTCATGCCCATAGACGGTGGTTTTACCTTTGGTGTTTGATGTAATACCAATTGATATATCAAGATTGTAAATTCCTACTTATCAAAAAAAGAAAAAAAAAGGACATATTAAGATCTTAAATTTCCAATATATCAATGGATGTATCTTTTTAAACGTTGGTGCCAAAATCTTTTATGATGCATTATAAAATATTCCTGATTGAGCCTTGGGAGTGTTTGTGAGTGTGTTGATTGGGCTCACACCATTCTTGTTTAACTTAAGGTTGAGACAAATTATTGGCACCTTGAGTTGCATGTGTTGCAAGGTCTATTTTTTCTTCCTCAATTGAACTTAATGTCAAACCTCAATTGTGTGTATGTGAGGGTGCTCTTGCATGCATCAGTCCGTGCATTTGTGTGTTCTCCTCTGCACCGAATCATTTGCAAAATCAAGTGGGATTCCCTTGTGATCATTAAACACCAAGCTATTGGTTTTCTTCCATTTTCATTATAGGGGAGGATGTTATTTGTGTGAGGTCTGTTTTGTGATCTTCTTTTCTCCCATCATAACTAGGCTACATAATTCTTCAGAAGCTTATATACTTGAAATGAGAATCGAGTGGTTTAGGTAACCATAACCATACCATTTGTGCAAATGTGCATTGGCTGGACAAGTGAATCAAAGTTTCAGTTCTTTCTTTCAAAAACTAAAATATCCCCGTCAACTTGACATTTTGAAGCCCTTGCCAAACCTGGAGAAATTCCATCGACACATTTGCACAAAAAGAAAATTCTGTACTTTTGGAACTGATATGTTGTTTCAAATTGATTGCCAGAACTATTTCCCTTCTTCTTTGGAACTTGTTTCTCCATCTCCTCTGTGTGATGTGTGGACATTATGAGTCACCATTCGAGCTGTTTCATATTTACCATGTTCTGTGATGAGTGACATTAGACGGTATTACTTTAAAATTGAAAGATAAATTCTATAGATCAACTATTAGACCAACAATGTTGTATGGAACAAAATGTTGACAGTTAAGAAAAATGTGTTAATAAAATGAGTGTAGCTGAAATGAAAATGTTGAGATGGATGTGCGGCAAGACAAGAAAATATAGAATAAAAAATTAATACATTTGTGAAATGGTAAGAGTAGCACCTATGGGAGATAAAATGAGAGAAAATTGATTAATCATGTACAACGAAAACTAGTTAATGCAACAGTAAGAAAGAGTGACATGATTCATTTAAGGATTATGCTTGAGGACGAGGGCGACCAAAATTCACTTTGGTAGAGGTAGTTAAAAGAGAGATGATAATGTATGGTCTAATTGAGGGAATGGTCTTAAATTGAAAAGAATGGCGAGACAAAATTCATGTAGCCAATCCCAAATAATTGAGATAAAGGCTTTTTGAATAGAGTTGAGTTGTCATGAGTGGCATTACAGGTTCAACATGGAGAAGATGAGTGACATTACTTGTTATTTCTTTGGGTTTGGCTGAGCTTTCTCATTCTGTACGAAGGCGGATATGGAAAAGAATTTTAGCGTAAGAAGATGGGTCTTTTCCTATTCCTAGATGTCATGTTGTGCTTAATTTTTTTAGTAGTAGCCCTGTTAGAACACAAATTTTTAGTGAAATTTAAATATTTTTTAGAGAATTAACTATGAAAACTAAGGGACGAAATCACCATTGATTTTCATTCTTTCCTAACAATTTTAAGAGCATACAAGGTAGCTACTATTACACATGTTTACAATATAGGATAGCTAAGGGCTAGCACGAGGTTCCCGTCATTGCTGGGGTCTGGAGAGGGTTAGAAGTATACAATCTGACCCCCGCAAATGGACTGCAATATAGGATAGTTGATCTAAGAAATCCAGGGCTGTAAAATTGGAGAGTTGTATTGCAAGATCGAGTGTGGCTTGAAAAATTAATGAACTTGAATTATGATTGAGCTTGGTTTCTTTATATCTGTATCATCTTAAATGGGCTTCAAATTAAGTTGATCTTGATCTAAGTTAGATTAGCTTGGAGTATTAGACTGTTTTAGAGTGCCCATGAGTTTACCATATAAATTTAGGGTTGAGTGAGTTAGTGAGCTCCAAAATAGAATTAAACTTGGCCTCTTTATCTCACCAACGTTCTTGAAGTAATCCCAAATTGAGACAATTTCAACTCAAGCTTGAGCTGCTTGGTTCGTCTTATAGTTCAACGAAAATCTAAGGAAGGGTAACTTCAACTCGTTGATTGCCAAAAATATGAATTTGACCTAGAGTACAGGATCCTGAAAC
Organism: Nyssa sinensis; assembly: GCA_008638375.1. NCBI lineage: Eukaryota > Viridiplantae > Streptophyta > Magnoliopsida > Cornales > Nyssaceae > Nyssa > Nyssa sinensis. The sequence continues at coordinate 710,745 of CM018047.1, forward strand.
TGATAGATATTAGTATTTTTGTACCCAAAGCCAATGCAACGTCCCAGTGTTCATTACGGACTAGAGTCTAACTAATTGAAGGTTTTCCCACATGAGCTTTTGACTAGTCTACTAAGCATAAAAAGTTGCTATACAAAGCTCCTCTAATCAAGGATTTATAGATTCTTGTGATGCATATAAAATTAAAGCTCTTCAAATCAATTCGTATGAAAATAATGCTGATTTTGGATACAAGAATAAAGACTTCTTTTTTGCATGACCTTGTAAAAAACTTCTTTTTTGCATGACCTTGTATTTTGAACCTCTCTACACTCTCATCTTGGATTGAGAATATGTTGTATTAATACACTTCCTGCTAAAGAAATCAACTTGGGAAATGTAAGGCCTCCTTTTGTGAGCAGACATCATCTGCTGTTATGACAGTTAACAAAAGAAGCTGAACAGTAGTCAATTCCTTACCTGATTCATTATCATCTGATCTTAACTGAGATCCTTCTGTGTCTGCTTCTAAAATCTCTCTGCAGATTTAAATCTGTATCCAAATATTGGGTATCTCTAATCTCCAATGCACATTTCTGTCGCCCCTGCCTAAACCAAATCTATCTTTGGACTTCTCTTGCACAAACAATTACTTGTCAACCCAGAATGATACCTTCAAATTTCTCACTTTTGGACAGGATCCTTCGGGGGAGGTATCAGAATTTTGCAGTCTTGCATCGGGTTACTACTTTGTTGTAGCTCTCCCTTGAGAGCTGCCATCCACAGATATTAAATCTTCAATGCCAATACCAAGCAATTTACCACTCTTCCTCCTCCATTTGGGGAACCTGAAGAGGTCCTTGCTATTTCCCTAGCTTTTGATCCTTCCAGATCACCTCATTACAAAGCTGTTTGTATTTTTCACTCCGACTTGAATCTTAGCCATAGTAAATTCAAGATCTACTCATCTGAAACTAGAGCTTTGAGGCTCTACCTGGTTACTTTCAATGTAATTTTTATACAGAAGAATGGGGTCTTCTGGATTGGTGCAGTGATCTGGATTAGCTGGAAAAATTCCCTATGTTTCAGCATTGATCAAGAGTGCCTCCGTTCATTGCCAATGCCTCGAACAGATCAGCGGAGGAGATTGAAGTATTTGGAGAGTCTGAAGGTCATCTGTCTCTTGTCTTGACAAGTCATTCTTGCACCATGCAATTTAGTGTCTTTCAGATGAAGACCACCACTGTGGGTGGTCTCTAAGGTACACTGTCAAGCTTGATCTATTTGTGACTGCATTTCCTGATATGGCTCAGAATTGAGCACTGCCTTGATCCTTGAATGACTATTTTGCATGTTCTGTACTTTGTCTTGTCTATGGAGGAGCAGAACAGGAATCTTTTTTGGTACCTACACACACCAGGTGAGGCCATATCCTACAATATAAAGTAAAGGATAAGACCTTCAAGAAACTTTGGAATTTCAGTCAAAATCGCATTGATATGTCAATTTTGGTCGCTCATTACAATTCATTTGGTTTGATGCATTTCAATATATTGAGTGTGTATGTAGTGTTTGATGCTGTTTCCTTCTCAATATAATTCAAGTTGCTAGTAATTTCACCATTCTCACTTTCAGTCTCCAAGTGTTGAAATTTTAACAATGTTTTCATGATGCATGGCTTCAAAGATAATGGCAAGGATATTTTATTTCCTACATGTTTGGAAGTGTGTATATCAATATTCAGATGGATTTCTTGTGTTGGCATTCCCATTTAGTTAATTAGATTGTGAATTGTGATTCTTACATGACAGAGAGTTTTGTGCAATGAATATTTTGTGGCATGAGAATACATTCTAGTAGGTTAATGACCTGTTTTAGTCATGCTCTCTTGTCACTCTCTGTTGGACAGAGGATAGTCCTGTTTTGCTTGGTTTGTCATGTCTTTCCCTTGTCTATTGCTTGATGTTGCTGGTATGGCTTGATGGCCATGTTGCTTTGAGCTTGGTTTTTCTTTATTTTGTTTTCCTGGGCTATGCTCATAGTATATTTGTATAGTCCTTTGTTTACAATACAAATTACATCCCCTAAAAAGCCTTTTTTTGGGGTATAATATAGCTAAAACTATGCTAAATAAAATAAACAAAATTGAAACTTGAATATTGAATATTGAACTGCATAAAAAGGTCACTTTCAAAAATAAGCGTGTCAAACATGTAAAAGGGTCTTACCACATTAATAGGTATCTCCCTGGTGGAAAGATATCTAGAGAACGGCCAACAGGTAGAATGTGACTCTATGCTAGAGCCAAATCATATGCATCCATGCAAGTTTCCTTGGCTGTCTTGATCCCCCCCTTTTTTTCTCCCTTTCACACACACACACACACACACACATATATATGTTTGTATTTGTATATATATACACACACTAATGCAAACTTACATACATACATATATACTCACACACACTAATACATACATACATATATAATATATATATATAGAGAGAGAGAGAGAGAGAGAGAGAGAGTTGGATCATCCTAGTTAGTAGAGTTGAGTCTGGCTAACATAGTAATGCATGCCCACCATTTTCTATAATTTGTTGAAATGACCTTCATTTTTTACAGGCACACAGCCAAAGACTTTTACTTTGAATTTTGTGGAAGATAATGGTCAATGCCCAGAGTGGAAACACATTACTGTTTGCTCTTTTTTAAACTTTGTTGTGCACTATAGTCCGAACATAAAAAACATGCATGCAATTTTTTTTTTACAATTGAATTGACTTCATCTCCATTTTTTCTTCTCCTCTCGAAGCAGTGATTCAGTCATTCGCTACAACAATTAATATCTTTTGTGGATGTCACAGTCACATTTAGAAAGCAACTTTGCGTTACTGTTGGGCTCTCAAGCTATACAAGGATTTGAATTCCTGCTAGCTACATGCACATATAGTCCTCTGTTGTTTACACCTTCTGCCCCAATCATTTCATATTTTGTACTCCTAAATCTTTAAGAAAGAAAACCCATAAAAATGGAAACCAATTTGATCGTTGCCAGTCTTGTTACACTGCTGCTTGTGACCTGTTTCATACCTTGGTTTGCAACTTCCTCCACAACAAACCTCACTGATCAGTTAGCTTTGATGGCCTTCAAATCCCAAATCACCTTCAAATCCAATGATCCATTGGTTTATAACTGGACAACAAAAACCTCATTTTGCCATTGGATAGGGGTTTCTTGCAGTCGACGCAGGCAACGAGTCATAGCCTTGAATCTTTCCAACATGAATCTTCAAGGCAAAATCTCACCACATATTGGAAACCTTTCATTTCTTGCCATTCTAAACCTTCGTAACAACAGTTTTCATGGTCAGCTACCAGAAGCTATAGATCGTTTGCGTCGTTTGAGAGAGATCAACTTGAGGTATAATCACTTGGAAGGAAACATTCCAGTAAGCTTATCGCAGTGTCTGAGGCTTCAACTCATTTTCTTTGGCTCAAATGGCTTTCAAGGGAACATCCCAAAGGAGATAGGCAATCTTCACAATCTGGAGATACTCCTACTAGTTGAAAACTCCCTTACAGGTACTATTCCTTTGACTATCTTCAACATATCCACCCTTCAAGTCTTTGATATCCAGGAAAACAGCCTTGTCGGAGGCATTCCAACAAACATTTGTCATAAACTCCCGAGACTTGAATTCCTCTATCTGTCCTCCAATCCACTTGGCGGTCCATTTCCAGCCAGTTTATGCGAGTGTGCAAGTCTTCGTGAACTCTATGTTATCGAGAATTATTTCACTGGAAGCATACCCAAAGACATAGGGTGTTTATCCAATCTTGAGCATCTAGATCTTGCTAGGAACCCATTAAATGGTAAAATTCCGCCATCAGTTGGTAATCTTTCGAGGTTAGTACGCCTTAATTTCATTGACAACTACTTGTCAGGTGAAATTCCGCAAGAAGTAGCACAGGCTTTCCAGGATAAAGTACCTACGGATAGCTTTTACCTATGTTTCTGGCAGAATACCTCTAGCCATTTTTAACCTTTCATCAGCTGGAGTTATTTCATTCATGAATAATAGCCTCTCTGGAAACATTCCTGAACTCCCTGATCTTTCGTTTCCTAATCTTGTAAACCTCAATTTGCAAGGCAATCTATTCAACGGTAAAATTCCCAGTTTTATCTCGAATGCTTCAAAGCTGACTCTCTTAGAACTATCACATAATTCTTTTAGTGGTTCAGTGCCCATGACTTTAGGCAAACTCCGGTTTCTTCAAACACTCAATTTGCAAAAGAATCAACTAAACCATGAGCCATCCAAAACTGAGTTGGACTTCTTTACTTCTTTGACAGAGTGTAGAGAGTTGAAAAACTTAGTAATAGGGAGTAACCATTTAAATGGTGTACTACCAAATTCCATTGGAAATCTGTCAACTTCACTCGAACTCTTCAGTGCAGATGTGACCCAGATCAAGGGTAGTCTTCCAATATCCATTGGTAACCTGAGTAACTTGATGGCGCTTGAATTGGCAGGGCAATAATTTGATTGGACAGATCCCATCTTCTATAGGAAACTTGTACCGGCTTCAAAGATTGCATCTCTTTTGGAACAATATAGAGGGGTCAATTCCAAATGAGCTATGTCAATCAACATTACTGTATGAAGTGCTTTTGAATGGAAATATGCTTTCAGGTTCAATACCAAGCTGCATAGGGAATCTTAGCAGAATGCAGAGCATCGATTTATCCTCTAATGCGTTAACGTTGATCCCTTTGGGGATTTGGAACCTCACTCATGTTTGGTATCTGAATCTCTCACATAACTCGTTAAGTGGATATCTTCCTCCAGAGATTGGAAACTTGATGATTTTAGAAACATTTAATCTGTCCAAAAATCAATTGTCGGGAAGCATTCCAGGCACAATATCAAAGCTAAAGATGTTGAAGCAACTCATTTTGTCAGACAATGAATTTCAAGGTAGTATTCCTGAAATCATTGGGGATTTGGGCAGCTTGGAATATTTGGATCTTTCTTCAAATACTTTATCTGGCGTGATACCAAAGTCTCTGGAGAAGCTTCCATATCTCAACTATTTGAATCTGTCTTTCAATATGCTAAGCGGAGAAGTTCCAACTGGAGGGCCTTTTGGAAACTTTACTGCTCAATCTTTCATGGGAAATGATAAATTGTGTGGTGTTCCAAAACTTAAACTCCCAGCTTGCAAAAGAAGTGCGCGTCATCAACAGTCAAGAAAGATACTACAATGGCTCAAATATACTCTCCCTCCTATTGCTTCTGTTATAGTCCTAGTTTCTTTGGTGTTTATCTACTTAAAATATCGAGTTGCAAGAAAAAAGATTCCCTCTCCAGTTGATTTATCAGCTGGGATGACCCTCCAGTTGATTTCATACTATGATCTTCTTCATGCCACACAGAACTTTTCTGAAACAAACTTGTTAGGAATTGGGAGTTTCGGGCGTGTATACAAAGCTACTATGTCTGATGGGAAGATTGTTGCTGTGAAAGTCTTGGATTTGCAAGTGGAGGGTGCACTGAAATCGTTTGATGCAGAATGTGAAGTGCTGAGGAATGTTAGACATAGAAACCTTGTGAAAATCATAAGTTCTTGTTCTAATCTTGATTTTAGAGCATTGGTGCTTCAGTACATGCCAAATGGGAGCCTTGAAAAGTTGTTGTACTCTCACAATCACTGCTTAGATGTTCTTCAGAGAATGAATATTATTATTGACGTAGCATTGGCGGTAGAGTATCTTCACCATGGATATTCAGAGCCAGTTGTGCATTGTGATTTGAAGCCTAGCAATGTCCTTTTGGATGAAGACATGGTTGCACATGTGGGTGACTTTGGCATAGCAAAAGTTTTAGCAAAATACAAGTCTATGACACAAACAGCCACCCTTGGCACTGATGGGCTACATCGCACCAGGTTAAGTTAGACCTATGTTTTCTTGATATTGCAGCAGCATCTCTCTTTCTCTCTCACCTGCACACACAGAGCACATCCTTCTTATTTAGTCCTGTCATACAATTAATTCTGTCAAACTATTTCCTGCTTTATGCATGCCCAAAAAGATTTTGGCTCAGAAGGAAGGGTTTCAACAAAAGGGGATGTTTTTAGCTATGGAATTATGTTGATGGAAATATTTACCAGAAAGAAACCTATGGACGCGATGTTCTCCGGAGAATGGAGCTTGAGGCAATGGGTGAGCTGTTCGTTTCCTGATCGTGTAATGGAAGTTGTTGATGCAGATTTGTTGATACACGAACAAGGAACTACTGGAACAAACATTAGTTTTTCATCTATCATGGAATTGGCCTTGCTGTGTACAAAAGATTTGCCAGAAGAGAGGCTTACTATGACAGATGTTGTGGCCAGGCTTACAAAAATCAAACAACAACTTCTTCTTCATGCCACAATATCAAGGTAATTTTCTTATGAATGAGAAAAAGAAAGGAAAAGAAAGAAAGCTTAGGACCTAAACAGGAAAAGTTGGGTACATAAATGTTTAGTGTAATAAAAGCATCATGGATTTGCTGTCTTTTGTGATCTGTAAGGTACACAGTACACTAGTTGTGACTGCATTTCTAGATATGGCTTAGAATTGGGAGCACTACCTTCATCCCTCTTTATCACTATTTTGCATGTTCTGTAAATTGTCTCGTCTATGGAGGAGAAACAGAAGAATAATCTGTTTTTGGTCCTACACACACTCAGGTGGTAAGGCCATGGGCCTACAAATACAATTTAAAAGATAAGATCTTCAACAACTGACCTGGCACATTAATATATTGCTGAGCAATAAATTTCTTATCCTGATTCAGAAAAGATTGTTACCAATACATTACGGAACAAAAGCAAGAATGCTCTCTGTGCATTGTCTTGTGACATATTAATTAGTAGAGAAACAAAATATTTATATATTATATATATATATAAGTATATCTTATGACATATCTTATTAGTAGTTATATTATAAAGGTTTTTTTTATAAAAAAAGTTTTAATTATTAAGTAATAGAATTATTATTATTTATTATAAAATCAAGTTCATTTCTTAAAAATTTATTAATTATTAGATTTTATTAACTTATTAAATATTAATTATAAGAGAACTAATTATATATTTATTAAAGGGTAAATTATCCTAACCTCTTTTTAGATTTTTGATAATTGCATTAACATCTTCTAAAGTTTCTGAAATTATACTGACTTCTCATATTTTACTTGACAATATACAGATAGCTCTTCTAGTCAATTTTTTTTTTCTTCAAAATAACAAAACTATTCCTTTCACGTTTGTTTGTTTCCAAATTTTAACCTTTTTTTTTCATTTTCTAAATAGACATGATAAAAAACTTTAAATTTATTTTTATATAAATTAATAAAAAAGTATTTTAAAAAAGTTAGAAAGAAAATTGGTCAAAATTGAAAAAAAATGTATAAGTAAATAAATAAAATGAAAAATTTTGTCATTTTGAAGAAAAAATTGAGTAGAGAGAATATATGTATGTTGTCAGGTAAAAAAGAAAAAATCGCATGTAATTTTAGAAATCTCAAGAGAAATCAGTATAATTGTCAAAAACTTCAAAGAAAGCTAATGTAATTTAATATAAATACTACTCTAAAATTTGAAAAATTATATAAATATCACTCTAAAATTTGAATACACACACGCGTGACAATAGTCTAGTTTAATTTCATTTGAAAAAATTCATTTTTCACCTGACAATAAATGATTGAAAAATATGACCAACTAAGAAATGTTAGCGTCACTTGCGAGTGTCTAATTGACGTATGTGATATGTGTGTCTATTTCATGCACGATCACACATGCGTCAATCAAATCGCAAGTGTTGGACACACAACTAACACTAATATTCCTCATGACCAATTAGATTAAGGGATGTATATATGTGTGTGTGTGTGTGTGTACAAGGAAATTCTATTTACACTGCTAAATGTACTTAGTGTAATCCAAAAAATACATTATTTAAATATTTAATAGAGTAAAATATTAAAAAGTTTCTAAAATAAAATTTCTAATCTAAAAGGTTCATGATACATTTTTTCTATCTAAAAGATTTAAAAAAATAAACTTTTAATACCAGAAAATTCAATTGTTAACTTCCATCTTAATACCGTTAAAAAATATTATTCGTTAGACTAAAATAATCCTTCAAGATACATTTAAAAAAATACTAACAACTATATAAAATAACTTCTTTAATAAAAAAAAATCATAATATTTATGAAGTAAAAGATTTAAAAAATAAACTTTTAATACCAGAAAATTTCAATTGTTAATTTCTATCTTAATACCGTTAAAAAATATTATTCGTTAGACTAAAATAACATTGAAGATACATTTTAAAAAATACTAACAACTATATAAAATAACTTTTTTAATAAAAAAAAATCATAATATTTTATGAAGTGAATTTTTTTTTAGGTCATATAGATAAATAAAAAATGTTACTTTTTTTTTATAAATTGAATAATTTATTTTATCAATTATTTAGTATTTTTTAAAATATATATTAAAAGTTATTTTAATCTAATTATTAATATTTTTAACTATATTAAAATAATAATTAATAATTAAAATTTTTTATATTAAAAAATTTATTTTTCAATCTGTCAGATATAGAAATATGTATTATAAAAATTTTAGATTAAAAAATTTATTTTACGAATTTTTTAAAATTTTTCACTATTTAATAATATATTAAACCAATTCTACTCGGGAATGAAATTCACTTCCCTAAAAATTATTTTCCTAAAAATGTTCCCCAGCGAAAAGTGCGCGGTTACCGGAATACACGTCGGAATACTCACCGTCGGTCGATCAGATTGCCGGCAACGACGACCTGCTAACGGAGATCCTCCTACGTTTGCCTCCAAAGTCCCTTCTGAGGTTCCAATCTGTATCCAATCAGTGGCTCTCTATCATTTCCAACTCCCAGTTCCGCCGTCGCCACTCCCAGCGGAACCCTAACTCTGTCACCAGCGCTCTCTTCCTCTCTAGGATATTATATAATTATCATTATCGATTCAACTTTGTTTTTCTCAAAAATCAAGAAAACCAAACCAATAGAATCTCTTATCATTTTCTCAATTTTGTCAATTGGGTTTGTGACATTCAATCTTTCCATTCTTGCAACGGCTTATTCTGTGTTGTCCTCTATGTGAATTGGCGCAGCAGCTATTACATCTATAACCCTACTACCAACCAATCTATCAAGCTTCCCCCTGTTAGATAGACCTGAAAAGTCTAATATTGAAGCTATTAATTTAGCTTTCGATGCGTCCAAGTCACCTCACTACAAAGTTGTTTGTGTTTGGGAATCGAGATCGTCGACATATCAAATCTCAACATACACACCAGAAACCGGGGTTTGGAGAGACTCCACTGAGTCTTTGAAATCTGAGCCTGATCATGATTGTCATTATTTCTTCGAAAAAGGGGTCTTTTGGAATGGTGCAATCCATTGGGTTAGTAAGTGGGATTCTTTTTTATGTTTTGATTTGGAGAGAGAGTGCTTTAAACCAATGCCCACCACTCCAATCCCCGAGGGCCGACTCTCGTGGAAGATCAAGTATTTTGGGGAGTCTGGAGGCCATATGCATCTTATTCAGATTAATGGGCCCCGAAAGACATTGTTTGAAGTCTTGGAGATGGAGAGAGACTATTCCAAATGGTTTGTGAAGTATCATGTTGATCTTGACGCACTAACTGTTGCGTTTCCGCAGATGGTTCGCAGTCAAATTGATCCCTCCAACACTAGACGTTATAACTTTAATATCCTTTGTCTTCTTGAGCAGGACAAAGAAGAGAATTTAAGGCTTCTGCTATCTGTACGTGGTAAAATCATCTCGTATGATCTTAGTGATATGACTATCAAGGAGCTTCCTGTTACAATACCAGGACATCTTCATCTCAATGTGGCACGACACAAATGGTATTATGCAATTCAATACAGTGAGACACTAGCTTGGGTTTAATTATTCCACATCTAGATTATGGTCTTGCCAATTTCTAATTTACTTTATCCAGGCTAAAAAAATAGTTCATGTTCTTGTTAAATTATCATATAATGTCTCTGTTTCTCTGTCTAGTGAACTTATGGGAGCTTTATTGTCCAAATGTGGAATTTTTACCTTATGCTAGATATTTGATGGTTAAGATACTGATACAAATTTGTTGGTATCTCCATGATTGCTTTTCTTGGTGTTAGAATATTAACTATTGAAGTTTTAAGCACGCGTTTTGTGCTGATATATAGCTGTAATATTGGTGTTGCTAGTTTGTGGTATCTTACTCATTGGAACCAGGCTGACAGCATGAGATTTCTCTTAGAGGTATAGACCTAGATCTGTTTTATGATGGCTAGATTTATAGCTTCATCTCATCATAGCTTATATGCTGATTTAGTGCAGTGGGAAGGAGAAGCCTTGAAACACTGGTGTAAGCACTTGCTGTATGGAGAAATAAATTGATAAAAGGAAATGAAAAGTGAAAACAAAGATAATACGAGTAACTTGATGGATCACCATCTTGATAACAAGTTAAAAACTAGTTTTTTTTTATAAAAAAATAACTGTTGTGTGAAGATCTTTTATTATTATAATTGTTTGGATCTTAAAATTTATTTATTTATTGATAGAATACATTGAAGATTTTTTGCTATAAAAAATTTGAAGAATTATTAGTTTTATCATAGGTAATGATTTCAGAAGAGAGGCCAAAATGGTTTCCTTTGGGTGGACAACCCAAAAAATGTTTGCAAAAAATTGAGCACACTTTGCAAGTCTACAACAAGAGAATTTATTCTAAAGTTGCACCTTCTGATTCTTATGAGTTACAACTAAATGGAGGAAGAGAAAAGAAAAGAAAACGGAGTAACTGGCTGACAAAAACAGACTTGCAATGTTTAAAAAGCAGAAATAATCTGACATCATGATCTTTGTGATGAGGAGCCTTTGTACTCCTTTAGTGAAGAAAACAGTGAACACAAAATCTGAAATCAAATTGAGCCCATAGTCAGGACTTTAACCTTTGGATTTTAAATATTTTTTCTGGTTTTTTGGTTCTTTCATAAGTTTTCTAAAAGCTGATATTTTGAGATAAAAGTACATTTTCTAAATTAAACACGAAATAATGGACGAATGGTAGCTAAAAGTTAGAAATTGGGATGGCAATGAGCCTGAAAACCAAGAGACGATCTTGATTTGGAATCTAGGAATAAAGTTGTAGGGTGGGGGGAGAAACAAAGAGAGAGATTTTTAACTAAAAACTTTATTTAATTAGGATTTTTCATTAGTTAAGATGGCTGCCACATTCATGCCTTGTTGAAAGGAAGAGCTGAGAGTGCAAGGCGCTGATTTTACTTGTGCACACACACATTTTGCTCAAATTTTAAAGGAATTTTTCCTTTTTTTTTGTTGGCTAGTATGTAAGGTTCTTTAGCTTCAAGGCAGCATTAGTTACTGAAAAATGATTTCCAATCTGACACAAGCGGCAAAAGTGATAAGCCGACTAGACACATGAAAAATCTCTTATAAACTTGTAATAAATTATGTGATGTGCTATTGTGTCTAGTCAACTTACCAATTCAATTGGGACTAAATAGCACCACACTTAATTATTTGAATCGTTGAACTCACTCATTATCCTTGAAGGTTAACACTTTTAGGGTATGAGATATTTTGATAATACTTCTCATGGTAATGATGGTATATGATATCCAATAAATGTAATAGTAATGGTTTTGTTGGATTTGCTTGATTTCAATTTACAATTAATTACTAGCCACTCAAGTGAGTCTATTGATGGTTCTTTTGGTTGATGTGTTGGATTGGAGACTGTATTATGGAGAAATTATTGAGTGAGACGGTCACTCCATGTCATTGTGTGACATGGAGTGACTCCCTCTCACAAAATGTGTTTTAGAAAAGTGTTATGTTAGTGAGAGTCTGTCACTCCAAATCAGGCAATGATGTAGAGTGATGGTCACACTGAATAACTTCTCTGTATTAATGGTGATTTACTGGCGATTTTATTTGCTTGACTTGGACTACCAAAACATAACTGCCTTTTCTTGTTTTTTCGTCTTTTTATTTATTAAAAAAATTAAGTATCCTGACCAAATTAGTTGCACAAGCTATGCTAATTAAGATAGCGTGATACCTAAATTTGATGTTGAAGAAGCTTTAAGAGTGAAGTTATGCATCTCAATTACTTAACCAACTAGAAGGCAGTGGAAATTTGTTTCAAGGGTAAGGATTTATGTAAGAATTCTAACGAATTTATATGGTGAAAGATCATAGAAATCTATTTTTATATAGTTTTCTTTTCTTTCTTTTTTTGTAAAAGTAGTGGAGGATATCTTTATTGGCGTTTCCTGGTATGTAGATTACATAGGATTTTGAAAAGCAAATTTATGCCCATCCGACCATTTTAAGGGACTCTCTAGGAATTTGGAAAATTGTCATGGCCTGTTCCAAAACTGGTCTAAATTGGCAACCCTTGATTGTGTCGCTGATGTTGGAACACTTGTAGGTTGCTGGATGTAGTTATGCATACAGAATATATATGTGTTCAGCAGTTCGGATTACTGTCATTGTCTAGTTGTTTTTGATATATTGGATGTTGTCCTATTACATAAACTTCCTGCACGAGACCACGAGGTAGAGTTTTTGGAATTGGAGAGCTTTGCTGTAGAGGGTTGGGAACATGTATGACCCTACTAGTAATCGGTATATCAAACTTTCCCTGATAGACTAGACCTGAAATATCTTGTATTTGTCATGTTTGTGTTTGGGTTTGGATTGAGGCGGCAACAATTTTAATTTTCGACATGTACACCTGATGATGGGTCCTATTTGATCTACGAATAGGGAGGGCTAAGGCATAGGGATGTGGAGGCCATTTTCATGTTATTGAGATGAACAATGACTTTGTTTGATGTATATTATTTGTCCCTGATAAGTTTTCAAGAAAAATATAAATATTCCTTCCAAATGGAGTTAAAAATACGACATGTCTAGTACATAAATGGTAAATACAGATTCTTGTTTGAGTTAAAAGCACCAAAAACTTTCTTTGATGGGCAGGTTTGAAAATTGAAATGCAACAGGTTTTGTTTTGAAGTGAATGGGTTTACAATTGACTCTCTGTCGGCCCCCACTTTTTGTTTATTATTTCCATTTCTCTTTTCTTTTTTTTTTTTTTTTAAAGTAGCATATTTATTTAACAAAAGACATATATATATATATATATTTTCTTTCTTATTTTTTGAAGAGTTCTTTAAAGATGGTCTGACACATGTATGTTTTGCTCCATTCTAAAGAGGTGGTGGCATAAGTCAAATGAATGAGGTTGGGGAAGATATCCTTGTCAAATCTAGTTCAGAAGTGGGCGGAGACTTCTCTGACTCAGAGTAGCTACTTTGACTGTCAGGATCGCCTATTAAAAATGTTTAAATAAAAGTTTTGAAAATTTTAAATAAATATACATTTATTTTAAAAGTTCATTGAAAATATAAAATTTATTTAAACAAACGTAAAATCGTCCACAGCCATTGTTGCTGATGTAACCTTAAATTTGATTCTTTGAACCATCATATAACGAGGCTGCTAATATTATTAATTTATATAATTTTGTTCAAACTGTTGCTGTTTGATTTTCACATCTAACTCTCATCCTTATAAGGAAAATAAATCCCTTTTTTAGACTTCATTCTTTTATCATTTAGTCTATTTTGAAAAATGAAATTTTAATCTTATAGAATTAAATTAAATATAGATAATAACTAGAATTAAGAATATAGCAAAAAAAAATTAAAAATAAATAAGAAAAAGTAAAATAAAAGTAGCAAATGTTCTAGTACATATATTTTTTCATTTTAGAGTGTATTAATTAGTTTCGATTGCATATTTATATTCTATTCGAATCGGTGAATACTTTACACAATAGTATGTAACTCCGCTATTAAATTAATATATAATGTACTAAAATTAATGAATAAAATTTTTTCATTTTTACGCTTCTTTAGACACATGCTTGGGCTAGGGGTATAGTTTATTAATTTGTATAAATCAATCTTTCAAAAATCATATCATCTATTAATTTTTGTTGGGTAATCCTATTCAAATCATTCTTAAACATCGGTATAAATCTATTAATTTTTATGTTGGGTAAAATCATATACTATTTGAAATGTGGTCATAATCATGTGTTCTTAGAACATTTTCGTTTTGTTTCTGTATAATTATCTACTTGGTAGTTTCATTTGTTTATTTTTTAATAAACATGATTATTTTTATTTGTAAGACCTGTAATATTTTAAATATATCATTTTAACGTGTTTGTTTTTATTAAGGACCTGATACTCATGCAGAGAATGAGTAACTAAGTATATATTACACGTGTAACTTTTGAACCACAAACCAAACACTACTTCTAAACATTGTTTACTTGATTAAAAAAAGACTAAACAACAAAACCTAAATAATATATGCTAACCAAAACCATAGAAGAGAAGGGGGGGTAAAAAAGGGCAGGTCGTCTCTTCAAGTTGGGAAAAGCAACAAATTCCATGTCATGATGTTATATTTATTACAGTTGCTAAGTCAATATTAAATTAGGGGGGGGGGGGGGATTATAACAAATTTAATTAAGGAATTACAGTGTTTTGTGTTAAACAATAATCAATTCCCTGTGCATTTATGTTTGCAATGCTTACAGTTTAGAGTTAATTATTATAAACTATGTGGTAAGTTTTTGTAACAAACCTTTTGGACGGTGATTGGTCGGACAGATGAGAAGAATTGATGTTGTGTCGTGTATGCGCTGTAAGTATCAATAGTAAAATTTCTGATTTAGTAAAGTGTGAGTAACATAGTAAAACATTTTTAAAAGTAAAGTTTGTCTGATGTGTTCATCATTCTTGAGATACAAAGTTTTCTTCTTTGTTTTGATATTCTCATATTACTTATTTGAGTGTTTATTCAACCAAATAAATATGGACTCTAGCAAACACGGTAAAAGAATGGAAGTTCAATGAATTTGAGAAATAAATACAAGTTCCCTTCTTTGTTTTGTTTTAAGATATTTGTTTGTTTCTGGTATGTTGTTTGTTTTTTCTTTTCTTTTTTTTAAATTTTTTAGCCTCTTGTTGAATGATCTAAAGATTATTGATGAAATAAATATTTACTTTTGTTTCCTTTGTATATTTTCTTTAATTTTTTGTCGAAGTAAATATTTACTTGATATTTTTTTATCAATTCATGTCCTGTAAACATAACTCTCCATCTTTAAAAAAAAAAAAAAAAAGCAAAAAGAATTTATTAACAGACAGATACATTCCAAATTTGCAATATAACTAAGGAAAAATAGTAATTGTCAAATACTTATGAATCCACACACACACGTACATAGACATAGTTAATAGTTACTGGATGGAACCTTTCCAACGATAAAGGGTAATTTAGTAAATTAAAGAAATAATTCAATCCAATTTAGTACTCTACTTTACCCCCATAACTTTCCCCTCCTCACTCAGTCTATAACTTCCGCTGTTACTCCCCCTCCTCTCAGCGCTCTCTCCCTCTCTCTCTAGATTCTAGAACTCTGATCCAATGGCTTCCACCATCAAGAAGGTCAATAATATCAGTCAAATTGTACGCTTCAAACAGGTCATGCAACGGTGGAAGAGCATGAGCCTCAAGCGCCGGTCCGTCATCTCCTATTCCGACGACTCAGACGCATCCTCCGGCTCAGTTTCCAACCGGCGCATCCCCTCCGGTTCGCTCGCCGTATACGTGGGCGCAGAAAGACGCCGTTTCGTGATCCCGACTCGGTTTCTAAACCTCCCCGTCTTTGTCTCTCTGCTCAACAAGGCCGAAGAGGAGTTTGGGTTTCAAAGCAGTGGCGGTCTCGTTTTGCCCTGTGAGGTTGGGTTTTTCAGAGGAGTGTTGCAGCTTCTAGAGAGAGATGAACGGAGGTTTGGTGGGTCGGGGTTGGATGAGTTCTTGAGGATGCTTCTCTGACGTGGGTCTTGATTCTTGTAAAGATACAAACAATGCTTGCCATGGTTTCACACCCCTGTTGCGGAAAACTAGGGTTTGACAACATGATTAGGGTTAGGGTTAGGGTTAGGACTAGGGCTTTGTATATGGTGAGGGTAGATGTGCTACACTTTTTAATGGTAGTGGGTTTTTGGTTTCAACCATCCTTGAGCCCAATCTTTTAATGTTTGATGGGTTTCATTGAGATGATGTTGAATTTTTATTTTATTTTTCAAAATATTTTAGGGTTTTGGGAACATCAATATTCATGTTCCAAGATGATGATGATGATTATATTTTTCAGTTTTGATGAAAAAGTTTTGAGTCTTCATTATATAATTATTTTTTAAACCTTGTACGATGCTCTGTGACGATGAATTCACTTTTTCTTTATATTGGGTCATTAGGGATTCAAGTGAAAATCAGTGATCCCCCCAATCACATGAATCATTTTTATTTATTTGTTTTCGTGTGAGGGTGAGGTGCCTAAAGCTCAAAATAGTAATAATTAAATACTGCATTGTGAGTTGGTTTTTAATTAATTTTTGTTTTTATGGTTTATTATTTGGGTTAGGTTCTTATTTGGCGATTTAAATAACAAGTGTTGATTGTGATGAATCCATGTGGCAGAGTATCCTTTGCAAGTGTAGAGTTGTCCTTTGTTGGGTTTCATTTTATGTAATCTATTTTTATTAAACAAGCCTTGATGAGTTTTTTTATTTTTCTTCCTATAATTCTCATGCACAAATATAATACATGAATATGATATTAACACAGGCTGGCGGAGTTGGAGTTGGATACAGAGTTAGCGTTGGAGTTGGAGTTGGATACAGCGTGATTGAGAAAACACAAACAGCAAACAGTGTCTTGAATCGTACGGTCAATGTCACTGTTTTGTGTGTATATATATATATATATAGTTATATGCTTCCAAAACTAGCCTATATTTTCTATCTAATTAAATTAAAATAAAAAGACTCATGAGTCATGAAATCGTATTTATTGATTATTTAAAAGCACATAATCTGATTAGACGACAAAATAAAACAAATCTCCAAGTCAAATAAAGCCAACTATAACTAATCAGCTCCAACTGTCCTTTGAAGTTTTTCAATCCTTATCCAATTAACACCTTAACAAATTGAGTAATTTGTTCACCATTTCCGATTTAGACCAGACCACCTTAACTATGTTTTCTCGTTTTTGGTTTTTTAATTTTAATTTTAAAGCTTAATTCCACCTTATCATTAAGATACCAAGCTTACATTATTTTACCACAATAAATTATTTTATTTTTTTTGTATTTGTTGCAATTTATTAGATTATTAGTTTTTTAAGTCCAAAATTAAGAGATTTTTTACAAACTTGTAAAGTAATAATTTATTATACAATACATCTTTCTTTGGTAAAAAGAAAAACAATTATAAATTTTATTTTTTACATTTTACTTTTTATTTTAAAGCAATCAAAATCGAATTTATAATCTATTTGAAAATCTAAATTTGAGAAAAATATTATAAATTAATACTATAATATAATATATTATATGTTATGATATTTATAAATTACTCACATAATTTATTGAATATTGGCATTAATCAAGCCGAATCTACATGAAATTTAAGTTCAATTTGAATATAATCGAATTTATATTCAAACAGACAAATCTAAATTGATATATGTTAATCAGATCAAAATCATCTTCATTAGACATGTTGATAACTTTAGTTGATGCAAGTCACTTTGGCCATTAATACTCGAACTCCACAAAGCTTTTATTCCTGAGGTACCTTTTCTTTGTGTTTTGGGAGCTGATATTGAAAAAATCCCAACACACGTAGCTATGGTTCAAAAGAGAAACTCTTAAAAGCAACCACTTCTTTTTGTTTTTTAACATTTTTTTTTATGAAGTTTAAGAAAAAGAAAGAGGGTGGTTAGGTTTTGATTAGAAATTGGCAATTTTTTTTTTTGGTTTGACACTCATTCTTCCTAATGGGACCCTGTAAACCTTGTTGATTAAATAATCTAATAAGGTCTTTTGGTGCCGCCCACCCAGAACGACGTTTTGGATATTAAAATCTGAAATCACGTTTTTGGTGGTGTTTGGCACATTTGATGCAAATCAAGTTTTGCCAAATGCAATTTTGAAGAAACTAAAAAAAAACATATTTCTCCAAATAGTTTCAACTTTTACAATATCTATCTCTGCACCCACCACTTCATATATATGTATCTTGAAACTTAAAATTTTGATATTATTCAGCATTTTCTGGTCCAAACAATTGAATTGTGGTCCAGCCAAAAAGGACTGAACCAATTTAAGATATAGTGGCCAGGCCAATTTTTATAAGAATATAGGCATTAGCTCTCTCACACACACACATATGGGAAAAGTACACATCATGTTGGTAGGATTGTGCAAATTCAGATATGTACTTCAATAATAGAACTGCAACAAATGATAATATAAGATGTATAAATATTCTTTTGGGATGGTCAGGTCTCTCAGTCTTGCTGTCATACAGCACTCCTGAAAACTACCCAGTGTCTATTTTTTTCTTTTCCCCACTCTATATTATGTAGAAGTTAAAATATCAGATTCAATTTGATTTTGCAACGTACGCTACGGAAAATTTCTGGCCAGCATTCTACTAACCAACCTTCAACAATTTCAATTTCTAGTGACAAAATTAAAGCCCGCTCCATTACAAATATGCAAGTGTGCTTGGAGAAGAGAGAATTACATGGGCTTCAGAAACAGTCTTAAAGGAGGTTGTCAAGTTGTACTTGCAGATCTTGTATGGAAACCATATTGATACTTTGTATCTCTTCAGGGGAGTACTCTGATTTTAGAAGGGATTGTACTTGACTATGGGCTTCCACAATGTTCGTCCTGCACCAGGATATTGTTAGCATCAATTATTGAAATTTCCAGTTGAAAATAAATATTTGAAGCAAGATATTTTTACGGTTCATTGACCTATTTCATGAAATCTTGCCATGTAGGCAATATATTACTTTTGTATCTCCTAAAAGCTAAACATCATATCCAAATGGCAAGATATCATTCAGCTGAACCATGGACCAGGTCCATGGCAAAACTTCTTGTTTGAAGCTTCCGTCATCGAAAATGGGCTCAAAGATTTGTAAAGACTGGATTTAAAATAGCAGGTGACACGGACAGGGCAACCATGGCTCTCACAAATGAAAATGTTCCCATCTATTTCACGATCAGAAATATTATAAAAAAACAGTATAATATACTAAGTGCCATTTTTGAAAGGTTGACCACTAACTACTTCAAAAGAGACAGCAAACCCCTGGCCCGCAGGGCTGCGCATGTGCTCAGAGGATAAAGAAAGAAATTATAAGATATAAGGTAAGATAATCAACTTATTGAATACTTTAAAGAGAACTAAGTTGGACACCAAAGTGCAAACTAGCAGCAGCTTACTTTATTGGTTTGAAAAGTATAGTACGTGTTGATGGGTTCTGCAGGTAAAGCTTCATTTTTGCCAGTATTCCGGGCAACTCTTGCTGAATAGCAGCACTGACCTGTCACTGGAGATGGAAAACATAGATCAATTCAACTGTAACACTTTGTCAAGTTTAAAATGGTCTTCTGCAATGTCAAACATAGGAACAGACATGATGAACAATGCCACAAAAAAAAATGTTGATGAAACCTTTCGGACATAATAATAATAATCATAATAACCACACATGCACGGTTTTTTTAAAATGCACCAGATAAGAAAATCTCGTGGTTATAGCTTGCCCATATTAAAACAAAACAAGGGAGATTTATTAAGGTTTTCTACCATGTATGCTTGATTGCTTCAAGACTATTGATCCATCAATACAAGTAACAAGAAGTCCCAGGGACATTCATTCAGTGCTAGCTGGCATTGGCAACTAGAAATTCTTGTATGAACCTAGTCCATGCACCAAGCCGATCATCATCTGCTATATGTTTGGCTTGAGGGGAGAAAAAAGTTTTTCTTGACCAACTGGCAAACTGTGATTGGTTTGGTTCATAAATTTAGTGAACCCGGTCCACCCAAGAATTACTCATTGA
Source organism: Nyssa sinensis (assembly GCA_008638375.1). Lineage (NCBI taxonomy): Eukaryota > Viridiplantae > Streptophyta > Magnoliopsida > Cornales > Nyssaceae > Nyssa > Nyssa sinensis. The sequence goes on from CM018047.1 coordinate 730,897, forward strand.
CAACCCCTCATGTCAACAGAACTTAATGGCTCAATGCAAACTGTATTCACTTTACTACTACACCCAAAAACAATTAATTTACATGCATTAATGCTAGAGTTCCCCACCTATGTGAGTGTAGGGATAATTGGTAGGGAACTCTAGCATTGCTCATTTACATTTACATAACATACCTTCTGAACAAGTTCTGCAACCTTATCTGGGGTAGCAAAAGCTTGATCCTTGAGTGGTTTTGCCATATAACTGACTCTAGCTTTTGATTCTGACTGCCAGAGGACAATGCAACTTTCACAGCTGTCACCTGCAAAACAAATTTGAGATTTTATAGGTAAAGACCCTATTCTAGTTATAAATGCCGAAGAGATTGTCCACTAAGGGAGCTTAATGGCATCAGCAATGTGTGCTATCTATCTATAATAACTGTCTGGTATTGAGTGTATTATTATTCACCAGACTTGGAATATGCACTTGTACCCAAACAACAAATTTTGTATTGGCAAGTGATTTTGGTATTCAATAAAACATCTATATTTTATTCTCAAAGGATGCCTTTTTGAGAGAGGAGATGCGAATAATCGTATTCTCATTTTTCTTACATCAGCAGAATGCCAATGAAAAATTAATGTCCTAGAGCCATTTGTTTGATTTCTTAGTGCATGGCTCCATCCAGCAGTTAGCAGTCTCAGTTTTACTGACTGGCCACATTACATAGATTGTTAAGCTATAAATGTTTTCGAAAAAAGGGCCATTACCCAGTGTCAGTTCCGCTTATGCGGGATGCTGGGCCTTAACCTTATGCATAATTTTAGCATCAAAGTGCCTGCTCTGAGACTCAAACCCAGGTTCTCATGCTTTGCAGGCCGAGCTTTTAACAGTGCCCCAAGCTACTAAGTGTTCTCTCCACAACAATATAGTGGAAGTGGAAGATGACCAACCTTTGTAACAAAGGAAAGCATGGGATCCACAATCCAGCTTAGTAACTGACATAATGAACTCTTCACAAGTGGCTTTGAGACTTTTCTCCAGTTCCTGCAAATAAATGAATACTCACTTGCATGTTACACTGTCAACAGGAGGGGATACAAAGTGGATAGCAACAAATTAAATCGGTTCAACTCATTATCACTATAACAGGAACTTGAAACTAAACAACCAACAAGCAAAAAAAAAACACTCAAATTTTTAATCAAGAACTCATCCCATTAAGCTTTTTGGTTCATTTTGCATCACCCTCGAGGCTTTGTCTGGTTCAATAATACCGCTTATCCTAGTGAGTTTACAGGCCCACTGGCCTAGAAGCTTCTCAAGTTCAAGAATTTACTTTTTTAGTTAGAGACCACTGTCTTGAAGCTAATGTGGGACCCGCTCAAGGACCTACTGGTTTAGAACAAAGTAATCACCCTTGGCTGATAATTAAGAGTGTTATGAGACAGTGAGGGTATAATCAAGCTTTGCCGCATCAGCAGAAAGATGGATTGATAGAAGGGTGGGAAGCATAAATTTGATAATGCTGTGTTTTCTCAAACCAATGCCTCTAGATTTGCAAATGCAAAGTGGCCGCCGCAGTCATTTAATGGTTTATCTCAACTTTACAAATGTGGTTAAGAAGCATGATGACAATTAATAAACGTATTATACATGTTATAGAAAGACACATTGTAAACAAAATAAAGAAGTGGTTAAAATCACACTAAGAACAATGGAACACATCATACATGTTTTTAAGACACTGAAAAACAACATAAGAAAATAATTCCACATGAATATAAGTTGCATATCTGAACATTTCTTCTAATGGGAAGTTGAATCTTGAATATGAGTATACAGACATTCCACTTCATAACAGCATCAAAAACACACTGGAAAGAAAATTTAGAAATCCTGAATTGCTTCTTGGCCCTATCATCAACAAATTCTGTAACCCAAAAAACAGATCATTCTTCTGAATGGACAAATCTTCTGGGTTGAGGTAATTCTTCAATTATAGCTGAAACTTCCTATTTTTGCAAAGATTTTTTTTTTTTTTGGGTTTCCAATCTCTACATAGTTTGATATGAACCATCCCAAATGGCATTGTTTTCAACTGATGCACTCCCGGAAACAACTAGGACGCTGTCACTTTCACATCCCTGATTAGGGCATAACCCTACCTCTACAGAAAATGTGCAGGGATGTAACCACAGATCCAATCACTGGGGCACCCTCAGTCTCAGTGCAAGCAGTACACCTTACAGTGATGCTTAATGTCTTTCCTCAAGCAGGAGAAAAGCCCCTGAAAATCGTGGGTTAGCATAATGCATATGGAATTTTAACCTTGCCCAGAGGTAGAAGGCCTTTACTTGGTAGGAGTTGTAGTGCAGGTTCACCAAGGCAAACAGATACCCCTTACATATAGGAATTGCCCGCCACCTTGGCCAACCCAATTAGAGAAACGAGGTCTCACCTTGTCAAGGACAGTTTTCCAAGAGTTCCCAAATCATCTAATAACCCATTGAATACTAATTGTTACACTCAGACTGGGAAAGTATGCCCTAGATTCATAGGACCCACAACCCTTCAAACCATATTTAAAGGGTTGGGAGGAAGAAACTAAGGTGGGCTCATTCAGACACTAGATAAATTAAGGGGACAAAAATTTACATTAATGCTAGCAGATGACATGACTTCTTCCTCCCAACAGATGAGGACAAGATTAGAAATCTTAATTGCATTTTCAACATATATAAATATAAATATATATATATATATATATTATGTATGTGTCTTACATAATATATACATGAACGGCAAAAAACAACACCTCTATCTCATTGCTTAACTTTCTATAGACTTTTTTTTTTTAAGTAAACAATAAATTCATTCAGAGGCGCTAAAAGGGTGGCACTTCAATGTGAAAACAGAGTAAAGAACTGTGCAGAAGAATCTGCAGCATATCACAGTGCTCCCTTTAAGCCAAAAAAAGATAGAGCTAAGCAGGTTTGACTTCAAAGTCACAAAGGGGATTCCACCGCTCAAAAAATCTTCTATTCCGTTCTAACAATAAATTATGGACTCGTAAATTTGTTAGCTCTTACCAAATTTCCACTTGTATTCAGTAATGACTTGGATGCTTGACAAGTGGTCCAAAAGAGTTTGCAAGTAATTCAATATATTTATATACACATATCAAGTAGGTTCCTTCTCTTATTTTCAAATATTCTTTTCATGTTTGAAAAGCAAGGTTGTATAAAGGACTCAACTGAGTGATCCAGAATCAAAAAGTAGAGAAAAAAAATTAACTATTAACTGAAACTTTACAAATTTCTTATAGTTTATTGCAATGGGAATAATTAAAGAAGAAAAGAAAAGAAGAAAAAAGCGAAAATCGAACCCATCCAAACCAAAACAAATTATACATGGATTGGTTTGGTTTGGTTTGGTTTGAATAGTCAATGGATTGGTTTAGGGTTAGAAAAATAAGAACCAAACTTATGTTTGGTATAAGGTTGAGGCCAAACCAAACTAAACCATCTTAGAAAAACTAAAATTACATTGATTTGGTTTAAGGTTGAGGCCAAAGGGCAACCCTACTCTCTGAGGATTCAAATCCCTAATCCTAATACAAAATTCAGTAAGCAAACTGTATTTCAATCAACAGGATTACATTTGAGTTAGAAAACATGGACACATCCCTTGGAGTCAGTAGCCATGTAAAACAGATCAAACACCGCCAAATACGTGTCTGACATGCACCAGACATGTCCATAATAATTTTCCTAAAGTCCTCAATTGTTTTACCAAATACTGGATGATATTTGGCAGGGGATATTCCTATTTCTATTGCCTACCAGAGGCTTTTTTTTTTATATATAAGTACAGTGTCATTCATTAAAAGGCGCCCAAGGGGGGCGCACCCAAATACAAAAAAGAAAAAGAAAAAGAAAGCCCTTAGGGTCAACTCAGACAAGAAATTTACAGAAGTATCCAATGAGGGATTACAAGACCCATTCACCCATACATACAATGTATACAAAAAAATACTCCTCATTTTAAATGGGGCAGTGCCGATCCCCTAAAAAATTATCCTATTCCTTTCCCATACTTTGCTTAAATGCCTCTTTTTACACCCATTCCTCCAGCTTGCTAATGTTCCCAGAATTGTTTGTAAAGAGTACCCAGTGGCAGCCAAAAAGAGCAAAAACAAGCTGCCATAGGTCTCTTGCCAACTCACAATGAAGTAATAAATGATCTACTGACTCCTCATTCCTCTTACACATCACACACCTATTTGCAAAGTGAAAACCCCTTTTCTTTAGGTCATCCCCTGTCAATATAGCTCCCCATGCTGCTGTCCATCCAAAAAAAGCTGGCTTTAATGGCATTTTTGTCTTCCAAATAGCCATCCAAGGAAACTGCCCTATCTACTTGATTGGAAAGCACCGCATAAAATGACTTCACAGGAGAACTTCCCATCAGTCCCATGCTTCCACCTAACTGCATTAGCCAGCTGCAGATTCTGTTTTATGCTTTGTACAAGCCCCATCATCCCAATGAACTCCTCAATTTCCTAATCATTGAAGGATCTCCTAAAACAAGGAAGCCAACACACCTCCCTGCCATCATAACAAGCAAAACCAGCCGCCCATGCTTCGTTGCTGGATGTAATCTGGAAAAGCCTTGGGAATTTCTCCTTGAGCCACCCTGTCCACTCAAATATCCTCCAAAAATCTAGTCCCCATCCCCGAGCCTGCCACAAGATTGATATGATGCGACAAGTCCGACCTCTCCCTTTCTAATGCTCTTCCATAAACCCAGCCCGTAAGTTCCCTCAACCTCCTCAGAGAGCCACCTGCCTCCCATCCTGCCATAATTAGCTTCAATAACCTGTTTCCACACTTAGTCCTCAGTAGCAAATCTCCAAAGCCATTTTCCTAATAAAGCCTTACTAAAAAATTTTAGACCTTTGATTCCCAACTGGATTGCATACTTTCTTCCAAGCTACTAAAGGGCTCCTCTTTTCATCATCCATGCCTCCCAAACAAAAATCTCTTTGAATCTTTGCCAACCTCTTTTCAACCGAAGCCGGAATTGGGTACAAGGACATGAAGTAAGTGGGAAGGCTAGATAGTGTGCTTTGAAAAAGTGTAATTTTCCCACCTTTTGATAAGTATCCTCTCTTCTACCCTACTAGCCTCTTTCGAAAGCGATCCACTACTGTATCACACATTGCCTTGCCCCTAGAACCTGCTCCCAAAGGCAAACCCAAGTGAACAGTTGGCAAAGAACCCAATTTGTAGCACAAATTCCATGCCAACTCCTCAGCCCTTTCCACTTCTCCAACTGGAATGAGTTCACTTTTTACTCGTATTGATCCTCAACCCAACCCAGACACCACCTCAAAACCTTTCAAAATACACCTCAAAAATCTGAGTTGGAATACTCCTCTCCCACATAAAATAATAGTATCATCCGCAAATAATAGATGAGACGCCTCCAACGTCCTACCTTCCCACTCGCGCTACCACAAATCCACTGAACATGCCCACTCTTACTGCTCTCTCTAACATCAAGCTCAGTGCTTCCATTACCAATATAAACAAAAAGGGAGAAAAGGAAACCCTTGCCTCAATCCTCTAGAGCTCCTAAAAAAAACACACTGATGACCCATTCACCAACACCAAAAATCTCACCTATAGAGATGCACACAGGCCAACCACCTCCTCCAATTTTGACCTAAACCCCATCCTTCCCAAAACATACAACAAGAATCATCCAATTCACATGGTCATATGCTTTTCTCAATGTTAAGTTTCAAAAATAAGACCAGCTTCCCTACTCCTGGAGTCCACAGACTCATTAGCAATGAGGGCTGCATCAAGAATTTCTCCCCCCCCTACAAAGGCATCTTGAGATGATGATACCACCTCTCCGACCACAACTCTTAATCTAGGAGCCAAGACTTTTGTCAATAGCCTTATACACACTACCAACCAAACTGATTGGCATAAAGTCTTTAATGTCCTCTGCAGGGATTTGCCACCAAAGTAATGAAAGAGGCATTCAAGCTCCTTTGAAAATACCCCTGCTCGAAAATATAATCAAAAAAGGCCATAACCTCCTTCCGCATAACCGACCAACACTGTTGGAAAAACATCATAGAAGACCCAGGACCTCCTCCTCGGCAAAAGGTCTCTCCAGATAATTCCTGTACTCCATAATGACTTTGAATTCCACCCCTTCCAAAGTAGGTCTTCTCTCCCTAGTCTCTGTATAAAGCTCCTTGCAGAAGTTGGATATCCTTTCCTTGACTATTTCAATTTTCCTCCCAATCATAACTTCAGCCCCTCAAGGGTGATAGAGCTGATGGTATTGTTTCTCCGGTGAGCCAGAGGCCATTTGTTAAAGAAACTTGTGTTCCTATCACCTTCCTTAAGCCTCAATACCTGAGACTTTTGATGCCAACTGATTTCGTCCGCTATAGCCAGCCTGCCCAATTCTCCCTTCATCCCCTCCCTACAGCTCCTCCCCTCCTCTGTTAAGATTTGAGTTTGCTCTTTGATGTCCAGCTCTTTGATATCCCCCATAAGTTTTGCTTTGCGAAGTTGCACATTCCCTAAAACTTCCTTGTTCCATGGCTTTATATCTTCCTTCAGCATTTTCAATTTCCTTGCTAGGAACATAATAACTAATAAGGATCTCCTTCCACTTGATACCTTGCCCACCAAACACCAAACAGCTCCTTAAAGCCCGATTCCTTTAGCCACATGTTCTCAAACCGGAAAGAACTTTTCCCCCTATTGATACCACCACAGTCCCACATGAACGGACAGTGATCCGATACAAGTCGAGGAAGACAGTGTTGTGTCACATCCGGATAGTGTTCTTCCCATGCGGTATCTATCAAAAATCTGACCAGCTGGGACATTGCTCTGTTCACATCCTCCTCTACTCCAAGTGTATCTCCCTCCACCCAACGATAAATCCACCAACTGCAGACTGTTGATAAAATCATTAAAATCCTTCATATATCTGGTCATTCGATGAGTCCCCTTCTTCTCCTCAGGAGACCAAACAATATTGAAATCCCTGCCAACGCACCAAGAAAAGTTCCATCTCCTTTTTACAAAGTTGAGTTTCTCCCATAATCTTCCCCCCTCTTGATCATTTACTGGTCCATAAACACCAGTGAAAATCCTACAGAATTTATCCTCCACTGACTCAAAGACACAAGACAAGGAAAATTGCCCCGTGTACCGATCAATTTTTGAGACCATTCATGTATCCCATAGAAGGAGAATTCCACCAGCCGATCCAGAGGCCCCCAAAGCCATCCATTGCACCTACCCCCAAACCCCCACACACAAATTATAGCTTTCTAACAATTGTTATCTCATTTGTCTTTGGCATCCTCTCCTAGTGGTCAATGCTGGAATTTCAAATTTAGTCACGTTAACAATGTTGAAATCTCAGAGCTTGCTTCTTTCCTTGAGTCCATAAAAAACTCTCTCTCTCCCCCTTGTTTTTTTGATAAGTAATATAAAATTTTATAAAAAGAAGAACCAAGGGGTGCACCCATTTACAAACAACACTATACATTTACAAAATCTTAATGTTCATAGAACAGACAAAATTCTCTATAGAAAAGGTCAAGCCCCCTATTAACCAAAAATAAAAGGTGCTGCAAAACCATAGCCTTTACATTCCAAATTGGAGACTCCACTCCTTCAAACATTCTACGGTCCCACTCTCTCTTCTTATTGGTGTGGACTCTCGAGTCTGTACCTTGGCAGTCTTGGGCAGATTTTCTTGCAACTTGGTGTGCAGAATTTAATCCTTTCTAAACTACTAAAGTCAAAGTTTTTGCTTACTTGCCCTAAATAAGGTGAACACAGAGATAATTCAGAAAAAAGAGACCTAAGACGACCCTTTCCCAGGATATTTGTATCATGTGCAAAATAAGGATTAGGGAGACTATTAATCATTCGTTTATCCATTCTCCCTTTTCCAATTGGTTTGTGCCGAAAAATTAATTTCTTTAGCTGCGATGGAAGGGTGGCCCATCTTCATGTTAGTTCAATGATGGGAAAATCTCTTACAAAGGCTTGAAAGTGTTAAAAGGCAAGATTATTTGGGGGGTGCTTTCTTGAATATTTCGGTCCATTCAACTAAAAAAGGAATGATAGAAGTTTATTCGATTCCTTCATTCCATGCAAAATATTTGGAAAAAAGTCCAATACAACAGTAACTTTGAGCTTGGTTATGAAGGTTTTCAGGAGTGTTCCCAAGTACTTAAATATTAAAGAGTGGAAAGCCATATGTGAGAGTAGGCTACAGGTCCCGAATGTAACCCCATAATGAGCTCCTCCTAGGGGAAGCATTATGTTCAATTTTGGTGGATAACCCTATGCAAACCGGGCCAATTAGACAGTATCCCTAGGGATGAAGTTGCACAAATTTTCTCTAATTTCTCTTTACCTTGTGTAATTGGGCATGCTATAAAAGCTGAGATTATGTTGGGTCATCAACAAGCTAAGAGCAATGGTTGGTCTAACATCCACATGGAGGGAGATACTAATGTTGTTATAAACTGGGTGAAAAGCAAATCTTAGGGTTCTGGGAAGCAGGCTCATCTGATGCATGATATCATTGACATTTCTCAAGATGTTTAACGAAGTGCATGGATTCGTAAATCAGGAAGGAGATCTCTTAGTCAAGTAAACAGCCAATATGTTAGAATACTTTAGTGGCAATTTCTATCCCCCACATGGGAATTATATCTTTTGGTTGTTACAATTGTTTCTCTTCTTCTGAAACACATCTGATCCTTGTGCCTCGTTCTTTCTTTCATTAAGGGTATTTTTATTTCTTGTCAAAAAAGAATAAAAAAAACTGCTGGTTGACAAAGCCTATCATTACGAAGACTCCAATGATATGTGATAACAAACAATCTAATGAATAATATGAGATGAAACTTGAGAATAATTTCACAATATTTTTTTAAAAAAAATACATAAAAGAATGACTCCATAAGATGTAGATCAGTTTTTTTTTTTAAATTTTTGGAGAATAATACTTTTTTTCTTTCCTTCAGTGACCAATTGTCTATTTTCTTGTCTCCAAAACATGTGTATATGGCTAATTATCCAGAATGTGTCCTGCCAAATCATTTGAAGGAATAAAATAATATAAAAATTGGAAGTTAATCATGTACCTTCTTGGCATCTATTTGACTTTCCAAAACACGAGGAGATAGGGTCCTTGCCAAGGAAGTTGATCTAGACCAATCAAATAGTGAGGCCTGGCCCCTAAGAATCCGTCTCAGATGCTCCTGGTAATGAAATTTAAAATAAATAAAATTTTCATTTTTCACAAGTAAACATGAAAACTAAACAATTTCTTTGAGGATGATAAACATCTTCATAACAGACCTCGCAAGTTGCAACAAGAACAACAATAATAAAGATATATATATATATATATTTCCAATGACCATCTCTTTCCTTAAAACCCCTAAAATTAATTAGTTTTTAATTTTTTACTGATCCCACTCAAGCATTCTACAGTAATTTATTCTCAGTGTCTCCCACTTCATAATGTATGTAATTTATCAGAACTATGGATGTTAAGGGATCATGTTCTAATTTTTGGCAGATTAATCACTGCATTCTGTCCCATCCTGTTAATTAGCAAAGACATCCAACTTCTGGCTAAGTAGAGATATATCATAGCCATATATTTGATTGATTTTTCAACCCCTGATGATTTATTTCGGGAACCTTCTTTTTTTTTTGATAAGTGATTTATTTGGGAACACATATTATATCCCAGTTATTCTACCTTCATTTTAAACATAAAGACCAGTTCTGTGAACCACGATTCCATTCAGATTGTGGTAATGTTGCTGCAGCTTTTTGAATTGTTAAGCAACCAATTACTCCAAAAGCTTAAGCTGTTAGAGAATGGGCCAACAATGTATATCAAGCTCTTAACATGAAATTTTATTAAATCCTTACCAAAGCACAGAGGATTGAAAACTCGTACAAGCTAGGAACAAAATAAGTAAACCTAGATGAATAGAAGAATTATTATGTAGAACTACATTGAATTGAACTTGTGTTTTGCTCAATCTCATTAGAAATGAATTACAGTCCATTTTTTCGTATAAAGTACAAAAATTCTGTTTCTTAGATATCGGAGGAAAAGACGCATGGAAGATGTCATTTGCTAATGATGAAGAAATGGAAAATGAGAAATATTGCACTTAAATCCAATAGAGTTTTAGCTTCAGATCATGCAGTTACATCGCAATATAGAAATAATGAAACATGAATAAATGCATTCATATGAAGGAGAACTTCAGCTTCTAAGTTACTAACCAGCAAATGAGAGAAATCAAGTTCCTTGTGTGTAACTGAAAATTCTATATCAAATGGTGCAATCTGGAAAGCCAAGCTTCAAAGTCATTAGTTACATGGTTAAACTGATTGCAATAACCAACTAGATTAAAAAGTAAGAGATAACCTGCTCCCTCAAGATAAGGAGATGCTTTATAAGGAATAGTTGCCCATCCATTGGCGATTGTCTTTTTTGAATCAGTTTGCTTGCTTTCTGTAGCAGATAAAAGGAAGAACCAATTAGAAAATATAGGATAGCATCTCAAGACCACTGATCAAAATCCTGGTTATCCATAAAAAGAGGCATCACATAGTGCTGTAAATATAGGATCAATGCAGTAACAGCACATATCTGTAAATACGGGATCAAATGTAGTAAGAAGCTTCTAATTGCTGAATACCACACTAATTAAATTTGTCGTTAGCTCACTCACTTGGATGGATACAGAGCAAACTTCTACCGCTTCCTGATAGAAAAAGCAAGCAAGCCAACAGAATAACAAAATGAGAAAAGAAGGCAGTATATATCTAACATTTACAAGAGCAGAAATTTGCCAAAGGAAACACTTAAATACCTGAGCCAAACCAGTGAAAACTGCAGGTTCTAAACAGTTATACAACTTTGACAGACATGATATAGTTTTCTCCAGTGGCGGATACCAGGTTTTAAAAACGTCTGAGCTTTTCATCAGTCTGCATTTTGATAATAAGGAAGAAAATATATAAACCTTACTAAAATAATATTTGGTTTTACACATGATAATCAGAAAGTAAATAAATGTCAGCTAGCAAAAACCATGGTAGTTTAAGTAATAATCAGTCCCGAAGTCCACAGGAATATAACCAACACATGATGCATCAGAAATTGCACAAACCCTATAAATCAAACTAGAGCCTCCAAAACTGGTGGCAAGGATCCTTCCTACAGTAGGAGTAGCTCATTAATACTATAACTGTTGTGGAAGCAGATAAAAGCTACCTAAATGATATCAACGAAACAACATTAACAATCGGTAAAAGTGAAATTATTAATGTAAAATAGTGGTAAGACACTTACAGAAGCTGTTTCTAAATTTGTCTCAGTTGATCGCTCTAACTTCGCAGGGTAATCCAAATCTTCATCAAAAGGAATATAATTTGCAATCTAAAAGAGAAACAACGGGTTCAAAATGAAACCAGCATAATTGGAAGAAACAGCAGTTTCATCAGAACAATTCTCATGATAAAGCAAACAATTCAATGGGCGTTCAATAAAAAGAATACTGGTACTAGTGAACACTGAACAAAGATCAACAACAATAATAGATTTGTTCCAGAATGTATTAAACAAGGATACTTCTTTCCATCTTAGAACATTGGTATTCAATAGTGTTTGTAAGTTGTTTCACCTCCCTTCTGACATAACATGCAAATTCATTAAAATACATCAAGTGAACAATGTAAAATGAAAATCCACTGATAGTCGGGCTTCTTCACAAAATCATGAGTTGCGTGATTATGAATGAGCTTGATGCCTCCAGTTATTGATGATTCGAGAAACTTTCCCATAACTGATGATATTCTAGAACCAACTGTAAATTTTTTTTTATTAAAAAAAAAAAAAAACTTAACTAGAAAATTCCAACACTTAATCTGATGCAAGGATATTGTATGAATCAATACACACACACACACACACACACTTTTAGTATATATAGTGTTAATTACACTTTAGTACCGTCCCGATTTCAAATAAGGCCCTCAGTTATCAATTGAAACAATTCAATCCCTCAATTTATAATTTCATTTCAATTGAGGCCAATTATAAACGGCCGTCCAAAATTATTAACGGTGGCCACTCACATGATTACATTTTAGTATCCTATAATTTTATATGGGTTTCAAAATAGTACCCTGTAATTTTATACGGGTTTTAAATGAGGCCCTATAACTTTATGCAGGTTTCAAAGGAGGCCCTATAATTTTAATTTAAACAATTACACCCATTAAGAATTTGGGATGGCCGTTTGTAATTGACCTCAATTGAAATGAAATTATAAATTGGGGGACTAAATTATTATAATTTAAACAGAGGGTCTTATTTGAAATCAAGACGATATATATATATATATATATATATTATACTAAAAACAAAATATTTCTAACAGTATACAGGGACTAAAATTAAACCCATCAATATAACTTCACTTGCATAAACCAAAATTGAATCTGAATACAGCCCAAAATTGAAAACTATCTAGCAAAACCTTCTTCAATCTATGCACAGGACAATCCCTTATCTTTAGAAGTGCACCTATTCGTCTCTCTCCAAATACAACACAATATGACAAAGAGAAACAAGTTGCCAAGCCCTAGCGAACCCTTGCAGGATAGGACAACCCCCCAACCAATGTTCCATAAGATCACCTATTGTCCTAGGCATAATCCAGTGCACTCCAAACAAAGACAAACCCATACACCACAAATCACATGCAACAAACAATGAAGAAGAAGATTGGCAGTTTCCTCTACTTTTTTGCACAAGGATGAAGCTTTCTTCCTTCTCCCTAAATTATCCAATATCCAAATAGCCTTCAAAGCAAGTGGTCCAAATAACTAAGATATTCTTTCGAAGGTACCTTAACCTTCCACAGACCTTTCCAAAGGAAACCAAACTAATCACCCCCATATAGCACTATAGAAGGAACTGAACCCCAAAGCTGTCCTTTTTATTGTCAGATATTTCCATATCAACCATTCTCCTTGTCCTCACTAATAGAGGATCCATGAAAGAATCTTGAGAAGAGAGAGCTAATTGCTATTGGTGATGTTGATTGGGGTGGAAGAAATGCCTACCATAATGGGATGCAGGGTGTGTGTTTTTCCATCTTTGTACCTCGGGCTTCCATTGGGGGCATCTCCACTGGGCTAGTGCCCTTTGGGATCCAATTATAGAGAAATTCCTTAGGAAGCTCGCAAGGTGGAAGGGTCAATATTTATCCAAGGGTGGGACACTAGCTTTAGTCAAGAGTTCTTTAGCCAACCTACCTCCCTATCCCTTCTAATGTAGTGAAGAGGTTGGAGAAGTTGCAACGAGACTTCTTGTGAGGGAGCACTGAGGAAGGGAGAAAGATCCACTTGGTGCGGTGGCAGAGAGTGACTAGGCCAATCAAGTGGGAGTCGGGCTGGGGGTTAAGGACTTATCAATCTTAAATAAGGCCTTGTTGGCTAAATAGCACTTGGAGATTTGGGTTTGAACCCAATTTTCTTTGGAAAAGGGTGATTTATTACAAGTATGGAATGGAGGAGAATGGTTGGTTCTCTAAAGAGGGGGGGGGGGGGTGTGGGAGGGGAGGACAGTGAATTTTGGGAGGACAAGTGGTGCAAGGTCCCTCTTATGGTGAGGTTCCCTATTTTGTATAGCTTAACTCTCCATAAGGGTAATCAGTGGCGGATTGTTATTCCTTGGAAGGGGGTAGAGTGGTATCGAATCCTTCATTTAGAAGGAACTTTTTTGATTGGAAGCTTGAGGTTAGGGTGTTCCTTGGAGTTCATGATGGGTGTACAGTGGTGGAGGGGGAGGAGGATGCTTTGGCTTGGAGTCTTGATTGCTCCAAGAAGTTCTTGGTTCACTCTTGTTATAAGGAATGGGCAAGAGGGAATGGGGAACTTTTTCCGTGGAGGTTGGTGTGGCATTTTTGTGTGGCCCCCTAGAGTGGCTTTTTTTGCTTGGGAAACTTTATGGGAGGCTATTCTCACCTTGGAGAATATTCAAAGAAGAGGGTTCAAGCTTGCTTCTCGCTGTGGTTTGTGCAAAAGGGAGGGAGAATCTATCAATCATCTTCTTCATTGCCCCATGGCTTGGGATATATGGTGCTTGGTCTTCTCTATGTTTGTGGTTCAGTGGGTTGTGCCGACAAGGATTAGTGAGGTGTTTCTTAGTTGAAGGGTCCATCGCATGTCAAAAAGTCGCTACCGGGCTGTGGAATATGTCTCCTCTTTGTTTAATCTCGTGCATTTGGAAGGAGCAGGAACCACAAATTCTTTTAGGGAAAGGAAGACTCTTTTTTGTATTAAAGATAATTTTTTATGTCTTCTTTTCTTTTGGGCCGAAGAGGCAAATCTTCTAGATTCCCATAGTTTAGTTGTTTTTTTGGATCTTTAAGGCTTTAATCTCATTAGCCTCCCCCTGTTCTTATGGGTTCGCTCCCCGTTGGGCATTTTTAATGATAGTTACTCTTACTTATCAAAAATAAAAATAAAGAATCTTGAGAAGATCCCTCATGTACTCTTTAATCTCTCAATCCTAGAATAAAGAATTGGGACTCAAAAACTCCAAACGTCTAACATAATGCACAACAAGTGCACCTCTATCTAATGTAATTTTGAAAAATTCTAGAGATAACATCTTCAACAGGGCATCACCACACCACACCATACATCATACCTAAATGTCACTCTTTCACTATTCCCTTCCACATAACGAATGAACTTGGAGAATTCATTCCAAGTTTTCTTGATGCCCACCCCATAAGAGCATAAAACCTTCATAGATCCTCAACCTCTAGAACTCTACAAATTTCCCCCCAACTCTCCTGCATTATGCTATCAGTTTCCATCGCATATCTCCAAAGCCATTTCTCCAAAAAAAAATTGATTGATTGAAATGTCCAAATAACTGCACTCCCAATCCCCTTAAGCCAGGTAAGAGCACACTACTTTCTTCCAAGCCACAAGACGGTATTTGAACTCGTCTCCCATACCTACCATAAGAAATCTCTTTGGATCTTGTCTAACTTCTCTACCATTGAAGCCAACATAGTGAAAATGGATAGCAAAGTGGGTAAACTTGAAAGACTACTCTTTAAACCCCCCCCCCCCCCCCCCCCAAAACAAAGATAAATGTTGTCTTTGTCAGCCTGGCAATCTCCACTCAATCTTATCCACCACTTGATCCCAGAGAGGCTACCCCAAATATGTTATGGGAAGAGAACCCGCCATACAACAAAAATTACAAGCCAAACCAGCTATATCACCCAAGTTTCCTATTGGAATAAAATAATCTTCGATTTGGACAAATTACTGTTCAACCCTGGCATGGCCTCAACACAAAAGGATACATCTAAGATAACGCAGCAGGTCCTCCACTTCAACAAATTCATCTACCCATGTGGATTGATTTCAGAATTTTGTTTCCATTTGTCTTTCCATCAGCAAGTGAGAAGTTCTAATGACTCAACCACGAGGTTAAAAATCTGCACCCCCCATGTCCCTACCCCCTGCAAGAACAACTTAATAAATAAATAAACAAAAAACAAACTTAGAAAAAAGAAAAAAGAAAAAAATTAAACAGCAAAAGTGGCAATATTATGTACAATATAACTCCAGAAGAAACAAACACAATCTATATTTGATCATGAACATAAAAGTAAGTTGAAATTGAAGAACCACAGTAAATAATGTTTTTGCGTCGGATACGTACCTCATCACGAATATGTGTTCGGGCACGAAAAGTCAATCGCTCATGAACATCTGCTAGGATTCTGTCCAATGTAGGACGTAATCCAGCTAATGATTCACTTCGTCTACTGAGTTGTTCTCCTAGGACTTCAACTTTAAGAATATCAACAAGCTCACAGAGAATATCAAGATTTGTTTCATGAATAAGTTTGGGGCGTAATGTATCATACAAGTACGTACACCTGTAATAAGTTAACAACAAGAAGAGAGTATGAAATAAGAGGTGAAGGTGAACAAACCAAACCCACCCAACTCGACAAACTGGCAACTCTAATAGAAATAAAAGGCAAAATGAATTTACATGTATCACAACGCAATTTAATTTAACAGGTGCAGTGCTTAACCTTTGTGCTGGTTCAGGGTGATATAAATGAGATATTTGGTGGGTCGAAAAGAGTGTAAAACACCTCAAGGAAGTGGAGGGTTTAGATACTGGCAATTGTGGTAGCAACAAAAAAAAGTTCTGCAACTAAAAGGTCATAAAGATTCCCAGGAACACTGAGTGCTATAACACTTGATTATTCAAAGCAGCGCGCCCCCATCCTAAATGGGATTTTGGCCTCACAATGATAACTTGGCAAGCTTGGTTAGAGAACAAAATGCCCTCTTCAAAGCCCAAGATTAAGGCTTCGGCCTCCATGAGGTCCATTAATTATTTGAACTCGGAGTCATACGTGTCTTTATTTATTTTAATTTTATGTTTAAATGTAGAAGTTTTTTTAAGCTACTGTAAAGCTATTGCAAGCAGCACGGCAGTGATAGCTGAAAGCTAGTTTGGTCACTTCGGTATACTATGGCTTAAGGAGTAAAATAATTTTGATTTAAAGGTTAGTTCAAGTGTTATTACAGTTTTAAGTCTATAAATACAGATTATGACAATCTCCTGCAGGATAGTGAATATTTAATTGAAAAATTGCACCTTTGCCATGTTCGAAAGATTGTGATTACCTTGTTCCTTTCTTTTTCCACTAGTCTTTCTTCTCGGGTAGTTATTCCTTCAGTTTCAACCATTAAACAGTCCTGTAAGCCTTAATTTACTTCCAATACCCTATTCGACTGACTCTAAGCATCGCTAATCCTATTTCATAGCAGAAAGTAGCTCTAATTCTCTACTCCAATGCCAGAATTTTGGAAGGTCCCTGCATGATCCCAATTTATCCCGTCCTTTCTTCTATAAGAACTAGGAATGGTGTTAACACTTAATATATCTCAGGAAAGATATCGGGTAGGGGAACTTCCTTCAAGTTCACTATACTAGAAACTACCCGCTCATTTAGATTGCTAATGCTTCCAATTCTACCCTTCTTGTTAATCCTCCTTTCCAAACACAATATCAACAATGCTAAATTGAGGACATGTAGGAAAATTATTAAACTGCCAATAAATATTTTTCTTTATTATTATTTTTTTTGGGAACACTGAAAGAAGAAAGAAATATAGAAAACAACGACATGCTAAGCACAAAGAAAAACACCAACTCACTACCTCCAACAATTCAAGCACTAATAAGGGAAAAGAGTCAAGAAGATACAACAATGCCTGTCTGAAAGGCCCACTTAGAAAAAGAGCTGGATCCATTGTCAGTTAGTCTTCGAACATTAAGTCCCAAGCCAATGAAGTAATTTTGCCTCAACAGCATCACCTCATCTAGCATTTTTAAGAAAACAAAACAAGAGCAACCCTGCTAGGGGTGGTTGTCTTGCAATGGTTGAATGATAAATGTGGATTCAAAAAGGTAGCAACTACAACCTAAAATCTCAAGATATCTGTAAAGTAAATGCCCACGAACTCAACATAAGTCACCATGGATGAACCATGTTCCTAGAAGCAAAATTCCCAACACTGTCCACCTAAAGATCTGACTCAATAAAGTGCTCTACCTACCAAAATCATTCCTTGCCTCCCCAACTCCAATGTAACTTTTTATGGAATTTCTAAAAATGACCTCCAAAAAGATGTTATCATCAACAAATTAAAATAGAACTCTCACTGGTTCCAAACCTAACCCGGGATAAGCCCTACAGTCGTGCTTCAAAAACATCTACCATGAAGAAGAACAAACATGAGGAGAGACTCAAGAGAGTAACAATAATGGAGTGGAAGCTAGAACAATTGGAATACTAAAATAATCCTATTCCTTGTAAAAGACAAAAGAAATTAAGAAAATAGGAAAAACTACCAAAAATAGAAATTTTGCAGTTGGGCTTAAATTTGAAAAATATAGAAGTCATGGGAGTAATCAAGAACAAACATGAATAAAATCAGAATTTTCTAACTAAAGTTATAACTAAAATAAAACTTTCCTAAAATTGCGAAAATGCAAATTTGGAGTCCTAAATGATGGAATTCAGCCAAAAAACAGTAGGATTTTCATCATAACAACATTTCCAATTGATCATGGCCCATGGGTCTTTTGGTATAATTCTAGCAAGTTGGGTCTAAATTTGTCCTACATCAAACACTTTGGCTAATACCTCCTGATGAAATAATTAAGCCTCTTGCAAATCCAGTAACTCAATCCAAGGAAGCATAGAAAAGGAGATAATTTATTCTAGACAAACTAAAGCTAAGCAAGTTCAGCTAGGGTCACAATTAAAGGTCCATCTTTGGCACAATTGATAGCTTGATGAAACTTCTCTACTTGTCTGGGACTAAGGGAAATAATTCTGATTGATGGTTCAAATTTCAATATAAATATTTATCATTAAGTCACAACATTGTATGTCAATCTTTTTACAAATACAAGCTTTAAAGTTAGAGAGAGGGAGAGGGGGGGGGGGGGGGGGAGGAAAAGAACATAAAAGAAGCAAAAACAAGATGATAGAGAAAACTCACAGAGGATCTACCAAAGGAGCCAAACTTGATATATCCTCTGAAGATGATGAGAAAAAATGATCAAAGAGTTGATATTCAAGCTGGCATACCTGCAATACCCAATCAAACTGTCTCAAATTTATCTCCCTTGAATATCTTTTTCTAACCCTAGTATAAGTGCTTTTGACACAAGCCAAAAATAAAATTTGAAAGGAAAAAAGTCATGATAGAACATACGAACTGCTTATAAAAAAATTATAAAACATATGAATTATTGATATATGAAAAGGGAATGTGTGTATATATTTGTAAAACAACATCCAGGATGAGTATATCCAACATTTGCCTTTGTTGCATCTTATTCTGGGAGGTTGTGGGATCAAAGTCAAACCAGGCTCTTCCTCTATGGTTAATAATGTGACAGACGTTCATTCGGTTACTTTGACCCACATTGTCAACCCGGAGAGAAAAAAGAATGATGACATGCATAAAGCAACCATACTTGATTAGTGATTGCTACTATGCACAGACTAAATTTTTGAAACATATTAACCAGTTAAAACTTAAGAGCATGCTCATCACAGCAGATATTTGCAACAGTTATTGTGGTCCATCAATACAAACTAGACAAATCCCAGTCATTTCCTAGGGAATCTAGGATCTTGCCTTTCTTGGGCATCATTACTCCCAAATCTAAATGTGAATGACATGCGAAAATGTTTACTTGGTATTTAACTGAATATAAAACTAAATCATGCAACCAGTGTTTTAAAAACTTTAGCGAGGTGTCCCTAAAACATTCTTTGAAAAAAAAACAAA
The DNA here is from genome assembly GCA_008638375.1 of Nyssa sinensis. Classification (NCBI taxonomy): domain Eukaryota; kingdom Viridiplantae; phylum Streptophyta; class Magnoliopsida; order Cornales; family Nyssaceae; genus Nyssa; species Nyssa sinensis. The sequence goes on from CM018047.1 coordinate 750,402, forward strand.
AAGAAGTGATCGTAGGAAGGATTTCAAAAGCAATGTTTTGAATACTTTTCAGTGTGTCCAAAACACTTCCATAACTTTGGATAGTTTCAAAAAAAAAGAATGAAAGAAAATTACAAGAATATACTCTTACCCTGTAAAGATTAATACAAAATAATGAGAAAACCTTAACCCATTGCTTCATATCAATGTAACCCCTCAGTTGAGAGATATTTTCAATCAACGATAATGTTTGACTACTTGCATTAAAACCTTGTACAATTAAAAAATGACTTTGTTGCCTTTGTATTAATTTTGTCCACTCCTACCTCTTAGAAATATGATTGGGTGTATAACGTGATCTCTGTTCTTTTAAAAATGAAATCTTGAGTGACGGAAAAATTAGATACAGAAAACTGCTCCCCAAGTACATTGCCTTCCAACTCTATATCAAAATGGCATGTAAAATGAAGGAAGGAAACACAACTTTTACAACATTCCATGCAGATCTGTCCCCTGCAACAATATGTATACACATTAATTAACATTTTTACCCCTTTTGACCAGGTAGTACAGCATCAAATTCACTTGAAATAAGTGATGCCTCACAACATGGTCCAGAAATGGTTAATGGAGCCCTAATAAACATTGTCAAATTTTTAGTTGGAAATTTGGTAGGTCAATCTACTAATATAGATCACAATGAGTTGAAAATTAAACAACATGATATGGAATGGAACTCCCAAGTAGAAAACATAGAAAAATTCTACTAAGAATAAGGTCCCTACGAAAAACTGTCCATCCACCAATAGAGAATAATTCAAAGGCTATAGACAGAACTGAATAAATCCCATGTTCCCGGTAGTTCGTGTTAAAATTTTAAACAGGCAAATTGCAAAGTTTATTTCATCACCTGTGACTAACAATCTCAGTTTACTTAATACTAGATATGTAATTTCAAGACCACCTGCATTAGGTATGCACATCCAGATCTCATCAATGATGGCAATGTCTCTTTCTTGGCAAATTCAAATATCCGTTGATGCACTATTCCTTTTACCTATAAAACATAAAACAATAATAGCAATTGTTTTACAGAAAATGGACCAATTAGAAAACCAAAAAAATTGAAAAGGAAAAATATCAACTAGAATGAAAGTACAGAATTATTAGAAACAACCAATCATCAGCTTACCAAGGACAGCCGCTGTTCACAGTATAGTTTGTGGCATTCTGCCAGAATTTGAACATATTCTTTCCTGGGTGTTCTGCTTTCAATTTCCTCCAACACTGGCTTAAGCTGCAAATAATTACAATTATTGGTCTCATTTATTTAATACAGATCAACGGTAACAAATAAAATCTCATTCCGCATGGGTTTCCAGATAACCTGATTTTGTGCTGCCACTCAACTCAGTTCTGTAGCGGTCACCAGCCCTCTTATTTCCACTTTTTATATAGCATGGCTTAAAACCAAAGAAATGGAAGAAAGGACACTATTACCTCATTTGTAGCTGCCTTGAAGCGGACATAAATAACAGATGTCTCCACACCTTCAGAAACACCTGATTTGCTGCCACCACTGCTCTTGATGGCTGCCTGGACCTGATGAATTGGAAAGAAAATAAAAAAGGCATTTGAGAGAACCTCTAGCATTTTTATAAATAAAACAAACTATTCAATCCCAAATGGAGGCTTTACCTGAGAAGAAGTGTTTTTTAGAACAGAAAGCACATGAGAACGAATCATGCCCAGGGCTCGAGACTGTCCAAATGCACGCACAAAACATGTTCTTAAGATTTTCAGAACTCAAATTAAACTGTATCAGAGGTAAAAGTCACAATCCAATAGTAAGGATGAAAAACTGCTGCCCACTTGCACTTGAAGAACAGGGGTGTGGGGGTACCTGGAGTTGGCGAAATTTAACCAAGTAAACACTGGATTCTGCATACTTGCGGATTGCTTTCGACATACCTAAACTTGACACAATAAATAAATGAATAAGTATATAACTTGAACACATAAATGACAAGTTTGAATTTCATTAACAGAATTGTCTCTCACAAGAAGCTAGCAATTTCAATTATCATTCATAGATCACAATGGTTCAGAATGAGTGCATCTGACACAGAAAGTTAAACATAGTGATTGGGTTTGAAAACTTAAATTACAAACAAATTCCAGAATGAATAGCATACAGTCGTGGTCACTGACTAATGCCAGAGGCAAAAGTTTTTTTTTGGGTAATTGTCAGATGCAAAAGGTTATACATGAAGAAAATTATCCACTTACGATATGCACTCATCAAGTCTTTTGAGCAGTGGGAGAAAGTTCCCATTCGCAACATTCATGTTTGGAGAATAAAAATTGGTCGCAACCTGCATATAGGTGTACAACTAAATAAATAAATAAAATCCATGAGATTTACAAATAGATGGACATGGCCAGTTTTGTGGATGAAGCAAAAATTTGTTCCTCCATAAGTTCATCCAGAACTTTGAGAGTCAAGATAAAGCAAGAATAATGGAAAATATATGATATTACCAAGCAATATAAAAACACAGCTACACAAGAGCGTCAGCCTAACAGAAGTGAACAATTAGGCCGCCCATGTAATTCATATACAAGTGGCTATTTTTGTCAATCTCTGAACAGAACCAGCCTAAGCAATCTTTTAGAAGATCTGTAGCATCAAATAGAGTAATAAAGATGTGGACAAGGCTCTATGAGTTTCCTCCCCCATGAATGGCAGATATCACAAGGAATGAGAATACAACATGCTATTACTTATCCACAAAAAGAGAGAGAGAGACCAAAGTGCATGCTGGATGCATTTTGCCTACATTCACAAGTTGATTCCCTACTAATCATTGCTTTCTTCTTATGTTTCTTTCCTCTCTTTTTCCCTTTGTAGAAGTCCTCCCCCTAGTCTTGCACCTTCCTCTTTCTTCTTATTAGAAGTTCATCACTGATGGGGGCTTCTAGCCAAAGCTTCCTTGCCATGTGGTGTTTGGGGGAAAAAAAATAGTTTTAGTTGACAAAAGCTATAAAAAGGGATAATCATGAGTCAAAACTGCAGAGCGAGCTACTGTATATGGAAAGCCAAGCCACCCTCCTCCTTTAGGTGTGGAATTAGCACATCAATCTTTTGTTATTACCATAGTACCCATGTTATTTATTCCACAAAAAAGGAGGTAAACTGGTTAATTGGATAATTCTAGAAAGGTCAAAATCTACCACAATAGGAACCAATAACCATCCTTCCACTTCCTTTTTTCTCTCCCCCATCCCCCCCCCCAATATATACTATCTATATATACAAAATTAAAAACAGAGAATAATAAATTAAAGACCAAGATAAACTTTAAATTGATCATTCCACTATTTTAGTTCAATCATCCATAAAGAGGTGAACAAGGAGAATGTGATCCAAAAAATTAAAGCAAAACAAATGAAGCAGAAAAGAGCTTTTGGAGTCTCATGTGGTCATCCAATATTTCTCAAATAAAAATTAAAAACTTTTACACAGCAGCTATAAGGCCAAGTGACCAACCACGCTTCATGGTAAGGAATGATCCATAAAATGACACTAAATGAATGTTGAAATAGCTAAGTGGCAATAAAAGAAACTTGAAAGAAATGAATGAACTAGTGAAAAGCTAGAGCTGGCACCAATTAAGGACAAGATAAGGAGTGATGCGTGTGGGTTGTGGGGTGCTTGCGCACTATCCAGAGATTGTCTTGTAGCCATGCGTCCAAAGGACATGGCTGGAAGGACTCTTCATCATGAAAAGAAAAAAGGAGAAGACAAGGGAAGTTATCCAAGATGGTCCATACTTTCATAGGTTACAAAATCTGTGTTTAGGAACACTTTTTCAAGTTTTCCAAAGGAACATTATTAGAATCATGCTAACTGAATAAGAATGTCCATTTAAAATGAGATTGTAACTTCAAAACATTCAGGCTGAGGAGATGGAGTTACTTGTCTATAAGTTGAAAAAGCGGATTCTAGATATTTTTCATTTTTGAATTCCAAGAAAATATTTGATTTCTTTGCAACATTCTTTTGTTGATTTTTTGGGAGAGCTTCAATTTTTAATGATAGCCCTTGTAGCTCTCGATTTCTTTTGGTTGTACATGGGTTGCGCGCCCCTTTGGCATTTCTGTTTATAATATTATTCCTTACTTATCAAAAAAAAAGAGAGGCTAGTGATAGAATAAATTGCTAGTCTTGAAGCTAGCACTCCTATCGGCCCATTTTGGATACTACTGAAGATGGCAAGATCAGCATGGGAGTTCCTAGCCTACTGATGAGGTTTTAGAGTATGGCAGGTGGCTCCTCCATGACCATGGTGGTGTGTATAGGGTCAGAGAAATAGGTCTTTTGACAGGTCAGATGGGATAGTATATGTTTAGATTGGATTAGAAATAAAATAATGTAGGACTATTGAATATCCCAATCCAGTGTTTAAACAGTCCAAATGAAAGGTTGTATATTTCTATCTGGTCCCCTTACTCGACTAGTTCAAACAAGGCCTAAAAGGCTTGTATATATGAAGAAAGAAAAAAACCAGTTTAGAGAGATTGAAACATCCACACAATATATTATTTGAAGGAAAATGAGTTTCTAGGTGAGAAAGCATTCAAATCTTACATTCTCTAATTCATCAAAGTAGTTGAGCTTACTGCGAAGTGCTTCTGCAAACTCAATCAATCTTTGCTTCTCTATTAGCTGCAACAGCAACAAGAAACTGAAAAAAATCAAAACTGAGGTTTGACATTGTGCATAGATCATTCCATTAATTAAGGAAAACAAAAGAAATATGCAATTGAACCAGTTATTACTGTCTACGTCTTGACTTGGTAGGTACAATTATCAGAATTACAACATGAAGTTAAAACCTCAGTCACAAGTTAAGAAACCAATAGACATGGCAAAAAATAAAAATTAAAAAAGTTCCACCTAAAGGTTGCTCATTCCAAATCTCAGCAACCGAGCTATATAGCAAATAAACTGTTTATAAATGATTTAATCATTCAATAAATACGTCCTAGACCTTTTAACCCTAAAAAAAGTAACTAATTTATGCAACATCCAGCAGAGTTATAAGCCTGTGCCCTATCATGTCAAGAGAGGTCCAAATTGTGCTTTCAAGACTTCAAAAATCAGTTTTATGTCAAACCAAGATTGATTGCAGCAAGTACTCTTAGCAAATGAAACAACAAATGCTAATGAGAAAAGAAAGATTTCACACCAGTCGGTCACATGCATCATGAAGAGTTTTGGTTTTTGTTGCTACTGCTTGATGCTGCAGCTGTAGTTCATTAAATAAGTCAAGGGTTTCATCCACCTACAAAAAAGGCAGTTCAGTGAACTGTTCAGTTGACTTAAGAACAGTCCAAAATATATAGCCTAAAAAACAAAATGGAATTTCTCCAGTAAACTTAATAGAAAAATTAGAAAAGCATTGAGGCAAAAAAACAAAAAATTATTTTACCTGACGAAGTATACTATCACAAGTCTGTATGCGCTCTGTTAAAGTCTTTACATAGTGCTGATACTTCTCTTCGGTCTATGCAAAGAGAAAAATCAGGTGCTATAGTGCTAATGATCACATTTGCTATATGACCTAAATATGTCAAAGAAATTAATACCAACCTCCGACTTCATGGCAGCTTCAAGATCCGAAAACCATTTGTAAAACTGTACCACGGAGAATTTACAGAAAGAGAAGGAAAAAATTTAGAAGTATATTTTCTATTTAGTACAAATCCAAAGAAGATTAAGAGAATGTTCAAATTTTAGAATTGGATAAATGACCTAGTTAATCGATTAAATACTGAGAACAAAATTTTGTCATACTACATTTTTGGTTGCGACAATACATCCATTCATGGGTGACACAACAGAAATGGCAGTTCAAATTCAAGAAATACATGGTGGGGAAAAAAACAAAAAGAAAAGGAAGAGCACCAAGAAAAGATAAGCAGACAAGAAGAAACCGAATGCCCTTAGATCTCAACTCAACTGAATTATGTATTATCCAAATATTCAAGGTCAGCTAAGCAAAATCCTATTTCTACCGTTATGTTTTGTCCAGGTCCTTAGCCACTGTTAGTTTATATAGTGATGTTCCATTGTATTTTTTCTTACTATCTTCACCTGTCCTTGAACTGACCTGAACTTAAATTTTTTACTCTTTAAAGGGGTTTTTGATTGGCCTTTCTTACATATTCCCAAACCATCTTATTCAACAAGCCATAAAGCATTCCGGGCTGCAGAATCAAACCCTCACGCCCTGCTCCAAGATATAGTCATGAGAGAACAAAGCATCTACCAATAAAATTAAACATGTTCTCGGGCCCTTGTTTATAATACATTTACACTTTCAATGATCAAGAAAAAAATAAAATTAAACATGGTAGATAACAACTAGGCAACTACCAATTATGCTGAGCATTGGAAACTTTTTTTTTTTTTTTGGTAAGTGAGGATTGGAAACTGTAAAGGAATAAGATCACCTCTAAGGCAACATTCAGTACCAAAGTGAATACATTCCATAGAGGATGGCAAGTAACACAAAGTGGGTTTAATGTGCCATTACATGAGGTGAAGGACACCATCCTTAACCATCATATGCAATATTCGTTCTTCATTTATTTACCATTTTGGTAGTCTTTTTTAACAATCATGTTGAACTGCTACTCCCTTGTGTAGTGGTGAGGGACTTATGGTCTATGATTTTATCATTATTTGGTGTTGCCCAGTTTCTTTGTCCTCTTTTGGAGATTTTTTGGTGACTAGAATTATAGAAGGAGATTAGCTTTAGCACCTATTCCCTTGGTATCGTTGTATGTATATGGGTTGCACCCCTCTGGTGCTTATTGATAATACTATTTCTCTTTACTTATCAAATAAATAAATAATTGTGTCAAAAAAATTAGCGAACCAAGATGAGTCATCATCTTCTATAACTATAACGTTCCAAACTTCACCTAGAATAGCTGTCAATTCCTAAATTAATACCTATGGAAGAAAATGAAATCATGGGCAGGCATCCCACATGCAAAAGATCCACAGCACACACTAGCCAATTTGTTATGTATAGACCATAATACAGAAAGAAGGTTAATAATATGTAACACAACCTTTGAGATCTTCATTATAACAGAAGTGACTAACATATCAGGAAGAAGGCTCTTAACTAAGACATCAATGGGCAGTTTAACATTATGGCCATTATCAGAGTAGGATTGGCAATTTGGCACTATGTACATGTTGATCATTTCAATTAAATAAGTTACAGATTTCCCTTTTAAAAAAGGGAAAATAGTTGCAATGAGAATGACGAGGATGCGAGGCAGGGAGGGTAATGGTATTGTACAGAAGATGGGTTTCAGAGTTTAATATGAAAAAAATAGATGGTGTATTCCCATAAAGTTAATATTTTGTCCATCTAATGAAAGCAGGGAGCAATCAAGAATTTGAGTATCAAGCTTGAAAATGATGACAACAGATCAAGCAGCATACCTGATTTGTATTCACCAAGACCGCTTCAATGGCCTCGGATTCTTCCACAGTGCTGTGCTTTGTGGAAATGGACAAACCATTCTCCTGTACAGAGATGTGATCCTGTGACTTAGCAACAAAGCCCAGTTAATTGGCATGAGAATATGAGATGGATATAATGAAATTCGAATGTGTGCATATACAAATGCTTAATGCTTAATGCTTTACAGCATGGGCAGATATCTCACCAGTTTGACAGGAAAGGGTCGCTCAGCAACTGCATGAGAAAGTGCTACTATAGCTGCTTGTTGTTGCTCTGTCAACGGAGCACTCTGTAGAACAAATATAACACTGTAAGGATCCTCCCACTAGAATACTACTTCCACAGTGGTCTCACTGATAACAGACACGAGTACATGAAAGAACAGATAGAAAAATGAAACCCTAATAGTGCTAGAACCCGGACCAGATTGCTTAATCCGATAATTAAAAAATTACAAAGCAGATCCACACTGTTGTATCACATCCATTGCATGGGTAAAACAAAACATTTCTTCGAACACAATTGCAAAATCATGAAAGAACATACTAGAAATTAATAGAAATAATATACTAAAGAAATTATCGAATTATACCGCAAAAGGAAAAAATAGAAGATCAACAGAAAGGCAGATCTATGAATTACTCAAATTCTAAAATAAATTTGGGACGAAAGATTCTAACTTCAGCATCTGAGATTTGATCAGATCGACGCAATGGCATTTGGAATCACGAGAAGCCTCAATTAACAATATATATTATGACTTCTGTGTGTGCATATGCTGTACGAGGAAGATAAATTAACTAAAAAAAATGGTAAAAAAGCCAAAGAAATGAAAATGATAACCTGTTCCCAAGTAGAAGTGAAGTTGTAGCCTTTAGAGATCGCTCCGGACTTGGGAACGCTTGCAGTTGCTTTGGTCGCCATTTTTTATTTTGATTGGAAAAAGAACCAGATCAGAGATGGAAGGAACACATTCACCCACCTCTGGTTGTGATTACGATTTACGACTACGACCTGTGCACTTGAGGCTATGGCAATGGAGAAAGGAGCTGTCCGTCCTGGTTGTATCACATGGGAGCAATCGGCAAGGATGCTCTTGGTGGTCTCGAAGCCGACGTTGGTGTTGCGATTGTCAATGGTGGTGGTGCTTTGGAGGTCGTCAGCAAAGTCTGCAAGCCATAGTTGTTGGTGAGGTCTTCAACCCAAGCCAAGATTTGTTGCTATAATGTTTTGGAGAGAGGGTAGGGGCTGAGTTGAAGCTCAGGCTTTGGATGTCGTCGGCGAGGGCTTCAATCCATCTTTGTCGGCACCGGTTCCATTGTTGCTCCTTAGGTTAGATCTTGTGCCTCGGTGAACCAATGGAACCAATGGAGTTTATATGTAATAGATATAAATATTATTGATAACAATGATAAAAAAAAATTTAATAAATATATAAAAAATTAAAAAGAAATTGTGAGAGCATCTCCATGATACCCAAATTTAAATTTAAATTTGAATAAAATGTTTTTTTACTTGTACGCTTAGATTTATATTAAATTTATTTTTATTTAAATTTAAATTTAATTATATTATAAATTTAAATTTATAACTTAAATTTAATTTGAATTATACTATTGAATAACATAAAATTTAAATTAAATTTTTACATAAAATTTAAATTTAAATTACTACTAAAAATGGCCAGACATAATACACTGTACAAATTTTGACATAATTAACTATAACAAATTAATTTTAAAAATATTTTTTTTAGTTAATGAATTTGTTAAAAAAATGTTTTTACTTTATTATCCAAATACATTTTTATCTTTTTCACTATTTTCAAAATCATAACCAAATATATTTTCATATTTTTTATTTTGTTAAAAATTATAAACATTTCAAATTTAAAATATACTTTTCAAAATTTCAACTACAAAATAGTTTTACAAAAATTTTATGAATACATATCCAAATAAAACTTTTAGGCTGCGTTTGAACAATGATTCAGATATAATTTTTTAAAAAATATTTTTAAAAATTTTTTAATTAATTTTTTAAAAATTATGAAAATATATTTAGATACGATAATCTAAATTTTAAAAAATTAAAAAAAAATTCGAATGATTAATAATTTATAACACGTATTATGCATTTTAAAATTAAAAATTTGTTTTTAAACAAATGAAGTCTTAAATTATCGAATTTATTAAAAAATTAATTGAATCGGGAGCTGCTACTCTTGCTCCAAAGATTACTAATTCAGGCTCCCACTTTTTCACCAATTTTCTAAATGACGAAAAACCCTCTACAAATCTCTCTTTCCCACATTGCTCTTACGACGCCTCTCCCCCTTTATCAGGAAAAAACACTCAATCAATAGCGAGAGCCACCACGATGATGCTATAATGGCAAAGCGCCGTCAATGAAACCAACTAAAGGAACGGAAGACTGGAAAGATAAAAAGGGAAAAACAAGAGAGATGACGAATAAACAATGAAAAATAGGAGATATAAAATGAATGATTGTAGGAGGGAGATCTGAGTTAGACGCTTGCGTGATCACTGTCAACAGTTGATTCTCGTGTGCCTATTTGTCTTTGGGAATTGAGATAATTTGAATTTGATTTGGGAATTCGAATGGTATGTAAAGATAAATAAAATGAGACAGAGGAAGAGAATCAAGGTCGACCGTGATAGAACGAGGGAGAGAGAATAAATGAAAATAGATACTCATATAGTTTTCTAGGAATGAGAGGGTACTAGTGTCATTTAATTAATTTTCATTTAATAAATAAAAATGATAGTATTAATTATGAGAAAAATAAAAGAAGAGGAAATGAGAGAATAATCTCTCTTTTATGTTTGGATAACTAATAAAAGAAAATATGAGAAAAGACTAATATAATCATTTCATCTTGTTTAGGAATAATAAAGGAGAGAAAGAAAAGGAAAATATTTTATATTATTTTATTATTATACCTTTTACATATCTTAGGATAGAGGCGTTATTTTTATTTTACCTTTTATTCTTTTAAGGGTAATATTAGTATTTTTAAAAATTCATTAAATCTTTATTTCTTCACCTCCATTTCCTCTCACTTGTGGAGGGATAACAAAATTGCTTAAATAAATGTTAAGCTTTACTTCCTCTCCTTTCTAATTTTTAAAACAAACATGATATAAGCTTCATTCACCTAGACTGAAATCTGTAATTCAAGCAAATTGGAGGAATTTTGAACCTCGCTCATGTATTTTATTTTATTACTTTTTGTAATTCATGCAAATTTTTGAAGCACTATTTTAAAAGATTCCCTTTGAACTGAAAATTTTATACAAACAGATAACATAACTACTTGTTGGGTGAATGAATCACGAAAGAAAGGACATGTGATTAATTTACATGCCATGCATGGAAGTCTGGATATAATTATGAACGGATGGGCAAATGAAAGGGAAAAAAACTCAGATTGCTTTGGCAGCAGGGTGCAAGCTTGGGACTAGCCTGCTGGTTTTGTTAGTATATTTCCATCCTTGAATGTAATGACTGATTTTGAAATAGAAAAGCATAATTTCTAACCAGTGACCTTCGATTACACTATCCTTTTTTTTTTTTTTCGAGCATCTCTTTGTGAAAATTGGGAAAATAATTACCAATTTCATAAGGAACAATGATTGTTTGATGTTTTGTTAAAAACATGTGTAATAATTTTTTGAATTTTTTTGTTTGAGAAACATTATCTTATTAGAGAAATTTCTCTCTCCGAAAAACATTTTCTGTACAGAGAAATTTTTTGGTCATGATTGGTGGTTGAAATGAGTTTAGTCTAAACTCTAAGGTGATGATTTGTGTTATAATATTTTCATCAATTTATAGTTGTGCCTCTAATGGTAGCGTCAGCATGAATCCAGCATGGATGTTTTTATAGAAAGCCCTGAATCATTTAGGAGCTGCTGGTTAATTAGCCGCCTGAATCAAAGGACATTCCTAGGTATACTAGTAGATAAAATTTTATTTTCCCTGAGCTGCATATTTGAATATTCAAGGAATTAATCATATTAACAAAATCAGCCGGCTGAAAATTTCAACATCAATTGTGGTGTGTCTGCTTACTAGATTTTTGGTACAGAAGCTGTAATTACGAGTAATTTGTAAGCCATTCAATTCGTATGATCCCCCCGGGACACAAAGCACTTCTTGATACTCATCGATAATATGTGCTGCTTACCAGAACCAGAAATTATCACACCATTGGATTCTGCTCATATTTCATCCTTTTTAGGGGCCTACAGACTCATGTTGATTTCATTTCACCAATAATATATTACATATCCGGCAACTAATTAAGGAAAACGCAATTTTTATTCTGGAGTTCTTTTTGCTGATCAGCATGTACCTCATAACTCACACTTTAAATTCACTATTAGTGCCTGTCACATTGGCAATCTATCCATCTTCAACAGTTCTGGTAAAATGGTGGTGAGTTTGAAGGCTTCTTACATGGTTAAGCCAGCCAATCCCACATGGACTGGTCGTCTCCCCTTGTCGGAATGGGATCAGATTGGTACTATAACTCATGTACCAACTATTTATTTCTATAGACCAGCTCAGGACTGGCTCACTCCTCGACACACCATCATCAACACTCTCAGAGATTCACTCAGCAGGGTATTGGTGCATTTCTACCCACTTGCTGGTCGCTTGTGCTGGATAGGAAGAGGCCGTCTTGAGCTCGACTGCAATTCCATGGGTGTTCGGCTCATCGAAGCAGAGTCCAAGGCCAAACTTGATGACCTTGGTGATTTCGCTCCATCTCCTGAATTTGAATACCTTGTGCCCTCAGCGGACTATAGGACCCCAATTCATGACATACCATTGTTGTTGGTGCAACTCACAAGGTTCCACTGCGGTGGTATCAGCCTCGGCTTGATGATATCACATGCAGTTGTTGATGGGCAAAGCGCTCTGCACTTTATAATTGAGTGGGCAAATCTTGCTCGTGGACAAATGCTATGCACAGTGCCATTCCTTGATCGAAGAGCATTGCGAGCTGGAGAACCCCCAGCTGCTCCTACACGCTTCGATCACCTAGAGTTTGATCAGCCACCACTCTTGATCGGCCAATCAAGCACTGCAGAGGAACAGAAGAAGGAAACCACAGTAGCCATGTTAAAGCTGAACAAATACCAAGTTGAAAAACTAAAGAAAATGGCTAATGAAGGTCGGGCCACGGACACAGGCCGTCCTTATAGTCGATACGAGTCTGTGGCAGGACATATATGGAGATGTGCATGCAAGGCACGGGGACACAAAAGCCAGCAGCCAACAGGATTAGGTGTTTGTGTGGATTCACGCAACCGTATTAAACCACCTTTACCACCAGGCTACTTTGGCAATGCTACTTTTGACCTGATTGCAACAGACAAGGCAGGCGAGTTGGTGTCAAATCCATTAGGCTACGCTTCAAGTAGAATTAGAGAAGCAATCGAGAAAGCAACAGATGATTTTGTGTGGTCTGAGATAAATTTTTTGAAGAATCAAGAGGACTTGTCTCCATTCCAAGATATTCATGCTCTTACAAGTGCTGAAGGGCCTTTCTATGGTAACCCGAATCTTGGAGTCACAAGCTGGTTGTCTCTACCTATCTATGGCCTTGATTTTGGATGGGGGAAGGAAATTTACATGGGGCCGGGAGCTCATGATTCTGATGGTGGTTCTTTGATCCTGCCGGATCGCGAAGAGGATGGCTCCTTGATGATTGCCTTGTGTCTGCAGATGGTCCATATGGATGCTTTTAAGAAATTCTTCTATGAAGACATTATATGAAATGCTCATGGAATTGATCAGCTAACAAGTTAGGTTTCAGATCAAAAAATAAGAAGCGGTCTTGCCTCTTGAAGAAAAAGAAAACAAGCAAGATTTAGACTTCATTATTTTAATAATAATCTCTATACTTCTACATTTAGTCTAACTTTATGTTATGCCTAAACAAGGGTTTTTTGTCACTTTTTTTTTTTTTCACATACATCAATAATCTAAGAGTAAATCCTTTAAGGTTATGTTGCAGTAAAGGTTTGTCATGTTGTCACGTATAATTAGTCTAATTATTCCTTCCCCCCTCCCCAAACCCAACCCAAAAAAGAGTCATTATATCCTGATGATTAGTGTTAAGTATTCCTAATTTATATTCCTAATTATATCTCCAATTTATATCCTCATTGTTTCCCAATGAATCAAGATAAAGTGATTTTGAAAATCACGTCCTATGAGGTCCAAAATCATCGTATCTTAATACTTGAAAATACAATTAAAAATATAAATTAGAAATACGTAACATTTTCCATATCCTGATCCTAACAAATCACATTGGGAATACCCAACGCCACTTCAAAAAATAATGAACACGAAAGGAAAATACTATGTATTTTTAATTTTATATTTCCATTATATTTTCAATATGATGTGTTAGAATATGATGATTTTAAGTCTCACATAATGTAATTTTCAAAGTTATTATATCCGAAAATATCAAATGTGAATGGATGCCAAGATCGAGTTCTCTAGAAGCTCCTGTGGGTCCATGACCGCAATAGGTGATAGAGTGGATGTTGCGAAGATGTTGGCTTGAGAGAGAAAGGGACCTGAAAGACTGCTTTTCCTCACCTTTTCAGATTAACTGAAATTTTGAATCTTCAATTAAAAAATAAATAAATAAATCCATTACATTTTTTATACAGAAGAATTAAAAACTGAAGTGATTTTCAGGATACTGCATTCGTTTCGGTTTATCCCAAGAGGAGGAAAGGATGAAGCTAAAGGGGACCTAGTGATCGGCATGGTATCGGAAAACAATGTCATGCTGACATACATGAATGCATTTAATTTTGCAATTTGAAGAGAAATACTGGTATAGATGTTCTAAATTACTGATTCAGAAATTGTGGAGCTTGATAGTACCATCTCAATTCAAAGTCAAATAAATTTATAATAAAATTGATTGACATGTCAATTTTAAGAAAACTTTAGGATAAATAAATAATTTAAATCTTGAATATACATTAGAATGACCAAGAATCACAACACATGGTAAGCAAAGATTCCATAAACAAAAAAATTAATTTAATTATTTTAAGAATTCTTTCAAAAAAAAAAATCAATTTAGGATCATTTTAACTTAGAAATCTTCAAATTGAAATGAAAAACAAAAGTATCGTTTTTAATAATAATAATAATCACAAAATACTTAAATTTAAAAATCCTATTAAAAATTGTTAGGTTGGTCATAGCAACTCAAGTCTTTCGGCACCAAAACTCAATCAAATCTATTTGCTTATCCAAGCCTATCATCTTTAATCATTATCTATCTACAGCGTTAGCTTTATCTTGTTTGTTGTTTACTATTATTAAACTCTAGATGTTTATCTCTTGTACTTATATTTATTTAGTTATAACTCACAGGAATAAAATTTATCCATAAATCATGTTCTTGATCAATTTTATTTTTATTTTTTTATAACTATAATGAAGTTTAATAAAATTAAGCAAAAATCACAATACAAAGTAAACTAAAATTTTGATGACAAATTTATTAATTTATTTGTGTCGACTCCTCTCTATTACATTAAATAAATAATTAACATGTTATTAATAGAAACTAAAAAATGAAGGGTGCCACATTAAATTAGTAAGTTAGAATTGAAACCCCATTGAAATTGCACAATTTTAATATATTTATACATTATCTTTTTAATACATTAATTAAATAAACATTAAAGAACAATTTATTAAAATAAGATACATATCGTATAAACTAATTCTAAATTAAATTACAATAAATTTGTTTGTTTAGGTTTTCAAAACAAATTTTTAATTTTAAAACGCGGATACGCTTTTGACAAGCTATTTATTTTAATTTTTTAAAATTTAGATTATTATATCCAAATGTATTTTCATAGTTTTTAAAAAATTAATTACAAAATTTTTACAAATATTTTAAAAAAAATTATATCTGAATCACTTATAATTCAAAATATTATTTTTGTAATAATTAAAATTGTACTTTTCAAAACTTAAATGAATAAATAGGGAGTAGGATAAGTGTTACCCTTTACCATATGCCTAAACGGTTAATTTTGAGTTAATTTCATATTTTCTCCTCCTAGTTTGGCTAATTTCTTTAACTTCGGATAAATTAGATAGTGATTTATATATAATTTTTTAAAAAATTTTATAATTAACTTTTTAAAAATTATAAAAATATATTTAGATATGATAATCTATATTATAAAAAATTAAAATTAATGACTTTCTTAAACAAATATCTCGCACCTTTAAAAACTTAACCAAATAAACTCTTAAATCTTTTTTTTTTCTCACTTTCCCTAAGGCTTGTTTGGTTCGATGGGGACTGATGCAAAGTGGAAAAAAAACCCCGTGTCATGTGATGGTCGTCGGTTTCAAACAGGTGTCACCACTGGATTATTTTCGGAAGATACACGTTGTTGGTTATATATTGAGCAGGGTACCTTTCCTCAATATCTCACTTGTACTTCAAAATATTAATTTTTTAATAATTAAAATTGTACTTTTCAAAACTTAAATGAATAAATAGGGAGTAGGATAAGTGTTACCCTTTACCATATACCTAAACTGTTAATTTTGAGTTAATTTCATATTTTCTTCTCCTAGTTTGGCTAATTTCTTTAACTGCGGATAAATTGGATAGTGATTTATATATAATTTTTTGAATTTTTTTTTAAATTTTATAATTAATTTTTTAAAAATTATAAAAATATATTTAAATATGATAATATAAATTATAAAAAATTAAAATCAATAACTTTTTAAACGTATATCTCATATTTTAAAATTTAAAATTTTCCTTTAAAAACCAAACCAAACGAACCCTTAATCTGTTTTTTTTTTCTCACTTTCCCTGAGGCTTGTTTGGTTCTGTGGGGACTAATGGAAAATGGAAAAAAAACCCGGTGTCATGCGATGGTCGTCGGTTTCAAACAGGTGTCACCACTGGATTATTTTCGGAAGATACCCGTTGTTGGGTATATATTGAGCAGGGTACCTTTCCTCAATCTCTGCTGTAGGTTCCCTGCAAAGAAATTAGAATGGAGGTGGAAGAGATCCAAGGCATCGGTTTTCTACCTCGCGACCTGATCATCGACATACTCTCAAGACTTCCCGTGAAGATTCTCTGTCAGTTAAAGTGCGTCTCGAAACGATGGTGCAGCTTGATATCTTTTGATCCGCATTTCAAGGATCTGCACTGCATTCGGTCCAAGAGAAACCCTAGGCTGCTCTCATCGAGGTACGATTACATTTTCAACTTTACTTCCATGAAGTTTGAATCAAATGTTAATTTTACTGTCATCGATGTGTTCAGTAGAAGTTTTTATAACAATTTCACTGAGCATGTTCCTGATGCTGGTTGCATTACGATTTCTTGCTGTAATTTGGCATGTTTGATCGCTTATAAGACCATCCATGTTTGTAATCCGAGCACCCAAGAATTTGTGAAACTGCCCGATTTGCGTGGTCGTCCTTTTGACCCCATTGTTGGTTTTGGGTATCTCTCTTCTGCGAATCTGTATAAACTTGCGCTTTTGTCTATTCGGGGCTACATTTATGATGAGAATGTTGATGTTCGTGAAATTGGTGATGATGTTGACTACTGGTGCCAGATCTTTACTATAGCTGAAGGTGGACCCATCTATGGTTCTTGGATAGATATAGGGGATCTCCCTTGCAGGGTCGAAAAGCAGAATGGTGTGTCTGTCAATGGAGAGATTTATTGGATGTCCTATCAACGTAGTCATGCAGCAGAGGGGAAAAAGATCGTTTCCTTGGATTTAAGCAAGGACCAATTCAGTACCATTTGCTTTCCCCAAGGTGACTTGGATCCTTCCAGTCGTGTAATGGGTTTGCTGGAATTGAAAGGGTTTTTAGGTTTTGCTAATTATATGTCAGAGATTTCAACCTTGGATATATGGATGCTGAAGGACGGCACAAATCATATTTGGGTTAAGGAATGCAGCATTGATCTGTTCCCAGTGAATGCTTACACTGAGATACTGGGTTTCATTCCCATAAATGACTGCGATGGACAGATATTAATCTGGTCACCTGGAGAAAGTCTTCTCTACTATTATAACATTAAGACCGAAAATTTATCAGCTGTAGAAGAGTTGAATGTACAAGGACCTGCTTCCCTAGGTCTCTACATTGATAGTTTCGTGTCTCTTGGAACTGGATTGAGATTGAGAAATTTGTTGTTAGATGCCTAAATGTACCTGTGCAATGGTCTTGATGGTGGCTTAATGTAGTCATCTAGTTCTATGTTGGCTATGCATGGCTCATGTCTTTCATCTGAATCTCACTGGAATTTCAAGTGAAAAAAGCTTGGTTAGTATTTTACGCCAGAATGGCTGCATCCTTTGTTAACTGTAGTATTTTGACAATGTTTGTACTAATTAAGTAGTTATTTTGCATCTGAATTTAAATGCTATTGTGTAACTGTTTGCTAATTGAGTGATCCTTTGTCTTGCTTATGTGCTTGTATTACTTATCTAGTGTGGTACCCAAAGGACTGCCTTGCTTTACAAAGTGCAATCAAATTCTGACCCAGTTGTTTTTGGAAAGGGTTAGCGCATGGTATTAGGCATTTTGGTATTCCCAATATACATGTCCTATTATATATTTTGTGAGGTCATTGGTAAATTAATCCTACCTTTTGATTTATCAGCAGAAAGTTCTGTAATATATTTTGTGAGGTTATTGTTCACTGAAGCTTGATTTGCTTCTTTTTGATAACCACATTGATTTTGATTATTTCTTAACTCAAGTTTTTCTTTTATTTTCCTCCTATTTTTGACATTAGAGAAGTAATTGGAATACAATGTTCTATTCTTGGTAATAAATATTTTTAAATATTTATTGGGTATCGAAAGATTTAGTTAATATATATTACCTCAAGAATCCAAGATCTAGTTCTGTTAATGATGATAAACAAGGGACTTAGTTAATTCTTTCACTTGTTGAGTCTTGAGTTCCAATTGTCAATCTTTTAATTAGTTAGAAGTTCTTTATTGCTTATTCTATTTTTAACAACCCCCCCCCCCCCCCCCCCCCAAAAAAAAAAAAAAAAATCACGCGCGGTGGTAAAATAGGCACTGGAATTTTAGACCAGTATTATTGTATTAGCATCATGTGGTTTGGAACATACCAAATAGTTACCATGTTAATTTCTATGAATTGTTTTTTATTTATTTTTTAACCCTCGGGGTTGGATGAGTTGGGAAGAGGCTTAGGTAATATCCCCAAGGTCTCAGGTTCAACTCCCTCCCCGAGGGCCACTTACCTTTCAAAAAAAGAAGAAGAAAAAAGAAGAAACTTTAATACTTATTTTACATTTCGTCCAAACATTACCTAGGATCCTTATGGTCAAAATCATGGTAGGCAAATAGAAGCACATTGTTGTACTTCAAAATACAAATTGAACACTGAAAGCAGCACACACACTTTCCAAGTTAAGGTAGTTAAATTCTTTTTCCATTTAATGTTATTATCATAGATCATGGTTACTAGAAAACTTGTTTAGATAGTGGGAATCTGTTTCCGAGGAGGCCTTTTTTTGGGAATTGGGACAATTTTGAGATATTTTAAGTGAAACTATTTGTAAAAATGTTAGAAGTGTTTGGAAACTTGCTTTTCATAAACTCTTTAGAAACTTTCAGGGAACATGCTTCTCAACATTTTCATAGACTTGATACTTATTTTTCAACAATAACATTAATTTTTAATCTAAAATACTAATTATCTGGTGGTTCATCGTGGTTTTCTTAAAGTTTCTGTATAGCTTTCGAATTCAATTTTATACCACCTATCTCTTTCCATTTCCTGTGACAGTTTTGAACCATGTTTCACACTTTTGTTTTTCTTGTCCTTTCCATATTATGCTTCCTTTTCTAGCAATCATGTTTATCCTTTCTATTTCGAGAAATGGACATTGTGTTAGTAACTCAATATTATTTTTCTAGAAAGCTCAATAGAATTCAGCTTCAAGGTGGGACCCATTTGGGACCTCGAATAATCAAGTTTTCAATCATGTTAGGTCCTATTTTATGTTTTCTTTAATCAAGTTTATTGCTGTTTTTGATTTTATGTTGTATTAAGTTTTTGTAGTAAAGGACATTTTGGTAATTTTTTAGATTTGTTGGACATGGGCCGTAGTAGGGATCATGCATCATATTTCAGGTCCAATTTTTGTTGGCCCATATATGTGTGTATACAATTTTGATTGGCTCATATATGTGCATGTGGGTATATATGTTGATCGGTATGATTGGGTGACTTGGGTCAGCTTTTCGATTATGTTTTATTGCTGTTTTCTTCATGTATGCTATCTAGTATGTCTATATATGTTTTACTTTCAAACTTCTTAAAAATTTAAGTATTATTCCTAGCCTTTTTTTCTTTCTCTTTTTTTTTTTGGGTTGGGGGGGATGCCTAGTTTATTTTCTTTCTTGCTTTATAATTTTTCTACACTCTCAAGCCCTTGAAAACCTACAAGCAAAGCTATTTAACTCCCTTTGACCCTTAAAAATTCTATTCCATAAGGCTGAAACCTTGCTTCTGTCAAACACACTAATTACTTTTCATGGATGCCTCTGATCTTTAGTAACAAAAACCAATAATAAAGATATTGAGTGAAAAAACCTTTCATAAATAGTCCGTATAAAAATTCTATTCTTACTGTTACCTCACATCAATTATGGTAACATATCTAGTTAGAGAGTGATCTCCCCTTCTACATTGGAGATCTTTTTGTCTCTGAGAATAGATTATATTTTAAGAACTATCATGGAAGCTTGTTTGATGTGTGTGGTGGAAAATCCACAACAAAGCGATGCTTGGGAAATCATATTAAAAATGGGAGTTATATAAATTGGCTTGACCATAAAAGGCCATTATTCAATGTGGGTCCCACTATTGTTGGTGATTGGGGATGTGGTCTTGGTTCATATTATCCTATTGCTTAACTCGCATGAAGTGGCTTCCGTAAGCAGCCTTGGAGCTTTTATCATTGCACCCAGCAATGGGGCCTAAACGAATGCTTCACCAACACCAAGTGTTGAAGAGGATTATGAGGGGAAAAAATGGAGTGGGGGGGTAGATTCGCATGCATGACATTTGCCCTTTTGCCAGTGTATCCAATATTTCCTCAAATATTTTTTACTTACTCATAAACATGCTACGTGGTGAGTTATTCTAGTATCAATTTGTTAAATAAAAATTAATAGTGAAAATTCATCAATTCAATTTGTTTTCATGAATACATTATTTTAACTAATTACTTTGACTCGTTGAAATTATTATTGATTAAGCATTTATTGAATCACTTAATTTCTAAGAAAGAGTATGAGAACAACCCCAAAAGAGCCCTAATGTCACAGGATTTTTTTGTCCCACATTGGATAGGCACAGGGTGTCATGAGGCTTAAAACTTGGCCCGTGACGATGGTATTAGAGCAAACATGGCCTTTATTCGGTGTTACGTCAAGCAACTGATCAAAATATCGTTTCGATGTATAGTTTCGGTCTATCCTGAAACATAATGGAAACGGAGAAAAATTGGAAACATGTGGAAACATAACTTAAAATTTATTTATTTATACAAATAAGCTTATTTATTGAATATTTGTGCATGTTTAAGGCATATATATCATATTCATGATAAATGACACTAATTTAAATTGAAAAACTAAAGACTAACTACTTGTTTTTTCATTGCACAGTGTGAAATACAATCTTTCTTGACTTTTTTATCATGTAGATGACAATAATGGCATAAGAAGATCTTTAAAGGGACATAGATTCACGAATTGAGACGAATGAAGCAATTTTTTTTATATTTTTCATGCTTTTGGATTGTACAAAATTATTTCATAAATGTTTTTTTTTTTTTGGTAAAGTTCATTAGTGATCTTTCATGGATAAATGAACATTCTCTTGTAATGATATTTCATGTTTATAAAAAAATCAAATAATTATCATTATTATATATAGAGATATATAAATAACTATTAACAAAATAACTAATCAAGGATCAAAATTTCGTTTCATAGTGTTGTTTCAGGTCATCCAAAAGATAGAAACATTTCGGAAACATTTTGGAAACATAGTGGAGACGATGAAAAAAATTAAAATGTGTAGAAGCGCTTTAGAAACATAAAGTAAAATATATGAATGTACAAAAATAAATAGTATAATTAATTAATTGTAAATGTTTTAGGGAACATGTCCATCCACACCAATTACTAGGGTGAAATTGAAAAAAAAAAAACGTAAATGCAAATTAGTTATTAGTATCAAATAACTCTTTATTAATTAAAAAAATAGTATAAAAAATTAGAAGCTAATTTTTTATATAATATGAAATTATTATATATTTTAAAATATATCTCTTTTTATTTTTTGCCTTTCTTGGGCTGTTAATGAAATTATCAGTTTTCCTATACAAAAAAATTATATATTTTAAAATATATAAAATTATTATAATTAAATACAATACCATAACGTAATAGATATATACTATGTAATATCCACTGAATTAGATAATTTGACACAAGTTACATATAAAATAAAAAAGTAAAACAAATAACAATGTAAATCTATTATAATTAGTAACTTAGTATTAAAATAGTTATTTCTCTACACTTTATATCTCCTATTACTTTTCTATTATTTTAGGAAAAATAATAGAAATATCTTATTATAATTTTGAGTCGTAATCCTTGAAAAATAAATGGATATTATTTTTTACTAACTTCTAGAATTATTGTTGATACATAAGAAATGTTTCCTCTGATTCGATATGTTTTCACTAGTTTTGGTATGTTTCCAGGGAAACAACTTTGTTTCTATAGAAATATGTGAATTTCAATATTCTACTAGTGTTTCATTTCGGTTTCCTGAGAAACGGAAACGTTTTGGACTGTTTCGATGGAAAAGAAACAAAATTTTGATCCTTGATGCTAGATACTATGAATGTGGTACCATAGGGGGTTATGTTTATGCATGTGTGTGTTGATCACTACCAGTAGGTTTATGTATATGATATTGGTGGAATATGGGTAGGTCTAATCTTGTTGAATTGTATAAGTTGTCCATATAATTATAAAATTTTATTATATTAGAATGAAACATGTAAAAGCATTAGAGCTGGTTTAAGTTCTTTTGATGGGTATTCAATGGGTTATGCTGAGCTCCACTTTAGAGGTTTTATCATCTTGGAGATAAAGTTGGATAAAGAAAAGAGCTGGGCAAAGTTTAGTGGATGGCCCCTCTATGCATTTGGTAGGTTATTTGAAAGGCGAGGAACCAAAGATTGTTCGACATAGTGGAAGCTCCTATTGGGAATGTAAAATGGTGTTAAGCATCCTTTATTTTTGGTTAACGAGGGGCTCAACATAGACTATAAATGTTTTTGTTTCCTTTTCGAACCCTATGACAGTATAGTTGTATAGAGTTGTAATTGGTTGGTGCTTTTATTTATAAATTCTTTTGTTACTTGTAAAAAAATGTAAAAGAATTGTACTAAACACACCTATTTATGTTGATTTAACAGGGATCACTAGGGTATTAATGTTTTGCTGGTAACCATTGGTCAATTTATTTTCACTTCCATATTCACGGTTATGTCCTTTTGTTTGACACTAGTCAACACTACTTGACATTTCTTTCTTTTTTTTAGTACAATAGTTCCAAACTCATGCATCAATGGACAAATCACATTTGTACACACAATATTAAAAACTGGCTAATAAAGTATATGCACTGGTTCATGAGAGTGGGGAATAAATATTGTAGTTGTAGCCTCAATGGCTTCAAGCTTGTACTGCCTTTTGGCTTGATTGTTTATTCTATTCCATAATTGCTAGCAAGGGAAGTAGAAGTACGAAATGTCAAGGAAGACAAAAACATGAAATGTGGTAAAAAGAAAATAATACCATGGGAAAGGGGAAGCGATTTCTGATATTTGATTTGGAAACTCATCAAGAAACTTTGACGACTATATAAAACAGTAGAAAATTAATTCTCTTCTGGTGTTTGTGTTTGGAGGAGCATACATTGAGGGTGGGATAAGTTCTCAATACACATTAGGTGGAGGGTAGGTGAGGATAGTAGGATTAATTTTTTGGTCTGACCCATGGAGCGAGAGGGGTTCTTCTGACAGCATTCCTGAGACTTCTTATCAAGGTGCTCAACGTTGTTCATAGATGGTTTTGATTCTATTTTGAAGACCTTAATTTTTGGTTATTAGGGTGGTCAACCTTGTTCGTAGATGATTTTGATTTTTTTTTTTTCGAATACCATGAGGTTATAGATATAGTGTTGTATGTAATGTTTTATATATTGGTGCACTCGTTTGGTCCCTTGTTTTTAAAATTATATTACTTTAAAAAATGCTCTATTTTACTATAAATTTAGGCACTGCATGCTTTTTTTCGTGAACTAGTTGGTCAACTCTGTTCGTGTGATTCTCTATCCTTTCTTGATTGACCAAATTTTGGATGCACTTTTTTTTTTTCTTTTTGATAATGCTCCTCCTTTTATTATTATTTTTTTGGGTGATCATGTGATGTGATCATGTGGCACTATTATTTGATAGCTTTCTCCTTTGTAGGTGTGTGGTTCATGGTGGAGTTCCCCACATTTTTACCTATATTGATAAGGTTAGTCCTTTTATATTGCTTGGAAGAATTTAATGCCTTATTAAACTTTCAAATTGTTACTTCCAGTCGTTAGGTAGCATTTGGACATCTCTTGGTACTGAATTGTTTTTTACCTGGGATTTCAACTGTCAACACTCAAGGTGGTGGCTTAATATGGAATTATTATTTTCATAAGTAGGTGTGATATGGAATTGTTACCTTATGATCAAGTGAAAATTGCAATGACGGTCATCAATTGAAATCCAAAATGCTCTTATTTTGAACCAGTGCTAATAAGAGAAACATAGACTTGTTTAAATGCTATTTAAATTAATGGACTTATTTTGCAGAAGTAAATGGGATCCACTCAGTTTTTATTGGACATCCAAATGCCTAACAAATGTCTTTTACTTAAATTGACTATATGTCATTGAAGACATTCAGAAAGATGTGGATAAATAATTTACATTTTTCCATTTGTGTCCTTTCTCCCTTGACTGGCTGTACTGTTGAAGCATTGATTGATAGCACTACCTATTTAATATTAGTTGTTATCCGTTTAGCTGCTAAATTTATGATGATGTTCATTGCCAGCTCAGAAGTTTGATTAATCTGGAGATTTATTTAGTGTGCTGATCTTTCAGATCTGCATAGTACCTAAACATTGTCGACAAAGTTCATATATTTTTTATGGATTGTTTGAATTTTAGATCTGTCAACAAGGATACTTATGTATGGTTATTATGTGTATATTTGTAAAAGAAATAGATAGTCTTGTGCATTGAGAAGTGATAGTTGTATCTATTTTTTATTGGTGCTATTTATGAACTACCAATTAAAAAATATATATGATAAATATGAATCAGGTTCGTATAAAGAGTATTTTGACCAACTTATCACAAGAAAAATAAATAAATAAATAAAGAGTATTTTGACCAGCAGAATTCACTCTCTTGTAGTTGATAAGAGTCATAAATTACAATTAAATGATCCAGTAAAAATTGTTGGCTTTTTACCTGAAATAAGACGGTAATTGTGTGCATGGCAGTTCCCCCATGGGATGTTTCTTCAATCCTTGGCTTGCAAGGGAAATCTTGTCAAAAATCATATACATCTGAAAAATACCACCATTACTAATTACACTTTAGCTAATATAAATAAATCGTTGTCGAGGATTAGGGTCAGATACTGCAAACCTAACATTACTTTACATGTCAATATTTGTCTTTTTTATATCGTGATCTTTTATGTTTTTCTTCTTATTTTAGTTTTAAATTTAGGTTTTTATACTTTGATGGGACAATGTAAATTGAAGAGGTGACGTGGCTTGTCCATTTTGAAGGCCAGTTCAATTTTGATAACACTGCTCTGAACAAATTCTAAAATAGTTGGGAGTGGAATTCCTTCATGGTTTCCATGACCAAGATAGAAGATTTTCTGAATCTGGGAATGTCATGCTCCTTTCTAACCACCAGAAGAATAATGTCACTGCTGCTGTAAACTAGGGGTTCTTTCTGCTAACTGTTTATCATTGTTCAAAAAAAATGTACTTCTGAGGAAGTAAGTTGAAACATTTGATTAACTTCTTGATTTATTAGCATAAGGTGCATTTATCTTTTGAAATATGATGCTGTTATATACAGATCATAAAAGTGTAATATAAAAAATGATCTTGAAAAGTGCAAAGGACTCTCTCCTACTCGATGGCGATCAGGATGGGACTCACTTGCCACTCACGTTTCATATTTATGATAGACGTAGGCACAGGTGCAAGCATAGGAGTAGGCCTGGAGGATCTTTAGAGATTAATTCAGTAACTTTTAGAAATATTCATTTATTTTTATGAACTGACCTAGGATGGGAAGGCAGAAGAGAAGACTAGAGAAGGATAAAGAGGAGAAAGAAGAAGAAGGAGAGAGAGAGAGAGAGAGAGAGAGAGAGAGAGAGTCTCTAAAGAGATAAAATAGTCAATATTCTTCAATAATTCACCAAAATCTAAAAATCTACTATATTAAGGCCCATACTATATAGAGGCAATCTCCATAGATAAAGATACCATAATAAAATCAGTAAAAGTAAGAAAAAAATCTAAACTAAAAATAAATGAGTATTCCTAAAGAAATACATAATTGATTTCTAAGATCCTCTAGGCTTGCACCTATGCTTGACATAGATATGAAGCGTGCACAGCACGGGAGTCCCTGATCCCATAAATTTCTCGGGCTGAAAAACTCAATTCCTGAGAGTTATGGCAGTGGTACTACTCTAGAAGATCAAAATCAATGTGAGTTATCAAAAAAATTGAGATTTATGTAGCGAAGCCCATCCTTTATATTTATAATCCTCAAGAATATGTCCAATCTAGTTCATGCTGGATGATGGAAGTGGCGAAAGAGCAGGTACTAGTGTTGGCTTAAGAAGCAAATCCCTTGTATTTAGACACTTCAATTGATATTTTTGGGGAACTTAGGTTTTAATTTTTGTAGCCTTCTTCCCTTTTTTGTAATCATGGATTTGTCCCCCTCGGGCGCCATTAACATATACTTATATTTATTGATTGAAAAAAAGAAGAAGAAGAAGAAGAAGAAACAATTCTTGGTCTTAGAATTCAAGACACTATGCCAAACAGTTTTGTTATATAGCATTTGTTCACCCATTATTTTATAGTTTTTATGTATTGCACTATTTTTGTGTTAATAATATTATTATATAATATAATTAATCACACTAGAGTATATTAAACTAATTTTTTTAGTATTATTTTATTTTTCTTTTTTATTAATTTTTATTTGATGATAGTTTTAGTTTACTAATGTGACAAACTAAGGTAAAACTTTGTATTCGCGACTTTTAAGGGTTTGCTAGTAATTGAAAAAAAAATCATGATAGTGATCACGACATATCCCACGACCGCGATTTAAAAATGATGTATATGTATATGTATATGTTATATATAAATATTTAGCAACATTAATTTTTTAGTAATTGAAAAGGTGATTAAGAGCTTTCTTTTAATTTCAATTGGATACAATACGGAAGTTTTATGAAAAGAAATTTATCACCCTTCTAAATCTGTATGGATTTCCTATTTTTATACTGAAAATTTTCTACTTGTTCAATTGGTTTTTGTTAAAAATGGAAGAGAACCTAGACAATTAATGATTCTATTAATTATTAGATTGCTTATGAAAATGAAATTCTATTAATTAAAAGAACCCCGTCTTTCAACATTATTAACTAGTAGAGGGTCGACTGACTGCAAATAGTGTTTTCTTGTAAGAATTATATTTGGCTGGATGAATCAGTCATGATATTTGTAAAATCACAATTTGTGTTTTCTTCTTTTATTTGCTTACAAGTGATAATTATATTATAATCACCTGCAATTACAGAATTAGTTGATTTGCTTGATGACTATGTATAGAGGTGATGGTTTTGGCAATTTGCAGACATGTTTCTGCTTAGGTAGCTCTGAATCATTGAGGGCTCAATGCGATGGGACTGTTGGAGGCTTTGCTATGCTTTTCTCATGGGAGACTGAAGCTGCTTTTGCTGATGGACACAATGCGGCTCCTCTTGCTTTGGCACCTCTTGCTTTGGCACAAACCAGTTGTTCCAACAGGGAATTGGTCCTCTTGTAGTATATATATTTTGTATCTTGTTAGTAGGTCATTATTTGAATGTTGGTAGGGACCTAGTTGCAGTAGCCCATCACAAAATCTTGGCTATCTTTCAAAAACAGATTTGATCTTGTAAAGACCACGAGAGGTATGATGCCACCATTGTTTTGGTTAATTAAGTTCGATATCTGTCCGGGGAAAGAAAAGAGGTTTGTACATGAAACCATTATTTGTACCAAAAATTGAAATAGAAGGTTCATGAGTATGAAATAGTTGATGCCGCCCTGCTGTTCTTCTGATGTTTCAGGATAAAATCCTTGTATTTGATCCGTCATTGAAGTGACACATGCCTCATTCATCTCTCTATCCAGCAAGGAGCAACTGTCCATCAAAGCAGAGCAAACCAAATGGGCGTCGCTGAGAATTGCAGCTCAAAAGGGATACACACGATGCCAGCAGCAAGACAAGGGCATCAAGAAAGGTGAAGATAATACATTTAGATTTATCTCAACTACAGGACAGAGGCAGAGAGCAGGAGAGAAGATGCAAGTGGAGGATTACGAGCATATGAAGAGAGTCTAGTGAGAGCAGTGGATAAGAATTTGCTTGCATCATAGTACTGTAGTTGCTTTCACAACAAGGGTAGGGTAGTCTATTATTGCAAATTAACTTTTGTATTAAGTTCACTGTGCGATGCAATAGCCAATGACAAGTGCTCAAAGTGCAATATTAACGAGCCCAACAGTGACAAGATGAGATTATTCTCGCTATTTATTTGACCAGTTAAGAATGGCTACCACATGTAAATAATGTCATCATCGTTGTCTAGTGACTTCAAAAGCTTGTAGAACTCTCTCTCTCTCTCTCTGGTTGAAAAAATGATTACTTGGTAAAAGATTCTTCACAGTTCCTTGGTATTTTTCACAGTTCTCCCAATCTGAAATTGTTTTTTTTTTTTTTTTGAGTGTTACAAGTTCTTCAGTTTTTAGACTAGCGATATATAGGAGACTTAATATGGCTTAATAATTATTAGTTTAAAGAATTATATATTGTGAATTTTTTTTTAAATACATAATTACATAATTTTTTTAACATATTCTTTGTTGTTTATAAAATTTGAAAAAAACATAATGAGAGATTAGTTTTGTGGAGTCATTTTTCACAAATAAAGGTGCTAAACCGAGTTTATGAACTTGAACTTCGTTTAGGCTTACGATGGGGTTAGGTTGGGCCTGGCTTGGCTTGGTTTGTGTTGTGTTTAGGCTTGGCCACAGGATGTTGGAGCTTGGGTTAACCTCTAACGCGACACAATTGCCACGAGTTGTCAGCGGCAACGACGCAGAGTCTACATACGAACTTCCAAAAGATGGCGCGCCTTTGGATCGACAGAGCTATCACCTCTGAAAACTAAACGACAGATTCTAGATTACTCTTCTTTCTACCAACCTCTTTCTTTATCTCAACCCTCATTTTGTTGCTGTATATCAGTGCACAATCTGCTACACTTCTTCCATCTCTCACTATCTGTATTTATGTGTGAGTGCGGGTATATATAATATAAATTCCTTGAAACCTAAGATCCATTGTTTTAATATTTACGGTTTCAAGAAGTTATTTGAGATCGTTCTTGATCTCAAAGGGTTTCAGTACAGTTAGTTTAATCGTTTTCTCATGAAGATATCTGATTTGTGAGTTTGTTCACTAGATGGAGTTGGTACAGTGTGCTTTGTGCTTGGTATATACTCCTAAGTTCAGTCCTTTGAAGAGTGAATATGTGAATCTGAATACAAAACTTCGAAAACAAAGCCAAAACAACAATTCAAATTTGGGTTTGATTGGAACTGACTTGAAAAATTTTGCGAGAATGAAGTCATTGGTTGTTAATGCGAGCGACGGTGGGGCCGAAGTGGAAACCACGGTCGTGGAGAAGCCCAGATTGCGACGGTTTCAAGTCTTCGAGGGTTATCCGATGCCGTTCGGGGCTACAGCTCGAGACGGTGGGGTGAATTTTGCAATTTTTTCGAGCAATGCAACCTCTGCGACTCTTTGCTTGATGAGTCTCTCAGACTTGCAGGAGGTAAATGGTGTTATCAAAGTGGCTTTATTTTTTATTTTTTGTCTATTACATGTTATGTGTAGAAACAATTTATGTTAGAAATCTATAATAGACATTGTTTACTTACACTCTGCTTGGATTGAGGGATTTGGAAAGAAAGGAGAGGAAAGGAGAAGGAGGGAGATGTCTTTTTATGCTTGGTTTAAAATTAGGGAAATGGAGGGAGAGGGGGAGGGGGAGAGGAGGTTTCTTAACCCTTATTTTATTCAATTTGCTCTTTTCCAAAAAATGGACGCAGATAGAAAAAAATGAGAGAGCCTTTAATAAATTTTTTATAATATCAATTCTAACCTTAAAATTATATAAGATAAAAATAAAAAAGAGATTTCTGTCCGAGTACATAATAGTAAAAAAGTATATAATCATTTCCTCTTTTTTTTTTTTTTTTGGGCTTTTGCTGTTCCAAAGCAAGATGAGAGGATTACATTCTCATTTCCCTTATTTGTTATCCAAGCATGAAGGAAGGATTACACTCTCCTCCCCTCTCTCATAATTAATGTTATCCTCTCTTCTCTTTCCCTCTCCTATTTATCCAAGCATAGTGTTAGTCGAACTATGTAGCGCTATACAGACAAACATCTGGTGCATAATTACTCATGCATACTAATGTGGCTGTATATTATGCCTTTTATTTTGAAGCATAGGGACCATTCTCATGCCATTAAATTTAATTAAGAGTGCCTTATTTGGTTTGCTTGTATAAGATTTTATTTTATTTTTAACGTTTTTTTCTTCTAAAATTGTTGTTAACTCTTTAAGTGAAGGATTGATCACTGAAACTTTTCACCGTGTTAAACTTGGTTAGCAATACTAGAGCCAAAGGTTTGGTCGAATAGTTGGTTGTTAGACCATTTGTTGAAGCAAAGGACACCTTTCCGTGTTCTTCCTTAATGTTGGTTGCAATAGTAAGGCTGGACGTCATAGATTGTGGTTTATTGATGTTATACCCATATATAGAGTGGAACGGTAAAACGAAGATTCATATAATTGCCTGCAAATAGTTGAAATAAGGATTTCTTAAGTTGGGTGAGTTGAGATCATTTGTTAGGGTTTGAAAGTTTAGTATTGTTAGTTGACACATTAGGCATAGAGTTTGGGTTGAGGAATGTATTGGTGTTCTTCTCATGTGGTCAAATATGGAGTTTGGCAAAATAGGGTAAAATTCTACCATCAAACGAAGATAGTATTAGAAATCAATACATCCATAAGATAGTAGAAGTAGCTCCAATTGGAGATAATATGAGAGGAAACCAACTAAGATGGTATAAACATGCATACAAAGACCAATACTTGAACTAGAGAGGATGTGATGTGATCTATATTAAAGAAGGCCATTACCCAATGTTGGTCATAGCCTCCTAGGTAGAAGCTCTCGCTAGAATAATGGGTTGGCTTGCATTTTTTTGTTTTATTTTTTGAACCTTGCCGAGGGCAGAAGCCTTGTGCCATAGGTACAACTTTCTTATTTTGGTTTTGTTTTTTGGGGACTTGGTGGTTCACAACCTTTATGAGAAGTACTCAACTCAGGAGAAAACATCACCCTATTACTTTAATTAGCCCTTGGGTTTGCCTATAATGTCTCATCACTTTTTTTTTTTGCTTGCACTTTGAGTAGATTATAGTTTACTTATGAAAAAAAAATCCACTCTACGACTTTCACTTGTATAATGGATGCCATCTACCTTGGCCACGATTGCAACTCTATATATAATCTCTACCACGATCTTTACTATTAATTAAATCGAGTTACTTGAGTAATTTGACCTTTGAAACTCACATGGGATTAGATATGACCTTTTGTTTTACTAGAACAACCTCTAAAAGAACTTTGCCTACTATCTGAACAAGCTAAGCAAATGTGTTTCTTTCAACACTAGACTGAGGAAGAAGAATGAATTGAAGCTTGTAATAACGGGGCAAAAGGCATCCCGACAATTACTGATGCTCTTCTACAACCTTGTATTATGAGACATCTAAACCTTTTCAGAAAGCTAGCTACCCTAGGAACACCCTTACTTGCAAGCAATAGTCCTTCTCCAAAGAGCCCCCTCCACAATAAACATCCGACAACAATTTCCCTAACAAATCTTGATTGAAAACATGAGGATCTTTAGACCAAAATCCCCTTGCTTAAGGGACAACAAATTTTCTTCCATTGGACAAGGTGAATTTTTTTTCCTCGAAATCTGTTCACAAAAAGTTTATTACATCCTTTCCTACTTTTTCTCCACCATACTTTTGATAAGTAAATTGAATAGGTCGAAAGACTAGATAACATACGTATGATCAATGTTAATCTAGCTCCATTTGATTAGTACACCTTCTTCCATCCTGCGAACTTCTTTTGGAAGTGCTCACCATCAAATCCCACACTACTCTCACCTTGAGGTTTGACCCCAATGAAAGCCTGGGTAACCTAAAGGGGAGGAACCCATTTTGCACCCCAAATTAATTGCCAAGTCCTCCATTGCTCCAACATTATGACCTAGAATGAGCTCACTTTTTGTAAAGTTGACTTTTGAGACTAGCACTCTCCTCGAAGCAAATAAGGACACAGCTGCAAAGGTACCGCAGTTGTTCTTCATCTGCATCAACAAAGATCAAGCTATCATCTGCAAAGAAAAAATGTGGAATGGTCAAGACCTCCACCCTAGCTCCCTGGAAACTGAAGCTCTTTGTAGTCCTCTATTTGTAGTTTTAAGCAACAATTTGCTAAGACCCTCTATGACAGTGATAAACAATAAAGGAGAAATAGGATCCCCCTATTTCAATCCTCTAGAGCTAGGAAAGAAGCCCTATGAGTACCGTTTAATATCGTAGAGAACCTCACAGTCAAAATGTGGGCCCACTCCCACCTCATCCACTGATTTATAGAGCCCATCCTCTTCAACAAATACAACAAGAACTTTCAATTGACATGGTCATAGGCTTTCTCTAGATCCAACTTACAAATAACCCTGCGCTTGCCGCTTCCAACTTTGTAGTCCACACATCCAAGCTATTAACACCGCATCCAAAATCTCTTTTCCATCAACAAAAGCAGTTTTGCGACTCTGCACCACACTTCCCACTACTCTCTTTA
Source organism: Nyssa sinensis (assembly GCA_008638375.1). Classification (NCBI taxonomy): domain Eukaryota; kingdom Viridiplantae; phylum Streptophyta; class Magnoliopsida; order Cornales; family Nyssaceae; genus Nyssa; species Nyssa sinensis. The sequence continues at coordinate 783,458 of CM018047.1, forward strand.
ATTTGAGCGCCAATATCTTAGTAACAACTTGTAGATGACACCCCACCAAGCAAATATGATGAAAATATTTGATATTCACAGCTTCTTTTTTTTTTTTTTTTTTTTTGGGGGGGGGGGGGGATTAATGCTAGAAAAGTTGCATTGAAGCTTTTCTCAAAATGGCTGTGGGAGAAGAAATCACCAAAAACTACTCAATAAGTAAGTTGCACCACTTAACTTGACTAATGTAGTTGACATTCCATTTTGATGATAGGATGAAATTGTGGACTCTTAGCTAGTATTGGTTGAACTAGATTCAGCTGTAATGTACTAAAAGAAAACAAACAAGCAACCCACAAACAATAACTCAAACTATGACAGCCTGGAATAAGAACCAAAACAGCCCATTAAATTCATTATAGCATGACTAAACAATCCACAAATGACAACAACCAGCCAAAGTCAATGTTGTTGAATTTGATTCCACAATTGAAACCCTCTTTGGAGCCTTAAGATATGTTTTCTTTCCAAAAAGAGGAAAAATAATTGTCTTATTATTTCGAGCCTTTATTAGTAATCCTCCTTCTGTCTTGATGATTTTATATGCATATTCTGCAATGATGTGATTTATGATTGGACTGAATCTCGAACTGAAATTGCTTAATTTTGTTGCTAAAAAATGACATAGTAGCCTGGTGCTCTCACTGGAATGCCCTAAACACAGTTCAACTAGTAATACACGTTCTTCCTTCAAAAACCAGAAACAACCACCACATACATGGCACTAATCCTGGATTCTGGTAGAGCCATCAGGAAGGTGGGCTTATGCTGTATGAACTGCTCTGCGCAGCCTGTACATACGGACTGCCTGAACCATATGGGCAAACAGTGACTCCAGTTGTTCCTCCTTTGTTCTCTTCCACTTGTTCTTGGTTCTGAATAAGGAGAAGAGGGAAAAATAAAAGGAGGAAAAGAAGAAGAGAGAAAATAAACAAGGAAGAAACTGACGATGAACAAGAGTGAAATTACATAGTAGTCTTTACTACATAATACAACTCTCAACAATTGACAAACGTTTGCTGTGGCAAGTGGCGACCATTATGCCTTGGGGTCAATGCAACTCGATAAGAATAATGGTTACTCTTCAACTTTGGTATAGAGAAGATGACAGGGAGAGTTTAGTGTGACGAGGAATTGGTGTATAAAAGTATCTTCCATTGTGTATGCTTATGTAGCATTAGTGTCTAGATGTGGATTATGTAGCCGACCCCAAATAATTGGGAGAAGGCTTTGTTGAGTTGAGTTGTATGTGGATTATGATATGGATTGGTTTCTTAATCCAAACCAATTCAAATGACATAGCAACCGATAAGCATAACCAAACTATGGTGTGATGCAGTCTTTTGTGGCGAGTGTTCTGGTTCATTGTTTATCTTTGAGATAGGGTTTAATCCTTTTTCCTTTTGTTGATAAGTAAGGTAGAGTTTAATCTATAGAATTAATTTTGTTTTAATCAGTTTTTTATCGACTCGTTACTCTTGAGTCTTGACTTAGGTTTTGGAATATGATAAGACTTTTTTTTTTTTGTTTTTGCCTCTTTTACTATGAAAGAAATCATTTCCTTTCGATATTTGCTCCTCATTTTGCTCTTATTTGAAGGAACATGTTTTGTCGAAGGATATCTCTGTCCTAGTCCAAGATGGGAAAAAAATCAAGGATCTCACTGTAAATTTAATGAATTAATGGAAAATGTTCCCCTATCCAACCCTAAAAATTTTGGAGATTGTTTGCTTAATGATCATGGTTTCCTGAATCCTGATATATTGTAGATACTTGGCTTAATTCATAATCATTGGACATCCTCCTTGGCAATAAAGATCAGTGCCTTGCAACAATTGAATGTGTTAAATAAATTCTTCTGCTGCTGCTTTTATAATTGTGAGTCATGTATAATTTGGTAAACTGGATGCTCAGCAGCTCATGTTTACATGATTTTAATATCCTCTTAAGGAGTTGTCACATTTCACTATAGTTGTAGACATTTCTTAAATTTGAGGCATGAACAAAGTGGCAGCCTGCTATAACTTCATGTACTCTGGCTGATTTAGTTTACTTTGATAATCTTGAGCTGTAGTTCAACGGAATAGGAATTCCAATTATCTAGCTTCTTAGTCCTTATTGTATCTATGATTAACTAACACCATTTATCTAATGCAGAAAAGAGTGAGCGTGCAGATCTCTCTGGATCCACTGACTAATAAAACTGGAGAAGTCTGGCATGTGTTTCTGAAGGGAGATTTTGAAGATATGCTATATGCCTACAAATTTGATGGGAAGTTTTGTCCCGAGGAGGGACACTACTACGATTCTTCTCATATACTGTTGGATCCTTATGCAAAAGTTAGTGGCCTATACCACTGCATTTTTTTTATTTAAAACGTGCTACTTTTCTCATGATTATAACTGAGCTGGATAGACCTGGTCGAACCAATAAACTGGATGGTGATCCAATATTGGATCAGATATGTAATAAACCAGGAGCAAACTGGGGAACTGGCCAACCAGCTGGATTTTAATAGGAACAAGGGATTGGATGGTTGAACTGCCTAAACTTAAGATTCCCTATTGAAAAAAAAGGTTCATAAAAGTTATTACTTGTAGATATTCAGACCTTTGTATTCCATGTGGTTTATACTACTTTAGCCACTAGTCCACAACTGTTCTCAAGGTAACTTCTTTCAACAGTTAATATTTATATAATTTTAATTTATATACGGATATTATACATAACATCTATTTAAATAATTTATATTTACAATGAAGTGGTTCAACCAGGTGACCCTTAGTTGAATCTGTGAATACTGAACTGTCCCTGTTTGCTGGGTTGATGTCTGGATCAGTTTTGGTTGCTGTTATTTTTGTTCACGTGGTTGAAGAAGATGTTTATCCACTTTTTTCATCTTAATTGGATAATTTATGCAATATGTTTTACTAACTTGATTTCTGTTTTCAAGTGCAATGGGCACTAATTTTCATGTCACTTGTCCAGGCAGTTGTAAGCAGAGGGGAATTTGGTGCTTTGGGACCTGAGGATGATTGCTGGCCCTTAATGGCCTGTATGGTACCTTCTTCCATGGATGAGGTACTTAATGAATTTGTATAGAAAATTCTACTCCTGTAGCTGTGGAATGTTTTCTTCAGAATATTTATATATTGTAGTTTAAAATCTCAATATTAGACATGGGTTGATGTCTTATGAGTTTACACGGACAAATGCGGTGTGATAGAAAAACAGGTGGATGTATGTGTGAAGTACTTTATAATTTTGGAGATCTGATCACTGCTATCCATTTGTCATGCTCAATGTTGGGAAAGTTTTGCATCTGTTGGGAGAATCATGCATGCCTCTTTCCTTTAGTTTATAGAGATTTTTGCATGTTAGGAGTTTCCCATTCTGATTTCCTTCTGCTTCAACTTTACTTAAAAAGGCCAACCAAAAGAGTGCGGAGATATTTATTTTAAGATGTCTTCTCATTCTTCAGGAGAGTGAACTTCTTAAGATCTTAGTAAGATCATATATATGTTTTTCTTTCTACCATACTTGCCTCTCAATGAGAGAATCTTGGTTGTAATGTAAATAAACCCAGCTTCAAACTGGCTCATTAATATAATTTCATGCCATTGTTAATATGATTTATAACTTAAAAGTCATGATTTTTTGTAAATTTGGTTGTACATTGAATCTTTGGTATCAAATGTATCTTCTTTTGACTGGCACAGTTCACTTGGTCAAAGTGTGCAGGCTATCTTGCTTTTGTACAATCCTACTTCTGCATGTAAAGTACCTCTTTTTTTATGCTTGGTTTGAACTTATGATGAACATGGGTAAGCCTAGCATTCTGTTTTATCCCCCCCCCCCCCCCTGCGTAGAAACTAGAAACTGATGCAAATGTTACTAGTCTAGACTTGAGATTTTTTATTCATTGATTCTGCTGTTTTAGATGATGATATTCTATTCCTCGCATTTTTATTTTGTGAGAGAAACCTCACATATGGGGTTCCTTTGCTCTAAAATTTTCTCCCCATTTATTTCTGTTGAAATTTCGAGTTGAATTGAGATGTGCAGTTAGAAATGTAACTGTTAATCTTGATTGCCACACCTTAATTCTAGATGTTACAATTTGATACTCATATCAGTTTCATACTTCTGTATACATCTAACCATTTCCAAACCCTGCAATGGCTGGAGCCTTGTGCACTGGGCTACCCCCCTTTATCAGTTTCATATACTTCTATCCACATATCATGTCATGTTTTTTATTTTTGTTTTATAATTTTTTGATAAGTAATTTTTGCTTTTTATTTATTTAATATTTTGGGTTTTTGGCTTTTTCAGTTTGATTGGGAAGGGGATTTACCCTTGAAGCTTCCACAAAGGGATCTTGTAATATATGAAATGCATATTCGTGGATTTACGAGGCATGAGTCAAGCAGGACAGAATTTCCTGGTACATACCTCAGTTTAGTGGAAAAACTTGATCACTTGAAGGTAATATTTAACTGATTCTATAATTATATTTTAGGCTTATAACGAATTTTTATTTTTATAATAAGAAGAATAGTATAAGAAAATGGTTTCCTTAAATACTGCAATGTTAACAATCTCATGTTTGGCCTACACTACCCAATTACATATCTTTTGTTCGATTGTTGTCTAATCCAACACCCTAACTACCCCTTCGTTGGGATCCCCATTCTCATGGTGTTTTTAGTAAGACTAAATTGGATTATTGAACCTACAGGACATTAGGGTACCCAATTACATTGGGTCAAGGATCAAAATTTCATTTCATAGTGTTGTTTTGGTCACCTAGAAAATGGAAACATTTCGAAAATGTTTCAGAAATATAGTGGAAATGATGAAAAAAATTAAATGTATAGAAACACTTGGAAACATAAAAGTAAAATATATGAATGTGTGAAGATAAATATTATAATTAATTGAAAATGTTTTAGGTTACATGTCCATCTATACAAGAAGATACTAGGTGAAATTTAAATTAAAAAAAAAAAACGTAAATGTAAATTAGTCATTAATACCAAATAACTCTTTACTTATTAAAAAGTAGTATAAAAGATTCAGAGTTAATTTGTTTATGTAATATGAATTTATTCTATATTTGCTATAAAATATGTAAAATTATTATAAACCATAAAATAATAAATATATATTGTGTAATATTCATGAATTAGATAATCTGACACAAGTTACATACAATATAATAAACAAAAATATAGTAATTTAAACTTATTATAATTAGTTACTAAGTATTAAAACAAATTATTTATCTACATTTTATTTTCATTACTTTTACTTTTCATTGTCTATTGTTTTTGAGAAAAAATAGAAATATTTTCTTATAATTTTGGGTTTTAATTTTTCAATCTCTTTCATTTAAAAAACAAATAGATATTATATTTTTCTAACTTCTAGAAGTATTGCTGATACCAAATAAATGTTTCCATTCTTTTGGTATGTTTTCACTAGTTTTGGTACGCTTCTACGGAAACATTTTGTTTCCATTGAAACATGTGAATTTTGGTATTCCATTAGTGTTTCGTTTCGGTTCACTAGGAAACAGAAACGTTTCGGACTGTTTCGATGGAGTTCTACACAACATATATGAAACTAGAGTTCACATGATCACAAACTTGTTTTTATATCTTCTAGGGTTTCGTTAACTAGATTAGGGTTCTCATGTAAGGGTACTTAATTCTCTATCTTTGGACGGTTTCTTTTTGATTAAATGAAAGAATAAGAGGCGAGAAACAGAATCATACCTTATTTGAATAGGAATCCAAGTCCTAAGTAGAAGCGCCCAAATTTTACTTCACTTTCTTTCCTCTTCTCTCTTTTTTCCTCTCTTTCTCTCCACTATGAATCTTTCCTGCCCCCCTTTCTCTTTTTTTCTTCTTCATTTTCTCTTTTAATTTGCAAGACTATAGTTATATAAACATATATCTAGACGTTTAATTGGTGGCATTATTGTCCATTTTCTAAATTTGAGGTGTCTTTGCCTCATTTTGACCTGTCTTTTCTCTCTTACTCGTCACAATTTATTCATTTTATAAACTTTGATAATATATTTATACATTTATGGGCTCTACACCTTTAAAAATTCTTCGGTTTCTCTCCATCCAAATGGTGGCCATCCGCGAAGCCTCTCTATTCCTCTTGTTCACCAAGCTACTCTCCTCCACAAATCTGGTACCTCCACCATGGATTGGGACATCACCCATCTTACCCCAAGAAGACCAATCAGCATGGAGCACCCCAAAATGGCGACTTTGGATACACAAACATACACACATATATGATTCTTTACATAAGCTAGCACCTCAAAAATAGTTAAAATTTGTGGGCTATTGTGGGCCCCACTTCACATGGTTTTTTTGATTAGGTTAACTCTTGACCATGATTAGTTTAGGTTAACCAATGTGATTAGGTTCCATAATTGAGCACTAACCTTAGCTTAGGTAGCCTAATTGCCTTAATTAGTACAAAAGGGTTTGATTATCCCATAATCATGTATTATGTTAATCAACCCTACTTAGCTTAGTTTGGGTTTGATCATCACACTTGAATTTCCATAATCCCCAATGAAGACCTACCTTAGGGTAATTGAACACATTGCGAAACCTAATAATATGAGTTAGGTTAAGCTTAATACAAAATCATGCATTAAAGTAATCCTCATTTGACAACGTTGATCTCGGCTATATAGGGTGTTGGGAGGAATAGATTGGAATTGTATTTAAATCTAACCTTGACATTATTTTGCACAAAGTGGCACAATACCTGTTTATGTGAGGTTTTGTGTAAACTACTAAAATTCATTGTAGCACAATGGTAAAATGCTGTCAAGGCATCCAAATTATTTTTTTTTGGGTTGGGTGGTGTGGGATTAAAGTTTTGATTCTTATCATTGTCAATCAAAAAGGTGTAAGTTATCATATTAATGCGTAAAGTTTGTTATTGTTTGTACTTGTTTATTTATTTTTGTATGTATCATAAAATAATGTAATTTAACATCATTAATTGTCGTATGCGCTTTTAAAATATTTTTTATTGTGCAGGAACTTGGTGTCAACTGTATAGAGTTAATGCCATGTCATGAGTTCAACGAGCTGGAGTACTACAGCTACAATTCTGTCTTGGGTGACTACAAGTACACATTATCTTCCTTTCTTTTTTCTTTTCTACATTTGATAATTTGGAAGATTTTATAAATGAGGGTTACTGGAGACAGTTTTCGGAGCTGTTGGTATAAATCTCAATTTATAACCAAATTCGAGAATTCTAATTCCAATTTCTAGATTCCCGTATGCATTTTTTTTTAATTCTATCAAGTTTCATGATAATATTCTTTTTGCATAAAATATCGTTGTATTTTAGTATTATTGAAATATATGGCTTTGAATTTTGGTTTGTCACTAAAAGTTTACCGTTATTGATAGTTAAGCAAATCATGGCTGCAATTCTTTCATATTTTGTTGGAATTTTACACATTCTTCTTCATAGGTTGCATACCTTGGTGTGTACTGGTTGCCCATGTATTTCTTTCCTTCATCTTATTCTTCTTTTTAAATTTTTTTCTTCATATTATTATTTGTACTTTTCTTCTTTCGTAAGTTCTATATAAGTGCTATAGCGCTATAGGAAACTTTTTATTGGGGTGTAGGATTTGATTAGGATTTCTTTGAAATCAATAAAATGTGTATAAACCCATATAAAACGTCTTCCATGAGGGGAAAAAAGAATAAGCAGATGAATATTGATACTGACGAAAAAAATCTGAAAATTGACGATTCCCCCCCCTCTCCCTTCACTTGTGGCTTTTTATGTTGATACATTCCACTTTTTCATTGCTCTCGTTTCTTTTCTATGCTTCTCCTTGCACTTAATTGTTTTCGGTGGCTTTGTAAGAAGTTCTGATTGTTAATGCTGTTCTGATTCCTTTAGTTCCTTGAAACTCTGATTGCTTGAATGTATAAAACATTGTTTGATTGAAATACTATCTAATATTACTTATCAAACCAAAAAAGATCTATTATTTTTGAAGTTTGATAAAAATTTGTCATATCAGACATTTTTTTGTAAAGTTTGCCACCAAATTCTGACATGTATTTAAAAATAGTTCTTGTGTAGAGTTGCTCCAAGGAAAATTCCCTTGCTCTAATGAATTTTTTTTTATACCACCTCTAAACAGGACTTTTTAACTCTGTAAAAATAGGTTGCATCTGTTTCCATTAGAATTACCAAATATTGAACTTGCTTCAAATCATTAACCTGAAATGTTATCTCAAGTTTTTTGTGAACTTTATATAATTAGAGCTTGTTATTCCTTGAAATTGTTTCTATATAGTTTCCAATTAGATTGATTCTCACTGGTTTGAGATTTATTCACTAATTTTATTTGAAAACAATGGCTTATTAAATTGAAAAGTCGTTATCCCCTCCCGGGGGGGCCGGGCTGCTGCCGACCCACCTGCCGAATAATCAGGAAGAACATGTTGGCACCAGGTAATCATATTTGGTCTTATGGTGTGCCATTTCTTTTTTAGGATGAATTTTTGGGGATATTCGACCATCAACTACTTTTCACCAATGACAAGATATTCATCCGTTGGTATCCGTGATTGCGGCCGTGATGCAATAAATGAATTCAAGTTTCTTATTAAAGAAACACATAGACGGGGAATCGAGGTGAAAGCTTGTTTCAACATGGTCTAGGATTTTTTCTTCAAAGTTTTGGTGATTTCTCTCTGATTTTACTTTTAACAGGTGCTCATGGATGTCGTTTTCAATCACACTGCTGAAGGGAACGAGAAAGGTCCCAGTTTGTCATTTAGAGGTGTTGATAACAGTGTTTTTTATATGCTTGCACCAAAGGTATAGCTATTCAAAATCTTTTTTCTTTGGTGTGTGTGTGTGTGTGTGTGTATATATATATATATATATATAGATATATTTGGACGAAACTATATGATTATAGTTTCCAAAAGTTTCCACAAAAATGTTGTTCATTTAATAGTTTTGGACAATGAATCTCTCTTCTTCGAATTCCTTGAGTTAATTTTATATTTTAGGAGATCCTGTTTTTATGCCCATCCTAATTTCTTGATCTGTTAGTTTACAGCTGCATTATTGAAAGGAAAACCACAACTTCTATTCTCTAACTTGAAGCTGCTTCCTGCTTAGTTACTTACCCAAACTAAAGAGTGGAAGCTTGAGAAACTGAGATAAATCTAGGTGCACGAGCTCCATGCGTGTACATAAATATCTTATAGAACAAAATGACTGAAAAAAGAAAAAAAACTGTTTTATAATCCAGAAAGGAAACTACTCTGTTTCTTACTTGCTGTGGTCGATGTAGGATGTTCTCAATGTTTCCAAGCATTTAAGAGATTTTGATTGGCTATATAGTCTCTAGATGTGAGTTAAAAAAGAAAAAAACTGGTTTATAATCCAGAAAGGAAACTACTCTGTCTCTTACTTGCTGTGGTCGATGTAGGATGTTCTCAATGTTTCCAAGCATTTAAGAGATTTTGATTGGCTATATAGTCTCTAGATGTGAAGTCTTATAGAAAGGTCATCAATACAACAACATCAGTAGTCAGTAGGCACTAGATATACACACTAAGTGGTGACTATAGTTGTCAGATTGGGAAGCGGAAATGGGAAACAAGGACAAACAAAGCGTGAAATGTGTTAAGAAATATCATGGGAAATGGGAAACAATAGGTGAGACAATTGAATAGGAAACTTATTAAGAGACTTTGATAAAACCAATATGACACACTAGAAAGAAATATGTTAAAATAAATTTTATTGTTAAAAAATAATTAGAAAATTTTAAAGAAAAGTATAGTATTGGTGTTAAAAGGAAAAATAGAAAATATTATGAGAAATGTGTTTCTTTCAATTTCCCAATGTTTTCCTAGAGTTTCTGAAAAGTTTCTTGTGAGTTTCCCCAAGGCTCCGTTTGTTTAGAAATAAATTAATTCTAGAAAGTGAAGTAAAAGAAAGGAGAGTGAATTTTTTTTTTCCCTACATCCATTTGGTTGTGAAGGAAAGATTAAGAAAAAGAAAATTAAACTTTGTTATTTGAAGAGCATTAAAATGAAAAAAAATATTTTTATTTGTCTAAAATACTCCTATCTATCTATCTATCTATCTATATATATATATATATATACACACACATATTATTTAATATAAAAGTGATAATTATTTGATCACTTAATACCATTCTCCAATTTACTATATTTCTGTTTTGTTTTTGTTTTTCTAAAATTTTCTTCGGATTTACGATTGAATTTGATTAGAATTTTATGATTTTTTTGTGGACTCCACCATTTATATGTATGTATGTATGTATGTGTGTATGTATTTCTACAAGAATTTGTATTCAACCCAAATAATCTAAGCTAGTTTATCTTATTAAAATGAGGAACTTTTCTACACAAACATAAACTCTTTTAATAGTTTAATTGGATAGTAAAACAACTATTTTCACAAGCAAAAAAAGTTTTCCTCTGATTTTTGCAAGAAACAGCAAGAAAATCATACAATAACATGTATTCGATTTTCACTCTAATTTTTCTCTTTCTTGTTAACCAAACTCTTATCAAATTTTAAAATTTTCTCTTTACTTTCCATCACTCCATCTAATCAAACAAAGCCTAAGATTTTAGAAATACTTTTGAGTTTCCCTTAAAAAATTTCGGAAGTTTCGTGCCAGTTTCTGCAATGGGTTTTTGCCCTCTAAACAAGTTTTCTTATAAGTTTGTAATTATGGTGAGGACAAGTTAACAATAAGTGAGCTCGGCCTTAAATGCACTTTCCAAGGAAACTTGCTTCTTCTAAAGGAGGTTTAAAAGCATAATTTGATTGATTTAATTCAATTAAAACATATCGAAAAAATATTCAAATAATACACCATCACTCATTACATCAAGACCCAGGTTAACCGTGCCCAACATATGCTATAAATGAGACTTGAACCTTGTACCCAGGTTCCGTAAAAGGACTCGAAGAAAACCACAAATCTAATCAATTTAGTTAGCAAGTTTCCTTCATTAAAAAAAATAAAAAATCTATTCAGTTTAGTTGGCGAAACTAAAAAAGATAAATAGTTTGACTTGTGTTTTGTTGCCTTTTCTTTGGGGTTTAATTTACCTTCACTATAATTTAGGGGAAAAATAAATGTACATCTTAATATAAAGGTCCACATATGTGTGCTCATATATATAAATGTATTGGTGCTCTTGTGGATCTCTGAACAAAAATTTAAAAAATGGAGCTCAGGCTCCTACTTCGTTTCACATTTTGGTCACTTAGTTTTTTACCATGCAGAATAAATTTGATTGTACATAAATCTCACATTTTTTTTTTTGGTGGTTCCAAAGTGAAGCATCAGAATTGATGAGTGCAGCACATTGCATTTCAGTGGATAAGTCCAATTGCCTACTGAAATGGCAATATTGGTTTTAACGGGAAATCAGAATTGATATCTAGTATTGGTTCGAGGGTTGGCTAAACTTTTGAGGGGCCTGGATCCCAGGTCTTTTCAGCCATCAAATCGAGTCCTGGTTTTAAACAGCTCAGAAGCTAGGATTTGAGTATTCTGGATTTGAAAACTAGGAATGCCTATATTTCTTTAATATTCCTCAACTCAACTAAGTCTTATCCCAATTATTTGGGGTCGGTTGTGTAAATCCAATGTCACCATTCTGATTTTATGTGATTAATCTTATGATTCATGTTCATAAGAGATCTGATAAGATTTTACGCTAGTTGTCATCTACCTAATGCAACCCTCCTCTTTTATCCGGGCTTGGGACCAGCTGTTTAATGATATGACACTAAGTACAACACAAGCGGAGTTTTGTTGTATTCCTGGAGAATTATTATTATTGTGAAGTGAGTTTCTTTCTATGGTTTTGCAGGGAGAGTTCTATAATTATTCTGGATGTGGAAACACCTTCAATTGCAACCACCTCGTTGTACGTCAATTTATATTGGACTCTTTGAGGTAGTTTTCTTTTAGATCATACCAGATTCCCCCCCTCCGCTTTTCCCCCTTTCTTTTCACTTGTTATTCCTATAATGCAAGTATTGTTTTTGAATATTTTGGAATAAAATTCAAATAAGTTGTTATTAGTGGGTTCTTCTTTTATCCCCAATTTGATAATTAGGAATAAATTTCACTTAATAGTTAATACAGTTACTAATAAAGGCAAATTTTGGGGGATCTGGTAAGTTTTATGAAAGAAATTTCAGTGATGGATTATTTGATGATAAACAGTACAATTTTGGTTTAGCAGTCTTGAGGTGCTCCGGAGTCGAAGGGATTACGCTATATTTTTCTCTTTACGTCCAAGGCAGCGTTATAGTTGTGTTGTATATGGGGATGGTTCCTTATCGGGAAAAAGGGTTGTACATGGGGTGCTCCTCTGAGTCTACAGATAAATAAGTTATCTAACAGAAACAATGAGAACAATAACGACGACCAGATAACTACTTAGATTTACCTTTGATTTATATATTTCACCACTTCAAAAATTATGTATTAAGTTTTTTGGCATTTCATTTTAAATTTGAAGTTTTATTTTATCAGAGTTTTGTACTTCTAAAAGAAAAGAATAGACAACGGACATTGAGAAACTTATTGTGCAAGATATGGGTTTGTTTATGATGATCAAATTCATATCCTTTTTGACGGCCCTTTTGCAACCTCCCTTTGGAAAGGGCTAATTCCGGCAACAATCAACCTACTTCATCTGAAGTGCCATTGTGTATTGAAAGTGGGAAAGGTGATCCATGAAATCTGACTTTCCATCATACTACTCGAACTTTGGTAGAAGAAGCTTCTTTGGACGTTTCTCTGCCATAGTCTCATCGGTAAAAGGGGTCCCTGTGATACCATAGATGGCAAAAAATTCGGATCTTCATTCTCTTGTGGGGCCTTCCCCTAGATATCAGCTTTGTTAATCTCCTCTGAATGTGCAACTACTTTATTCCTAGATCAAGTTCCAGAATGTTGCTCTGATTGATTTTCCCTACTGATCTTCTTCTCTTTCCCTTGCTCAACGTTTCCCATATTGACGTTCTCCATGTTTTGGTTATGGTTCTGCACCAAAATTGCCACGGTCCTGAACTTGTTGAGACAGCATCTATAACTGATCGGCAGTAGAAGTTTCTGCTGGAAGGTCAGGAGGTGGAGGCAGTGGATTTTGTTTGCTATTATTAGCACCGGCAGGATTTCCCGTAGCAGGTTGGTTGTTCTTTATTGGGTGTCCTCATCGTGAGCGTGTTGCCATGTTTTACGTAATTTGGTGCAAAACAACTTTACATTTCAATTCCTACATATAGCGCCAAACTAATGTCGTCAAAATCAGTCTAACAAGACGAATGGCTTTGATTCCTCCTCTTCACCTCAAAACTACGCTAGCACGACCAAGGCACCAGAGGAGTTCTAGTGACGGTCACTCCGATGGTTCAGTCAGTAAGGAGAAAGAAGGGCAGTTCAGTAAACTGAATTGAAAAGTAGAATGTATGTGATGCTTACCCTGGCCCCTTATAGGTGAATAAGTTCTTTAGTTTGGATAGAATCCGTCATTGAGTAGGATTGTGAGTTGCCTTATTTGTTGAAGAGATAGTTACCAATTTGAATTCCCCGTTTGAGTTTCTGTTGGGGTCTGCCTCTTAGATATGTAAACTGACACTTATTCTGACCTGACATTACGTCTGACTTGTAAGAGAAATTGCATACCGATCCAATCTGGCCATGTACCGATCTGTTGACCATAGCTCGTAAAGGATGTAAAGATTCCGCTCTGTTCCGATGTGTCCTAGTGTCTGAAGTGCCACGCCATTCAGATCCAAATGGTTATGACTTGATCCAATAATTTTGACCAAGCTGAGTAGACTGGATTTTGTAGATTCGTCCTCACCCATCTTGGACACTTGTCATGGTTAGAGCGGTTCGCTCAATTTTAGTCACATCACTATTATAAGAGAAATTACAAAACCGGCATGGCTAGAAGGCTAAAGCAAGTACTGATTAGCTTCAATTCTCAAGATATCTTCTTTAGTGTTCTGTTTAATGGGAGAGATGGAAATTTGGATGGGAAGATAGAGGGCTAAGAAGTACGGATATGGCCACAGACACGGACACGCAGACACGTCATTTCTCAAAAAAGTAGGACACGGCCACATTAAATATCTATAATTTTTTTAAAATTTTTTTATGACTATCATAAAAACACAATGTTATTTTAATTAAAATTGACATAAAAACACACGAATCACAAAAAATATTATTAACATATTAAAATAACAAAACCATTATATAAAAATTCAAGAACTTCTTCATTTAATCATTAACATCTATAATTTAAGTTCCAAACAAATTTACTAACTATTAAAGAAATTGCCCAAGTAGGGTGAACCCAATACAAAGAAGCACCAAGAGGGTGCACCCAAAATAACAAAAATATATACGGTAAATTACACTGACCTCCCTTGAGATTTGATGATATTACAGGAAAACCTCCCATAATTTGGGAAATGACACTGACCTCCTCTCTGCTTCAATTGTCTGAACAGATTGCCCCTGCTGTTATGTGAGTGTTAGTGCAAATGACGGAGCTCCTTTTTATTTTTCCAGAGTTTCGAAATTGCCCTCATTGTTACAAAAAGATTAAAATGTCCCCGAATAGCTTTTGTACAATTACTATTTTACCCATATTACTATAATACTAAATTTGTTCTTTTAATGTATAAATTAAATTAAATTGAATAATTTTAAAAACTAAATTTGTTCCTTTAATATATAAATCAAATTGAAATAATTGTTTTCCTTCATTTCCTTTTCCTTTTCCTTTTCTTACCCAAAAGCTTGTCAATAATAAAATAAATTTTAATTATTTATTTGTAAAAATAAAATTTATTTATTTTTATTTTTTCATTTCCTTTTCATTTTCTTACCAATTTATTTTTCTATTCCTTTTCTTTTCCTTTTTCAGAGAGAACCGGAAGCTTAGAGCTCACCGGTGGAGCTTCACCATCACCAGCTACTCTATTTTAGAAAAAAATCTGAGGGGGCCCAGGTCCTCCTGTGTTTGTGTCCAGAGCAACATCATATCTGCAACTTCATTGAAACCAAATTATATATATATATATATATATATATATATAAAGAGTTTTTGTGCAGTTCAATTACATTAGACTTTAGAAATTTCAGAATATCTAATTCCTCAGAACCTTCATCAAAGGTTGTATTAGCTGCAGAATTCAGAACTATGTCAACAACTTTTGCAATCACATCAGCAATATCTTCTTCCAACCCAATATGAGATTCACAGACATTTCCAAGCACAGTAACTAGCTTGCTCAACATGAAAGCTTGATAGGATTTTCCATAGGTTTGTTGAAGACACTTGAAAAGTTCTGTATTTATGACCTACACACACATATATAATCACATATAACATACCTGTACCAAATCCCTCCATCTCAATCTCTTCCATAAACCATTTTCTTTTCAAATCCCTCCTCCTTCGAAGACATCATAGACATCAACAAAACATCTCCAACACAACAATCACAAGTCTGCAATCCACAAATTTGTTGATAGAACTACACACACACACACACACACATACACACATAAATTTGAATATACACATACATACACCCACAAATTTGAATATACACAGGATGTCCCAATCCCCCTCATCCCCTTAATCCCTCCGCGCTACCGCCGCCTCCGAATAAACAGTGTCTACGCCGTCCAATTCCTTGCCAAAACCCTAGTCCACCAAGGCCATACCATACTAGCTCACTCACGATCCAACCACACCGACATTGCACTAAACTCGACATCTTGTTCTTGATGATGTTGACGATCTCTGCGACTTTCCATTGTTGTGCTTTCGGGGTCTATGGTAAGTTCAATCGGAGAAAAATGAGGGGATCTAACCATGGCTCCATCTTGGAGAGACATTAAAAATCCAAGATCTAAAAGAAGCCCGCAAAATTTCCTCTTGATCTCGTTGCCGGAAGACCCAAATGGAAAAGGTGCCGTAGTCTTGTTTAGATCAAGTGATTGGCGAAGATGATGGAATATTGGAGCTGGTAAAGTTGTAGCAATATATTTAGTTGGAGCAAAGACAATTTAGACTTTTTAAATGTGTTAAATTTTAGACGGAGGAAAGCAATTTTGACAATTTAATAATAGTGAGAGAGAGGGGTATAAGAGACATTTAATAACTTAAGTTTATGCCGTTTTCTGACAAAATCTAACAGGGGAGGTCAGTGTCATTTCTCATACCTCAGGGATTTTTCGGTAATTTGACTAAATCTCAGGAGAGGTCAATGTAATTTACCCAAATATATACAACACTCTAAGGATCAACACACATACAGTTCATTTGGATGGAGAGAATTGGAGAAAAAAGAAAAAATTAGGGTGGAGAGATAGCTAAATCTCTCATTTGGAAGTTTTTAATGGAGTGAAAAGAAAAGATTAGGAGAGAATATGAGAGAAAGTTTGAGAGTTTTGGCCTACTTCTCCAATCTCTCTAAAAGTAAAGAGATGTGGAGAGAAAAGAAAGTGTAGTTAATGAATTTTATAAAATACCAAAAATATCCATGAATGAAAGAATTAAAAATTCTGAACATAAAGCAAAAAATGGTATAATTGTCGAATGATATTTTATACTTTCTTTTCTTTTCTCTTCCAATTGATCATTCAAACAAGAAATAGTGACTTTCTTTTATTTTCTCTCTTGAACTATCAAACAAGATAAAGATGAACACTTTCTTTTCTTTTCTCTCCAAAACTTCCAAACGAAGCAATAGAGTGCAAAAAAGAGATAAAGCTATCTATAGACACAGTTAAGCCCTTTTGACAAGCAAAAAAAGAGGGTGCTCAACACTTTTGCTTTCACTATCCATAACAGGGATTCAACCCCCTCAAAAACTCTGATATTCCTTTCGCTCTATATGTTCCACCAAATGCAAATAAGAGCCATGTACTACGATGTCCTCATCCTCCTATTAGGGCCCCCCCTCTCCAGGCATCGAGCACACTGATAGTGGACCATGGCAACACCCAACAAATACCAAACAACCAAAGAAAAAGGATCCAAATTGTCCTAGAGACTAGGTGATTTACCGACTCGTCTTGACATTTAGATAGAGGGCACCTATTCATCGACATGTGACCTCTCCTTTGCAAATTATCTATTGTGGGAATCTTTCCCCACACCGCCATCCATACAAACGAAGCAGCCTTGGCTTTAGCTTTCCATATAGCCTTCCACAAAAACTGATTTTCCTAAATCCCCATTAACTAGACACAAGGACTTGAAGAAAAATCCCACTCCTCTGTGCATTCACACTAACATGTCTCCTTCCAAGCGAGGAAAAAATTGCTGAGAGGAATTGGTAAAAGTCCATAACTTCCTTAACCTCCCAGTCATGCAAAGCCTAGCTGAAACTGACAACCCATGTAGAAGTAGGGGTGTCAATTGTGTCGGGTCGTGTCGTGTCAAAGAATAGGTATTCAATTATATGGGTTAACCCGAGCACGACACGATTAACTAATTGTGTCAAAATTCTCTACCCTAACACGACACGTTTATTATATGTGTAACACGATACGACCTGTATAATCTGTTTAATAAATAGGTCGTGTTGACACGAGTAACACAACACGACTCATTTAACCCATTTAATAAATAGATCATGTTAAAATCGACACGATTAACACATATAACCTATTTAATAAATACACTTGTTGAATTATTCTCCTTCTTTTAATGTATTTTTTTATTTTTATTAAATTAGAATATAGATTTAGTATTAAAAAAAGATTAATACTTATAATACTTATAATATCAAATATTTTCCATACTTATAAAAAAATATTAATTATTACATATATTAATAATTATAATACAAAATATTTTTAATTATTCATATTTATTCTTGTTAATCGTGTTAACCGTGTCAACCCTAACCCGACCTATTTAATAATCGTGTCAAATGTGTCAACTCGTTTATGACCCAAACCCATTTAAGCTTGACCCAAACCTGCTAACTCTGTGTCGTGTTATCGTGTCATATCATAAATTGACACGCCTATGTAGAAGCACTGCCCGACATCCTTTAATAATCCGCAATCATTGCATTTCTATCTGCTGCAATCCTATAGAGTTGCGGAAAGGCAACCTGAAGGTGGCCTCAATCACACCACTGGTGAAGCCTGAATTTGATTCTACCTCCTTCCCCCATTCTCCACCTAATATGTTTGGAAAATTTGTCGCACCCTTTCTTGACGCTTTTCCAAATTCTTCCCTACCAAATGGAGTATAAGATTTTAGGAAGCTTATGAACTGGAGCTGGGTTCGCAAGACAGTGGATAACTATATTGAAATAAACTTGTCTAATTGGTTATTTAACCATCATTATGTGCCTTGGCCCCACAATCTTTAGAGGGCCCTTTTTTGAGAATGAGATGACTGGAGGTGGGACTTATTAATAGTTTGATGTATGTATCTAGACTTTGAACAAGTCTAACGAAACTTTATTCTCCAATCGCCATTAGCAAGAGGGTTGGTGTGGCTAGACGCACTGCTATTAAAAAAAAATGTCTTAAGTAAAGTTTGAACCAGAGAAGCCGAGGTCAAAGAAGTTGCATTGGGCCATAGGCTCCTTTTTCTCATTTAAAGCAAGCAAGGGAAAAGTACATGAACCTCTGGACTGTTTAGATTAAGTAGTAATGACATTAAAATTGCTGGCCCTATTTATTATTAATTTGTTGTATCTATCTAGACTTTGAACTGCAATAAAACAAATATTTGTTCAATTTTTCCTGGAAAATACTCAGTAAAGGATAGCCTAAGTTGAACTAATTGAATTCATATCCCCTATTTTCTTCAGGTTTTTAAACGCTTTTGTTAATTTATTTATTTTTAAATAGCTAGCAATACTAGCTGGTTCATTCAACTAAACTAATTTGTGCTGGAGTTGTAGAAAATTCTATATTGATTGAAATGGACAGGAGATGAATTGGTTTGAGAGAGAGCCTGTCATAATGCCTGTTGGGTACTTGGGTTAAAGTATTCCTCTACTTTTGTAAATTGAAGCGTGTACATGCGTACAGTTCAGATGCTTTAGCATAACACTCATGGCTGAGTCGTCCAACTCTTTTGGACGCTTAAAATAAAGGTTTTCATTAATCTGTTAGTTTGTGTTTTGCTTGTGTATTTCTAACTGAATGCACGAGTTTTGTCCATATTTTTTATCCCCTTTGATTAAAATATATATTCAGCAGGAAAAAAAAAAATCAATACACAGCTCTAAACTAGTTGTATTGGTGATCAATGCTTCTTGTTGTGTGTCTTAAATATAATTTGCATGCTTTAATGATACTATCTTAAGTTTCTTTCTTCCTTCTCTTCATTTTTTTTTTTCTGGGGGGGGGGGGGAATATCCGCCTCTTTATTTTTATTTTCATTATGTTAAGCAAACAATTACTCCAAGAGCTTAAGTTGATAGAGAATAGACCAACATTGTTTATTAAGCTCTCACACTCCATCACGTGCAACCTCAGACCCGCTCGTGGAGAGGCAAACCAAACTACATACAAACACAAAACAGAGCTGAACAGAAAAGAAGGTAACTTTGCACAAACAAACAGGAGAATAAATACAAATAGAGAGACTTGAACCCAAGACATCTCATAACTAAGGCTTTGATACCATGTTTAGCAACCAATTGCTCTAGAAGCTTAAGGTGTTAGATTATAGGCCAATAATGTATATCAAGCTCTCACACATTATATTATTTTATGTTTGCACTCTTATGCTAGAGTTTTCATTTTTAATTTTTCATATTTGAACCTTTATCTTTATTGCTACTTGGGAATAAAAGATTTTTGGTTTACTTTCTTGTACAACAGATATTGGGTTACAGAAATGCATGTGGATGGCTTTCGCTTTGATCTTGCTTCTATCCTGACAAGGGGTAGCAGGTTATCTGCTAGATCATCTGCCTGATATTTTCAGTCTATGTTGAGTTTATAGATAAGATTAACGTTATTATTTTCCCCTCTTTTGAGTTTTCTTCAGCCTCTGGGATGCAATTAATGTGTATGGAAATCCAATAGAAGATGACATGCTGACAACTGGCACTCCTCTCAACAGCCCGCCATTAATTGACATGATTAGCAATGATCCAATACTTCGTGGGGTAAAGGTATTTTCCTTTTCTTTTTCAAATATAATATATATGGAATGAAGGTTCTATTAAAAGAAAATAGATAAGAGTAGAGGAAGTAGAATATGTGGTTTGACAAAAAACAACCACAATGAGGAAGGAAGATAAAATCTAACAAGCAATAAACAATAGCATGGGGATTGTTATGTCTAGGAAATCCTCCATTGTGCCTACTTTTCTTTTGCCATAAATTAAACCTCACTTTTGATATCCATTAAATGTTTAGATAGATTAAACAGTATCAGATAAAACACTATAATTAAGGAGATTAATTACCCGACCCCAAATATTTGGGATAAGGCTTTATTGATTTGAGTTGAGTTTATCACGGAGATTAAATATATTGAGTTTTTGCTTCATAATGGAAGGCATGTAGAATCTTCAATGGCATGTTGTGCATTGTTCTATTCAACCATTTTCTGTTTTTGGAGTATGGAGAGAATGAAAATTATTTGTAAACACATTTAATGGAGCATTCTCGAATATGAAAATGATTTGAAAACACACTTGATGCTGCATTCTGGAAACTTTTGTGGAAAATGGATCCTTTTACGAAAATGTCAACTTGGTTTCCCATTTATTACCTTTCTTTTATTTTATTTTTTATTAAGGATTAAAATTTCGTTTCGTAGTGTAGTTTCGGCCACCTAGAAAACAGAAACATTTTGGAAACGTTTCGAAGACATTTCAGAAATATAGTGAAAACGATGAAAAAAAGTAAAATGTATAGAAACACTAGGAAACATAAAGTAAAATATATGAATGTGAAGATAAATATTATAATTAATTAGAAATATTTTAGGGTACATGTCTATCTACACAAGAAGATATTAGGGTGAAATTAAAAAAAAAAATGTAAAGTAAATTAGTCATTAATACCAAATAACTCTTTACTTATTAAAAACTATTATAAAAGATTTAAAGTTAATTTGTTTATGTAATATGAATTTATTATATATTTGCTATAAAATATGTAAAATTATTATAAACCATAAAATAATAAATATTTATTGTGTAATATTCACGGATTAGACAATTTGACACAAGTTACATATAATATAATAAATAAAAATATAGTAATTTAAATCTTTTATAATTGGTAACTAAGTATTAAAATAAATTATTTATCGATATTTTATTTTCATTACTTTTACTTTTTATTTTCTATTATTTTTTAGGAAAAATAGAAATATCTTCTTTTTAGTTTTGAGTTTTAATCTTTCAATCTCCTCCATTTAAAAAACAAATTGATATGATCTTTTACCAACTTCTAGAAGTATTGTTGATACCAAAGAAATGTTTCCACTGTTTTGGTATGTTTTTACGGAAACAAATTTATTTCTATGGAAACATATGAATTTTGGTATTCCACTAGTGTTTCGTTTTAGTTCACTAGGAAACAGAAACGTTTCGGTCGTTTTGATGGAAATGACAAAATTTTGATCCTTGTTTTTTTTATCTCAGTGCACGTATCTCTTAAAAAAATATCTAGTTAATGCTAGGTAATGACCCTCTTGGTTAGCCATTTAATAATGCCTAAGCTTTCTGCACGAAGTTTAGCCATTCAAAGTCCAAGTCAATTCAGCTTATCTTGTGAGCACACGTGCCTACGTGCACACGCACATGTGCATTGGGAGATAAATCCTTGAAAAGTTTCATATTTTTGGTTCAATTTTAATGGTCCTTCTGCAATTTTTTGTTTTCCTTGCTCCTGGAACACTCTACTTACATAGCATTGCTTCCTCTATTTTTTTTTGATAAGTAGCATTGCTTCCTCTATTAATGTTATTTTTATCAGTTTCTGCCATTTATTGGCAGACATCTGCATTTCAGTGTGTGCCATTCAGGAATGACAGACTGATTTTTACTGTACCTCTTTCAAACAGCTTATAGCAGAAGCATGGGATTGTGGAGGCCTTTACCAAGTTGGTGCATTTCCTCACTGGGGTATCTGGTCAGAATGGAATGGGAAGGTCTGCGCGAATAGTATATTTTTGTGTCTTGATCAACATCAATCATTGTCATGATTGGAAGATAAGGAGTTGGGAACATGATGATAAAATGCTAAAAAAGAGTCATTTAAGTACATGCATCTCATTTTTCCCATCTTTCCTTTTTTTTCCCATGGAAACAATTACAACCCAGTCCTTAACTCTGAACCATCAGCTGGAGTCTTTTTCGTGAGCTTATGTCAGTGGATAATTAGTCTCATATTTTCTTATTATTGATTCAAGTTCATGCTTTATGAGCAATTTGCCTAGCTGTTGCTTTCTCCAATGGTGCGGTGACCACTAAAATCAAGATATTTTGCTTTATCTATAAGTCATTGATATGGGGCGATTCTTGTCAGGATTGAGCATGTTAATTTCTTTCTTCATCTACTTGAATATCTTGAAAAGCCTCACAGAATTTGGATTAGAAAACAGTTTTCTGCCCTACAAGAGGCATATCCTAAGGTGGTTTAGGCCATCTGATTGTACACTAAGCTTAGCAGTCATATATGTTACCTTGAGCATGCTACTCCAAAAGACTTTATTATTATTTTTCGTTAACCTTCTTTGGATTCTATGAATGCACTTTGGCTGAGACAATTTCCATGAAAATGCCCCATGTTCCATTTTGTTTTTCCAGGCATTATTTTTCACTTTTTCAGAATAACGGTTTATTAGATTAATATCCTAGAAGTGGACTGTTTTGGCTCTCCTATGCATCTTCTTTCTAAACTTGATATATATAAAATAAGAAGCTTTCTGCTCTTCCAGAATCCTTGGGAATCACCTTGCAATTTATTATAGATAATGCACGTGGGAGCTCCTGGTTGTACCCATACTTTTGTGATTATATGAACCCCATACATGTTTTTTAGTAAGGTTCCTTTTGCATCTGATTCACATATGTTTAGGAGTGTCTATTAACTTATTAGTGATCATGTTTAATTGGAGTATATTTTCTAAGTCTCTTGAAGTCAGTATCCTAGTGTATATTAATACCAAATAAGTGGGAGAACCCTAAGGCTCTCTCGTTCAGCTGTCACATCTTCCAATAATTTTCCCTCTTCCCCTCTATTTTTCTTATCCTCTTCTCCTCCTTTCTTCTTCTTTCTCATTGAATTGAATACCCAAGCCAACCATATGTTTTTATTGATTTCAGTATCGTGACATAGTACGGCAGTTTATCAAGGGTACAGATGGATTCTCTGGGGCTTTTGCTGAATGCCTTTGTGGGAGCCCGAATTTATACCAGGTATTTCTTTTATGTCTACTCGTCCCTCTAATGCTCATGATCAACAAATATTTGTTGAATACTATTGGTCACTTGTTCTAACAACTTCTATTTTGTGTTGATGACTATTTTATGTTCCCTCGATTTTCCACAATATATTTTTTAAATTTTCTAACTAAATATTTCTTTAGAACCCTTTCCGCTTTATTTCCACTTTATGAATTTATCTGAAATGTCTATTTTATTTTGTACTTTTGGAATTTATTCTCGTTGAATTTGCATTTTTTTTTTTCCTTTATTGAATCAGGAAGGTGGAAGGAAACCATGGAACAGTATCAACTTTATATGTGCACACGATGGTTTTACTTTGGCTGATTTAGTGACGTATAATAACAAACATAACTTGGCAAATGGGGAAGACAACAATGATGGTGAGAATCATAATAATAGCTGGAACTGTGGACAGGTAAAAATTTAATAATTAGGTGCTCTTTCATTGTATATTACATTTGGATTTTGTTTAATGCTTGATGTTACTATCTGTTGAAGTCACCAACACATTTTTCACTTACCTAACATTCATAGAAAATGTCTGGCATTTGGAATTATGAAGCACGTATACTCTATTTTGGTTCACGTATTTGTGTCGAACACATGGCGGACACAGACGTCCTGGACATGTGTCAGACACGAGAAAAAAAGTATCCAAATTTTTTTAATTTTCAGACACGTTAGGACACGTTTTCTGATTTTTTTGTGGATTATTTCCTTCTTTTTTCCTCCTTTTCTTTGTTTTTTTTTGGTTATATATATGTTTTATGTAGTAGTTAGTAAATCTGTTATAGAACTTGGATCATAGATGTTGATAATTAAATAAAGAAGTTTTTGAATTTTTATGCAAGTGTTGTTGTGGACACTGGACAGTTGCACCGGCTTCTTTTACACATATACATTGGTTTGACAAGCTTTGCCAATAGGTACACTCCTCTTTTTTTCTCAGACAGCCTAGTTTGGTACTGATCTGGTAGACTCCTCTAATTTGTAGACTTTGTATAAAAAGACCAGATTATCTTTTAAAGCACTATCTCATGGATACTTTTGGTTTCAGACAACTTTTCCATATGAGAATCTTGTTGAGAGTTTGATATACATTGTTGGTCCATTCTCTAACAACTTAAGGTTTTGAAATAATTGGTTGCTTAACATGGTATTGGAACCTTGATTATGAGAGGTCTTGGGTTCAAATCTTTTCATTTGCATTTATTCCCCGTTTGGTTTTTTGTGCAAAAATTATACTTTATTTTGTTTCGTGTTTCTGTGTGGTTTGTATCTCTACACATGCGAGTTTGGGGTCGCATGTGTGGGGGAGTATTGAGAGCTTGATATACATTGTTGGCCCATTCTCTCGTAGCTTAAGCTTTGAGATGAGTTGGTGATTTAACACGTCTTAATTGTTCTCTCCTCAAATCTCCCCTCTTTGCTTTTTTAATTTTTAATTAGATATTTATCTGGATTGCCTATCAAACCCTCCCCCACCCCCTCATTTGAAAAGAATTCTATAATTTTTTATGGGAGAATAGGAGGTGATGGTGACATTATCTTGAAAATCATTTTACCTAAATGATGGTGACACTATTGAAGCAATGTAATATGGGTCTCCTAGGAAGATGAAGATAATCTAGAGTGGATTTTGTTTGGAGTTGAGTTGTTTCAACATGATCAGGGCTTTTGCTTTGATGATAGCTTGAACAATCCCCAGAAATCCACAGAGAGAGAGAGAGAGAGAGAGAGAGAGAGAGATTGAGAGTGAAGACATCGATTGAGATTGTAGATTCTGAAAGTTGTTTCTAATGGGAATGGACGTGCATGTGTCGGTTTTTTAACAATTTAATATATTTTCCCAAATAATTGGATTTTGAGTATCCACTCGAATTATAAATAAGCTGTCTTTCTAATTTACTAAATGATTACTTAGGAGGGAGAGTTTGCAAGCATCGCCGTGAAGAAATTGAGGAAACGACAAATGCGAAATTTCTTCCTCTGCCTCATGGTTTCCCAAGTAAGATTTAATTTACTTTTGACTCTTACATCTTTGTTTTTCACCATAATTACTTGTGTGCCTCCTCTGGAACACGGTTAGTTGCTTGATTTGTTTGCTTTATCTACTTTTGACTAATGGAAGAAACCATCTTGTTAAATTAATGTGTAACTATTTGTTAATGTGTACTCTAAAGCAGCTTCAATCAGTTATAATTATGAACAAGTGGAGTTCTAACAGTGAGAGAAGTTTGGTACCAACACGCTACTAGGAATGCTTTATGGAATATGTAATTGACTACTATGGTTGTGTTTGGAAATCCCCTTAAATTTGATTGACTCCTTCGCACTAATTAAACGTTTTACCAAGTGCACAAGACTCCCACACTCAGCATGGTCTGGGAGGGGTGGATGATAATCAGCCTTACCCACATTTTTTAGACATGCACCTCATTGGTCTATCTGGTTTTCCTTTCACAGGCACTGAAGGAATCAGGAAAGAAAAAGGTAGCGGTGATGATGACGGTGACCTCCATTGGCTACTTGTCTTGTTTTCCTTCTCAACCTTCTCTTCTTTGCATTTTTCTTTTTTTTTGTAAAACAAAAAATAAAGTCCAAATCATAATGAAGAAACTTGAAAACCAAACAGTTTTCTGCAAACAAGTGATAGCACTGGAACTAGAAGATAATGAGTTAGAGAGTGTATATGTAGTTGTCCGTTCTCTATACAACAGTAAGAACAAATCAAATGGAAGGATCCTCAACCGTTCATGAAGAAATTTTGGTGTTGCTGTTGCTGTTGCTGTTACTGTTACTGTTACTGTAGTGATTTCTATTTTCTAGTAACTTACGCTAATCTTACTATGACCCTAATCATGAAGGAAAAAAAAAGGTGATGATAGCATCGCATACACTTGAATATATGCTACCACTACAATTATATATATATTTTTTGATAAGTAAGAGTTGTATATTATATAAATGTGCCCAAAAAGGGCATCAAGGGCAAAAGCCCCAAAAGATTACATATGGTTTAGGAAACCCAAAAAATCTACAAAAGATGAGACATTTACAGGGAAGGCTTCTTTGCTAGATGCCAAAAGACATCTTTAAAGAAAGGAATAGAGAGCTCCCGATATTCGAAGACCCAATTGTTTCTTTCAATCCAAATACACCACATGAGGCAAACTGGGGCCAGTCTCCAAATCCTCTTAATCTCAATTGGAAGGTTGCATCATTCCTAAGCCAACAAAAGGTCTTTGACTGAGCCTGACATAACTCAGGAAAAGCCAAACAAATCTAAAACAAGATTCTAGCAGCTCCAAAAAACATAACAATGGATGAGTACGTGATCCACCATCTCCTCATTATTCTTGCAAAAATAGCATCTGCTAGCCAAAAGAAAGCTCATTTTCTTCAAGTTCTCCGCTGTTAAGATGGGCTTCCAAGAGGCTTCCCAGGCAAAGAAGGAAAGCTTTTGAGGGGACTTTAGAGTGCCAAGTGAGCTTCCATGGAAAATGAGGATTATCAGAATTGAACATGCTCTTGTAGAACGAGCTAACAGAAAAAGATTTCTTATCCGGCCTCCAAATTCTCCTATCCTCCCTATCCTCCATGACCTAGAATTTGTTGAGGAGACAAAGGAAAGAGCCCACTTCTTCAAGCTCCCAATCAAAAAGATCTCTCCTAAATCGGGGGGTCCATAAAAGGCCATTCCCTACTCTTTCCATTCACTTGCTAACCCAAGCCTCCTTGTTGTAAGCTAAACTGTATAGCATAGGGAATTTCACCCTTAGAGACTCGACCCCAGCTTAGACATCATCCCAGAACTTCATCCTCTCATCATTCCCGATAGCAAAGGTACATCTTTCCTTGAAGATCCTCCAGTTACCTCTAATGAAGCCCCAAAGACCACATCCCCTCGGGCCTTCAGCATTGCCTGAGCACCAACTCCCAATATCACACCCATACTTGAAAACAATGATCTCTTTCCAAAGCTCCCTATCACATTCGTCAAATTTCCATAACCATTTCCCTAGAAGGGCTGTGTTAAAAAGACTCAAATCCTTCACCCCTAACCCCCCAAGAGACTCTGGCTTCTTGATTTTATCCCAAAGCAACTAAGTGAATCTTTCTGCAATCATTGTCGTGGTCCCATAAGAAATCCCTTTGAATCTTTTCCAATCTTCTGCTGACTGTCTTAGGCATAGGGAGTAGGGACATGAAATAGGTAGGGAGGTTTGACAAGGTACTTTTTAGAAGGGTGAGCCTGCCTCACTTAGAGAGGAGTTGACCTTTTTAACCTGACAACTTACTAAAAAACCTTTCAACCACAGGATCCCAAACACCAATAGATCTCGAAGGAGCTCCCAACGGAAGACCCAAGTAAACCAAAGGCAAGCAGCCCACTCTACAGCCCAAAGTACTGGCTCCCTAGAGTACTAGCTAAAATGTCCATCTCTTGGATCGGCCCTACCAAGGTGATGCTGCTTTTAGCAAGATTGATCCGCAAACTTGACACAACTTCAAAACACACTAGAATACATCTAACAAAGCGAAGCTGGTGCACTGAAGGGTCACAAAAAATGATGGCTTCGTCAGCAAACAATAGATGGGAAATGGCGACACCTCCAACCTCTCTGTCCCTCACATTGAAAACCTTTGATGAGGCCCACATCCTTGGCTCGGCACATAAAATAACTCAGGACCTCCATAGCAATCACGAAGAGGAAAGGGGAAAGGGGATCCCCCTGTCTCAAACCTCAAGAGGAACGGAAAAAACCTGCCGGAGAGCCATTGACAAGGACCGAAAATGAGATTGTGGATATGCACGCCTGAATCCACTTCTGCCACTTGCCCCCAAAACCCATCTTAGCTAACATTCTCAACAAGAAACCCCAATTAACATGGTCGAAGGCCTTCTCAGTATCAAGTTTGCACTCAAGCCCATTATTAGTTTTTCACTACCGAATCTGGTAGTTTGTTGGGCATATCAAATTTGCCTTTAATATATCAAAATCTTATAATCTGTTTCATTAATCTATAAAAGTCGCTAGACGATGCCTGTAATGTGGAATTGAGATTAT
The DNA here is from genome assembly GCA_008638375.1 of Nyssa sinensis. Classification (NCBI taxonomy): domain Eukaryota; kingdom Viridiplantae; phylum Streptophyta; class Magnoliopsida; order Cornales; family Nyssaceae; genus Nyssa; species Nyssa sinensis. The sequence continues at coordinate 812,135 of CM018047.1, forward strand.
ACACTTCATTTATCAAAGGTTGTAACAAGTCATAATTTGGTTTGATCTTTAAATATCTGAGACTTGTCTAATAGTTTTTAAAATCAAAGTGTAAGCCTTGTATTGTTTTTGTTCATTTCTTTTCCATTTCCACATTCAACTTCAGTGAATCTTGTGCTGAGTTATTTGAGGAGCCATCCTCCCTGTTGTGTGGTATCTTCCTGTTATTTTGACTGATCTTTCTCTCTCCAGGGTGTTCCCATGATTTATATGGGTGATGAATATGGTCACACGAAAGGAGGGAACAACAATTCATATTGCCATGATAACTATGTGATACTCTACTCCCTGATGACATTCTTCTACCATCTATTACTAGAGAGCCCTTTATGGTTTCTGTTGACTAACTGCAGCTTTGGCTGCAGATCAACTACTTCCGGTGGGATAAGAAGGAAGAATCCTCATCTGACTTCTTCAGATTTTGCTGCCTTATGACTAAATTCCGCCAGTAAGTGCCTCCTTTCTATCAGGGCTCTTACTTGTGTGTTTGCTTTCTTATGGACCTTTGGCAGATGTGTCATTTGAATTGAGCTGTTTACAGTGAATGCGAGTCACTTGGCTTAAATGACTTCCCAACAGCAGAGAGGTTGCAGTGGCATGGTCATGTCCCTGGGAAGCCAGATTGGTCTGATACAAGCCGATTTGTGGCATTTACGTTGGTACGCAATCTCATTGCATCTTGCATTGGACACTCATATATCACTGCTTTTGTTTATATTAGCTTTGCTATGGTATAAAGATTCATTATCAAACATAACTATCACAACCTCAATTCCGGATCATATGGAATTGGGACTCGTGGTCAACCATCAAAGCCTTTTCAAATATCAATTCATTCTAATCATTCAATCGCAGTGGATTATCTAACACAGCTAAAATTTTATTCTTATACATAACCTCAAGTGAGTAATTCTCCCATGTTTCCAAACCATAAATTCATACACAAAATTCAAAATCTCCAAAGAATCTATACAATAGATAACACAAAAGTCGCTCCTAATTTCTTTTCCCTTTATTTCTCCAAACTTGCATCTTCTAATATCGTGCCTGCCTAGTGGTTACTTGAAAATGGTAAGTTATGTAATGTGCTCAACAGTTCAGTGAGAATCACATGACAGTCCAAGGGTTTGAAAACAGTTAATACTTTACTGTATTTCAAAGTCTACGTCATATAATTCAGTTAACAAAATAAATTGAATAGCTCGAATATCTGGAAATCTATGCCACACAACCGAAACAATCTGAATAGTTCAAATCATAATATAACTCAAAACTTCTAAAAATAGTTCAAACTTATCAATTCCAAACATACATTAGGTACTAAATGCAAGTAGTTCAAATTTCACATTTCACATTTCACACGTATTTGAAAGTACATACATAATTCGAATGTCAAAATCACAAATAGTTCAAACTTTAGATTTCAAGCATAGTTCAGATTCCAGATTTCAAAAATACCCAAAGGTACATTATTAGTAAGTCACACTTCTATGACCAATCCGGTTGGCTAAGGTCAAATTTTAGAGAGTTAGTTCGGAAATGCCGTTTTGTGCGGCTCACCACTAATAATTAGATGTCAAAATCAAATTGATGATGACCAATCATAGAAGTATTGGAACCACTCACGTTCAAACAAATATTTCAAAATCAAGGATAACTTCAAATAATAATGCAATACAAGTCCAGTAATCAAAACATATATTTTTATATCTTCTAAATCAAATTGTAGTTCAAGTATTAATCTGATACAAGTCTATTTTTCAAAATAAATATTTTTATATGTTCTAATAACTCAAACAGAGTTTCAAATAAAAACAAATTCACTACTGGTGATGGAAATTTAAACATAATTAATAATTAGAACTTATGATAATGAACTTAATTTTACATATCATATGTTCCAAATAAATTATAATATAAGGAGTTTAATACAACATACTGTAAAGGAGGGAAGGCCTTGGCACAAACATAAAGTTGCTCTGTGATCTGTGGGTCACAGTTTCAAGTCGCTGAAAGAGTCTATCCACTTGCAGGATCACGGACTCCACAGTGATGGGATTCTCATGCACAAGTATTGCCTTTTTATAAAATGCAATAAAATTTTCCTTAACACAGCATCAAAACACTTAGAATAATTATATAATAAAAATTTCCCCAACATAGTATGGGACACTCACCTTGTTCCCCGGAACCACTAATCTGTTTTCTTTAACAAATTTAGACCTTAATTAATCACGCTTACATCTCTATGGTTTAATTTGGGTGACTTTGAGTCATTGTGGCTTCCCCCTGCACTCTTAATCGGATAGTTGACTTAATTATGCTACCCCAGTTAACACTTATAGCCCCTATTTTAGTACTTAAAACTATATTTAATTGAGATCTTTTGCCCAAACGGATCCCAAAACTAGACTCATGATGACGAAAAATTTCAGAATAGACTTTATTAGAAGTTAATTAGTCTTTTTATAATTATTTTTTGAAAAATTACTTGTTGTAATTAATTTGGAAAACATTGATTACTCCATAATTAATTCAAAGAAGTTAAACTCTTTATAATTTTATCAAAATCAATTAGTTTCATTTTAACGGATTAAAACACACCTAATTTTCTTAAAATCTCTCCACACTGAAGACCCATTTCGTCATTTCAGCCATTGTTTTTCACCATTTCTTGGTTCATTCTTTCTTCTCAGTTCCTTGAGGTTATATTCATTACGAAAATCATAAAACTGAAGCTAAAGAACTCTTACCTTACTTCCAAAGTGACTGACCAGACGAAAGAGAAACTCTGGACTCTCTCCCGGTCTCTCTTTCGTCTCTTTCTTCATGCCTGCAAAATGCACAACACACACCTATATATATCACACTCCATCGCCACCTCTCTCTCTCTCTCTCTCTCTCTCTCTCTCTCTCTGTTACTCTTTACGTGCAGGTAACCAACCCATTTTATCACCAATCAGCCACTTTTTTTTTTATTTTTTGATAAGAAGAGAATCCCCCACACCGAACATTGTTCAAGTTTCTTCGGTGGGTAAACTCTCCAGCCTCCACAAGCCTTCCGAAATAAGACTTACATTTTACGGTGAGTGGCCCAAAGGGGATTTTGCAATTAACGGGAGTCAAACTAGAGACTTTTACTTGTAAGGCACTTACCTGTGTCCTTTCTGCCACTGAGCTACCCCTTGGGGAAACCTTTCTGCCACTTCATGCACACGTATGCACTTATCACATTTGTATTCCACCACATTTCGCCACATGTCCAGTTAGACAACTTACATGATAGCGTGTCAAAGAGTCATTGTCTTGGAATTACGTGAAAATTGATTGGGTGGTGTATTTTGATACAGATTCCAAATATAATATCTGTTTTATCAAATATGTCTCTATTCCGTATAGACCTTGTCCTATATTAGTTTATGCGACATTGTAATTCCTATTGATTCAAAAATATTTTAAAGAAGCACTAAAATTCAGGATATTACAGCAACTACCTTAAATAATCATGTTTGATTTCAGTCAGCCAAGTGTTGTCCAATCTAATGCAAATGTGATGGTGGGTTTATTTTTCTTAGTTTCCTCCAAGTAGCATCAGTTTCAAAATGTAAATGCTCAGAGCACTGTTGTAAGGAAACCAGCAAATGTGGACAAATGGTTTATCAACAAATGTAAACAGAATGGAGAGCTATAATTGGTTTCCCTATATCTCTGGAGTAGCTTGAAATTTGGTAAAATGATAAATTTTCACAGGTTAAAAATTTGGGTAGTCCACCATAAATGGGTGTAAAACACTCGCAAAATGAATTGCAAGATAAAAATGGGAACATGAAATTAAGCTCATGGAATGCATGATAAGATGAAAATAACAAGAAGAAATGAAGCTCAGAGAATGAAGGTTTGCCAGGGGAAACATGTATGTCTTTTAAATGATCTGTAGACTGTCACTATTGGTTTTCAGATTGTTGGCTTATTTCTTATCTCACCATCATTTTTGCAAAGGTTTCTTAACCATTTTTCTGTCGATCGTGTAGTTCATCCTCTCTGGCATCTGAACCATTTTTCATACCCTTACATAACTACTAATTGGTATTACCAATGATTTGGGTTGATTGCTTTTGTATGGGACTGTTAAGAGTGTCTGTCCTTTATGGGGGCATTTCCATTTCTTAAGCAATTATAAGTCTTACTATGTATCTATATGCTATTAGCATCAGGGAGGGAGTAAAATAAAAACCCAAGTGGCCTTTCCATTCTCTCCAAAGTAATATCTTGGCCCATAGATCTCACTCCCTAATTCCTGTAAAGTGATTCTGACCCTGCTTAATGATTGTAATGTTGTTTCATTTCTTTTACCTGAAGCATTATTTAACCAACTGTTATATGAATCCAAAATGCAGATCGACTCAAGGAAGGGAGAACTATATGTTGCCTTCAACACCAGCCATTTGCCTGTCACCATTACATTGCCGGAACGGCCTGGTTACAGATGGGAGCCCTTGGTGGACACCAGCAAGTATGCACCATTTGACTTCCTCACGAGGGACATCCCAGAAAGAGAGACAGCAATCGAGCAATATGCACATTTTCTTGATGCCAATCTGTACCCTATGCTCAGTTATTCTTCCATTATTCTATTACTCTCACCTGGTGATAACGCTTAGTTAAAGCCCCAGACACCGCAGAAATAAGTTGCTGCCCCCCAAATGATGAGTTTTCTGATACCACACACAAACAATTCTAAAACCAAAGCAGTGTACAGATACACAGAACAAGTGGCCAGAATATGTTATGGTAAATGAATCTTTGTGAATAGTAAAGATTACATAGAAACTGGAAATCTGTATCAAACATGATGTGTGATCTTTAAATCTTTGGTATAATTTTGCTGTCAAATATGAAATTAATTTCCAGCGGAAATGCCTGTTATTTCCCAATAGACAACTCATGTTTCACAGCTTCAGGTGCTCACAGTATTAAACCTAGTTTCAACTAATATTATTCTAAGCTGTGCAATTTTCTGTTGATCAACTCTTATAAATGAGGGTTCATCCAAAGACGTAAGATTTCTTTTATTTTTAATAAATGTTTTCTAATAAATTACCATTTTAGTGTTTGCTTATAAAAGATGCAAGATTCTAAGGTATCCATCCGTGCATTCTGGAATTCTAATACCTTTGATTTCGACGCCAGTTATACATCAATTCTTGCTGATTTCGCTGACTAATAAAATACTAAAAATTTGGAACAAAAAAGGTCATTCTTTTTCTACATCTACAACACCTAAAAAGAGGGCACGGAGGTAATATACCTGTTATTGTAGGCTAAGACCATTTAAGTACGAAAATCTATCATCTATGGCAGGTTTTTGGTGTGATTATGTTATGAGAATTTTCAATTTCTGTTTGGTAATGAATATTCTTAATGAAACAATTAATAATTTTTTTTTCCTTAGATGAAGAACAATATGTTCTTTTTTCTTCATTTGTGTAATTTCTAGTTGTTGAGTTTGATGAAGCACAAAAATCTTCCCAAGTTCCAAATGAGTCTAGATATGACTTCCACGGAAACATATTATTTCCAACTCGTATCATTTATCAGTAGAAATAAGTGTCTAAAGACTCAAAAATCACCCATTTTATTTTGTTTTGTTTTTATTGCCATTTATTTTGGGCATATATATATATATATATTTCTTCATGGAATTAAAAATGACTCTAATTATTCTTCACCCTTAAAAGAGAGTCTTGGTGTTTCGTTGAATGATTATGATTGCTTCCTTTTTCTTTTTGGCAATGATATAGCCGGGTTCTGGCTTGGTTTTCAAGAAGCCCCGTATTGCTTTTCTACTTTTAAGACCGCCTCCTTGATTTGGGAAGCAATTTCTGTCACAGTTGAATTTGTCAATTAATGTTAGGTATCTAAAATTGCTATGATTTGTTAATATCTGATTTCTCTTGCTTTTGGTGACAGACATTTCTTAATGATGCTTGAAATACTGTTATCTAAGTGGATGATTTTGCCGCTAACTAATTCACCATTCACCAACTCTCTCTTTTTGGCTTCCTTTACACAGTTCCACAAGCAGAGCCTGATGAAATCATCAAGCTTAAAAGAGCTCCATCAAATCATAAATATATATATATATATATATATATATAGAGAGAGAGAGAGAGAGAGAGAGAGAGAGAGAGAGAGAGAGAAGGGGTAAGATTTCATTTGACAGTCTCTCACTCCATAATAGTGCTATATGCAATTCATAAAGATATTGAAAGCAGACCCTCCCTTAACATGTGTATGGAATTAAATAGAAAAGTCAATCTTAAAAATTGTGTATACAATTGAAACAGATATTGAAAGCAACCCTTAAATCTTTATGATACGCAAAAATAAGTTTAGATTTCATTGGATAATATTTATCCTGGTCACTCCTTAATAGTGCTTCTCATTTAGCTATAAATTGTTATCAACTCTAATAATTTTGTGCACAGTTCAGAGAGATTTTTGCAAACATTGAATTTTTGATGGCTAAAGTTGTAATCGTTGAAGGTGTCATGACCCGGAACCCGGCCTATGCGGATCAGGAGTTCGTGATCGGCCTACCGAGGCCTTTTTCAATGATCACAATACTTTTTTTTTTCTAATTACCATATAAGCAGCGGAATAAATTGTTATCTTTTCTTCTTCACATCCACAAAATAAAGTACATAACTTAATCGATCAATTTAAAATGTCATCATTGAAGATCATAGCTTCCAAATCAAAGAGTAGCATAACATTACAGAACTTAATACACAAAATCCAAAATGTCTAGTCTATTTTCGGTCAAAGACTCATAAAAAAGAACTCACTTTATTACTTAAGCACTTATCCTGCATCACCTGAAAGCAAGTTTGTCTAGTCCTCACCTGAAAACATGGTAAATATCTAGGATGAGCTTGATAGCCCAGTGAATATTTCATAACATGCCAAGGGTTTCAAAACTACTATGTAGTACAGTCTGAAATGTCTATACTTATATGGAATTGAAATACATCATATCAAGTACATCTAATCAGAGAATAGTATCAAAGTCATTTTCAATAAATCTCAGTCCAATCACATTCGTAAATCAAAATTGATAACATAGCACAATCAAAATAATGATCCAATAACATAGTTTGATAATGAAGATTAGTATTATAATTCAAACATGGTTCAAAGTCAGTTTTCAATATCAATAGTCACAGTCAAATCAACATCATAGTTCAGATAACATAGTTCGATAACAATTTCATAGTTTGATAATCAAAAATCGTAGTTCAATAGTTCTCAATTCGAAGATTCAAAGTTCAATCATAGTTCACATTCGATATTCATAAAAGTTCAAATCATTAAAATTTCTCTTTTGTGGCCAGCAAATTAAAACCTCTCTGATTGAGATCAAATTTAATAATACCACCAATATACCCTGTGGTTAGGGTTCAATGGCCAGCCAATTAGAACCTCGCTGACTGAGATCAAATTCAATAATTACCACCAATGTACCCCGTTGTAGGCAACACATTTGAAACAGATATTGAAAGCAACTCTTAAATCCTTATTATACGCAAATATAAGCTTAGATTTCATTTGACAATGTTTGACCTGATCACCCCTTAATAGTGCTTCTCATTTAGTTATAAATTGTTATCAACTCTAATAATTTTGTGCACAGTTCAGAGAGATATTTGCAGACATTGAATTTTTTATGGCTAAAGCTATAGTTGTTGTAGGCAACATATTTGAAACAGATATTGAAAGCAACCCTTAAATCCTTATTATACGCAAATAGAAGCTTAGATTTCATTGGACAATATTTATCCTGGTCACTCCTTAATAGTGTTTCTCATTTAGTTATAAATTGTTATCAACTCTAATAATTTTGTGCACAGTACAGAGAGATATTTGCAAACATTGAATTTTTGATGGCTAAAGATGTAGCTGTTGAAGGCAACATATTGAAATAGATATTGAAAGCAACCCTTAAATCCTTATTATACGCAAATAGTAAGCTCAGATTTCATTGGACAATATTTATCCTGGTCACTCCTTAATAATGCTTCTCATGTATCTATAAATTGTTATCAACTCTAATAATTTTGTGCATAGTTCAGAGAGATATTTGCAAACATTGAATTTTTGATGGCTAAAGCTGTAGTTGTTGAAGGCAACATATTTGAAACAGATATTGAAAGCAACCCTTAAATCCTTATTATACACAAATATAAGCTTAGATTTCATTGGACAATATTTATCCTGGTCACTCCTTAATAATGCTTCTCATTTAGCTATAAATAGTTATAAACTCTAATAATTTTGTGCACAGTTCAAAGAGATATTTGCAAACATTGAATTTTTGATGGCTAAAGCTATAATTGGTTTCCCTATATCTCCGGAGTAGCTTGAAATTTGGTAAAATGATAAATTTTCACAGGTTAAAAATTTGGGTAGTCCACCATAAATGGGTGTAAAACAATGTTCTCAGACCGAGCCCGTTTATTGAACCAGAAAATTGTTCGGGTTACCAGTTACCGGTTACCGGTTCAACCATCGGGTCAACCGGAATCAAACCATGATGTCATAATTATGTAATTAATAAATTTAATAATACATATTATTAATATTTTAAATTTAAAAAATTATACAAAAATTACTAAAAATTATATAAAAATTTTTACAAAATATGAATTTTCTTAATATATAAAACTTCAAAAAAAAAAAATATATATATATATATAATAAACATACTTTATTAAAATATTGAATGTTGAAACTCCATTTTCATTCTTTCATAATAGCAAAACCCACGTATTCTTCTACAGGGTTCAACACCTAAATAGAGATGAAACTTTTTCTCTCTCTAAAAGTACAATTGCTCTCTGTATTGGCTCTCTCTAATATATATATTTGATATATTTCACTCTCTAAAAAACAAGGAAAAGCAGCAGACTCTTTATGGCCTGCTTTATCTCTACGCCATGGCAGAATCGGAGAACATGAAGATGAAATACAAAAATCCAGCCCCATCTATTACTCGGTCTGTGTTTCGGAAGATAATCTTCACTCCAGATCTGAACGGTGTTCACTCCTGATCTGCGTTAGGGGCACACCATCGACGATCTCCATCACGATCGACGATCTCCATTATGATCGGCAATTTTCATCACAATCGGTGATCTCATCATAGGCTATCTCCATCATAACTCACTATGTTTCAGCACGTCACAGAGTTGCTGAAACATACAGCCTATTAGAAGCAAAGAGAGATGCCACCGGCGATCCAATGCGTTAAATGTTCTGTATTGAAGAACCCTGTTCATAGTCTGCCGTCGTTCGTTCTCATCAGAAATACCAACCGAATCAACAGCGGCCGGCTGCACTGCCGTCTCCACGGCAGCAACAGTGGGTAGTTGTGCAGTATCCGGCAGTGGCCCAGTGAACGGGTCGAACGGTTCACCGGTTGAACCGTCCAGTTCTGCTGGTTTGCCATTTTTAGAATGGTTTTGAGTTTGGAACGGGTTTGTGGGTTTGATCGGACTGTTCCTTGAACCGGTCGACGGTTCAACTGGTTGAACCGTCCGGTCCAGGTCCGGTTTTGAAAACATTGGTGTAAAACACTAGCAAAATGACTTGCAAGATAAAAATGGGAACATGAAATTAAGCTCATGGAATGCATGATAACATGAAAATAAGAACAAGAAATGAAGCTCAGAGAACGAAGGTTTGTGATGCTGCACTTTTCGACTCGCAATAAGTATGGGCTCCGTAACCTGTAGAACACTCAGAAGGATGATCAGAGGACCACCGGATTGGCTCCGGCTGTAGCCGCTCCGATGCTTAAGTAAGTAAATGGAATTGAAAGACTGTATTGAAAGCCAAAGAATGAGCATAAAACTAAAGCGTACCTTTAGGTTTAATTTATAGGTCGTGGCCTTCCTAAGTTGATTAGGATTTGACGCCATGAATATAAGGATTTGATCATCGGAGATTGCAGTTACCTTGTGGAGTATTGAGTCATAGCTGGAGATAATTGTAGATAGTAGTTTCCATGTCGAAGACTGTTTCCTTATTTCCTGCTTGGCAGTTGTTAAGGAAGCCATAAGGTCGGAACCATGTGAAATGCTGAATGAATATTGCCCAGAGCATAAAGTTTGAAAGATATGTGCATGAGAATGCCTTGGAGGTTCCGCCTGCACTGTATGACCGAGTTTGTCGGCTCTGTAGGATATATATATATATATATATATATATATATATATATATGAGAATGCCCTGAAGGCTATGAATCCTCTGTATGACCGAGTTTATCGGCTCTATGTGATGTATATATGAGAATGCCCGGAAGGCTGTGAATGCTCTGTATGACCGAGTTTATTGGCTCTGTATGATATACATATATATATATATATATATGAGAATGTCCTGAAGGCTTGTGGTTGTTCTGTATGATCGAAAGTATCAGCTCTGTATGATCGAGATTATTAACTCTGTAAGCACACGTGTCTCAAGGTGATTGGTGCGTCTGTTTGTGGTATATCAGTTTGCCACGGGAAACATGTATGTCTTTCAAATGATTCGTAGGACTCTCTATTGGTTTTCAGATTGTTGGCTTACTTCTTATCTCACCATCATTTTTGCAAAGGTTTCTCAACCATTTTTCTGTCGATCGTGTAGTTCATTCTCTCTGGCATCTGAACCATTTTTCATACCCTTAAATAACTACTACTTGGCATTACCAATGATTTGGTTTGATTGCTTTTGTATGGGACTGTTAAGAGTCTGTCCTTTATGGGGGCATTTCCATTTCTTAAGCAATTATAAGTCAAGTCTTACTATGTATCTATATGCAATTAGCATCAGGGAGGGAGTAAAATAAAAACCCAAGTGGCCTTTCCATTCTCTCCAAGTAACATCTTGGCCCATAGATCTCACTTCCTAATTCCTGTAAACTGATTCTGACCCTGCTTAATGATTGTAATGCTGTTTCATTTATTTTACTTGAAGCATTATTTAACCAACTCTTGTATGAATCCAAAATGCAGATCGACTCAAAGAAGGGAGAACTATATGTTGCCTTCAACACCAGCCATTTGCCTGTCACCATTACATTGCCGGAACGGCCTGGTTACAGGTGGGAGCCCTTGGTGGACACCAGCAAGTATGCGCCATTTGACTTCCTCACTAGGGACATCCCGGAAAGAGAGACAGCAATTGAACAATATGCACATTCTCTTGATGCCAATCTGTACCCTATGCTCAGTTATTCTTCCATTATTCTATTACTCTCACCTGGTGATAATGCTTAGTTCAAGCCTCAGACACCGCAGAAATAAGTTGCCGCCCCCCAAATGATGAGTTTTCTGATACGATACACAAACAATTCTAAAACCAAAGCAGTGTACAGATACACAGAACAAGTGGCCAGAATATGTTATGGTAAATGAATCTTTGTGAATAGTAAATATTACATAGAAACTGGAAATCTGTATCAAACATGATGTGTGATCTCTAAATCTTTGGTATTATTTTGCTGTCAAATATGAAATTAATTTCCAGAGGAAATGCCTGTTATTTCCCTATAGACAACTCATGTTTCACAGCTTCAGGTGCTCACAGTATTAAACCTAGTTTCAACTAAATATCATTCTAAGCTGTGCAATTTTCTGTTGATCAACTCTTATAAATGAGGGTTCATCCAAAGACTAAGATTTCTTTTATTTTTAATAAATGTTTTCTAATAAATTACCATTTTAGTGTTTGCTTATAAAAGATATAAGATTCTTGCATTCTGGAATTCTAATGCCTTTGATTTTGACGCCAGTTATACATCAAATTCTTGCTGATTTCAGTGAATAATAAAGTACTAAAAATTTGGAACAAGTACAAAGGTCATTCCTTTTCTACATCTACAACACTTATAAAGAGGGCACGGAGGTAATATACCTGTTATTGTAGGCTGGGACCATAAAGTACGAAAATCTATCATCTATGGCAGGTTGTTGGTATGATTATGTTATGAGAATTTTCAATTTCTGTTTGGTAATGAATATTCTTAATGAAACAATTTTTTTCCTTAGATGAAGAACAATATGTTCTTTTTTCTTCATTTGTGTAATTTCTGGTTGTTGAGTTTGATGAAGTACAAATCTTCCTAAGTTTCAAATGAGTCTAAATATGACTTCTACAGAAACATATTATTTCTAACTCGTATCATTTATCAGTAGAAATAAGTTTTTGAAAGCTCAAAAATCACCCCTTTTGTTTTGTTTTGTTTTTCCATTTATTTTGGGCATATATATATATATATATATTTTCTTCATGGAATTAAAAATGAGTGTAATTATTCTTCACCCTTAAATGAGAGTCTTGGTCTTTCATTGAACGATATAGCTGTATAAGATTGGATTGTGTATACAATTGCCAAAAAGACCAAGACTGTAAAAATTGCCAATGCCAATCTGTACCCAGCTATATCATTGCCAAAAAGACCAAGACTTTAAAAATTGTGTATACAATTGAAACAGATATAGAAAGCAACCCTTAAATCCTTATCATACGCAAGTATAAGATTAGATTTCATTGGACAAATTTATCCTCATCACTCCTTAATAGTGCTTCTCATTTAGCTATAAATTGTTATCAACTCTAATAATTTTGTGCACAGTTCAGAGAGATATTTGCAAACATTGAGTTTTAGATGGCTAAAGTTGTAGTTGTTGTAGGCAACATATTTGTCTTGATGGCCATCGTTTGCATGTTGGATCATAGATTTATTGAATGTAAGCATGCCCGGATTGAGAAGCATTTAGATTTGGAGCACAAGGGTACTGTTAAAACCATAAAGGTCACTTGAATCATCAACCTTATGCTTTTTTTTTTATATTTATTATCCCCCTCCCTTATTTTAACTATATACATATATATATATATATATATATATATATAAACTTTAGAAGATGTATCTTATTTATTGCAGAGCGAAGATGGCGATGTGATTGACTGTGTTGATATTTATAAACAACCTGCTTTTGATCATCCCCTTGTCAAAAGCATACAGGTTTGCTTTTCTATTTTCTCTTTCTCTTGTATTTCCAGGTTGTTTTTTCATTGGTATATATATATAGATGAAGCCGGACTCCTATCCAAGTGGAATGAAGCCAAAAAGCTCCCAAGCTGAGCTGCTTGTTCAACTTTGGCATAAGAATGGACAATGCCCACAAGGAACAGTCCCCATTAGACGAACTCCAAAACAAGAATTTTCTCGCAAGACTTCTCCGTCAGACTCACAGAGAACAGAGCAACCCATCATTGGACCGGATAACCTTCAACATGAGGTAAATTTTCACATATACTAGCTTAGCTTTTGTTTCCCACCTTCTCACATAGCTAGGTGGGGTTGGAGTCCACTCGCTATATCTCAGTAGTCAGAAGGAAACTTGTATGAGCTCTGATATAATCCGTAACTTAAATTTTTATATTTTTTTGGGTAACTACTTTTTAACTTTTCTATTTGTTTAAAAGTATGCAATAGTTGAGACTCCTACTGACAATAACCGGTACTACGGGGCACATGCATCAATTAGCGTTTGGGACCCTAGAACAGAGATTGATAGCGAATTTAGCCTGTCTCAAATTTGGATTGAAAACAGAGACCAAGTTTTGAACACTATTGAGGCTGGATGGATGGTGAGTTGTAACATGATTGCTCAAGATATATCTTCATCACGTGATGAGATTAATGATTCTTTCATGCATGGTCCTAGGTTTTTCCCGGAAGATATCGTGGCGACAAGCAGACCAGATTATTCATATACTGGACAGTAAGTTTGACATTAAATACATCCACGATTCTTTTCCTTTATTCTTTATTTTTTTTATATTTTTTTTATTTTTCAATTACAAGTAACTTATTTTCATGTGGTAATTAGAGTGATGGATACAGTAAAACAGGTTGCTACGATCTTCAATGCCCTGGTTTTGTGCAAACAAACCAAATGTTTGCATTTGGTTCTCCCATAACACAAGTTTCAAGCTATGAAGGACAGTCATTTGAAATCGACATAACCATATACAAGGTATATAAGAATTTATAAATAATCATTTTTGGTTATTACATATCAGCAAAGCAGTCTCTTAAATTTCAAATTTTATCTATTTCAAGAAAACATTCATTGAGTTGGAAAGTTATTTTGCTGATTAAGATGAAAAATTGTATCAGGACAAGAGCAGTGGAAATTGGTGGCTCCAAGTGCAAAATGTCACATTAGGATACTGGCCTAGTTCCATCTTCACGGGTTTAGCCAACACTGCTTCTCAAATACAGTGGGGTGGAGAAATCATCAACAGGAGATCCTTTGGCCATCACACAGCAACTCAAATGGGAAGTGGCCACTTTCCTAATGAAGGTTATGGAAAATCAAGTTTTTTTCATAATCTTAGATATGTAGACAACTCCAACACTCTACGAGATCCACAACAACTCAGACCATACGTTTCAGATCCTACATGCTATAATTTATATCTCAAACAGAATAATCCCAGCGATTCTGGAACCTATTTCTACTATGGGGGTCCAGGCTATTCTGCACAATGTCCTTGATATCTATCCCTACCATGTAACACCAACCATATATGAAGTACATCTTTACTATAATATCTATTGTAATAATTAATTAAATCCAAATAAAATCAGGTTTAACGAACTACAATGGGTATCAACTATGAAGTATGGACACTCTATTTTAGTTCACATACCCGGACATTTGAATTATGAATGTTGATAATTAAATGAAGAAGTTTTTTACTTTTTATTTAATGACTTTGTTATTTTAATATTTTAATAACTTAATAATATTTTTTTAATTTTTTGTGTTTTATGCCAATTTTGATTGAAATAATATTATGTTTTTATTATATAGTCATATAAAAAATATAAATTTTTATATATATTCAACATGTCCGTGTCCTACTTTTTTTAAGAAATAACGTGTCTGCATGTCCATGTCGTGTCATATCCATGTCCCTGTTCGTATCCGTGCTTCTTAGGGAATCAAAGCCTCCACTAAACTCAACTTAAGAGGTTGATTCCTATTCCATGCTTCTTAGGGTATCAAAGTCTCCACTAAACTCAACTTAGGAGGTTGATTCCTATTTAAGAAATTCTCTTACTAAATCACTCGACAAATGAATCCAAATTAATCAAGCATTCACAATATAATAATCAAAATAACGAAAAAAAGAAAAACACCATGATTTTATGTGAAAAAACCCTCATGGAAAAAAATCCAACGGCGGCAAAAAATTCACTAATCAATAATGAACATAGTACAAGTCCACAAAAAATAAATACCAAACAAATAGCCTGCCATGAACCAATAGATTACCGTTAGTCTACTTGTCAAATATTCTTCTCGTTGTGTGCTTCTTCTTACTTAACCTTCCACAACCACAACACCATCCATTGTATAATGTTTCCTTCATAATCAAACGGATATAAGAAAAAAATATTTTTATTTTTCTTTCTTTTCACTTTACTTCCTAATAGTTTCACTTTCTATCATTGTGTATTTTCCTAAGATGTTAAATGTCCACAGGACTTTGATCGTGTATATTTTCAGTTTTACAAATGAAAATTTAAATATATTCTTTCACTGGCCACGTAGAGGCATGTATTAATTGAATGAGATGCACGTGTCGCATATACCCATGTGTCATTCATCCAAATTATTTGAGTACTAATCTGATACAAGTCTATTTTTCAAAATAAATATTTTTATATGTTCTAATAACACAAACAGAGTTTCAAATGAAAACAAATTCACTACTGGTGATGGGAATTTAAACATAATTAATAATTAGAACTTATGATAATGAACTTAATTTACCATATCATATGTACCAAATAAATTATAATATAAGGAGTTTAATACAACATACTGTAAAAGAGGGAAGGCTTTGGCACAATCATAAAGTTGCTCAGTGATATGTGGGTCACAGTTTCAAGTCGCTGAAAGATTATATCCACTTGCAGGATCACGGACTCCACAGTGATGGAATTCTCATGCACAAGTATTGCTTTTTTATAAAATGCAATAAAATTTTTCTTAACACGGTATCAAAACACTTACAATAATTATATAATAAAAATTTCCCCGACATAGTACGAGACACTCACCTTGTTCCCCGAACCACTAATCTGCTTTCTTTAACACATTTAGACCTTAATTAATCACGCTTACATCCCTATGGTTTAATTTGGGTGACTTTGAGTCATTGTGGCTTCCCCCCCGCACTCTTTATTGGATAGTTGACTTAATTATGCTACCCCAGTTAACACTTATAGCCCTATTTTAGACTTAAAACTATATTTAATTGAGATCTTTTGCCCAAACGGATCCCAAAACTAGACTCATGACGACGAAAAATTTCAGAATAGATTTTATTAGAAGTTAATTAGGCTTTTTATAATTATTTTTTGAAAAATTACTTGTTGTAATTAATTTGGAAAACATTGATTACTCCATAATTAATTCAAAGAAGTTAAACTCTTTATAATTTTATCAAAATCAATTAGTTTCATTTTATCGGATTAAAACACACCTAATTTTCTAAAATCTCTCCACACCGAAGACCCATTTCGTCATTTCAGCCATTGTTTTTCACCATTTCTTGGTTCATTCTTTCTTCTCAGTTCCTTAAGGTTACATTCATTACTAAAATCATAAAACCGAAGCTAAAGAACTCTTACCTTACTTCCAAAGTGACTGACCAGACGAAAGAGAAACTCTGGACTCTCTCCTGGTCTCTCTTTCGTCTCTTTCTTCATGCCTGCAAAATGCACAACACACACCTATATATATCACACTCCATCGCCACCTCTCTCTCTCTCTCTCTCTCTCTCTCTCTCTCTCTTATTCTTTACGTGCAGGTAACCAACCCATTTTATCACCAATCGGCCACTTCTTTTTTATTTTTTGATACAAAGAGAATCCCCCACATTGAACATTGTTCAAGTTTTTTCGGTGAGTAAACTCTCCAGCCTCCACAAGCCTTTTGAAATAAGACTTACATTTTACGGTGACCCAAAGGGAATTTTGCACTTTACGAGAGTCAAACTAGAGACTTTTACTTGTAAGGGTCTTACCTGTGTCCTTTCTGCCACTGAGCTACCCCTTGGGGTAACCTTTCTGCCACTTCATGCACACGTATGCACTTATCACATTTGTATTCCACCACATTTCGCCACATGTCCAGTTAGACAACTTACATGATAGCGTGTCAAAGAGTCATTGTCTTGGAATTACATGAAAATTGATTGGGTGGTGTATTTTGATACAGATTCCAAATATAATATCTGTTTTATCAAATATGTCTCTATTCCCTATAGACCGTGTCCTATATTAGTTTATGCGACATTGTAGTTCCTATTGATTCAAAAATATTTTAAAGCACTACAATTCAGGATATTACAGCAACTAACTTAAATAATCATGTTTGATTTCAGTCAGCCAAGTGTTGTCCAATCTAATGCAAATGTGATGGTGGGTTTATTTTTCTTAGTTTCCTCCAAGTAGCATCAGTTTCAAAATGTAAATGTTCAGAGCACTGTCATAAGGAAACCAGCAAATGTGGACAAATGGTTTATCAACAAATGTAAACAGAATGGAGAGCTATAATTGGTTTCCCTATGTAGAAGATCAAGTGATTTCATCTGAAATCACTGCTGAAGATCAGGAGAAAGATAACCCAGCTGTACCTGCATATAACTGAAGATAACACACCAGATTATCTCACGTGATTTTTGGAGATAATTGGATAAACATTCAAATATTGAGTTGCACATATTTAGGAAATCAGTTTTCATTATTTCTATATATACCAATGTAACACATGAGCTCTGCAAGGCAAGAAAACAGAATTCAAAATACTCTGCATTCCATTTCTTTTCATGGTATCAGAGCTTCCGAAAAAGACCAGCGTCTAAACCTATGTCTTCCTCTTCCGATTCCTCTACCACTATTACTATCCCACACACTCAATCTCCTGCTGTTCTCACCATGTCTACCTTCGTCACTGTCAGACTTAACCCAGACAATTACATCCTTTGGAAGGCACAAATGGTCCCATATTTTCTTGGCCAAGACCTATTTGGCTATCTTGATGGAACCATTCCCAAACCTCCTCAATTTATCTCTGGAACCCATCCCGAAACTCATGTTATTTCCGCATCACCCAATCCTGCCTACTCTCACTGGCTGCGTCAGGACAATCTCATCCTCAGTGCACTCATCTCTTCTCTCACTGAAGGAGTGCTTGCTCAAGTAGTGAATCACACTACTTCTTCTGCTGTGTGGCATGCTTTGGATAAAAATTTTTCATCTTGCTCTCGTGCACGAACTGTGCAGATCCGAACCCAACTAGCCATAGCCACAAAAGGCGGCAAGTCTGCTACAGATTATTTTCTCTTTATTAAGAAACTCACCGATGAATTAGCTGTTGCAGGACAACCTCTGACTTGTGACGATGTCATTACCTATATTCTTGCCGGATTAGGCCACGAATATGACAGCTTTGTTGCCTCCATCTCGGCTCGTACTGACAAGGTAACCATTGAAGAAATTTACTCCCTTTTGCTCACTACAGAAGCAAGACTCTCTCGGCACCAGTTGTCCTCTCCCACTCCACCTACCTCAGTCAATATTGCTCAACGGCAATATCATCCATCTCAGAATCGTGGCAGAGGTGGCTCTAGAGGACGAGGTCGTTCCACTCATGCTGGTTCCACCGCACGTCATACTGATCACAATCCCGTGGTCTGTCAGGTTTGTAATAAACCAGGCCACTCAGCACGCAAATGCTACTTGCGGTTTGATTTGTCTTACCAGGATCCAAAACCAGAACCAAAACATACTCTGGTCGCTGCCTCTACTGGCCCTTGGGATACCGACTGGCATGTTGATACTGGTGCTACACATCATGTTACTAATGATCTCAATAATTTGAGCCTGCGTAACGAAGATTATCAGGGTTCAGATCAGGTTCACGTAGGCAATGGCAAAGGTTTGCAAATTTCAAAAACTGGTTCCTCCCAAATTTCTACACCTCATTCTACCTTTGTTCTTCATCAAGTACTTCTAGTTCCTGAAATTCATAAAAACCTGTTGTCTGTCCAGAAGTTTTGTCTTGATAATCATGTTTATTTTGAGTTTCATGACAAATTCTTTCTTGTGAAGGATTACTCGGGGAAGGTCCATCATCAAGGCCATCTAATTAATGGGCTCTACCAATTCACATCTCAGTCTCACCATCCGCAAGCTCTCTCTACCTTTCGAGTTTCTAATCATCACTGGCATCGTCATCTTGGCCATGCTGCCGCACCAGTTGTCAATAAAATCCTCTCCCTCCTCAACATTCCAGCCGCATCCACCAAACAGAATTCTGTGTGCTCCGACTGTCAGATGGCCAAAAGTCATGCTCTGCCTTTTCAGCTTTCTTCCAATGTTTCCTCGCATCCTCTTGATCTCATTTTTACTGATGTATGGGGTCCTGCATTTGTTGCTTCTTCCACTGGTGCAAAATATTATGTTAGTTTCCTTGATGATTATTCCAAGTTTGTATGGTTATTTCCAATAAAACTCAAATTAGATGTTGAATCTATATTTCTTCAGTTTCAAGCCTATGTTGAAAAACATTTTGAACGTACAATTAAATCTGTCCAGTCTGATTGGGGAGGCGAGTTTCGACGTCTCCACAATTATTTTCAACAAACCGGAATACATCATAGAATACCATGTCCCCATACTCATCAGCAAAATGGTTCTATCGAGCGTAAACACCGTCATATAGTTGAGGTTGGTCTCAGTCTACTCGCTCACTCAAATTTACCCATGCTTTACTGGGAAGAAGCTTTCCAAACTACAACATTCATCATTAATAGGCTGCCAACCCCTGTTCTAAAGCAAAAATCTCCATTTGAAATTCTTTATCATCGCCTACCAGATTTTTCATTTATGCGTGTTTTCGGTTGCGCTTGTTGGCCTCACTTATGCCCTTACAATACACACAAGCTGAACTTCCGCTCCAAAACATGTATATTTATTGGTTATAGTCTTGGACATCACAGTTACAAATGCCTTGATTTGTCCACTGGAAAAATATATGTCTCACGGCATGTTATTTTTTATGAGAACCTCTTCCCTTACACCCGTGAAACTACTTCCTCACCCTCTCTATCCCCTTCTGTTTCACTCCCACACAATATTCATCTCTCTCCTTCCCTCAACTCTGATAATTTGCACACTAACCATTGTCCTACTCGCCATGTTTCTGCACCTTGTTTGTCTTTTCCTACAGGTTCAGATGCTGCAATCCGTGCTCAGGCTGCCCCGGCCCCCTCACAAGTTGATAACTTGCTCCCTGATCTGCAACACCACCGTAATCCACCTGCCAATGTCCCTGCTTCATCTAATCATCATCCAATGACAACCAGATCAAAGAACAACATTCACAAGCCTCGCAAAAATTCTGATGACTCCGTTCGGCATCCTCTACCTCGAGCCTTGCTGGCCGAACACTCTCCAGCCAAAGAACCAACCTGTTTCACAGAAGCATCCAAGTCACCTTACTGGAGGGAAGCCATGAACAAGGAATTTAATGCATTACTTCAAAATGGCACTTGGTCCTTGGTTCCCCAATCCTCCAATTCCAATATTGTTGGCTGTCAGTGGGTTTACAGAATTAAAAGAAAAGCCGATGGGACTATAGAGCGTCATAAAGATTGCTTCGTCGCCAAAGGCTTTCATCAACAA
Organism: Nyssa sinensis; assembly: GCA_008638375.1. Classification (NCBI taxonomy): domain Eukaryota; kingdom Viridiplantae; phylum Streptophyta; class Magnoliopsida; order Cornales; family Nyssaceae; genus Nyssa; species Nyssa sinensis. Next base: position 832,999 of record CM018047.1, read on the forward strand.
GAAGGTATTGATTTTTCAGAAACTTTTAGTCCGGTTATCAAGCATGCTACAATCCAACTGGTTCTATCTATCGCGATCACTCAAAATTGGCCCATCCAACAAATTGATGTGCAAAACACATTTTTGCATGGTGATCTCCACGAGGAAGTTTTCATGACACAGCCGCAAGGTTTTATTCATCCTCAATTTCCAAATCATGTCTGCAAGTTGCACAAATCATTATATGGATTACGGCAAGCCCCAAGAGCTTGGTTTTCTAAACTCTCTGACAAGCTCAAATCACTCCACTTTCATGACAGCAAAGCCGATACATCATTGTTCATTTTAAAAACAAAAACCGCCACTGTTTATGTTTTAATCTATGTCGACGATATATTAATCATTGGATCAAGTTCTGCTATGATTGGCCAAATTATTCAAAGCTTGAAACTTGCCTTTGTTGTTAAAGAATTGGGGCCACTTAATTACTTCCTAGGTGTCGAAGCTCTCCGCTGTCCCGAAGGCATCTATCTCACTCAAAGGAAGTACATTATTGATCTACTCAAAAAGAGCAAAATGGATCAAGCTAAACCATGCTCTAGTCCGATGGCATCAACCTGCTCTCTCACTACCTCTGATGGTAAACCATGTGCTGACGCAAATCTTTACCGAAGTATGGTTGGAAGTATGCAATATCTTGCTTTTACAAGGCCTGACTTGGCCTTTGCCGTTCACAAAGTTAGCAAGTTTATGCATAATCCCCTTGAGACACATTGGCAAGCTGTTAAGCGCATCCTTCGCTATCTCAAATATACTATCTCCACCGGATTGTTCATCTCCAAAGCTGCAAAACTTGATCTTCAAGCTTTCTCTGACTCGGACTGGGCAGCAGACCGTGATGACAGACGTTCAGTCGGCGCTCATTGCATTTTCCAAGGCCCTAACTTGATCTCCTAGCGCTGTAAGCAACGACCAACAGTGGCACGGAGCAGCACCGAGGCTGAGTACAAAGCTTTGGCAAATATTGCTGCTGAACTAATGTGGATCAAATCCATTTTACATGAGCTGGGACTTCCACTTCGACAACCACCTACCCTTTGGTGCGACAACATCGGTGCTACATATCTTACCTCAAATCCGGTCTTCCATGCAAGAACAAAACACATAGAGATTGACTTCCATTTTGTTCGAGATCAAGTTAACCGGAAACTCTTTAACGTTCAGTTTATCTCCAGCCGTGACCAACTCGCCGATGCTCTCACAAAACCCTTATCGCCAAAGAAATTCGCAGCTGTCAAGCACAATCTAAATGTTCGTGATCTCCCCTTCAGATTGCGGGGGCGTGTAGAAGATCAAGTGATTTCATCTGAAATCACTGCTGAAGATCAGGAGAAAGATAACCCAGCTGTACCTGCATATAACTGAAGATAACACACCAGATTATCTCACGTGATTTTTGGAGATAATTGGATAAACATTCAAATATTGAGTTGCACATATTTAGGAAATCAGTTTTCATTATTTCTATATATACCAATGTAACACATGAGCTCTGCAAGGCAAGAAAACAGAATTCAAAATACTCTGCATTCCATTTCTTTTCACCCTATATCTCTGGAGTAGCTTGAAATTTTGTAAAATGATAATTTTTCACAGGTTAAAAATTTGGGTAGTCCACCATAAATGGGTGTAAAACACTCGCAAAATGATTTGCAAGATAAAAATGGGAACATGAAATTAAGCTCATGGAATGCATGACAACATGAAAATAAGAACAAGAAATGAAGCTCAGAGAACGAAGGTTTGCCACGGGAAACATGTATGTCTTTCAAATGATTTGTAGACTCTCTATTGGTTTTCAGATTGTTGGCTTATTTCTTATCTCACCATCATTTTTGCAAAGGTTTCTCAACCATTTTTCTGTCGATCGTGTAGTTCATCCTCTCTGGCATCTGAACCATTTTTCATACCCTTAAATAACTACTACTTGGCATTACCAATGATTTGGTTTGATTGCTTTTGTATGGGACTGTTAAGAGTCTGTCCTTTATGGGGGCATTTCCATTTCTTAAGCAATTATAAGTCAAGTCTTACTATGTATCTATATGCTATTAGCATCAGGGAGGGAGTAAAATAAAAACCCAAGTGGCCTTTCCATTCTCTCCAAAGTAATATCTTGGCCCATAGATCTCACTTCCTAATTCCTGTAAAGTGATTCTGACCCTGCTTAATGATTGTAATGCTGTTTCATTTATTTTACTTGAAGCATTATTTAACCAACTCTTGTATGAATCCAAAATGCTGATCGACTCAAAGAAGGGAGAACTATATGTTGCCTTCAACACCAGCCATTTGCCTGTCACCATTACATCGCCGGAACTGCCTGGTTACAGGTGGGAGCCCTTGGTGGACACCAGCAAGTATGCGCCATTTGATTTCCTCACTAGGGACATCCCAGAAAGAGAGACAGCAATCGAACAATATGCACATTTTCTTGATGCCAATCTGTACCCTATGCTCAGTTATTCTTCCATTATTCTATTACTCTCACCCGGTGATAATGCTTAGTTCAAGCCCCAGACACCGCAGAAATAAGTTGCCGCCCCCCAAATGATGAGTTTTCTGATACCATACACAAACAATTCTAAAACCAAAGCAGTGTACAGATACACAGAACAAGTGGCCAGAATATGTTATGGTAAATGAATCTTTGTGAATAGTAAAGATTACATAGAAACTGGGAATCTGTATCAAACATGATGTGTGATCTTTAAATCTTTGGTGTAATTTTTCTGTCAAATATGAAATTAAATTCCCGAGGAAATGCCTGTTATTTCCCAATAGACAACTCATGTTTCACAGCTTCAGGTGCTCACAGTATTATACCTAGTTTCAACTAAATATTATTCTAAGCTGTGCAATTTTCTGTTGATCAACTCTTATAAATGAGGGTTCATCCAAAGACGTAAGATTTCTTTTATTTTTAACAAATGTTTTCTAATAAATTACCATTTTAGTGTTTGCTTATAAAAGATATAAGATTCTTGCATTCTGGAATTCTAATGCCTCTGATTTGACGCCAGTTATGCATCAAATTCTTGCTGATTTCAGTGAATAATAAAATACTAAAAATTTGGAACAAGTACAAAGGTCATTCCTTTTCTACATCTACAACACTTATAAAGAGGGCACGGAGATAATATACCTGTTATTGTAGGCTAAGACCATTAAGTACGAAAATCTATCATCAATGGCAGGTTTTTGGTGTGATTATGTTATGAGAATTTTCAATTTCTGTTTGGTAATGAATATTCTTAATGAAACAATTTTTTTCCTTAGATGAAGAACAATATGTTCTTTTTTCTTCATTTGTGTAATTTCTGGTTGTTGAGTTTGATGAAGCACAAATCTTCTTAAGTTTCAAATGAGTCTAGATATGACTTCTACAGAAACATATTATTTCTAACTCGTATCATTTTTCAGTAAAAATAAGTTTCTGAAGATTCAAAAATCACCCCTTTTGTTTTGTTTTGTTTTTTCATTTATTTTGGGCATATATATATATATATATATATTTTCTTCATGGAATTAAAAATGAGTGTAATTATTCTTCACCCTTAAATGAGAGTCTTGGTCTTTCATTGAACGATATAGCTGTATAAGATTAGATTGTGTATACAATTGCCAAAAAGACCAAGACTGTAAAAATTGCCAATGCCAATCTGTACCCAGCTATATCATTGCCAAAAAGACCAAGACTTTAAAAATTGTGTATACAATTGAAACAGATATAGAAAGCAACCCTTAAATCCTTATCATACGCAAGTATAAGATTAGATTTCATTGGACAAATTTATCCTCATCACTCCTTAATAGTGCTTCTCATTTAGCTATAAATTGTTATCAACTCTAATAATTTTGTGCACAGTTCAGAGAGATATTTGCAAACATTGAGTTTTAGATGGCTAAAGCTGTAGTTGTTGTAGGGAACATATTTGTCTTGATGGCCATCGTTTGCATGTTGGATCATAGATTTATTGAATGTAAGCATGCCCGGATTGAGAAGCATTTAGATTTGGAGCACAAGGGTACTGTTAAAACCATAAAGGTCACTTGAATCATCAACCTTATGCTTTTTTTTTTTATATTTATTATCCCCCTCCCTTATTTTAACTATATACATATACATATATATATATATATATATAAACTTTAGAAGATGTATCTTATTTATTGCAGAGCGAAGATGGCGATGTGATTGACTGTGTTGATATTTATAAACAACCTGCTTTTGATCATCCCCTTGTCAAAAGCATACAGGTTTGCTTTTTCTATTTTCTCTTTCTCTTGTATTTCCAGGTTGTTTTTTCATTGGTATATATATATAGATGAAGCCGGACTCCTATCCAAGTGGAATGAAACCAAAAAGCTCCCAAGCTGAGCTGCTTGTTCAACTTTGGCATAAGAATGGACAATGCCCACAACGAACAGTCCCCATTAAACGAACTCCAAAACAAGAATTTTCTCGCAAGACTTGTCCTTCAGACTCACAGAGAACAGAGCAACCCATCATTGGACCGGATAACCTTCAACATGAGGTACATTTTCACATATACTAGCTTAGCTTTTGTTTCCCACGTTCTCACATAGCTAGGTGGGGTTGGAGTCCACTCGCTCTATCTCAATAGTCAGAAGGAAACTTGGATGAGCTCTGATATAATCCGTAACTTTAAATTTTTATATCTTTTTGGGTAACTACTTTTTAACTTTTCTATTTGTTTAAAAGTATGCAATAGTTGAGATTCCTACTGACAATAACCGGTACTACGGGGCACATGCATCAATTAACGTTTGGGACCCTAGAACAGAGATTGATAGCGAATTTAGCCTGTCTCAAATTTGGATTGTAAACAGAGACCAAGGTTTGAACACTATTGAGGCTGGATGGATGGTGAGTTGTAACATGATTCCTCAAGATACATCTACATCACGTGATGAGATTAATGATTGTTTCATGCATGGTTCTAGGTTTATCCCGGAATGTATGGTGACAAGCAGCCCAGATTATTCATATACTGGACAGTAAGTTTGACATTGAATACATCCAAGATTCTTTTCCTTTATTCTTTTTTATTTTTATTTTTCAATTACAAGTAACTTATTTTCATGTGGTAATCAGAGTGATGGATACCGAACCACAGGTTGCTACGATCTTCGATGCCCTGGTTTTGTGCAAACAAACCGAATGTTTGCATTGGGTTCTCCCATAACACAAGTTTCAAGCTATAAAGGACAGTCATTTGAAATGGACATAACCATATTCAAGGTATATATGAATTTATAAATAATCATGTTTGGTAATTACATATCAGCAAAGCAGTCTATTAAATTTCAAATTTTATCTATTTCAAGAAAACATTCATTGAGTTGGAAAGTTATTTTGCTGATAAAGATGAAAAATCGTATCAGGACAAGAGCAGTGGAAATTGGTGGCTCCAAGTGCAAAATGTCATACTAGGATACTGGCCTAGTTCCATCTTCACGGGTTTAGCCAACACTGCTTCTCTAATACAGTGGGGTGGAGAAATCACCAACAGGAGATCCTTTGGCCGTCACACAGCAACTCAAATGGGAAGTGGCCACTTTCCTAATGAAGGTTATGGAAAATCAAGTTTTTTTCATAATCTTAAATATGTAGACAACTCCAACACCCTACGAGATCCACAACAACTCAGACCACACGTTTCATATCCTACATGCTATAATTTATATCTCAAACAGAATAATCCCAGCGATTCTGGAACCTATTTCTACTATGGGGGTCCAGGCTATTCTGCACAATGTCCTTGATATCTATCCCTACCATGTAACACCAACCATATATGATGTACATCTTTACTATAATATCTATAGTAATAATTAAATAAAATTTGATTTAACGAACTACAATAGGTATCAACTATGAAGCCCTCGTGTCAGACACGTGTCCGGACACACGAATCATGTATGTTGATGATTAAATGAAGAAGTTTTTTATTTAATGACTTTGTTGTTTTAATATCTTAATAATATTTTTTTAATTTTTTGTGTCACATCTATGTCCCTTGTCCGTATCTGTGTTTCTTAGCGTATCAAAGTCTCTACTAAACTCAACTCGAGAGGTTGATTCCTATTTAAGAAATTCTCTTACTAAATCACTCAACAAATGAATCCAAATGAATCAAGCATTCCAATATAATAATCAAAATAACAAGAATAAGAAAAACACCATGATTTTATGTGAAAAAACCCTCATAAAAAAAAAAAATCCAACAACGGCAAAAGATTCACTAATCAATAATGAACCTAGTATAAGTCCACAAAGATAAATCCCAAACAAATAGCGTGCCATGAACCAATAGATTATCACTAGTCTACTTGTCAAATATTCTTCTCATTGTCTACTTGTTCTTACTTAACCTTCTACAACCGCAACACCATCCACAATCTACAGATTCACCACTACAGAATTTGCAACAACCCATACAATGAAAGTATGTGCCTAGCCCATGGTTTTAAATTGCGGTATCGGTATGTGTAACGATCATGATAGCGATGTAACGGTATCGGGAGTATCTGATCAATATGTAACGAGAATCGAGAGCTGCACCCGTGAATGTTTGTAATTACTAAAAAATTCTTTAAAAGTTACTGATATATATAGTTTTGCTCCAATTTATTACTTTTTAATGTTTTTAATTATTTTTAGTCATTTTTAGAGCTCTTATGAAAAATATTACTTATTGTATACGACTTTATATTAGTTTTATATCGAAGTAAGAAGAAAGTACAATCTATTATGACTAATTATGACAACTAATAATTAAAAATGTAATTATAAGTAATTTCAGCAAATATAAAAAAATAAAATAAAACATAGACAAAGAACACACTAGAAATGAATATTAATTGTCAACTAATGGACTAGCCAAATAAACACATAATTTAGCAAAAATAATAAAAAAATATAAATATGATTAATCATATTATAATTGCCCATTTTAGATGGGGAAGGGACTTGCGTTCTGACATAGTTCGAATGAACGAGTTACTGGAAAACTACTTTAGAATAAATAATGACGCCCTTTTTAACTTGTTTTCCAATATACAAATAAAAACAAATAAACAAATTTAGAAACTTCCTTTTTGGTATTTCTTGTAGGTAGACTTAACCTATAGACAAAACTAAGGTCATTTTAATCATTGTAAAATTCAAATCCAAACTTAAACATAATTCTAAGGTCTTGTGCCTAAATGAAATGCATGGCATATTATCTTGAATTGCACATTTCTTCAGACTTGAATGTATTTGTGAAGCTTCTTGAGTCGTCACTTCAAGACTTAACAATAATCCACAAGACTCAAGAACTACTTGTCTAAAGAATTATATCTACTAAAAAGAATTGTTAACACAAAATTGTATAATTTTCCCAACACTTTTAACCCCACAAAATTGTATAATTTTCAGACCACCTTATGCTATTTTGTCTTGAAGTTTGGAAAATCTAGTCGGATTGCATCAGCTGGTGGGATCTCCAATGGGCATCGCCTAACTCTATCAAAGCAACCCTTGAGTGGTGGCAAAGCTTTAACTTCACAAAGGAATACAAATTGATCTGGGAGACACTCCCCTTCACTATCATGTGGTCTATCTGGAAGCTACGGAATGCATGTATCTTTAGCAAGGTTAAACCACGCTGGGCCCTTGTTTGAGATCTGATTAAATCAAGACTTGCCTTCTGGATAAAATCGAAAAAAGGGGGTTCTTCATACTCCATCAACGATCTGATCTTCAACCTTCAGAATATAATTAGTAGCCGCTGTCTCATCCTCTAGATGAAGTACAGCTTGGCTCAGAGCAGGTCCAAGCCTAATCCACTCCTATTGAGCAGTGGAATCCAGGTGGTTGGTGCCAATGCAGCGAGGAATTTGGTTCTGTATCTATGCTTTTGCTTTTCTATCTCTGTGTTTGTGGATGGCCATTGTGGTTTTCAGCTTGGTGTTGTTGTCAGCTCGGTGCAGTTTTTTGGGGGCTGCTAGCTCTTTTCAGCTTTAGAGAAGGGCTTTTCTCCTTATGTTGGGTGGATGGAGTTTGGGTTTGCAGGGAGCTGGGTATAGGTTTTTGCAGGTTATTATTGGACCTTGGCTATTTGAGTTTTTGTTGTTATGGCTGTTGAGTATTTTCAATGGCTTTTTGGCTCTTGGGTTGCTGTTATGTGGGGCTCTGATCTGTGGTAGCTGTGTTCTTCTTACATTTTATTCTGGATTCTGGTTTGGCCTCATCTGAGGTGATGATTGTTGATGTGTGGAGTCCTCCGTGGCATTCAATCAGATACCATCTTTGTTGGAGTAGGAATATTAAGTCATGCAGCATTGGTCTCCCATGCCTTTTTAGCAGTGGTTTGGTGGTTCTGTTGGCCCTGTTCTGTGGCTATCCATAGCTTCAGTTTCAGTTTGCTAGCTGAAATCTCGCTAGCAGTTTGTTGGTGGTTGATATGCTTCAAAAAGTTAGGGGATTGATTCCAATTGTGGTCGAAATGGGCGTACCATTAGCTCATCTTGCAACTACTGGGTGTGTCTCGTCAGCTATTTCTGGTGCCTCTAAGGAGCCTCAGTTGGATGTATAGTCACGTGGTTTTTGTGAATTGTTGGTTCTGCCTGCATCCGAAGAGGGAAGTTTTCTGTTAAATTTGGAAGTGATTTAGCTATGGAGAAATCACTCTTTAATATGCATCCAGAGGCAAGTGATAGCAGTCCCAAACCTCCTCTAGAAGTATCAAATGCTTCCAAGCCATCTCCATTTGAGTGTAGAGCTCTTGAAATTTGCGTAGATCCTGTCTGCAATATTCTTGAAGTTGGGATTTGCTGTTCTAAAGGAAGCTGGTCCAAAAGGTGGGAAGTTTCATCTGCATATATATTAAAGCAGTGCTGAGTTGTCGGTGAGCTTGGTTCTGTAATGCTGTCATGTTCTGCTCTCAGTTAAGCAGTGTTCATGGAGTTCTTTGGATTTTCTGCGTTATCATTTTTCTGATAAGCCCCAGAGATCAGATTCAGCCTCCAGTTCAAGTGAAATCCTCTGCAATCCCTTTCTTTTTCTGTTGGAATTTTCCAGTGGTTTATTTGCTGAGTTTTTGTTCGTGGGCCCAAGCTGTTATGTCAAGAGGTGGCTTCGGCCCAACTGTTTTAGCAGAAATTCTGATTTTGATTCCTCCAGTTTCAGCAGGGCATTTCTCATTTCATTTCCCAAGCTGTTGTTTTTTGAGGATTCAAAGCATGGGCCATGTGAAGTCAAAATTGTCTAGTTATCTATTGGTGCATCTGCGATTCCCCTGGGAGCTCCTGTTAGTTTCCAGTTAGCTTCAATTTGCTTTGCTTTGTGTCTATCCTTACTTTCAGGCTCAATTTGCTCTGTTCTGCAATTGCTTTATCTCCCCCCTCTTTCCTCCTCTCTTTTATTGATGCTCTTATGTACTCCTTGTACTCTTTTCATCAATAAAAGCTTTCTTTGTTGATCAAAAAAAAAGTAATTGTTTCCCCGTTACCCTAACACAGTGACATTCATTTCCTTGACGATATTGGGTCTGGTTTTAATTCCTATGAAGTAACATGAAAGAAAATGTCTCCTTTGAGCATACCTTTTTCATTTTATCCTTCAAATTCTGGCATCCTTCTTGCAACATACTTTGCAAGAAAATAATAATATAAAAAGAAAACGAGGATATAAGAATTATAATTTTGTTAACATAGGCTAATTTTGATATCCATGGGCCATGGCATACAAAATTTAAAGGGTTATGTGTTGATATATTTTTCTCTCTTAATTTTGTGTTTAAAGAAAAAGAATTACATGTATTAAATATGATGTTTGAAAGTGAACAATATTGTGAAATCAATTTGATGAATCATTCTTAGCAATTTACAACAGTTTCTCCAAAAGAAAGTGCTTGACAAGTTCTACAAATTTGATTGATTGAAGTCATACAGTACATAGTGTCGAACCTTAACTTTCTTTCTTTTGATTGAAGTCAAATATAAGTTGGAGCTTACAATAACATTACCTAGTGCTTGTAGGAGTGTATTAGAAGCAAGAGATGTCCACCTTATGCATTGTAAGCATGAGGTGGTTATGCTCAAGGGGGAGATTGAAGTAGTGATGAGATGTCATTACAATGTGTAAACATAATAGAGTGGTGGCATCAAACATATACAAACCCCATAGGCGTGCATGTTATGTACATACAAACAACACCTGAGCTGAGAAACTGAGAATCAGTGAAAGAGAATTGAGAGAAACGAAGTGTGGAAGCTGAGAGAGATAAGACAAACTGAGGGAACTAAAGAGATAACGAATATCCCTATTAAAGGGAGAACCGACGGGAAGAGAGAAGAGAACGACAGACCCCTATTAAAGAACAGTTGAAAAGCTCAAATCAAATAAGTTGATATTTTGTTCATATAATTATAAGCATGAGTTTTATGTTATATAATGAAATAAAAGGAAAGAAAAACCAAGGGAAAATGATGGGAAAAATACACGACCAAAACCATTGATAGAAATGGGTCTTCCTTAAATCTTAATATAAACCATATTTAACCATTGAATCAACTAGAGAATATGATTAGAAAAGTTTAAGAACAAAAATGAAGAAAAATGAATGAGAAACAAGTAAGAAAACTCTGAGTTACAGGTCACTTGATGGTCTCAGTTCCTTGAGATTTCTGAGATTTAATGTTTGAGACTGATTAGGATTGAAATTAAGTGAAAAAAGTGAAGGAAATTGAAAAGAAAAGGTAGAGTTCAACGAATATCCATTAACAGAAGTGAAACCCAGACACTAAAGGAACTCGAAAAAATGACCGGGTCACGGGTAATGTCATAATTATGTAATAAATATATTTATTTATAAAATTAATATTAATTTAAATTAAAAAAACACCAAAAAAATCTAAGGGTTTGTTTGGTTATAAATTCAAAAACAAATTTTCAAAAACTTGTTTGTTTAGCCACCAAAAAAACAAAATTCAAAACTTCATTTTAAATTCAAACAAAGTTCAAATTTCAAGAAATTTTATCCAAACAATGGTTCAAATTTCAAGAAATTAATTATCAAATTAAATTTTATTTGATTTGACAATGATATTAATATATATTATATTTATAAAATATTATATTATAATTTATATTATACATATAAAATATTATTTTATAATATGCCAAACTTATGATATATAACTTTAATTTTAAAAAATATTATATAATTTAATAATTAATATATGTTATATTAATTAATCAAATTTGTTAAATCTTGTTATTTTTATTAAATTTGAATAAAATTAAATTTTTTATATCATATTTAATTAAATGTATTAAGTTACGATCACATTTTTTAAGAATATTAAAAATTATGAAAATACAGTAAAAACGTAACCAAACACATTTTTTAAGAATATTAAAAATTGTGAAAATGTAATTTAGATATAATTTGTTTCAAAATATTGATTTTTTTAAAAATTGTGAAAATGTATTTGAATATGATAATCTAAATTATAAAATAGTAAAAAAATTTAAGATTAATAGTTTGTCAATAACGTATCTCACGTTTTAAAATTAAAAATTTATTTTTTAAAATCTAAACAAATAAAGAGGGGCAGTTTTTATTTTTAAAAAATATTATAATAAATTAATAAAAAATATAAATTTCATATATTTAAAATATAAATACTCACCCCAAACGAATAAGACATTGATCTTAAATCCATCAACGGTTTTATTCGTTGGGAAAGCAGTTGATCTTCCTAAATAAAAATCATGTAAATTATAAAAATATATTTCGATATGATAATCTAAATTTAAAAAAAAAAAAATTAATTTCAAACACATATCTTGTAATTTGAAATTAAAAATCTTATTTTAAAAATATAACCAAACATTTTTTTTATCTTTTTTCAAATTAATCAATCCAAATAATTTCAAATTCCAAGAAATTACTTAAAAACACTTCTCAAAATATTTCTTAAAACTCAAACTCTCAAAAACTATCTAAACAATGGTTCAAATTACAAGATATTACTTAAAAACACTTCTCAAAAAAATTTCTTAAAACTCTAACTCTCAAAACCTATCCAAACATAACCTAAACTTTTATCACACTTTCCTAAAGGCTACAACAATAATTCTAAAACATATGGAGTTTCATACGTACTTCAAAGTTCAAAAACAAGCTTATCCAATACATATCAAATTTTAGGGGCAAACAACGACACCCAAAACCAATCGGAGCTATTGAGGTAACAGAACACAGACACTACCAAAATCAACTAAGTTCAAACAATGACAACACACAACCGCACTCAAAATTGCTCCAACACCCAAAACCAACACACAACAACAGATTACAGAAGTAACAGAACACAGATACTATCAAAATCAACAAAGCTCAAACAACCGGAACAGAAACCAGAAGGAGCTACTGCAAACAAGCAACATGAAAAATTAAATAGATTCTAGAAGAGACGACAGGAAACTAACATGAATGATGAAACAAGCAAGCCAAACACCCAAAGCAGCCGGAGCTAGAGATAGGAAATCTTTGATTAAAACTATAAATCCCGAGCTCGAAGGAACATTGCTTGAAGATTACCTGTAACCAGAGGACTATGGAGAGCGTCCTTTGTACTCATCCAACAACGTTTTATATTACATTTTTATGATTCTATATAACAGCATCAGCATTCATAATATAAGTGCACCTCACACTAATTAATCAAGGAGTTAATCCAATGTTTCAACTTACTTTCTCATAAGTACAAATTTTTCGAACAATGATAAAAAGCAGTTAGCACAGAAAGAACCCCTAGAACAGTGACAATAAAGGAGACTCTTCTGGTGGTTAGAAAGGAGCATGACATTCCTAGGTTCAGAAAATCTTCTATCTTGATCTTGGAAACCATTAAGGAATTCCACTCCCAACTTTGAAATTTTAGAATTTGTTCAGAACAATGTCATCAAAATTGAACTGGCCTTCAAAATGGACAAACCACGTCAGTTCTTCAATTTACATTGTCCCACCAAAGTAAAAACCTAGATTTAAAACTGAAATAAGATGAAAAACATAAAAGATCATGATGTAAAAAAACATAAATATTGACATGTAATGTAAGATTTGCAGTATCTGGTCCTAATCCTCAACAATGATTTATTTATATTGGCTGAAGTTAAATTAGTAATGGTGGGATCTTACAGATGTATATGATTTTTGATAAGATTGCCCTTGCAAGCCAACGTTCGAAGAAGCATCCCATGGGGAAACCACCAGGCACACAATTACCACTGTCTTATTTAAGGTAAAAAGCCAACAGTTTTTACTGGTACATTTTATTGTAATTTATGGCTCTATCAACTATAAAGGAGTGAATTCTGCTGGTCAAAATACTCTTTATGAACCTGATTCAGATTTATCAAAAAAAATTTAATCGGTAGTTCATAAATAGCACCAAGGGGGGTGGGCCCATATACAAAAAATAGATACAACTATAACTTCTCAATGTAGAAGACTATCTATTTTCTTGTACAAATACAGACATAATGACCATACATAACTATCATTGTTGAAAGATCTAAAATTCAAACATTCCATAAAAAATATATGAACTTCAAAGATGATGCTGCACTTTTCGGCTCGCAATAAGTATGGATTCCGTGACCTGTAGAACACTCAGAAAGATGATCAGAGGACCACCGGATTGGCTCCGGCGGTAGTCGCTCCGATGCTTAAGTAAGTAAAAGAATTGAAAGACTGTATTGAAAGCCAAAGAATGAGCATAAGAAATAAGGCGTACCTTTAGGGTTTAATTTATAAGCCGTGGCTTTCCTAAGTTGATTAGGATTCGAAGCCATGAATATAGTGATTTGATTATCGGAGATTGCAGCTATCTTACATAGAGATAACCATAGATGGTAGTTTCCTTGTTGAAGACTGCTTCCTTGTTGAAGACCGCTTCCTTATTCCCTGCTCGGCATCCGCTAAGGCGGTGACGAGTTCTGGAGTGTTGGTCTGGACCCTGTGATCTGTTCTGGATATATATGTTCGGCCACTTCTGACCTTGTATGATGATCTGGATGCTTGAGCTTTTAATCATTGGCTGAATGAGAATCATGTTGGCTGAGCATAGGTCGGACTGTGGTTACACGTGTCAAGTGTTGATTGGCCTGTTCTTTTATGGTATATCAAAAGACAAGCACACTAAATAAATCTCCAGATTAATCAAACTTATGAGTTGGCAATGAACATCACCAAAAAGTTAGTAGCTAAACGGGTAACAATAGGGGCGCAAGTCAGACAAGTGAGGCTTAAAGCTTATCCAGGCTCAACCCAAGCTCTCTCAAAGAAATAGCCCAAGCCTGTCCTGAGCCCGACCTCAAGCTCGAAGAGACCAACCCGAGACCAACCCAAGTTATATTTCAGGTTCACCCGGGTTGCCCTAAACCCAATGAATTACACAAAATTGGTTTAAAAAAATTAACTGCTTTTTTTTTTATAAATTTTTTTTGACTGCTATGACAACAATCTTACTAACAACTAAATCACTACGCCATATGAGGGCCTTTTTTTTTTTTATAAAAAAGGGTTCTCTCTCGATGTGGGACTAAATTCCTAAGGATAGTGGGAGAGGTTTTGACCTTGGCTCACTTGGGATTGGCTTGGGTTACTTGTTTTGTCTGGTTGCTACATTTAGTGTTTACCGTTGTGTACTGTAGGTGATTGCCTGATTAGTTGGAATTATGTACCTTAATGTCTATATGAGATACTATCGTGATAGACTACATTTTGTAGATAGTAGTGTTGATGGTTATGATTACCCGTCATGTGACTGGCTATGTATGTAACAGTGAACTATATATCTGTAGTGTGATTAACTGTGATTACCTGTTTATTTGATAGACTGTGTGCCTATATGCTTGCGTGATGGGATATATGTCTGAGTGTTCATATGGTAAACGATGCGTATAGCTATTGTTAGTGCCTTGCTGCTTCTATCTGTGTGATAGGTTGGATACCCTTTCTTGCATGATAGACTAGCTAGTTTGATTATAGTATTGTATACTAGATTAGTACCAAGTCTTACGTTGCAAATGATCGATGGCAACCCGTCACCCAGTAGCAAGAAGGAACTGATCCATGAAAAGTTATTACCAAGCTATAAAAGTAAAAGATAATAAAAGATTGTAAAGTTAAGTGAAAAGATGCCGGAAAGGTTGTAATTTTTTTAATAAAAGACACATAAGAATATGAAATGTTAAGTAAAGGATATTAGTAAGTATGGTAAATTACATTATGGTTTTGCTCATTATACTTGAGATTTGAAACCTAGAGATGATCATTCTGTTGAGCTCTCTTATCAAGAGGTAAGCCGATCTTGGATAGTCTCCGCACAGGTCTATATCTGTTATACAGTTATTGACCGTAGCCCCTAGAGCAGTGTGCGATAGGCCTCATTGGCCCTTTGCTTGTCAAGCTGAGGTTAGTGGTATAATTTAAGAAGTACAGATTCAAAAACGGGACATGAATACGACACAACACAGATTATTTTTCAAAAAAGTAAGATATGGATACGTTGAATACTGTATATATAAAATTTTTATATAACCATATAATGAAAACCTAATGTTATTTCAATTAAAATTGGCATAAAAGAACACAAATTACAAAGATATTATTAAAATATTAAAATAATAAAGTCATTAAATAAAAATTAAATAATAACTTAATTTAATCATTAACATCTATGATTCAAGTATCTAACACGTATCCGAAAAGTGTCCGAGAGTATCGGTGTCCGACGTAAATACATGAATCAAAATAAAGTGTTCGTGCTTCGTTAAGGGTATAATCCTAGTATGCTCCAACTCAATTTGTGATGGGAATAGATCAATATAAGCCTTGGTGCAGTGTCAGATAGTATCTCATGAGTGTAAGCATTTACGGGGAACAGATCAATGCTGCATTCCTTAACCCAAATGTGACTTGTGCAGTCCTTCAGCATCCATATATCCAAGGTTGAAATCTCTGGCATATAATTAGCAAAACCTAAAAACCCTTTCAATTCCACCAAAACCCTTTCAATCTCTCCATTGACAGACATGCCGTTCTGCTTTTCGACCATGCACGGGGATGGGTCCACCTTCAGCTATAGTAAAAATGTCACACCCGCAGTCATTATCATCACCAGTTTCACCAAAATCAACATTATCATAAAAAAACGTAGCCCCGAATAGGCAAAACCGCAAGTTTATACACATTCGCAGAAGGGAGACACCCAAGACCAACAATGGGGTCAATAGGACGACCACTCAAATCGGGCAGTTTCACAAATTCTTGGATGCTCGGATTACAAACATGAATGGTCTTATAAGCGATCAAACATACCAAATTACAGCAAGAAATCGTAATGCAACCAGCATCAGGAACATGCGCAGTGAATTCGTTATCAAAAACTTTTACCGAACACATCGATGACAGTAAAATTAACAGTTGATTCAAACCTCATGGAAGCAAAATTGAAAATGTAATCTTACCTCGATGAGAGCAGGCTAGGGTTTCTCTTGGACGAATGTGGTGCAGATTCTTGAAATGCGGGTCCAAATATATCAAGCTGCACCACTGTTTCGAGACGCACTTGAACTTGCAGAGAAACTTCACGTGAAGTCTTGCGAGTATGTCAATGATCAGGTCGCGAGGTAGAAAACCGATCCCTTCGATCTCTTCCATCTCTATTGTAATTGTAATTGCTTTGCACTGGACGTACAGTAAAGCAGAGGTTGAGCCCGATGTTTTAGCTTATTATGTTTCATGCAAAAAGTAATAATTTAACTCAAAACTTTCTTAATCACTTCACTATTATTATTATTATTATAATATATATATATATATATTTTAACATTTGGTATCTCTTATTATTATTTATTTTTTTATATTAGATGTCTTAAGTCTTTACTAAAACTAATATTATTAAAAGTGTACAAAAACATTCTATATTTCGTGCACTAACAAATCTAAGACAATATGAGATTCAAAGGGACAACAATTAAATTTATACTTCACATCTACTCGCACTTCATTCATAGGACACTTCACTTATCTTATTTAGCAATTTTTTGATGACTCAATCATGCGGATACTAAATCTTGTTCAAAGTATACATATACCATTTTGTTAGATCCAATTTTATTACATTTAAAATTTGACAAAGTTAGAAATTTTAAAAATTTAATGTAATTACACTCTTTTAATCTGAGCTTTTTAAGCAAGTTAGAAAATTCAATCGTTTTGATAAACATAATATTATTATACTTAAAAGAATAAACTAATAAAGAACATATTTTAAACTAAAAAATCTAAAAATATTAAAATTATGTTTAAAAAATGTGCAATTTCAATCTAATTTAATGTAGTGCATTTGACTTTCTAGTTTCTAATAAATAACATGTTAATTATTTAATATTGTAGAAAAATATCCAACTCAAAAATATTAATAAATTTGTGTCAATTACATAAATATCTTTCTGCATATCTTAATATTTTATACTAAGTATACAAATGACAAACTCAAAATTAAAGTAATATTTGACATCGAAGCAATTTATCATCTTTAACATAAAATCAGTGTTAGTTTAGTTAATATTACTTAAAAAAAAAAATTGCATATGTATAATACATGATGAATCATTTTTGCATCACAAAATCAAATTTGCATATTTTTCGTACTTAAATGAAGAAAAAATAAAAAAAAATGAGCAAGCACTTTTGCCTGACAACATGAAGAAGAAAGTTGGACATGTTCATAAGACAACATGACCAAGAGGACAATTGTGATGGCCATGAGAAATGTTGTATTCTAGAATCTGAAACGTCAAGGCTGAGCTGCTGGCATCTCCAAAAAAGCAGTCGCATCAAAGACTTTTCAAGTTTTCTTTTATTATGAACGTTTCAATTCAAGAGGGATGTTAGAAAAGTAATTTGAAAGTTTTAAAAATTACCAAAAATTCAAAAGAAGCATTAAAAAAAAAAGTCCGCATATTTCTAGAAGAATTAATTGTCTTCAAAATTCCCAAAAATAAAAAATAAAAATAAAAAAATTGACCATGCATGATGGAATCATCTTTACATAGAGTGATTCTCTGTTAGTTTAAAAAATATTAAAATTATGTTTACTAATTTAGATTAAACATTTAACTTACAAATTTAATGATATATTAAATTTCTAATTGTAATTTATTTAATGATCTGAAAATATCTAATCCATATAGCAGCCCAGTGGTGGACCTATAGTATGGCGGGGGCCATGATTTTGAAATTTTAATTTTCTTCACTACTACTTTCTATATAATGTTTTTTTTTTTAAAAAAAAAAAATTGGTATTGCCCTCTCCAAGATTTTCATATATATCTCTATAATTTTTTTCGAAAAAGAAATTAATATACCCCTAACTCTGAACTATTCACCACCTTCAACCCAAGATCACCTACTCCAGGTCCCCTCAAACCACGTGAATTTGATAAAAAAATATGAAATTAATGCAGTGAATCTTCTCAGATGATGAATGTGTGTCTGTGTGTATGTATATTTGTGTAACCCGCATCAGGAACTTGGCTTTTTAAGTTGATAGTTGAAGTTTGAGTTTATTAGATTTAAATGCATTTTATTTTGTGGGTGACTGCATGCTTGCATTCACACGCCTTATTAGTCTCGATTCCAATAGATCAGAAAAAAACCATTATAGAAAAGGTCAAAGCTGCAATTTCATTGGTGGAAATGTAGCTACCTTGAAGAAATTATAGAAAGAGTCGGCGTCAGACCTAATCAATGTAATGCACTTACAAAATTCAAAGAAACATAATAAATGACAAAGACATTTCCCTGTAACTTTTATTAAACATAAAGAGAGCAGAAACAATAAATTTCCTTGTTTTTTACTAATCTTATTAATTGAGGAAACTTACGCGTTACAGTTGCTTTGTACAAGTATCAAATCAATAAAAACGTATGTATCATAGTAAAGGAATGGAAGATGTATAGTTGAGAAGTTGGACTTTAATTATAGTATTTGGTTTTGATCAAGCTAGTGAGCATTCAGGGGGAAGTCCTTGAGGAAAGCGTTTGGTATCGGTACAATAGTTGTAAATCATGTAGTTGTTCTGCACCCATTTGATTCTTTCTTGGCCAGTGCTGTCCAGGGATTCTGTTAGCCACGAGTTGCCGGTGGAATTGTTGGAACAAGAAGAGGAACCTGCAGCTGAAGACCAAATGCATGCTTGGGCATTGAAGTTTCGATATGAGGCTGTGAATGGAGCTTGGCTCCAGTCAGTCTTGACGAGGCCTCCGCGTGTGGCCCAGTCGTCGGCGTTCCATAGACTAGAGTATATCCACATGGGTTGATTCTTTGGGAACGGAACGCCTTGTGATTCAAAGTTCTTGAATTGTCTAATGGGAGTCCCATCCACAGAGAAGCTGATCGTAGAAACATGCAAGATAAATAATATGTTAGCAGTTAATGTTTTTTAAGCAGGAACTTTACAATGATACAAAATAATGGGGAAAAAAGCATTTTTGTGTGCATGGTATATTGCTTAATCAATATGTGCATATGATATATATATATATATATGGAGAGAGAGAGAGAGAGAGAGAGAGAGAGAGAGAGCTAGTACTTACATGATGCTTTGAGGATTCCATAGGATGGAATAGGTGTGGAAGTCCTTGGTAGGATCAAACCAAAGATAAAACTGTTGCTCTCTGTTACCCTTTCCTTGTGTAAACACATTTGTATGGAGTATGTAAGGGTCTCCACTTAGATTACCAAGAAATTCAAAATCAATTTCGTCATGACTTGATCCAAGAGAGGACAGCTGCAACAATTTTTAATTAGAGGTGTTATTAATTAATTAATAAGAAAATTAACCCTATATGGCACCTCAACTGTCAACATGCATGCAAAACATGATTAATAATTAAGGACATGCCCAAGTTAAAAGTACAGCTTCACTTACATAATAAGCAGGTGACCGTACCAGCAGAGTTGCCGGGCACCAGCTTGAGCTGCATGTCAATCTTTCCAAACAAGTATTGGTTCTTGGATTTAAATCCGGAACCAGAGGTCTTATCGAGAGACAAGGTGAGAAGCTGGCCGTTGTCGAGTATGTTGGCACGGCCATCGCCCCATGTGATGTCGAAATCTTGGTAGAAGTTACTGGCCGATGCTGCCACCAAGAAGCTGAGGCCGAGCATGAGCAAAGGCACAACCATCTTGGTTGAAACAACAATTTGAGAAGTAGTCATAGTTGGTTGGCCTGTCATGAGCTAGTAATAGTAGTCAATTATATATATATGTTATTGGAAAGAAGCAAAATATGTGTTTGTGAAAAGCACGAAGTTGGTGAGGGGTTTATATATAGAGTGGGAGGCAGGGGTAATCAAATCAAATATTAATTAATTGGGGGTGAAGTGGTTAAGAATATGTATGCATGCGTGAGGGTGAGAAAGATGTTTGTTGACTTGGTTTTGGTAAGTGGAGGGACCTGCAGGCTGCCGAGTGCAGACAGCTAATGCCAATGATGTAAAGAGTAGCGTTGCCAAATTACAAGGAATCATCTTATTTTTCTACGCGGTTGTGAGTTGAGTTTAAGAGAAAGAGATGTCAGGCCGTCCCTGTCCCTTCAATATATATATATATATATATATATATATATATATATATTTGATTGTGTGTGAATACCAGGTCCTCAAGTCAATATATCTCAGGTCCATATAGTACTTTGCGTAACAATTGAGTCATGAAGATGGTTTATAGTGGTCCGGCATTCTTTCAAATTTTCTGGATGTATAGTTAAATATGTAATATATGGAATAAAGTATTATATAACATCCCATAGATATAATTGAGAAATATAATAAATTCATTATATGATCAGTGGTCTGTTTTACAATCATCATATTTATTTTAAAAGGATTGATTGAGTTGAGGAAATCTAGATTTAAACTACCAATTACCATACTTTAGGTATATTTCAACCAATTTTACGATTATCATATTCATTTTTAAATAAATGACAAAAATAGGGAAATCTAAATTTAAACTCGTATTTACTATTATTTTTTTTTTTTTTGTATATGCGTACATGTTTCCATAGTCCTTTATCATCCAAGCTTTACCATCATGTTTATTATTTGAAAGAAGTTATTTACATAAAAATGAGACTTCAAATCATAATCTTATAATAAATGGTATTTGGATTCTCTTCAATAATAGATTTCTTAAATATTTTTTTTTTTATTTTGTCACCAAACTAATCTCCCCACCCTCATAAAATCCACTATTAATTTCTTAATTGTGCACCATTTAATATGTGTCACATAATATTTTATTTTAGGTATTAAAGAAATTGAGAGAAGAGATGATGTGGATCCCAGTGAACCTCACCCAACAAGTGCTTATTAGCACTTCCTTTTTTATAACTCTTGTCACATGACAGAATAAACTCAACTCTATCAAGTAGCAAGGCAACTGCAGTGATATGGATGATTCTCCTCCCCCTTTTCTCCACCTTTTTGTTCTTTTTTCTGTTTTGCCTTGCATTGTTCATCAATACGATATATACATACATCTCAAATTAGGAACCTAGAAAAAGTGGTTTTTGTTCTTTTTATCTTTTTGCCTTAAAAATAATGTGACCTTATTCCTGTTATTTCAGCACGTGTATCCAGTTCTGGCTCAGCCATGAGGATTTCATTAATTTGTTGCAGTATTAAACTACAAAGCAACAAGGTTGTTAGCAAAATCTGTGATTGGATTATAAAAACCTTCGAACCAACTATCTGAATTAGTCGCTAAATTTAGATGATAAAGTTGTTAAATACACAAGTCCCAAACAAACATCATCAGTGTTCTAATCAAACGTTGATTTCATGCAAAGCCTGATTAAAGCACCTTTTGAAGAAAGGCCTTTGAATTGAATGAAGGTTGAAGAGGCGCTTTTAAATGAAGGCGTCTGTGTGCCTATTAAAAGCATCTCAAGACACCTTCAAAATTGCTCTTCAATACAAATTTAGTAATAAGTATCAACATTAGTTTAAGACATCTTTGGAGACACTGAAGGTGTCTTT
The DNA here is from genome assembly GCA_008638375.1 of Nyssa sinensis. NCBI lineage: Eukaryota > Viridiplantae > Streptophyta > Magnoliopsida > Cornales > Nyssaceae > Nyssa > Nyssa sinensis. Next base: position 855,177 of record CM018047.1, read on the forward strand.
TGAAGCAAGTGCCTTTAATAGGCATGCCTTCATTTAAAGACCTCTTTAAAAGATGCTTCCATGAGCTCGCCTTTGATGAATAAAGTTTGTAATTGTTTAGGTTGTTAAAAATAAAAATAAATATTAAAAAAAAAAAGAATAAGAAAGAACACATGTAACGGATAAACACTCCTTAAGTTCCCAACTTCAACACCGACTCCAATCCAATGAACTCAAATTCTTGATAAAGGCATGGCAAAAAGTAATACTTTCATTATTTTCTAGTCTAAACAACAGTGTTTACTCATAAAGAAAAAAAGATGAATGTAACTAAATAAAACTGTTGAGTAATAGAAATGAAAAGAACATGACAAAATCTGATGATAGCTTTGATTAATTTGCTAAAATGGAAGATACCCGCACCGCAGCACATGGTTGAAGCAACTTGTTTTGGGCCAGACTAAAAGAAGTGTAGTTTAGCTGTGGTTCCATCTGAAACAACAAACAAGGTATCAGCATTACATTTCAAGTTTGTACATATCATTACCGTGATCAAAGTTCAACTACAAGAGGAACATGGTTATCTACCTTGGATAGTGTCAAGTAAGCTGCACGACAGCAGCTTCTCACAAGGCCCCATTTTTGGAGAAGATTACCATGCAAGCTCATCTAACAAAGCTTTATGCCAAACCCAAACCCATCCCTTGGAAGCTTTAAGTGAAAGAGTTCCCATTTGTTTGAAGCTTCCAAACACCATGACTTCTCTTTTTGACTGAAAGATCAACTGTACACTTGAGGCACAAGATACCCGGAGTTATAAACCAGTGTTTGGGACAAGTACTTTATGTAAAATGACCAGTACAAGGTATTGACAGGTGTTCACATAATTTCACCTGAAAACAACTTAAAAAATGAAAAAGAAAATCAGCAGACTCCCTTAGCTGTCCAAAATTCATATTCAATAGTAAAAGCTTGACGGCTACATAAACTTGGTTTTTTTATCATGAATGGGCATCATACAGGATGGCTGTCAGCCAGAAAAAGCAAGATTAAACATCCTTTCAGACTTGATCCAATATAAAACCTCATGCTTTAAAAATTGAAAACAAGGCTGACCTTTCTAAGGGGGAATCAATTATCTCCGCCTTCCATCAGTAAAGAAATAATCCTGAAATACAGCATAACAATTGAAGCACACAATAAACATGTACAACATAATATCTCTCATCCGGACTTAAGAAAAACTGACAGATCAAAGGTAAAACCATTCGATTATTATAGTTGGAAGATTATCAAGAGTTTGGCATCATTGAAGGAACTTCACTGCTAAAGGCCTAAAACTTGGCTGTTTCCAACAACGAGGACCTTGTATGCATAAACGTCGACCCCCAAACATATGGATACCTCTGTAACCAACAATGAACTACAACCCCGTCATTATAAGGACCTCGAAGCATGCTGAGACTTTGCTGTTTCCCTCAACACTGCTCCCACAATTGCTGCCTGCTCAAGACATTCAGCCTTATGCAGTGCATCCAAAAGAATAACACAAGTTTTGGTGTAAATATTACAACCTTTCAACCGAGTTTCCTCAAATAGCTCGTATGCCTCCATCACTCTATTTGCAATGCTAAACCCTTCTATCATGGTATTATAACAAGCAGCATCTGGTATACCTCCATTGGCTTTGAATCTTTCAAAAAGCCCATTAGCCTCTAATATGTTTCCAGCCTTTGCAAGCCCTGATATCATGGTGGTGTAGGTGATCATATTGGGTTTTAACCCTTGCTTTGGCATCTCCTGCCAAAACACAAAGGCCTTGTTGAATTTTCTAACCCTACAAAGACCATTTATGATAATGCTGTAAGTTACAGAGTTGGGAGTGCATTTCAAGTCTTTCATAGAATTAAAACAGACAAGTGCTTCATTAATTTCTTCTGCCTTCACTAGTGCATCAAGCAAGCAATTCCATGTGTAAACGTTGGGTGTTAAACCTTTTTGCATCAACTCTTCCATGATTAGATATGCTTCATCAATTCTACCCACCTTTCCAAACCCATCAATAAGACTACTATACACAACTACATTTAACTCCACAGCTTTTGATTTTGCTTCTTCGAAAAGCATGTAAGCTTCATCAAGCCTGTCAATCTTAGCAAGCCCGTCAATAACAGAACCATATGTGACCACGGTGGGTTGGTGGCCCTTCGTCTTCATTTCCTCCAGAAGCTGGTAAGCTTTGTTTACCTTGCCTGATTTGCAGAATCCATCAATGACAGTGTTGTAAGCCAGGGTATCCAAAACACATCCCTGCTCCTTCATAGTGTAAAACAACTCATATGTCTCACGTGCAAAACCTGCTTTTACAAGGCCATGAATTAGTATAGAATAGCTCCGCACATCTGGAATGAACCCCTGAACCTTAATTTCCGCAAACAAAGCCCTGCCTTTCTCAATTTCACCAGCTTTGAAAACACAATCCATATAAGTATTAAGGAGGGTTAGGTCAGGAGATACACCCCTACGGACCATTTCTCTGTAGATTTTGTGTCCATCATCCTTCCTGCCAGACTTAAAAAAGTTCCTGATGAGGGATGTATAGACAATAGCATCAGGAATCCGATCAAAATCTAACATCTGTTCATATAGCCTGTAGGCGTCATCTACTCTACCATGTCTGCCTAAACCATCTATCAGAGAACAAAATGTAACTGCATCTGGGGTGCAAACTTTGTGATCCATCCCTTCAAATATAGAACAAGCTTCATCAAGTTTTTGAGCCTTACACAACCGATCAATCATTATGTTCACAGTCAAAACATTAGGAAATAAGCCAGCTCCTTCCATGGCATCCCGAATCTCCATAGAAGCCTCCAGTTTCCCTGCCTTGCAAAGCATATCTATGAGAATATTATAGGTTGAAAGATTGGGCACTGCATCTTGTGTCATTTCCTCAAATATCTTTAAAGCTTCATCTACCCTGCCCTTCTTCCCAAGGCATGTAAGAATACAATTATATGCAATCACACTCGGAATGCTCCCCTTTAGTTTTTGTCTCTCTAGTAAGTTGTATGCTTCATCAAACTTTCCAGCTGAGCCATAACCCATGATCATGGTGTTATAAGCATATGCACATGGGACTTTCCTGTTAAGTTCCATATGCTCAAAAAGCTCCACAGCTTCATCCAGTCTATTAGCCTTGCAGAGAACCCCTATCATGCTAGTATATGTCACATCATCAGGCACAAGGCCATGCGCTTTCATCTCATGAAAGAATTTCCAAGCCATATCCACTTTACCCACCTTGCCAAAGCAATCTATACAAACATTATAAAGAACAATATCTGCATCAAAAGAGTTGCTTCTCATCTCATCTAACAGAGAAAGAGCAGCATCAACCCGACCCCCCCTGGCAAATACACGAATGAGAGTTGTGAATAAATGCACATTTAATTCATAACCTAACTCCTGCATCTGATGAAAGAGAGTGAGCATGAGATCGGGTTCATGAACCGTGGACAAAGCACCAATTAGAGTTGTATAAGCTGAAAATGCAGGGCGGAATTTTAACTTTCTCATGTATTGTATGAAATCGAATGCTTCTCTTAGCTTCTGAGACTTGACACAGCTGACAACTAACTCAATACATGTGTTATTAGATGGGCCAAATCCAGCAAGACTCATTTCTTCCAAAATCTGTTCTAGAAGGTCAAATTTTTTACTCCTGGCCATTACCATGAGAAGTGAATTGTATGCTTCTGGACAGTGTGCTTGATTGCTTTTTCTCTCAGCCCACCGAAAATAGTTTACTGCTAGATTAACATCCTTCAGCCTCTTTAAGACTACAATTACCATTTCTGTTTGAGGTATTTCATCAAGCATGGATAAAGCATTCTCCAAGGAAGGTCCCCAAGGACCACTCTCCAATATCCGACACGCATTGTCAACTCCTTGCCTTAGACCATCCAATTTTCTTGAATTTTCTTGACTACCCCCATCCACAAAAGAAACAGTTCTCCCATGCAGATCAGAAGGCCTGTTGCCTGAGGATGAGTACTTCTTATAAGATGTGAATATGCAATAGCATTTCGTATCAGACTGAAATATTATTCCTGTAGCACCAAAGAAATAACAATTAGCAAGCAGAAATCACAATCATTTGGAGAAAGGGTGAAGAGGGTGAATAACATTAGAAAGTTTGGAATATAGGATCACCAACTTTATCTATTAGATGATTATTACCATCCAATCCACCCCCTTCCACAAAGAAACGACTCCTATGAAGAAGTGAAGAAAATGATTGTACTACAGATGGAAGAATACTTGGAAACCAATGGCGGTCCTAGAGGTAGTCTAGCCCCCCCTCAAAATTTTGAAAATTAGTATTTTTACCCCCAGTTTCTATAGAAAATTTTTTAAATTTAGGATTTGTCCCATTAAATTTTAGTTTTTATGTTTTTGCCCCCCCCAAACTCCCTAGTCTAGGTCTGCCACTGCTGGAAACTTTGAAACCACTCTCGTTTTTGGTGTTAGAATATCTCTCAATCAACGAACAAGGTTTTTGTGAAGATGGAGCAATAGACAATTAGCAAAAATGTATACAATTAAAGTTCTAGAAGAGGTAATACACCTGAAACCAAGCTAGGAAAAATCCCTAAAATAATAAACTACTTTACTTGATCAATAATAATTAAAGAACCTCCGTGCACTCAGTTTACCTCGGTTTCTTAAGACCATCTTCATCCTTGCATGAATGAGCTGCTTCTATGTCCTTTGTTCTCCAAACCTAGGCAGTCCCAATGCACGAGGCTCCCACCGCTGCAGAGTTTTGAGAAGGTTAGATGTATGCAACCTTACCCCAACAAGCAAAGAGTAAGAGACTGCTTTCGTAACTCCAAACTTTATTCTCCAGATCTAAGTTAGTAAACATAGCGTGGTCAAAAAAATTGAAGAAGTTGCAGATAACGTACCAAAAGGACAAACATTGACCTTCCAACAAAATATGCATATTCGACACACATATAAACAAACACACTCATATGAATTTAAAACAAGGTGACAAGTTCACATAAACAAAAGAACATAGAAAAGTCTACTAAGGAAGATGAAAAAAGATCAAAAAGAAATTATATATAGATACATTTCTATGTACATAGTAGAATTTTGAACGGGATGAAAGAAAATTTGTTTAGCACCATAAAATGAATCAAGGCATGGACATGGAAACAGCTATGAACATTTTAGATATTCATTATCATTGCCCAAAGGAACAAGGGCAAAAAAATCAATAAATCCTGAGCAAATTGGCCTCCATTAGATATGAAAATGTTAAGGAAATAACTGAGTAGGCCTCATGGAAGCCTGTTAGAGTAAGTGATGGCTTAGTAGTACTGGGACCATCCCCTTCCACAAAAAAAATAGCAGAGGTAAAAATGAAATAGAAAATTACAGCACAAAAATAAATGGAGAGGGAAAAATTTTAAAAAAAACTTTTAATCTACAAATAGCTATATTTTCTTTCCAAACTCTAGCAGTGGAGAAAAATAGACACCCACATATATTTTACAATTTCAATAAAATTCAAGACTCGCGTCTATAGTAGTACCAAAGAACCCATCTCAAGAGTAAAAACGAATGTACTTGTGCCTATGTTCTTATGGCTTGTCTCCTCAAGAAGAACTATAGCAAAAACAAATAAGTAAATAAATGAAGAGAGACTAGAATCAGAGATATATATATATATATGCGATCAAAGGCATGACAAAGAAAATGGGGGAAAAAAAGAGGAAAGAGAGAGTGAAGACAAAGAAATAGACAGAGAAACTTACATGATTCAGAGAATGAGGAAAAAGGAAAAAGAGACCCAAAGACCTGACGGTCACCGACATAAAATCATTGCAAGTGAGCTGCAAAGCGAAGAACCAGTAGTTGGTAGTCGCAGGTGTTGCAATTGTTAGATTTGGGCCCCTCATGCCATAGTTATCAGAACCAACCCTAGTTGACACCCGGTGAGAGGACCAGGTGGATGGATCACTGGTTTAACTGTAGGGTTAACTGGTTAGACTAGATGTATTTAAATTTAGTTTTAAAAAATTATAAAAAAAATCAAATAGACAAAGAGAGATTGCATGACTGACAGAATTCCAGTATTGTCAACCAAACTTTAGCCAAGTGGAAGCCAGAATTTGTTGTTTCTTCCAGTTTTTCAATAATCATAGATGCAATTCCAGCCTCCAAGTGTCTCAAATTCCAGATTGAAGAATCAGGTTTTGAAATAATAAAAAAGCTGTCACCAATCTCCAATAATGCATATATTAAGCAAATAGAACATATAAAAAAATTCAACTACCAAGGAAATTCATCAAAAACTTAAATGAGTCACATTACTTCAGTATTGCAATATATTAGAGTCTCCAACAATGTTCCAAAAACTGGCCAATAATTCATAGGTTTTTATTAAAGTTACACAACCAATCATGATCAATTCAACACTGTTACACAAACTGGCCAATAATTCAAGTCTTCTCCTGCTTCATAGATTATTGGTCCTTAATACTATGAGACACGACAAATTTTGGTGAATAATGGTCTATTCTGTTATATGCAATGTTTCTAACATTAGAAGTAAAAAATAATAATACAAACACTTCTTACCAATTCCAATGAAAACTGATAAGTAAGGGTGCTCACCCTAGAGCAATAGCTGCAGGAAAAATGAACCCAAGAGAAACTGCAGCAGTGGCTCCAGTGGATTGAAAACAGATGCCGGGTATATCATTTGCACCCAAGAAAATGCGAGGAGTGAACCCTATGTTTAGCATTGCAAACTGACAATTACTTAAAACCAAAAGCCTAGCGCAGGGAAAGATGAGAGCATGGAAATTTCTGAGACCAACCAGAAAGCAAACAGCAGTTTTCAGAGCCCCCCCCCCCCCCCACCCCAAAAAAAAAAAAAAAAGAAGCAGGAAGAATGGAATCAAACCGCTGGTTAATCGGAATCAAACTATGACATCATAATTATGTCATAAATATATTTATTATTAAATTTAATAATATATAAAATTATTAAAATAAAAAAAAAATCCTAAAACTTTTTCTAAAATTTATTATCACCTTAATAAACCTAAAGATATCTTGATAACAAAACGCAACAATACTCAAAACAATACAACAATTTAACCAAGCAACATAAACATGGTGTTTAAAAGACAATCAGAAAAGGTGCAAGAAAAGAGAAAAAGGTAAATAATAATAATAAGAAGAAGAAGAAGAAGAAGAAGAACATTCCTTATCAGCACGTGTTAAGATATGTAAAGATGAAACACATTACTCGGGCAGATTGACACATTGCAAGCGTGTGTTATGTAATTAAAGATGATGACACAAGTAACATGAAACAGTAAGGGCAGATGACAGGGGGCAATCTATTGACGACATTTCCAGCAACTGCTTCACAAAACTTCCCACAAAAAAAAAAAAGAAACTGTAACATTGTCCAGTTCAAAATTATGCAATCAACCCATGTTACAGTAGTAAATAAATATTGGCACGAATTATGGCTAGTTTGCTAGTTTTTAATTATGGCTAGTTTACTAGTTTTTACTTTTTAGCATTCATGGAAAAGTAGAAGAATTTAGGGAAATTATAAATATTAAAAAATGAATTACTGACCTGAGTTTTAGTCGTTCAGGTGACTGTGGAGGAACTATTTCCACTAGTAAGACAAAGATGAGTTAGGGTTTCGAGTCTTCAAGTGAAGGAGGGGCAAAACTGAATCGGTCCCAATGACTCTGCGCCGCCGCCACGATTTCGTTACACCAACTACAAAAGAACTAAAAAGCAATAACCGTACTTGTCTCCAATTTACTCAAGAGTTCTCTTCCAAAAGAGAAAATTCAAGCTGTTCTCATCAAAACAAAACTCTAATCAGTCAAATAGGTCAAAACCCACAAGCCATCTAAACAAGGTCGCCGTCGTTTTCGCCGCCGTTGGAGAACACTGTCGTAGGTGACGAAGCCTCATCCGACAGCCATGCACCGTCGCTGCAGCTGCAAGGAGCGATGAGGGCTGAGTTGAAGACAAACAACGTAGAGCCCCAGCCTTAAAAACCGAATTTTAAGGTTGTAGTTGAAGCGGACGGTTGTCGTGAACCGTTAAAACTTCCCTCCGGTTTGACCACTGACTTAAACGAGTTCCGTTAAATAGGAGGGTTTTACAAAACAAACGAATTTTGGCATACACCCGTCCAGTTCATGGTCATCCACCCGTGTGATCCGATCCAATAAAAAATGGGCGGGTTAGCAGGTAAACCCTGGTTTAATACTTATCCAATCAGTTAGCCCATTAGTTGACGGAGCAGCTGTCTGCGAGCTACTTGGAGCCCATCAGTGCTTCGTAGGCCGACCCAGGCATCCAGCTGTCTACTGCTTCCAAGGTTTAGGGTTTTTCTCTGCAACCATTGCCCTAACCTCTCTTTTCCCTTGAAAATCTGTGTCTCAGTGTAAATTGAAGATAAGATGTCGTCGAGGCCGGAGTTACAAGCTCCTCCTGAGATATTCTACGACGATACCGAAGCTCGAAAGTACACATCCTCTTCTCGTATCATCGAAATTCAGGTACTATACATTCACTCTATATGTGTCTTTGCTGATTTTTTTTTTGTTTGTTGTTTTGCAACTCTTATTATATATGTATGCATGTATGTTTTAAAGGCAAAGCTTTCGGAGAGAGCATTGGAGCTTCTTGCCTTGCCTGACGATGGTGTTCCAAGATTACTCCTTGACATTGGTAACTATTCTCTCTCTCGCTTTGTCTCCTGTAGATTGGTTGGTGCGGATTAGATAAGAATTCACATTTCTTAAGATGAGGAGATTTCATACAAACTCCGTAATTCACATGAAGCACATACGACTGAGTTCCCCAATACGTTTGAAAAAGCAACGTAGTTGACCAGTATGTTAATTTTATGTGATTGATGATCAAAATGGAATTGTGGATTAATGGTGGTCTGTTGTTAAGTCGCCTATGGCTTACAATGGGATCGTTGCAGGAAAAACAGAAGAATGCAAAAGAAAAATATAACTTTGAATCTTCTGTTTTCATGTTGATTAAGTCGATTTGCTTTCCAAACAACGACAAAACAAAGAAGAAAGTGACGAGCAACTCACCAAGCTAAATTGTTGTTTTGAGTTCAATTTGGCTTTGTTCAAATCCTAGGTTATAAAGAGCTAAAACTCAGCTTTTGTCTTTTCAAATCCTTGGTTATAAAGAGCTAAAACTGTACTTGCTTTTCACTCAGTTCTCTCACTAAGCAAACCAAGCTTAAAAGAAAGAGAAGAAAAAGGAAACTTGAGTATGTTATTACTCATTCATTCAGGCTTGAAAACTAGACCATGTAGAAAGCCATATTTGGTGTGGACTTGGATCTTTCAGGTTATGATATATCACTTGGGGGCTGAGCAGTTGACTTTTTATTTTTTTCCAGAGAAAGGTAATCGGTGGCTCTACCAGCCCCCGTCCTTATTTCTTCATGACTTTGGCCTTTTTTTGTTATGTTTTATAGGTTGTGGATCAGGACTTAGTGGGGAGACATTATCTGAGAATGGACACCGATGGATTGGTTTAGATATATCACAGTCGATGCTTAGTACGTGGTCTATGTGTTTGATTTAATTTGATTTTATTTCATGTTCTCTCTCTCTCTCTCTCTCTCTCTCTCTCTCTCTCTCTCTCTCCTGCTTTGAATTTGTTCAAAGATGTAATTTTTCAAATCCAGATGTTGCATTGGAGCGTGAAGTTGATGGTGATCTTATAGTTGGTGATATGGGTCAGGTAGGAACCTAAAACCTTTAACTTTTTGATTTGTACCTGTGGCATTGCCTTAGTTATTAGATTATTGCACTCGAATGGGATTATTGAAATAGAATATCTCTTATAGTTCATTGGTTTGGCTAAATATGCACAGGTAGCCATAGTGTTAAGTTCCTAAAACTTTTCAGATTCCTACTTTCTATGATATTTTGATTAGAGGAAGAAGGGAATATTAAGAGTTCATTTTAATTTGACTGCCATTCATCTTCTCTTTGTCTGCAGGTTTCAAAAAATCTAACAAATATTTGATCATATTTGATTTACAAACAAGATCAAATAACTAGTATTTCTAACCACTATTCATAGTTAAGATTTTGAATGGTATTTAGTACTAGTAGACTCAGAAGACTCTTGAATTGGTCATGTAACTATTGAATGTTGGGGGCTGGGATAGATATATCCTTCGCATTGAAGTATTCTGCCACAAAGACTTGGTTGGTTTATATACAAAAAAAAATCTGGTGTGATTGTTAATCCCTTCAAATTATGAGAAAGGGATGAAAAGGCAACACAAAATACGTGCCAATAAATATGCTTTCAGTATGTCCCACGCCACTGGTGGCCATGCTTTGATCTTCCACAAATTATTTTACCTTTACCTACTTTTAATATTATGCCAAATCCCTTTTTTTGGTAGGTAGCCCAAAGCAAAGTTGTTGACCTTCTGATTCTATGATTTGAGGCACATGATACTTGAGAAGGACTATTGTCATCCTCTAATAATCCCATCCTTAACGAATGAAATTCCAACTATCTCTAATTTCTAAAATAACCAAGAAATTGTCGATCTAATTAACTGGAGTAGTAATGAAGTAATGTCACTTTCAGAAGAACTCATTAATGAAGAAGATGTGATATTCTTAATGCTTTGCATAAACTGGATGCTAGCTTTGCATTACCGAAATCCAACTCCTTCACATTGTCAAATAGATCTTTTTGAGGCATCACTCTTGATATAAATTGAAATCTTATCTCTAGTTTTTTTTATTGTCTATAGATATTTTAACTAATTGGAGGTTTTCATTGTGATGCATTCAAGTCAACTTACAAAATTTGTTCTCATATTTATTGAGGGATAATGGTATGTTTGCATTGTGCATGTGGTAGGGTTTAGGAATTCGACCCGGAGTGATTGATGGCGCCATCAGTATCTCGGCCGTTCAGGTTTGTTGTTTTTCCTCCTATTTTCATTATTCTGTATTTTCTTGGGAAAAAAAAGTGTAGCTAGCCCTTTCTCCATCAAATATTGTGTATGTATTATACTAAGATTATTCATTTCACAAAACCTTACTTGTGAAATGTAAAGAACTGCGTTATCTTTGGTGAAGTTACTTTTGGAAAGATAGATAAGTAAAAAATTAGAAAAAATAAACGGATGCTGCCTCCTTTTTTTTGGTTATTCATTTGTATAGATATACCATATGATGTCTTTTCCTATTTCTTACTTTTTTATGCATCATATGACTAAAAACGCTAAATGCAGCTGAGTGAACCCAGTCAATATGTTGAATTTTTTTTTAGGGTTGAAATGTCCTTTTTTTTTTTTCTTCTAAAAAGTAATGTATATTATAAAAAAAGGCACCAAAGGGGTGCTCACACGTAGAAAATACAACTCAATTTTTTTTGAGTTAAAAAAAAAAAAAAAAACTTTCTATGGACAATATTGAGCCCTTTGTTAACCAAAAAGTAAAGGTTCTCAATATAATAGCTTTTAATCTCCAAAGCACCCTCCATATAGAAAATACAACTATATTTTTATTGAGTTAAAAAAAAAAAAACTATCTATGGACAATGTTGAGCCTTCTGTTAACCAAAAAGTATATTTTATCAATTTAATAGCTTTTATCCAAATTGAAGACTTTACTCCCTCAAAAACTCTCTGGTTTCTTTCCAACCAGATGTTCCACCATAAATACAATGGAGCCATATGCCAAGCCTCTCAAACTCTTTTATTCACCAGACTGCCTCTCCACAAAGCTAATAAATCAATGGAATGTGGCATGACCAACCGATACCAAATAGACCAATCAGTAATAACCCCGATTGTCCTTGTAACTGGTCAAATGGACAATCATCGTCTCTTTATCCACCTTTCACAAGCTGCACCAATTAGCAAAAATTTGTCTTCTTTTGCGCTAGTTATCCATTGCCAAATTCCTATCTAAAGCTGCAAACCTTCTAAAAAAAGATACTTTGGTCTACACGTTTGCTTTACAAATTGCTTTCTAGGGTACCTCCTTTCATTCCTTGATATTTCATGGAAATATAGTAAGATCTTACCTCAAACTCCCCTTTCTTGGACACCATCTATCATAGCATATCCTTGTTTTTCTCTTGAATACTCTGTTTGTAGAGCAAGCCATAGAACTCCATGACCTCATCAACTTCACAATCCTAAAGCTGTTTGATAAATCTGATGTCCCAAACTAGCTTCCCTTCTATCCTCCTATAGCAATCTGTCACTAAGGCCCTTCTTTTTTAGGCAATTTTGAAGAGATGAGGGAACACCATCTCCAAAGGCTGAATCTCTCACCAACATTCTGTCCAAAATCTGACCCTTCTCCTGTTAATATATGACTCTTTGGCATTCCATCAAACTCAATTGATGAACTTCCTCATATACATGTTGATTGGGATTGTGTTCATAGTTAGTGCTGAAGACCTCTCTTTCATATTAATGTTGTCCCTCCTTCCCTCATGTTTCTCATAAAGGTGCCTTTTCTATAGATTCAACATCATATGATATCAAGTGCTTGCTTGTGGTGGAACATGTAGACGATTACATGTATGCTAGAAGTAAATATTCTAAAACTTGTTGATATAAAGCAATCTCTATATTCGTGATTTTAAAATTTAAGTTATATGAATTCAACACTGCTGTTAAAGGTGTGCCTAGGCCCGAAAACAGTCCTAGGCTTAGCAAGGCACTTCAATCTACACCAGGTGGGGCCATTTAAGTTAGGGACGTGCTAAAGTTCTAAGGTGTGCCGTTCTTAGCAGGCTCTAGGTGCAGGAAAAGCAACTCATTAATGAATATTTTTTTTAATAATGAGGTATTCTTGTCCCTTGTTTTCTGTATTACATTTTAATGGTGGATACATATGTCATGAAATCATTGAAGTGGTAATATTACATACATATTTGATACCATGTGACTTTAGAGCCTATAGTTTTCTTGCTTTTTATATATAGTAATTTTTGTAATACTTTGATTTTATGTGTGCAAAACTTATTTGTAACCTTTCCCAGAGATTCAAACAAATTTCAACAATTGTGATTTAAGGCTTTCCTTTACCACTAAGCATCAACTTAAGTGATATTTCCTCCACATCCTCTAGAGGAGGCTGAGGGTTCAAGTCTCAATTGGGACAAAATGGGTGTGTGTGTGTGTGTGTGGCTTACCTATGAAAAAAGAAAAGGATTTCTTTTAATTAGAGTGTGTGATGCTTTTTAGACATCTCAAAATTGTTTGACTTTGTTTTTTTAGATTTTAGTTGTGTCCAAATGTTCTTATTATTTTTCCTTAGATTTCAATATTAGCTTCTATATTTTCTTGTTGTTCATTTTGTTGATGGGCATTATTTCTTGTAATATTGACATTCTAAACCTTTGTGAACTTTCATGGAGGTGAAGTTCAAGTTAACAATTTTAAGTTTTTTTTTTTTTTTTGGATAAAGGATAAAATTAAGGCCGTAAATTACTTCTCTTCTGGTCTTAAAACTTAACTAAAGAAGTAAAGAGGAAAAAGTTCAGTTGATTTAAGAAAGGTCATTGCAGTGGAGTTGAGAAGTGAGAACTAAGTCTGATTGAATTGGATTTATTGGTGAAAAGAATTTAATGGTCAGGGAGTTAGTGTATGCAAGTTGTGTTTCTCTGCGAAAGAGAACTATTTTCTACCATCATCATTTTGGCCCTTCCAAATGATTTTCGGCATCAAGACATCAATTTAGTCCAGCTTTTTATACTATATTGTATAACGTCCTCATCCATCAAGGCATGACCTTCGTAGCCCTTCCCACTTCCTTTTGATTTATGTCGCTTGGCCTCTTCAAGTTGGAGCCTCAGCACATAGTGTACAAGCGTTTCCTATGCTGAAATGAAAGTATAAGGTTATTGTAATAATTAATTTCAATTGTTAGATGCAGCTTTTGGAAATTCCATTCCGGAAGACATCTTGTCAACTATTGTTACATCATCTTCTTCATGTCTAACTATGATTTCTAGATTCAATGTATGTCGATTTTTTACCTTTTCTTTTTCCTTGTTTAAAGAGAGCAAACTTTATTTGCTTCCACTTTTTAAGTTGGAGATGGGGTTTTACTGGCGAGATTCACCAGCCAATGAGCCCTCATCCTCTTCAACCTCTTTGGCAAAAGTCTTCTATTTTATCATGTTTCTCTCTCCAAAATCTCTCAAAATATACTTGTAAATTAAAAAAAAAATCATTCAATTCCCAAATACCCTTTAATTTTAAAAAAATATCATTTTAACTGATATGACTAATTTGTGATGACCATGGATTTAAATCACGGTCGTGGTGTAAGTAACGATATCAGGAGTATCGGGTCAACTGTTACCGACAAGTATGAATTTTTTTCAAATACTAGCAAACCTAAAGTCAGTTTTCCGTATATTTTGATAACAATTTTTCACATTTTAGATTTTTCCTATTGCTAGTTTGCGATTTCCAAACACTTGGAAAGATATTTTTCAAAGTCTCCCTTGTTTTGATAACTATTTTTATATGAATTTATTTAAATTAAATTAATAAAAAAGTATCATTTGATTTGAATAACATTACAACAACTAATACAAATAATGGCAAAAAAAATCATTATGGGCATGAAAATCAGTTTAGTGTGATTAATTATGGAATAAAAAATTGAGCCCAGAAGGCCTTTCCCAAGGTTGTATTGGCCCGAATTTTGGACCACTTGTTTTAATTTTTTGAATTATTTTGTTAGGTATCTCTCGTATTTAGATTTCATAAAAGTAGGAATCATAAAGATTTTGAGGGAAAAAAAATAATTATATAATAAAAAAAAACTCAAACAATTGTATCAGTTCTGTAATGGCCTTAACAGTCTTGTAATATCCCGTAATGTTCAATATCAGCCGATGTTGGTCTCGCCGATATATCGGTCTCTATTAGTATTGGAGGGTCAAAAAACTGATACGGCCATTATTTAAATCCATGGTGATGACTATAGTCTGTTATCACTTTAGTAGTTATCACTTATCAATGCACTTATTTATGACTGCATATTGTCTAGAACTCAGCCATGAAAAACTCATGCGTTTCTGAGATTTTCTCACACTTGTTTAACCTGGGCAAACCTGTTTTCAGTTGCTGAATGTCAGCTGAGTCTTAAATGTCAGAAAGTTCTGTCAGCTTTATTACAATCATATAGAAATTATGCTACTTTTATGTTTATAATTCTTTATCACATATTTGCTGCATTGAATATTGGTGCTTCGAAAAAGTATCAGCTGTCACCATAAATAATACTCTTTGCTAGGCGAATTACTTTAGTATTCTGATTAATTCTTTTTTACTTTTTGATTTGTTCAAGCAGTGGTTATGCAATGCTGACAAGTCCTCTCATGAACCTCGGTTAAGATTGAAGTATGTTAAAATCCTTACTTTCCCCTGTTTTATAATGAACTTGAATCATAGGAATTTATGCTTAAGTTTCATTGTTAACTACATTACCGGTGTCTCTTTTAGTGCAGTTTTGATGTGTTGGGCACAATCTATATTTCAGGGCTTTCTTTGGGTCATTATATAGATGTTTGGCACGAGGTGCAAGGGCAGTATTTCAGGTATATCCTGAAAATCTTGCCCAGCGTGAATTGATCCTGGGTTTCGCCATGCGTGCTGGCTTTGCTGGTGGCATTGTTGTTGACTTCCCACACAGGTACGCAAGGATCTATTAGAGCAACCTTAGAGTAGGCAATGGCTGCTTCACAGGCATTATTGAAGGATTTTTATATTAATATTATGTTTTCCATCATAAATGCTTTGCCTCATTATAACTATATGCTTGTTTGTTTGTGTATGGGAACTACCATATGTGCACCTCTGTCACTACCTTATGTTCTGGATAAATGGGAACTACCATTTCTTGAGTATGAGTTGAAAAACAATTGGAGAATACATTGAAAAGCAACTATTCCATTTGCCTTCTTTAATGAGACTACAAAATATTTATTACCAACATCCAATTTAATGTAGCATACTGAATTGGCTGTATCTATATGTTTATATATTTTATTTTTCAGAAGATGTTCAGGTTAATCTCTTATGAACTTTGCATGCTCCACATTTATCACAAGTTTTGATGTCCTTCAAGAATGTGGTGCCTATAAAGCATTATCAAACTTATCCACGTTCTTATTAGCTCAAGGTAATTAGAGCTAGTGATTTTCAAGGGATTGTCCTTTTTGTGTTATTGTTCTCCATTGCTGTGAACTCAACTCAAAAACATGAATTTTGTCAAGGTAAGGGTGTAGCGTAACTTAAGGGTCATGTTCTCAGGAACCTCTCATGAACATGCATACTCAACATTTATTGCAAGTTTTGATATCCTTCAAGCATGCTCAATATTTCAAGGGAATGCTTTTTTTTTTTTTTATGTTATTGTTTTCCATTGCTGTGAGCTCAAATCAAAAACATGGATTTTCTTAAGGTAGGGTGCAGCTCAAGGATGAAGTAAATAGAAGATTGAGTGAATCTTGAAGTTCAAATGGCTTTTGTATTGTTAGTTTGTTTTCCTTTCTTCCCCATGCTTGGTGGATAAGAGAATTAGAAATAATTTCTCTAAAATGCACTAATCTTCTTTAATTTCTCTAAAACGCTAATCTTCTTCTTCTTTTATTTTTTATTATTTTTTTATTTTGGGGTTTGGGGGGGGGGGGGGTTGGAGGGTGGGCTTTTGTGCCATTTAATCAAAAAAATATTTTAAAGGAACTCTTAATGCTCTATTTGGTTTGCAAACTTAATCAAGGAAAGAAAAAAGAAAGGAAACAAGAAGGAAAAGCGTATCCCTCATTTTCTTTTTCTTGCTTAAATAAAATTAGAATTTAATGTTTTCTCAAAAATAGTTGGAAATCAAAAAGAAGAAAAAAAAGAAAAGGGAAATGACATGTAAAATGAAATATTTCTCCCATTGTTTTCATTATAGTTTCTTTTCCTTCTTATTTTTCATGGTAAACAAATAAGAAAATAATTTCTTCTGCATTGTCTTTTCTTTTTTTTTATTGGTTCCTCTGTATTGTCTTTTCCTTTCCCATAGAGCCTAAGAGTCTAAATTATTTATGTGAATCATAGGAAGGTGAGTTGAAATGTGACTGGATGTTAATCAGTCTAAACTTTGATGTAAGCGGCATGAGGTGGAAGTTTTGATAATGTTACAACAGAAAGGGAGAATCTTAGAACTTGCCAATTTCTTTTTTCTTTAAACTTCTTTGCTTTTATTTTTACTTTCTTGAGCATTCAAGGAGTGAGGAGTGGTCATTAGTGATATCTATCAAAAAGTTTCTGGTCACAAGTGATAAGCTAAGGGGTCTAATAGAGGTCGCTGGTTCGAGGCTTGCTTGGTATTAACCAATACTTGTGGGTGGCGGGTGGTTACAGGTATCTGTGGTTTGCCAGGTCAGCCCAAATCGCCCAACAGGTGCAAGGCTGGTTGGTTCCACTTTTTTTCCAAAAAAGTAGTATTCTGGTCATTTCTAAGTTGACTTTGCCGTGTTTTTTATTTTATTTTGTGAGCATATGTACTACTTTTGATTAGTTTGAGCCTTTTAGAGGGTCTTCGGTGTGTTTTTTAATAGGTCCAAAGCCTTCGCTTCTGGGCCTGAATTCCCTCTATAAGTATTGTATTAACTTTTTTAAGGGATCTTTTAGAGTTAAAGGTAGTGATGTGTGTTTCGTCCTCTCTAAGGTGTGCTTGCCTGAGAGTCTAGGGTGATTGCTGAGCATTTATCCTCTCTTTTCTTTTACCTACAATTTCAGATTTCTAGATACTCTTTACCCATTCATTACCATAACTGTTAGTCTATATCTACGTTTGTAAGCCATTTTCAAACTATTATAGACTTCATAGTATTTTTATTTTATTTTTTGAAATCCAACCTGATAGGACTTTAGTGCTAATTGAAAGTAAAGAAATCCTACATCACAGTCGATTTGCGTTTCTCAACCACTTTAGGAATAATGGAATTTAGTTGAAAATAGATGGCTCGAACAAATGCTTGATAAGGAACACAAATGAAATCACAAATTATACTTGTCAAAAAAAAAGGACAAATGAAATCACATTATAACTTGACTACTGATCAATCAGTTGATCAAGATGTATTGACTCCCTAGCAATGTGATTTAAACGGTCAAGTTTTTTCTCTAGTTATATGGCATGCATGTAGTTTGCATGAAGTTCAGTCCTTTACCTTCGTTTTAGGTAATTACTTCTTTTACCAACCCACAACATACATATTTGTCTTATTTCTAATCTAAATTTTATTGCTTACCTTTTTAAGTATGTCATCCCTTTTGAATACTAATTTGGGAAATCGAAATGATTGGTTGTGTTGCTTTCTTGTGTCAGAGTAAGTGGATATTTTTTAGAAAGTAAACATCTCTGATGAGCAACTCTAGTCATGAAACCTTCTTACTTCTTAGGCTACGCCTCCTCAAAGAGTTGCAAATAGACATTTTGAATTGCTTTAGGAGAGGGTATTTTTTCTTTGCGACTTTAGTATGGAACACTAACCTGAGAGCAATTCTCATGAACAGTACTAAGAGCAGAAAAGAATACCTTGTGCTTACTTGTGGTCCACCATCCTTGAGCACAGTCACTCCGAAGGGGAAAGGTGAAGATGAAGAGAGTTGCTCTGATGATGAGAGTAGTGGGGATGAAGAAAATCAGACAGTAAGTTCTCATGTCATCAGTTATTAATTTGTTAACAATTTCGTTTTAGGGATTTCACTAAGAATCTATAAATGCGATAAAATCTCAGTATCTTTCGCTTGTTACTAAACTGCAATCAAATTTGTGTAATCCTAGTTATTAGACATACTTTTTTCTGCTGTACAGGTTTGTATTTCAGACAGGCATAGACCAAGGAAAAAAGCAGAAGGTAGGCAAGAAGGTAAAGGGAAGAGAATGGGTACTGAAGAAGAAAGAACAGATGAGGAGAAAGGGAAATGTTGTGCCTCCAGATTCAAAGTACACAGCACGCAAACGAAAGGCTCGCTTTTGATCACGTCTTTTGGTGGTAAATTGTGTTTTGAGGCTTTTATCTTTGCAGTGCTTGCTTATATAAATCCAGATTTGGAGAATTCCAAGGCATTGCTTGCTTCCTGCAGTGTTCATGCATTATAAAATTCTAGTATGGTTTAAAAAATTTCCTCTGGGTGGACAACCTCCATTAACTTCTAGCAAAGCCACTCTGAACATGATATAGCGAGCACTGTTGAGTTTTGAGGCATTGTAATTTGAGGATTTTTGGAAATATAGTCATTATGTTTATATTTATTTGGTTTGCATGGAGTTGTCGGTCCTGTCTCATAGTTGACCAGAACTTGCAGCTTGTACTTCATTTGGGGTGAGATGCATAAAATCATGTGTGATCAGAGTTTTCACTACGCGTGCTTGACGGTATACCACTTTGTCATACGATCATTGAAGATTCATGATGTGTTTAAAATGAGATCTGTGAAGCAGGCAGGCATTTGCAATTATCAAAAGCTTCATGGTGTGTCAAGCAAATTCTTCAGGTAGGTTCAAAAATCTTGAAAGATGATTGGGGTAAATTACCTTTCTTATTTTCTGTCTTATCGAAGATTCAGTCAACATTTTTTAGTTATCAAGTGGATGTAGACTTAAAAGTTAAAAGTAACAAAATTAAAAAGAAGTCGACTTCCGTTGTTCTTGACCAATCTATATTAGGGAGTGTCCCTTCTTCCATCTCTCTAGTCTTGGCGGAATCATTGAATTGGTCCGAGCCAATTGATTTGATGCCACGAGTGTCGAGGGCAGGATGCAGGCAAAATCTTCGTTCCATCTCGATCATTGAATCCTGATATGTTACTAGTGTTTTTAGTCAATTTTTCAAAATGACTCATTCCAATTTTTTTTTTTTTTTGTATTTTTTAAAATTTTGATCAAATTTTTCTAATCTTTTTTTTTATATATATGAAAATAAATGACTTATTTTTATTTTGAATAAAAATAAATTTAAGGTTTAAATCAAATTTATTTGAAAATGGAAAAATTTTGAAAAATTTAGTCAAAATTGAAAAAAATAAATAGAAAGAACAATTTTTGTCATTT
This sequence comes from Nyssa sinensis, assembly GCA_008638375.1. Taxonomy (NCBI): domain Eukaryota; kingdom Viridiplantae; phylum Streptophyta; class Magnoliopsida; order Cornales; family Nyssaceae; genus Nyssa; species Nyssa sinensis. Next base: position 875,360 of record CM018047.1, read on the forward strand.
TGAAACAAATTAATCGGAAGTGGGTATTTATAATTTGTCAGGTAAAGTATGAGAGATTAGTGATAATTTAAAAAATTCCTAAATAAGATAAATGTAATTCTTAAAAAATTTAGTATAATTTACCTTTTATTCTATTAAAAAAATCTTCACTCAAGTATTGAAGGTTTAGTGGTGGAGCATTTTAATGTGGTAGTGTTTTGGCACAGCATACATAAGTTTTGTATGTGAAACTAGGAGTGGAATGTTTATAGAAGAGTTGTTAAGCTGTTATTCATTAGTTTCAAGTACAGTGTTTTGACTATATTAGTATATGATTTACGTATTTGGTAAATATTGGAAATGTTTATCACCGAGAAAAAAAAAAATTAGTAGTTTAAGGTGTAATATAAAATGTAGGGAAAGAAGGGAAAGTAGAAAAGGAAAAAAATTGTCCAATTTGATTTAGATGGCCAGAAATAACTAGGACAGTTGGACGAATTAGTGTCCAAGCTAGAAGTCTATTTGTAGTATTGCATCATCATATGCATCCAAAAGTTGTCAGTATTATATATATATATTTATGGTTATTAAAGAATACTGTATAAGGTAGTCTGTATACATGCAGTGATGGTTATAACATTCAAATTGCTTGGTTGCAACTTTTAATACATAAAAAAAATTTATTTATGATTTGGTTAAGTGGTGTCTTTCTTTAAAAAGAAAATAATTGTTTCTAGTCTTGTTATGAGCGTGAACGTAAGGTCACTTCAAAAATTTAATATGTCAAAACACCTTATTTTATGGTACAATTATATGTATAGATAATTTTATGCATGGAAAGGCATGATTTTGAATATTAAATAACTTTGTTGTATTTTTAAGTGAAAATGGTGAAATTAAAGGGAAAAAAAAAGAGAGAGAAAATTGCCTACATGAAATAGATAGGAAGCATGGAAATTTTTTAGAATGAGTAAATATTCATTACCCTAAAATACCGTATTCCCAATAGTAAATTAATATATCAAATGTGCATACGTGCTTGTAAATATACAAATGATCTATTATTGAAACTTATCTCATAAGTTTTTTTTGAGAGTTGGACCATAAATTATACATATTTTGAAAAAATACTGGTTCAAAACTCAAGAAAATAAATAAAAGATAAAAAGAAATTTACATGAAAACTGAAACGAAAATTCCTATTTTTTCAATTTTTGGATACAAGTGAAGTGATAGATCATAAACCCAAACGATAAAGGGAAATGGAGAGATAGACCTCTCGTTCCCACTTTTCAATATTACCTGACCCGACCCATTACCCATACTATTCAGTTCCATGCACGCCACAGCATCATCAATCAATCCCGTATCGTGAAAAAAAAATTTCTTCTTAAATTAATTTAAATTTTATGATAAGTGGGGGCGAGTTTTCATTGAAATCTCTATTTATTTTTAATTTTATTAAATTAATTATACTTAACATTTAAAAAAAAAATTAATTGTATTAAAATAAGAGATATACATATTAATAAAAAATTAGAATAATATTATTATTTTTTAAAATATAAAATTCTATCAAATTTATATAAATTTTAATAAATAATTAAAAATATTATTATAAATAATAATTATGTAATATAAAATATTTTTATTATTTTATTTTATATAATGAAAAAAAAAACAACGGGTGCATTCTCCCAAACCCACCACAAACTTTAAAGGATGCGGAAAATATTTTCCAAAGCCGTATTATTAGGGGTTGAGGTTGGGACGAGGTTGTTGAATTTCTAATCGGACCATCCTAGGTCAAGCTTGTGACGGTCACCGGCGCATGCCTGGCATTTTAAATAGTGCGGTCTCCATTGGGAACCATCGGTGGATCTCATTCCTTATCGAGTCTAAAAGGGAAAAATATAAAACCTCACTCACCATTCCAACTCTCAAATTAAAACCCTAGCGGTGACTGCGTCAAAACTCTAGGGTTTAACGAGTGTTTCTTCTTCTCATTGTTCTTAATAGAGTTTAGTTAATCAAAGCAACTAGGAGAGAGCTCTGTGAAGTGTATATATATATATAACATACACACATGGACGAAGTGAACCACGGAGAACTGACGCTCGTGACTAGGAAAGCTTGTTTTGGTCTTCCAACCGCGTGCCCGTCATGCTTGCCCGTTTACATTTATCTAAGATTTGCTCGTATTCCCTTTTATTTGAGCTACAATCTTATTTACCCCGATTCAGGTACTTTCTTAATAAACGAACATATGCACATCTGTCTATATATATATATATATATCCGTTTATACTATTGTTTCTTCTTTTTTTCAAGTTTGTATGTCCTGTCATTTGCTTCCTTCTTTGTTGTTTATGCATAGTTCTTTGACTCTCTCTTCCAATGTATCTTCATCTTTATAATTACTTGTTATGAATTTTTTTTTTGGTAATTATATTTGGGGAAATACTTGCCATCAAGTTGTGTCTGATATATTTCTTTTCTTAGCTCTGTCTGGTTTTTTATGTTGTTAATTTATGTGCATCAAGTTATATATGTTGTATTATTTCTCTTTGTTGAGGGTGATTGTTAATATCTGTCACTTTCGGTTCTAAGTATTTTCAGTTGACTTCGTATTTTCAAGTTTTTTTAAACTATTAGTTGGTCTTGTTTGCACTTACGAGAAACTTTTTTCCAATAAAATCCTCTGAAAATACCAAATTCAGATGCGCTCATACTGAGGGACGGTTGTATATTGGTCTAGTTATGATCAGTTAAGCACGGTTAACCTAGTAGTTGGTATGAACATTAGTTTACTAATTGGCCTTTCAGTTTCTTTAGAACCCAATTTTCATCACATGTATTCATTTAAACTATTATCTGATCATGTTTCCACCGTCCTGATTGCAAGAAACTATTTTTCGATAAAATCCTGTGGAAGTATTAAATTGGGATACACTCATACAGAGAGACATTTGTTTGTCTAGTTTTGATCAGGTAAGCATGATTAACATTGTAGTTGATATGCACATTAGTTGACTAATTGGCCTTTCAATTTCTTTAGGAGAACCCAATCTTCATCACATGTATTCATTTAATATTCTAGAGGCTGTAAACTGATTTTAAAAATCTGTATAAGCTTCTTTTCGGGTTTAACTGGAGTTGGAAAGTTATGATAACTTAAGTCATTTAACTTGCTTTTTAGTTAAGAATCGGAACATGGATTCCAAAGAAGGGGTGTGTAAGAATGCTTTTGTTACAACAATTTGATACAGACGAATCCTACAAATTGATGGTATTATGAATTTCTTGGTTATGAAATCTCACATTTGGTTTTAGGTGCAAAAATTTGAAACTATGGAGTTTTCATACGTATAACCGTATAAGATATTTAGGCATGATCTCTTGGATGGCACATTCACATTTGGAAAAGAGTTGAGGATCAGTGTGTGTTTGTTTTTTTTAATGTATGCGAAGGTGGTATTTTTTTAATTGATATATGTTTTTTTTTAATAAGTAATAATTTATTTAAAAGCAATGAAAAGGGGACCGCTCTCATGTACCTGAAGGATGTGCATAAATAAAAAAAAGCATAGCAGATGTATTGCAAGGGTGATGAAGAAATGGTAGATCATTTTCTTTCACATTGTAAGGTGGCTAGGGATGTGGGGGGCATGGTTCTCTCTTTTCGGGTGCAGATGGGTGATGCCTGCTACAGTTCGTGATGCTTTGGCAAGCTAGCGTTGCAATCAAATTAGAAAGGATGTTAAACTAGCTTGGGGGATTGCTCCTCTTTGGTGCCACGGAGGGAGCAGAACAAGCAGATTTTTGAGGGAGAAGATAATTCTATATGGAAGCTTAAAAATAATTTTTGATTTCTTTTTCTTTTCTTTTGGCTAAAAGAAGAAAGCTTAATGTATTTAGAAAGATTTATTGATTTTTTGGGCGATTTAAGCTTGTGATTTTTGTAACCTTTTCCCATCTTTTGTATATGGGTGCGCCTCCCATGGGTGCCTTATTAATACAATAAATCGTTTCCAATCAAAAAAAGAAGAAGAAGTTCCTTTAACCTTTACATAAGCCACATATCACTCATGAATTCCACCGAAGAATGTACTGAAATAGTGTACATGCCACAAATATAAAGTAGTCAAAACTCAACTCTTAAGCACTACCAAAGACCTCACAACCCCAACAAAAACTCTACGATTTCGCTCGAGCCACGCACACCACATAAGACAAAGAGCCGCCGTGAACCACACCTGCTTACCTATCCTATACGTGCAACGCCCTCTTCAATCCATAATTGTCGCCGACATTGCCACTGAATGCCAAAAAGCATGAAAAGGACATTCCACTTCACAAGCCACTTTGCAATACAAAAATAAATGACTAGGCGACTCCTCACGAGAGTCACACATACACCACTTATTAGCCATATAAATATCTTCCTCCACATGTTTTCCATTGTCACTTTCTCTTGGGGTCAGTCCATACGGAACGCTCTCTCGACTTTAATCGAGCTCTCCGCTAGTGGAAGGTGGGATTGGAATACCGAGTTATTAAAAAAAATGTCAAAATAGAACACAAATAAAGCCACTTTTAAAGGAGTCTTAGTCTTCCAAACAACCTTTTCTACTTGAAAAACCTCCTAAAATGAGTGCACAGAAAACAAACCATTAGTGGAATGCCTCCGATGAACAGAATTATCCTCATCCGGATGAATATGATATCTATTTAACGAACTCATAAAAGGTACCACAATATCCAACTCCAAGTCATGAAAATTTCGATGATAAGAAGGATGTCAGACAATATCCATAGTAGAGATCAAAAAAATAATTTGCAACTGAAGCATTGGTATTCCTCGCTAAACACATTTTATCCCTTAGTTACTACAATTTGCTCCTCCTTTAGTGAATTGCGAATTGGGATCGCACGATCCAAAACATGAATTATTAGTGATTTGGAACGCAAGATTTAACGTTCCAATCTAAAATATCAAAAGTCTTAAAAAAAATCATACAAAATACACACATTATTAGAATTTTATTTTATAATGGCTTGGATTTGTTGAAATTTTTTTGGTGTCTATATATACATACTAATATTATCACAAATACAATAAAAAAGTATATCGCGTTCCAAATAAATGTATTTCGTTCCAATAAAGCGATCTAGAGAAGCTTACCCTTAACGTACCATGTTCTATAACAAGTGATGATCTACGTTCCCGTTCTCGTTCCCCGTACCATAACGTTCCACGTTTCAGGTTACATTGTTCCAGCCATTCCTTATATTCTTCCATACATGCAAACATACGTTTTGCTGCTTCGTTTCATCTCCATGTTTTTTATGAAAAGTTGTAATTCAATTACTTTGATTTGCATAACATAATTTCTTGATGGAATTTAATTTCTCTCTATTAAGTTCCTTTCTCCGTTACCTTAATGAATTTCGGGCTCGTGAAGATAGGGAGGATAAGAGAGATTGGCGGCCGGTTAAGAATTCCTTCTCTGTCCGATCTTTCTATAAAAGCATGTTTGATTCAGTTAGTTCTCCCTTCCCGTGGAAGCTCATTTGGCATCCCAAAGTCCCTCCTAAAGCCTCATTCTTTACTTGGAAAGCTTCTTGGAAGGCAATTCTAACGGCGGACAATCTGAAGAAAAGAGGCTTTTCCATGGCGAGCAGATGCTATCTTTGCAAGTGCGAGGAGGAAAGGGTGGACCACTTACTTATCCACTGCCACGTTTCTTGGAGCTGTTGGAATCTTATTTTTGCTCTTTTTGGTTTCTCTTGGGTAATGTCAGGCACAGTCAAAGATCTTTTGTTGGCTTGGGAAGGATGCTTTCTTCCAAAGGAGGCTAAGAAAGTTTGGAGAATAGCTCCAATTTGTCTCATGTGGAACATTTGGATAGAAAGGAACAAACGTGTTTTTGAAGACTTGGAGCTTGCTATCCCTCTCCTTAAAGATGTTTTTTTACGTTTATTATATTTTTGGGCCAAAGAGGCTTTACTTGTAAATTTCTCTTCTTTTGTAGTCTTTTTGGACTCTCTATATTAGATGTAATTTTTGGGGCTCTTGCCCTTGATGCCCTTCTTGGGCACCAATTTATATACAATTTTACTTATCAAAAAAAAAAAAATTATTCAATTTTAACGAGTGTCAATGAGGAAGTTTATTGATGAACTGAAAGACTATTTCTTCTTTTGTGAAAGGAAATTTTCACACAATGGTTTTTAATTAGGATATATATATATATATATATATATATATTTGAGCCTCCACATGTAAGAATGGAGTTCCCTTAAACCTCGGTTTAGTTCTGGGATGGTTGTTGTCTCGAGAGAACTGTGTTTCAAATAAACAACCAAAGTAATATGTTGATGCTCCTATACTACAAAGGATTCTTGTCGTTAAAATCCCTTTTTCTTCATCCAATTTTGATCAAAATCTTGAGCCTTTGTGCCTAAATGCATTGCCCTGGATGATATAATTCCCCAACGCTCCTCAAAAAATTGAAAAAAAAAAAAAGAAAAGAAAGAGGAAGAACTTGGATATTTATGGTACACTTGATCGTCCTGGTGGCCGCGGCCCCTACTAGTTGGTGGGCCTGATACTTTCTTTGAATTGATTTGATCACGTGTCATTGGAATTTTAAGGCAGGAAATGTTTTGAAAAGTAGTAAGGAGGTTTGTGGGTTGTCTGGAATTTTATACAATCATTGAGGCCAATTGTTTCGGGCTACCAACACTTAAAGGAGACATCTCGACTCATTTTGTAATTTTGGGGTCATGGTTGCGCAATGGGGACTCTGATACGCCTTACGGCTGCTGCAATAGGTGCAAAACTGACAGCTTCGTGAGTTTCCAGCATTAAATTGATAAGTACATAATGACATGTATTAAGACAATTACTTTTCCGAAATTAGAAAGAAAAATTATTACATGGACTCCTAAGGAAATGTTTATATTATATTCCAGGAGAAGTATTTACACTTGGGTTGCAAGAATCTACAAGCTTAGCTCTTGATTTATCCTTAAACCTTTTACTCAACCTCGACACTTCTTAGATAGTCGCATGCTATTCATGTTATTACTTGAAAAGACTAGGAAGATAACAACCGTATGTAATCTAAATTAAATCAAAAGCAAATAAATAAGTGCGGAGATAAAACAAAAAAATGCCATCATTCAATGTATGTCTCATCAATTTGAGGTATCGGGAGGGTAACCCTGGCTTATTTGCATGACGCAGCTGCTCATTGACTCTAATCATTGTTAAGTTGACTAGTGGTTTTGGTTCGCCTTTACATATGCCTTGGACACACTAGTTCGTTGACCACCTCTCTTGTTTTTATAAGTAAAGTATTATTCACAAAAGGCGCTAGAGGAGGGTGGACCCCTTACAAAAAGGAGACGACTCACTAAATTTCCCAAAGAACTCTACAAAAGAATTTATAAAACATGGAAATGAGTCTTTCACCCAAAAGTATATTCAAAAAACTATCTTTGATCCTACAGGGGTGACGTTTCTGCCCCTTGAAAAATTCTTCTATTCCTCTCCTCCTATAAGCATAAAAAAAAGACGAAAGTAGAACTGACCTCCTCACGTTCCTCACAGTCCATCTTACTCCCCCTCCCCCTCTCCATCCATAAAAAAACTCCCTTACTGAGAGTTACATCTGAATAGAATAAATAAGGCACCACACGTCTGGCCTTCAAACAATGAAGGAAGAAGTGACTGACAGTCTCTTCTTCCTCTTTGTGCATACAGCACCAATTAGTTAGCTGAAAGGCGAACCAACGTCAATACCACCTACCATGTCACAACCCATCCAAAAAAAAAAAGAGCCTTCACTAGAACCTTCGAACCAAACACCCTTCCAAGGAAAATTTGGATCTACTCAACTAGCTAGCTCTTTAAAATGTGACTGCACAGTGAACTTCTTCAAACTCTCCAATTTCCACATGTTAGTGTCCTTGGAGCTGCCCACTGGGATAAACTATGAAGAACCTCCATGAAATTCATTTTCCAACCCCCAGTCATGATTTTTATTTTTCTAATTTGGGGATCCCAAACTATACCATCCTCTGAGAAGACCTCACAATCAACCACAAAAGTAAGCCAAAATTTGGAATAAGAGGAAACCTCTCCTTATAGCTGTATCGCCACTCCAAACATTCTTCCAGAACTTCACCCTTGCACCCTCAGCACCTAAAATCTCACTCATCGAATAAAGTCCCCCATTCCCCTCCTAATTGTTTTCCATAAACCCACACCATAAGATCCTTCCATCTATTTTGAGGCCTAATCCTCCTCACAACTATATTTAGTCACTAGAACTTGTCTCCATCTAGCATTAGGTTCTAAAGCCAATCGCCACAACCATTTCCATAATAGGGCCTTGTTAAATAGCTCTACTCGTTAATCCCCAACCCCCTTCTTTTAGTTTGAATTCTTTCCCATTTTCACCAAAGGAATATCCTTTTCTCCCTCATTTCTTTCTCAAAGGAAGTCTTGTTGAAGCCTTTCCAACCTCTTCACCACCGTTGCTGGCATTAGGTACGACAACATAAAATAGGTTAGGAGGCTCACCAATGTGCTTTTAAGCAAAGTGATCTTCCCCCCTTCAAGAGATTCTGTCTTTTCCATCATGACCTTCTATGGGATTTGTTAATCACTAGATCCCAAACCCTTTAGAAGAGCACCCTAAAGGTAATACTAAATAGATTGAAGGAGAGGAACCAAGTCTACACCCCAAATTCCTCACCAAGCACTCTATATGCCCCACCTCTCCTACCGGAATGAGCTTGTGGATCCACTTTGCATTTAGCAATACTGAAACGGTGACTGTAGAAGTAAAACCCTCCATCCGTCCTCTCCATTGATCCCCAAACCCCGACAAGAGGAAACCCTAGTTTACATGGTTGTGAACTTTTTGATGTCCAACTTACACCCCAATTTCTTCTCACTGCTCTTCCTTCTCGGATCAATAAACTTGGCGACGAGCACCATATCCAGAATTTATTTTCCCCCCTAATCCTATATAAGTGTTCTGATTATCTGAAGCTAAATTGCCCATAATCCCTCTAAGCTGCAAGGAGAGAACTTCTGCCAACAACTTGTAAACTTCTCCCACCAAACCTAAGAGATCTCTGGCTGACTGCTAAGTTGATTCCAATTTCATTGCTCCCTTTTAAGCAGGACATTACCTCAAATTTCCTGCAATGGGAATCCATGTTACTCTTGATATGACTCTATCTCTGTTGTGCTGGGAGGTCTTGAGTAACTCTATGTCACATAGTTGAAAGTTGAAACTGAAGGATCAGTACAAATTTAAAATTTTGGATTAAAACTTTGGAATTCAAAATGGTTTAAGATAAGTGGGATTAGTACTAAATATATGGAATGAAATTGGCACAACTAGAAATAGGGTTGATGTCGACAAGTAGCAAGGTAAGATTTTGAAGTGCACACATTAGCCAAAAGTTGGAAGTAGTAGCACCAATTCGAGGTAAATAGAAAACTAATCAAGATGATTAAGCCGAGTACAACAAGGACCAGCAATTGCATTGTTGAGGAAGTGTGAGCGAATCACACAGTTCACATGATGGTGTTGCTAGGTTGATGGGAAGACCAAAATTTATGTGTGGTTAGGGAAGACGTGGTGGGGGAATGGTTAGATAAAACTATGGCCTCAAATGGAATGGAGTTGTAAAACAAAATTTGCATGGCCAACCCTAGATAGTGAACAAGGATTTGTTGAGGTGAGTTCAATTATGTTGTATCTCTTTGGTCACTGTAGACGGAAGAAGCACATTCAGATTTAATTCACTCCTTCACTGGTTTATTCTTTTGACATGGTGATCGTGTGTATTTAGTTATTGGCCTTGGATAGAGAAACATGGCTGCGAGAAATTAACTCCATATGGACTTTGTTGTACAACAATGTTGTTTTTTGGCATAATAAGGGAGTTTCTGAAGCCGGAGAAAGGCCATTGGATTGCTGCTATCTGCTATTGTTTTAATTGATTTGTGTAGTTTCTGTAGCATTCATTTCTTTTGGTTTATGGCTAATTTGAATTCAAATATAACCAAATGTGTTATTAGTTTATGACCAGGTAATTTCAAATATAACCAAATTTTGATACCTTTTATTCTGATCAGTTAAACACAGTCATTCCATTATCATAATGTGATATTTGCTTTAATTTTGCTAGATCAAATTCCTTATGTCGAGTGTGGTCCTTTTGTGGCCTATAACAACGACAAGGGTGGGGTTATTGACAGCTTAAAAGAAGATGGTATTGTTGATTTGGACTCTGAAGTCCATGCTATCCCAGAATGGATATCCACAAAGGCGATGATTTGTTCATGGCTTGCAGATGCAGTCATGTATGAGCTCTGGGTGGGTTCTGATGGAACTTCTGCACACAAGATTTATTATTCTGATCTTCCGTGGCCAATTGGAAAACTTCTGTATTTCAAGCAAATTCGCATTGCAAAGCAACAACTTGGTATAACAAAAGACAATGCTGACCGAAGAGAAGAGGAGGTACTTTTCCATTTGATATATATTTATCTATATATGTATATATATATATATATATTTTTTTTTTTTGAGGGTTGCATTCTCTCTCTCTCTCTCTCTCTCTCTCTCTCTCACACACACACACACATGCACAGTATATATTTTTCGGGGTTCTACTTATGCTGCTGTAAAGAGGACACATCAGAGGGATTGATCATTTATCTTTTTCCTTCTTTCTTTTTTGTTGACTTTCACGAGCAGATGCACACAACCTTCAGCATAAACTTAGCAGTATTTTTTTTGTTGGACAGATTTACAAGAGAGCAACCGTTGCTTATGGGGCTTTGTCAACTAGGTTAGGAGAGCAATCCTTTTTCTTCGATAACAGGTGACTACTCAGGATATGCTATTGTATTTTTTGTTACTCCTTACCACAAATCATTTGCTTCAAGAAATTTTCAGAGCCTTAAATTCTTGTCATGAGCTGATAAGTGATATCAATGCTCTGTTGATATACTCACCTTTGTTTTTTTTTTTTTTTTAATGCAGGCCAACAAGTTTGGATGCAGTTTTCCTGGGGCATGCACTTTTTACGCTTCAAGCATTGCCTGTGAGTACCTTTTTGGACTGTCATAGTTGTGATCTTTGTTTAGCCGGTTGATGTTCACCAAGGATATGTATTCACACTTCAGGTTGGTTTTATATTTTAATGCATAAGAAACGTTGTGGACAACTTTGTTTTTGTCCAATAGTAAGAGTTGAAACCCTAATCCTGCCCATAGGACCAACTCTTTGGTGTTGGCCTAGATTCATCTTTTCTGGTTTGCTCTTTTTAAGGTGCTCTCCATGTTTAAATCCTTGGCATCATATTTTTTAATATAGCTTGAATATCCATATTCTTTTTGGCCCTCCTCTTGTCCAATATTTTATACCCAACAGAGTTTGATCCATTATAACTGTGTTGGAGAAACCGAACTTGAAGTCAGTCCATTTATTAACTTAAAATGACCCTAGTGAAAAAAATCAAAATGATCTAAAGTGTGTTTAAACTGAATTTAAATCCTAACTTGAGTGGACTCCTGCTGCCCACAAAGAGGAGGTGTAGGTTTCAAGTCCTCGTTCGGATGCAGTGTGTGCGTGACTTATTTATTATAGAAAATGCAATAGTTCTATTTTATTTTATTCTGGGACCAGTACAGGACTAATGTATGACTCACTAGTTCCTGATTACTTGTAACGGCCTGTTTAGCAATATCAAGCTAAAGCATAGGACTGTCTCAGATCAGAATGCCAGCTCCACTGGTTGTTGGTCCCAGACCAGAATTTATCCTTGATCTGTTGGTGCCTTATCTTCTCTAATAAAGTCAAGTGCAGCTCTCTCTCTCCTTTTTTTTCTGTTTTGTTTTTTGGTTTTGTTGTACCTGGGTTATACCCCTTTTAGCACGCTTTGTTTATAATACAAATGCTATTACTTACCCCAAAACAAAATATTTGGCTATTTGATCGCCATCTAGTAGGCATATGGATATGAATGTGACACTTTTCTTCTGATTTTCAAGGAACTTTAAAATTTGACTTATTGACCAAGCAACGTGGAGTTGTGTAGAATGGGTTGGTATGAGTATAAATCACGTATGTGCTACTAAAAGTGAATTCCTCTTCTACTATGTATCTGGTGGGATTTCAAAAGTTGCTCTGGTGGCTCTTATTAGCATTTTTGAGGACTCAACTGGCTCCAACTGTGACCTCAGTTGGGTTATTTGATGTCTGGACCTAAAAAATTTATTTTGTAATATCACCAATTTGAATCAACTTGAGACTTAACTGAATGAAGAATATGTATGTGTATTTAGTGTGAAGTGTGGACAGCTATCAGTGAATCTTGGCCAAGCTCTTAATAGAGGATTTCTGCTGTTAGAACTTAGAATAAACTTAATAGGATATCAAAAGTTGGTCACACTGGAGCTGTTGAAGGAGAAGTTCTGCTACTGGAAGTTAAATAGATGATAAAAAAACTGGCTTCAGCACTTTTTTAATATTGTTCAAACACACTTAACTGAATTGAAACATAATCACATTGGGTGACTCGAAACTTAAAATCATGTTTGTGTGTGTTTAATATACGTGTTTCATTTTGGAAATAAATTCACACACACACACACACATATATATGTAGCTTTTCTTTGGAGTAGCATAATCTAAAAGCTTTGGTTTCTGAGTGTAGAAGTCCTTGTGTAGTTGCAATATGTTCTTGTTTTTGTAACACAATTATCAGTATTAACATTTTCCACAAATTGTTAGCTTGAGTGGTATCTCCTGCCATTCCCAAAGGGGAAAGAGCTGTAAGGCTCAAGTTCCAGTTCAGATGTGAATGTTTCGCCTTATCAGAAAAAAAAAAGGGGGGGGGGGGGGGGGGGGGAAGAAAAAACTTTTAGTGTTGACATTCTAGTCCTCTGTTGAAGAAATGTAGAATGGTGTACCGACAAGTGTAGCACTTTTTCCTCTTGGGGGGAAAAAAGAAAGAGAAGTGTGTTTTTCAACTAAAGTGCACTAGAGACTACAGCATGCATTATGAGGAGTGTACACAATTCTCTATATACTGGTATTTGTTAGTATTAAAAAATACATTTTTCCATGTTACGAACTTCTTTGATTAGATGGGGCTTTCTATGTCGCATTTGCAAACAAATGACTCAGTTCAAGTATTTTAATTCCCAACAAATTATTGAAGTGTTTGAACTTCTATTACCTTAAGTATATTAAGCATGTTAATTGCAATCTTTAACTATGTGCTAATAGGAAACCTCAGTGCTGCGGAGCAAGCTCTTGGAGCATACTAATCTTGTACAATATGCTGAAAAACTTAAGATGGAGTTCATAGAAGCGGATTCGTCATCTCCTGTTCCACCACACCACTCAGAACCATCATCATCGGCACCAAGACGAGGAGGTCCTTCAAATTGGAGTAAGATACCCTCAGTTTTTGTGCATGGATCTCTTTGTTTTATTAGTTATCTTTTTGGTTATTTCCATTTTGACAGGTTTCATGTGTCCATTGGACAACATAATAAATTACCAGTGGTTTGAAATATTAGTGACCACAGGGTACTGGTTTTCAGCTGCCGAAAATATAAATTCAATGTAAAACAACCAATGCCTTGAATCCTACTGGCCATGGGATAAGGCTATACCTAAGGCATTATTGGTAGGTTTGAGCTTGTCCCATATTGTTAGGAATGGCAACGGGGCGAGTTTGGGGCGGGGTGATCCTTCACCAACCCTGACCACGCTTATATTCTCCACCCTCGACTCTGCCCCGCCCCGTCCTATTTAGAGGTTTACCCCGATCCCGACCCCATTTATATTCCCTGAATTCATCCCGCCTTGTCCCGAACCCCGATATATATAGTATTTAAGTAAGTTAAAACTTTTATTCTGATAAGTAAATTAAAATTTTTTTTGTTGCCAAAATAACTACTACAAGAAAAAAGCATATGAGTGTGATATGAAAAACCTTCAAGCTAATTTTATATAGTGTTATTTATTAGTATATATAATATATATAAGAATAAATAAAAAAAACTTAATATATAAACGGGGCGGGATCGGAGTGGGGTGACCATCCTCTAAACTTGACGGAGATTTCAAAGCCACATCCCGACCCCGTTTATGAGCACCCCATACCCGCTCCATGCGGGGCGGGGCAAGGCAAATTGCCATCCCTACATATTGTAGCTTCAATTAAGAAGTATGGACATGGACAAAATATGACATAGATATGGCATTTCTCGAAATACATCAGGGACACGTTGAATGTATATATTTATATTTTTTATATAACCATATAATAAAATTCTAATATTATTTTCATTAAGATTAGCATAAAAATACATAAATTACAAAAAAATTATTAAGACATTAAAATAAAAACTAACCATTATATAGAACATATATATGTGTGTGTGTAATTAAAAAAATAGAGAAGAAGAGGAGAAAAGTATGGGGAAAATCCAGAAAAGAAAGAGAAAATTTGTTCAAAATGTGTACCAACGTATCGGAAATTTAGAAAAAATTAAAAAAAAAATTGGACACTTTTTTTTCTTGTATCTGACACGTGTCCGGAAAGTGTCTGAAAGTGTTGGTGTCCAATACAAACATTTGAACCAAAATAGAATGTCCGTGCTCTATATAGGCTTCAATGTCTAGAGCTTTTGCAGGCTCATTTTTATTATGGTTGTTGGTTGTTGTTGGTAAAAACAGTGTTAATAAATATTTTGATTGATCTTTTCCATGATTAACTTGTTGGTGTACTGTCTGGGACAAAACAGGGATAAAATCATTGAATGTAATTGCATTTGGAATTGAGCATTGTTCATTATTGTTGCTCCACCTAGGTTGTCCTGCTTTTTTTTTTACTTGCGCAAACATTTTGTTCTTTCTCATTTGAATTAATTTCCTCTGAATCCAACTATTTACTTAAAAGTTTTCGATTACTGTTTTTTTTTTTTTGGTTAATGCATAATTATAGGACTAACCTAATTTTATCCATCTAGGTTCAAAACCCAAGAGCAAACCTAAGAGGGAAAAGACGGAGGAAGAGAAAACTTTTAAAAGAAGGGCCAAATATTTCTTGGGAACACAGTTGGTAGCGGTTTTAGTCTTTCTGTCTCTCCTCAGTGGATCTGATGATGCTGAAGTAGAGTTTGATGACGACGATGATGGTTTGAATTACAATGATTAGACAAGAATGCAATTTTCAGTTGATTTTTTTTTATAACCCATTAGCTGTCCTTGGTTGCAAGCCATGATGAGAATCTTTTTTCTCCTTTTCATTATCCCTCTGCCTGGGAATTTTGGGAAATCTATTGGTTTTCGAAATAGACCAAACTATAGCGCCGGAATATTCAGGTTTGTTGTACCAAACAAATTTCTCCTTCACATTTTGATTACTGTTCAATTTTTGAATAATCCATTAGTGCAGACCGTTTCTATTCAGGTTTGTTACAGTTGACTTGTTCTGTAATTTGGCTCAATGGTGGATATGAACAAAAATAAAGCAATGCAGGTTTTGGGGTCTTTAACACTTTTTTGTGGTGTGTTTTAGTTTGAAGAAAGTGGATGAAAATAAAGTATCTTACTCTAGGGTGTTAGGCTCAGTTTCTTTCAACAGTGAGTGAAGTTATTACCTGCTTCAGTATTTATTTATCATTATTTTTGTGATTTTGGTATGCTCAAGTTAAATATTTGCATAAAATGGGATAAATGAGTGGACTGCCAAACATCCCATGCAGCACAGTGGCCTCTAAAAATAAGAAACGAAAACTGAAACACAAGTTTTTGCATATGGAGGTGCTGTTGTTTTATTCCGTGCTCTTGGACCTGGGTTGGTTGGTTTTGAAGCTTTCCAGTCGAGAGCTTTGGTATTTTTGGGACTGGAGTCCTTTTTTTTAATAAATTCTGGATGAGGTGTTATGTCACAAACCTGATGGTTTGATAGCAATGCTTTAGAAACTGAGATTGTATTTGTGTTAACACATTCATTGATTATTTAGACTACGGGCTGGGTCATGTCTAAAAGGTACATTAGCATGAACAATGCAGTTAGTTATACTAGTGTAAATGCTGGCCCAAGGCCCAAGGGCTGTTGTTTCCTTATCCTTTTTCTATTCTTCTCCTCTTCTTCCTTGTGGACCTTAGGATTTTCTGTTTGGAAGATTTTTGACATTATGTATGTGCTGGAAAGGCAAAGGATCATCTTCAAGTAAGGTACATACATATTATATATACATTAAAGAAGAAAAAACACTAGGAAAAAAAACGAAAGTACTCTTTCATTTTTGTGGGTTAGGATTCACAAATTGTAACTTAAAATAAAAATAAAAATAAAAATAAATGTTTTTAGGAACTGAAACCTCAATACAAGGAAAAAAAGGCTGTAAGAAATGGTAATTAGTCTTGAAGAAGCTCACAGTCAATCCTTTGAAAAGAGAGTTCCATTGTAACTAGGTCATAGCCAATGTTATAGTAATGTTGAGCCATAACCCCAGTTACAGTCAGGTTATCTCCAGATTGCAACACAGCCATGCAAAATTCACCATGTCCATTATTGTAAAACATGCTGGATGTGTCTTAACACTAAATCAGCCCCTCTAGCAAAATGAAATGTCACCACTGGGAACCCTACAAGGTCTTGGCTCACCATCCCCTTGTAGCACAATTGCACCGGGTGTTTACAATTACCATGGTGGACTCTCTCCAACAGTCCATCCGTCAAGTTTTGTACCTCGGTGCTGAGAACTTCAAACCCACCTTTCGCTACAAAAGTCAATGTTGTTCCCGTATCAATAATCACGCCACTGTTATCCGATGGGTATCTTTTGAAAGTCCCTGGCTTGACATCAAGCAATTTTTCTCCAATACTCGCGCTTTCTAGGGTTAGATAGTAGAAGCCATTGTACAGTGTCATTGGCATTGAATAGCCTTCAATTTTTGCCCCTTTTCCTAAAATCAACTGGTTATAATTATAATGAGGATTGAACATATCTCCAAAGCAATAAGAAAATTTACGACCCATTTGAGAAACCAAAGATATCTTCCTTGGACCTAGTTGCCTTGCCTTTCAACCCAATATTGTCATGTCCACAACCAAACACCATATTGGGGATATTTGTAACGCCTTTCGTCTGATGTAAGGAATATGAGCTTTTCGGTGGCGAGGTTTCCTATTGCCTTGGAACCATCAATGTATCTTATTTGATACGTGCAAAGTCTTGCCGAGTCACAAACTCTACAATAGAAGCAACACAATAAGGAGAGTCACACGACAAATTAGCATATGAAGAGGACTTAAAAGGATTGAAAATGGGGCTAAATTGTTTGAAACATCTGGTGAAAGGGAGGCGTTGAACACATAGTTGGTTACTGCTGGTGTCCATTAACGCGAGCTGTGGAACAGCCGGCTCACCAATGGAGAAGCTTACGAGAAATCCAGTGCCACTATCTTGTGGGAGGACATGACCTTGGACATTATCATCTGTGGTGAAAATGGTTCTTGCTCTTGCCTTCTAAGTATGCAAAGCGCGCCATAGAGTTTTCTATAGCTTACCTGGTGCGGTCCTTGATGGTAGCATTAGGATTATAGTAGGGAGTGTTGGAAATATTAATTTCTTAAGTTTCTTGAGTCATTTGTTGTCCTGGTCAACTAGACTTTGTTGGTAGTGGTTCTATGGTTATTGAACGTGTCCTGATCTTTAGCATTTACCTAGTCTATGGGAGTTTAGTGGAGTTTGTTATCTAATCAGTTTGTACGTGGGCACTATCTTAGGAATTAGTGGCTGCACATTCCTATGTTCTTGCATCTAGCCGTCTAAGTATTAACTCTATATACAAAGCAGCTTGATGTTTGTTAATGTATGGTAGCAAAGAGTCAATAAAAGTACTTCAGTCTATTTTATCTCTTGTTTGTCTTTAATTAATTCTATCAGTGGTATTAGAGCTAGGTTAAAAGAGTGAGTTGAGAGAATTAATTAAAAGCAAGAGAGTTTGTGAGATATTGAGTGAGCAATTACGAAAGTCAGCAAAAGAGAGAAAATTTTGTGAAACAGAACATCTTAGCAGCAGCAGCAGTAAAAAGAAACTCAACAAAACATGTGGTATTTAGATACTGGCTGCAGCAACCACATGTGCAGAGATAAGAAGGCGTTCTCCGACCTAGACGAATCTTTTCGCAACATTGTCAAGTTTGGTGACAACTCCACAGTATCTGTTATAGGAAAAGGAAAGGTTACTCTCCAAACCAAGGAACACTCCACCCACACTATCTCTAATGTTCTTTTTGTTCCAGATTTAAAGACCAACTTGCTTAGTGTGGGTCAGCTGCAAGAGAAGGGGTACGAGATTTCTATCAAAGATGGAGTATGTCGAATCCAAGATACAAAGTTGGGCTTAATTGCTCAAGTTAACATGACTGCGAATCGTATGTTCCCGCTTTATCTCCACAACACCACTCATTCATGCTTCTCAGCAAAACTGAAGGATGTAGCATGGCTATGGCATTTTCGCTATGGTCACCTGAATTTTGGTGGGTTGAAGACTCTACAGCAGAAAAATATGGTGACTGGTCTTCCTCAAATTACTACTCCATCTCAAGTTTGTGAAGAATGTGTTGTTAGCAAACAACACCGTAATCAATTTCGGCAAGAAAAATCATGGAGAGCAAAGAAGAAATTGGAGTTGATTCACTCTAACCTTTCGGGCCAATAAATCCATCTTCCAATGGAGGTAAAAGATACTTGATCACCTTCATTGATGATTTTAGCCGAAAAACATGGGTGTATTTTTTGCAGGAGAAATCTAAAGCTTTTGCTGCATTTAAAAATTATAACGTGCTTGTTGAAAAAGAAATTGGCAGTCCAATAAAAGTTCTTCGCACTGATCGTGGTGGAGAATACAACTCACATGAATTTACAAATTTTTGTGAGATCCATGGAATTAAGAGGCAACTTACAGCAGCTTACACGCCTCAACAAAACGGGGTGTGTGAAAGGAAAAATCGCACAATTATGAACATGGTGCGAAGCCTTTTAACAAGGAGTGGGCATTCCAAAAAGTTTCTGGCCCGAAGCAGTTAACTGGAGCATTCATATTTTGAATAGAAGTCCCACACTTGTTGTTCAAAATATGACACCGGAGGAAGCATGAAGTGGACGAAGACCGGCGGTAGAACATTTCAGAATTTTTGGGTGTGTTACCTATGCCCGTATTCCAGACGAGAAGAGGAAAAAGCTAGATGACAAGGGAGAGAAATGCATTTTTCTTGGTGTTAGTGATCAATCAAAAGCTTACAAGCTTTACAGTCCTATCACTAAGAAAATCGTTATCAGTCGTGATGTCGTTTTTTATTAAGAAAGGCTTTGGCCATGGAACAAAAATGTTGTTGAACAACAAATACCTGTCAACTTTGATGGAGTTAACAAAGAGGAGAGGCAGCAGCCTGGCAGGAAAATGATCAACAAATTCCACCAGATGGTCCACCAGATGTTCCAAGCTCGCCAACAGCAACAGAAAATGAAGAACGACATCAACGTGTTAGAAGAAGACCTGCATGGATGACAGATTATGAGGTAACTGGAATTGACCAATCTGAGGACCCACTTACACATTTTGCTCTATTTTTCGACTGTGATCCTACAGCTTTCGAAGAGGCTATCAAAGAATCAAAATGGCAAAAGGCGATGGATGAAGAAATTGCAGCCATTGAACAGAACAACACTTGGGAGTTGACTGATCTTCCAAGAGGGCACAAGACAATTGGTGTCAAGTGGGTGTAGAAGACAAAATTGAAAGAAAATGGCGAAGTCGACAAGTACAAGGCGCACTTAGTAGCTAAAGGCTATAAGCAAGAGTTCGGGGTCAACTACAAAGAAGTATTTGCTCCTATAGCAAGGCATGATACAATCAGACTGGTGATTGCATTGGCAGCACAAAACTCATGGCCTATCTTCCAGTTGGATGTGAAATCGGCATTTTTACATGGTGACTTGGAAGAACAGGTATTTATTGATCAACCTCCTGGATATGTGAAGTTTGGAGATGAACATAAGGTGTATAAATTAAAAAAGGCACTATATGGTTTAAAACAAGCTCCTAGAGCTTGGTATAGTCGTATAGATGCTTATTTTTCTAAGGAGGGTTTTCTAAAATGTCCATATGAGCATACACTTTTTACAAAGATGGGAGATGGGGGAAAAATGCTCATTGTCTGCTCATATGTGGATGATCTTATTTTCACTAGAAATGATAGTGCCATGTTTGAAAAATTTAAGAAGTCCATGATGGATGAATTTGATATGTCTGATCTTGGGTTAATGCACTATTTTCTTGGTATTGAAGTAAAGCAATTTGCTGCTGGAATTTTTATTTCTCAAAAGAAATATGTGCAAGAAATCTTGAACAGGTTTCACATGAAGAATTGCAATTCTGTGAGTACACCAACTGAGGTTGGTTTAAAGCTTGTTAAAAATCCTGAAGGAAGGAAGGTTGACAGCACACTTTACAAGCAAATTGTGGGGAGTGTAATGTATTTGACAGCAACAAGGCCTGATATAATGCATGTTGTAAGTCTCATTAGTAGGTATATGGAGTGCCCAAAAGAGATGCATCTTTTAGCTGCCAAGAGGATCTTTCGATACTTGCAAGGAACCATTGATTTGGGACTGTTCTACAAGAAAGAAGCAAAATCAGATTTGTTTGGTTTTACTGACAGTGATTATGCCGGAGACTTAAATGATCGGAAGAGTACTTCTGGATATGTTTTCATGCTTGGTTCGAGGGTTGTTTCGTGGTCTTCGAAAAAGCAAGCAATTGTCACTTTGTCAACAACAGAAGCAGAGTTCGTAGCTGCAATAGCCTGCGCATGTCAAGCTGTTTGGTTGAAGAAAATTCTTGGAAAGCTAAACTTCAAGCGACAAGGGCCCATAACAATTTTTTGTGACAACAGCTCTGCCATCAAGATCTCTAAAAATCCTGTTCTACATGGAAGATGCAAGCATATAGATGTGACGTTTCACTTCTTAAGAAACCTGACAAATGAAGGAGTTATTGATCTCATCTACTGCAAGAGTGAAGACCAGATTGCTGCTATAATGACCAAGCCCCTCAAGTTGACATCATTCGTGAAGCTCAAAAAATTGCTTGGTGTCTCCACTTTGGAAGTTTGAGCTTGAAGCAAGTTCACAGCTAATATTATTTAAACTGAATATTTGAATAATTTCAGTTTAAGGGAGGGATTGTTGGAAATATTAATATCTTAAGTTTCTTGAGTCATTTGTTGTCCTGGTCAACAAGACTTTGTTGGTAGTGGTTATATGGTTATTGAACGTGTCCTAATCTTTAGCATTTACCTATCTATAGGAGTTTAGTGGAGTTTGTTATCTAATCAGTTTGTACGTGGGCACTATCTGAGGAATTAGTGGCTAGCTGCACATTCCTATATTCATGCAATACCATGTAAAACCACCAACTCATCTAAAAGCTTAAACTGTTAAAGAGGGTGTAACTTTATTATTATATTCTCTAACACGACCTCTCACGTGTGGTCAATTTGAGCCTACACGTGCTAATTCATATTTTTGAGAGTGACGGTAAGATTTGAACTCAAAACCTTTGGCCTACTTTGATACCATGTTAGAATTGGAGGCCCAACTCTAAATTAGCTCTTTAAAAACCAGGTGTTAATGAGAAGGAGAGAAGGGCCCTTATATATAGACCAGAGGAGTTAGAGACGGACGATGTGGGACAATCCAACAGGAAGAAAGAGAAGAATCATGATGAATGAGTTTAACGGTTAAAGAACGAGGTGTTGTGATGTTGCTGGGGGTGGTAGTGATGGTGTCTGCAGCTGCTGATGAGGAGACATGAATGATGAATAATAAGAGAAGGAAGAGTGTGTAAGAATTATTCATGAAACTGATACATATTGATCCATATATAAAGGTATCTACCTTATACTCTCTCTCTCTCTCTCTCTCTTATTAAAACACACGTAAATAACCCTTTCCAAATCTTGCCGTGGTGGGAGTTTTGTCTACTGGGTTAACCTCTATTAATAAACACAATTTTTATGGGACTTAAATTCCCCAACTTTAGCATATAAATTTCCTTTGGTAATTTGTTTAGAATATTCTGAGGCATATAGATTTTCTTTTAATTAAGTTCGGAGTTGTTGTATGTATGAATATAAAAATTTTGTGCTAAATTGATCTCATTCTTTTTAAATTTTATTTTAATGGTTTGATTTTCTTGAATACTTAAAAACAAGATTGTCTATTTTGGAGATCAAGATCATATCATCTTTTACTTACACGAGTCATGACATATTTACAGGATTTGAAAACAAAAAGGATGAGTATTTATTTTAATTGTAATTGTGAACACGTTCTTTTTATCTTCCTATAACATGTATTAAATCCATATCACAGTATCTATCTTTTTTTAATATTGTTTCATTGAAGAATTCTTCCAACGAAAAAAAGGTCAGCATAATGTCTTGCTTTTAAACTTCCAGAATATTGGATGGGAAAAAAAGCATGTCTAAGTTCCATAACATGGCCATTGAATATATATATATATATATATATATATATATATATAATGAGAGAGAGAGAGAGAGAGAGAGAGAGAGAGATTGTCCATTTGGTTGAAAAGTAAATAGGATTATCTTTCAAGCAGTTCTATATTGTATTGTCCTATTTATATTCTATCTGAAGCTTGTGGCTTCTTCTTGTTTTCTTATATTTTCTATCCATGTTTTTAGACATCCCTTTCAATTTTAATTTTAATTTAAACATTTTAGTTTTCTTTAAAATGACAAAACTCATATTTTAACATCATTAATTTCTTTGACAATTTTCTATCCAAAACTAACGGAAAATTAATATGGACCCTGTTTTGGACGTTTGATCCAATTCAATGTTTGGCGCAGGTGGTGAGGTCTTATCCCCGGACAAACAGAGAGGCTGTTTTTTTTGGCCTCCACGTTACCCAGTTTGCTGTTTCTGAAAAAATGTTATCAAATTACTTTTCTGTTTGGTTAACAAGATGATGGAGCGAAAGAAAGAAAGAAAGAAATGAAATGAAATGAAATTCTCCAAAAAACAAAAATTACAACCACCATCCCAACTCCTACCAGTATTGAGTTTCCAATTTTATTTTCTCCTCTCTTCCCAGCAACCAAAAAGACCAAATAAAATCGTATAATCTCAGTAAGCTACATTTGTAATTTACATGGAATCTCATACTAAACTATTGAACAAAATGCCAAAAATTAAACTCCAGTAGTACCAGCAGGCCTCTTGGAATTCTCCCATTGCTTGACCAAATCAGCATATCCTTCAGCTGAAGCAATTGCAAATTCTGTGAGTGAGCTCACAGCAACTGACATTCCAGCACATAGAACCCTTATGCCAACTTCAGCCATTTTCTCTGCAGTCATCACCTCCTCTTCCAATTCTCCAACCTCCACCATCTCCATGTTCCCGCTGGATTCCACCGACAACCCACCTCCAAATCTCCTTGACCCACCTGGATTCCGCCGGGAGTCTTCCTTCAGCTGTCGTGCATAAATTGAGCCTACCCCAGCCGCCAAGAAATCAAGTCCATCAAGCACCGGGACCTCATGGATGGTATTGAGAAACTTAGACCATTGGATGCATATTCCGAATATTGGTGGGGCTCCCGCTGATCGGCGAGGGGAGAACGGTATCTTTGACATGTCCAGATCCGAATGAACACAACGGAGGAGCCAACTTGTTAATGCATGCACATAGGATCGTTGAGAAGTGATCCATGAGTCAAAACAGGCTTGCCAGTTTCTGAGCTGTGTCTCAAGGTTGGCAGCAGAACGGGCCAGGCTGTGTGGCTCAGAAGGCGACATTACAGTGTATTTCTTTGTCCCTGATAGTTTTGAAGGCATGCCAGCTAGTAAGAGCTTGGCTTCATCTAGAGTACGCTTCTGTGATTGATGACACTCTGCCATCACCTTCCACATCCTTGCTAACCTGTTGTCAATCACCAGAATAGTTAGTTTTTGCATGGTGTTATAAACAGTATTGCCTATCAACTTACATTTGCGTGTATACCCTGTGTTTGGTTCCAACAAGAAAGTTCATCCCTGATGGATTTTCACATTACAAATCATCGTCTACATATTGAAAGTTATATCTCATCAAGATGATCTCAATATCGATGACAGATAGCGCTGAAGGTATGAAGGTTCTTTTTTCACTGAGAGAATGCTTTCATATGGCAGGAAAGGCTTCATTAGTTTACAAAGATAGAATTCGGATTGATGAAGAGTGACATACCCTTGTGCCAATTCTAGAAGCTGAGGCTGCAATTCTTCATCTCTTAAAGTTTCAATCCTCTTTGATATAGCTTCAACTGAGTGTATTGAAACCTTCATCTGGGTATCCAAACCTCTAATTGCGAGCCTTGTTTTATCTACTGAAGAAGGGTCCTCTCCTTTCACATCTTGGTTCCTAAGTTGCTTACATTTCTTCTCGTATGCTATGCGAATCCTTTCTAGAGACTATGTTAAGAGAAAAACACAAATAGTTAATTCGCAGTTAAGAGCCCGCTTCCATCCAATAGTTTACGCACTTTATGTCTAAGTGTGTTTTCCAGCAACTTTAGCAGAAAATGACTCATAAACAAACTCCAACTATTGTATTAATTCCAACATTTCAATTCAATTACTTCAAGACATATCAAGACAGAATTAAAATTAAAAGAGAAGCAGGTATTTCCTCGTCTCTGTTGTAAAAATATAAGAAAGGCCACTGTGGAGGTTGATCGGTATGTAGTCTGTAGAGATTATAACTTACAGGTGGTACATGTTCTTGAGACTGCTAAGGCAAAAAAAAATGAGGAACTTGCAACGATTAGGATTTCCAATATATCTATTTTGGGGTGAATCATGTTAAGAAGCTACTTTAAGGGGGGCAGGATCAAATGTTTATGAAGAACTGCATAACAATTGGATCATGCCCCCCATTCAGTGACTTCAAGAAATGACATAGCCAAAGTGCAAACTTCAAAGTTGGAAGAGGTGTATTCTTGAAATTGTTTTTTTTTTTTCCCGCCTTTAGCATGTCATCTAATATGGGTTATTAAGATCATTTTAGTAGTCATCAGACATTACACTTTCCAAAAGTTACTTATCATATAAGTTTCAAGAAATACCCTGACTTCTTCATATAATTTCTTCTCCCAAGCATACAATCTGTCTAGTGTTGACTGATGACTCCCCGAAAGCATACAGGATTCCTCAGAGAAGTCACTACTACTTTCATAACCCTCATCTCTGGAACTTGCAGAGTTGATTAAGAATCTTGAAGAGGATGAGCGTGACGAAGCTGAGCGCAATAACGTGACAGGATTCAACATTTTCATAGCTGCAAAAACAAGGATTATATAAATTGACATCCTAAAATTTTGAACAATAAGAAAACAGAACTTCAAAAGAGAGGAGAATATAATGGAAGGTGTCTAGTGAAAAAAGAAAAAAAAAACATGTTAGGTTAGGGAATATATTTTAGGGAAGGCTTCAATTCCCCAAGTGCATTTTGCTCCCAAATGAGGTAGTAATTAAGGCTCATGCTCTATGTATAAGTTTATATCTGTGTAAACTCAAGCTTATATTTGATAGAATTTGAACTTGGAAAACATTATAGAGATCTCATGTATCGTGTTTTCAGAACAAGAAAACTTACAATTCTATATAAGAAGATGGCCTTCCCATTTCCCCTTTAGAGGAAAGAAAATATTAGAATGTTGCTTTTGAGGGTAATAGGCTGATTTTCCGTGTCTCACTCGTCTCATGAAATTTACCTCATAATAAGAATGATATGCACCTATATTTTTTTTCCAAGAATTCATTTGCTGATGAAACTAAGATGGCCTAAATCTCTATTCGCCTTTTTGCAGGAATGCTTCCTGTTCAATGTAATTTCCCCTGTTACAATCTATGATTGGAATATAAACTTATATTGGGTTGTTGCAAGTGGTTTGAATCTAAATCCAATATGTATCATCAAGTTCTTAAATTGATGGACTGAATAGTATAATCCTAGGCTTTTGAGACATGTTCTGATCTTCTTTGGAAGCAGCTTCAAGTGAGATCTGCTCTTGAGAAACTTTTTAAGTAATGGCTTTTACGTGGTATTGGCATAATAATTTTGGAGCAAATTGTTCTCTACATTTGTAATAGAAAACTTGTATCAGCTGCATGAGAGGAGCAGTTTTTTTTATTTTAAATGAAACATTTTCTCAATATGCCATGATTCAGACCTGTACATTCATTCACATTTCCTTCTAGAGAATACATTTTTCAATGTGGGAAAATATTCTAGTTGCTTTCAAATCGTTCTCCCTGAAATTACGGACATATATATTCTGGTTTCAGACTGTTTGCAGCTTCCTAATATATAAAATGTCGAATTATTCATCAATTTAAATCATAAAATGAATGAAACTATAAATAGATGCAAAGGGATAAACAGAAATCATAATACAGTAGAGGCTGAAGTAGAGAGAGATAATTGTGTTGAATCATCATACCTCTGAGTTCATTCGAGAATGACGAGTATTGAGCTCTGTTAGCCTCTAATATGGCTGAGACCTCATTAGCTGAATCACAAACAATCGTGAACTGAGCTTCAAGATCCTTGATAACTTCCGCCATGCTTGTTGGCCTTCGGTTTACATAAACAGTAAACCCTGGTGTTTCCTCAGTAGCTTCTCGATTACCTACTGCAGTTTCTTGATTACAAACTTGTCCTGCATTTTGTGCTTTTGATAATTCTATGCTCTGACTACCCTGGGATTGTAATCCTTTCACTTCATGCTCAGTTTCAGTTCCACTGTCCGTTCCATCCTCACTATCGTCATCATCATCAACATCTTCAACAGTAACTTCTTCTCTAGCGAAATTTACTTCAGCTTTAGCTCTCTCTTCTCTCATGTTTACCTTTTCATCAGTTTCTTCTTGTTCAGTTTCCTCTTCTAATTCAGGAATACCTTCTTCTTCTCGAACTTGCCTCATCCCTGAGATCTCATCATCCAACACAGTCTGATCAAGGCTTCTCCTAGTGGGATAGCCATAATAGTCTAATGATGAAAATGGGTTCCAGAAGAAATCCCATTGGGAAGTTTGAGGCGAAGGGGGAGGGTAATTGGGTCTATTGTTGGGAGAATAAGAGAAGTACGAAGGATTCATGGGTGATGATTGCATTCCAAAAAAACCATCAATCCCATAATGGTGCACCGGGGAGTAGGTTTCAACACGAACTGTTTCTGGTGATTGGGGTCTCTCCTCGACATAAACGGATGGGTTCCCACCTGACCTTAGATAATTTATTTTAAACGAAGAGTTGGGTTCGGATTGAATTGGTGAAACTGAGAATGATTTTGGTGATATTGAGTTGAAGCCTGAGCTTGTTTTCTTTATGGGTTTAAAGGATGGAATTGTGTATGGATCTAATAAGAACTCACGGGGCTCATCTCCTTCAACATAATCACGAAGAGCAGCTGAAACTCTTTTTAAGGACTGGATATAGGCAATGTGGCCAGAGGCGAACTGCATTCTATACTCAACTGCTTGTTTAATGAACTTCTTTCGATCCTTACAAAGCTGAACAGCCTCTTCATCATCCAACTTTGATGTAGAACATCCCATCTCTCCCTTTAACTCTCTTTTCCTTTTTCTCTTCAACATCTATGAATTTTTCAGCCTTGATTCAGAATGGAAATGGAAATCACAAGGGGATCGTTGAGTATTTCTCACCAGATACATCAGGAATTGCCCAAGCTGTTCAATAGAAGTAAGTTTGAGACTCTAATTCAAAGGAGAATGACCAAACATGTAAAGGATAAGAAAGAGAAAGAGAACATGAAAGCTATTCCTGATCACTCAAAACAACAAAACTAATTGTGATTGACATGAGACTCATATACAAGAAGACAAAAATTGAAAAGATGGGGTGCTTTTCTTAGTTGCCAAGTCACGGACAAGGATTTAGAACATTTTAACTTGCTCAACTGAAGAAAGAAATGAAGATTCTTGAATGCTTTCTATTGAATATTTCAAAAGCCCAATAACTCTGTTACTACTTAATACCCTCCACAAGCAACAACAATCACGTACAAAATTTGAGAAAAAGATAGTTGCAATGAAAATGGAACTTGTGTTGGAATATTATCAACAAAACAACCTGTAGAAATCAAAAGCTAAAATAATTTTATCATAATTTTATAAAATTGTAATAAAAAATGAAAACTTACATAAATTCTTGAATTAATTTGAAAGAAAAAGTAAGGTGAGTGAACAGTTTATTTAAGTAAAAAAAAAAGAAAGAAAAGGGACAAAATACCAACAGGCAACATACAGAGCCAAAATTGATAGGCAATCATGCAGAAGAATAATTGATCAAAAGTACTCTAAGAAGGTGAAGGTTTTCCCATAAAAAAAATAAAGATGAAAATTTAGTCATAGAAAATATACAGACAACAAGCAGATGATGATTCTTAGGAAGAAGGTAGTAAGTGAAGGACACAGGAAAACAAGATAAAGGTCTAAAGCGGAGGGGAAGAAAAAGAAAGCCAAATTGCAGGGATATCACATGGTAGAATCTACAAGTGATATATACATTGGAAGTTGGAACTGGAGAAAGATGACAAGTTTAATATGTGCACACAAAAGAAATTTGAGTTTCACATTGAAATATTGTTCTAAAACATAAGGTGATAATGGAAAGAGAAGATTGAAAACATAAAAAGAAAAAGAAAAAAAAAGTAGCAAAACACGAACCCATCTCAAGAAATGAAAACTTTTTGACTGAAAAGTACTCCAAAGCTCTAAAAACAAACATGTTTACCATTCAAACTAAGATACACAAAAAATCAGAAAAATATATATGAACATTCAAAACTCGGGGTTGTAGTAAAAAATAAATAATTTTTTTAAATATATATAATATACTCCATTTCTGATAAGATAAAGGTTCAGACTCATTTAAGAGAGAGAGAGAGAGACCCAGTTGAGTTTATTAACACGGACACTCTAGCTGGCGAGCAAGAAAATTGAGAAATAATAAACTTAGATGACCAAATATCTACAAATGAATAAAATTAATTGTTTTTAAATGCTAACCATTCTTAGATATATGAAGATTCCAACTCACAAGCTCAAATGAGCATCAAAATACAGACCCTTTTTTTTCAAAAAGAAAAAAAAAAAACGGGAATGCCAGTGATGAAATTCATTGCTATGATCTGCAGAAAATAAAAGAAAAAAGCATTTCAGAGCAAGAGATATTCAACAAACCTGTTTAAACAGTGAATATTTCATTATATATCTGAGTAAATATATAAATATAAGAAACTTAAATTATTAAGTAGGGTTTGGAATGTGGATTGTGTGAAGAATGGTACCTGGCTATGGTGGGCGGGAGGGAGTGAGATGAAGCTTGATCAGGGAGAAAGACGTTTAGAAAAGCAACGGTCAAAACCCAAGTGAGCCAAACAAACAACAAAAAGAAAATAAATAAATAAATAAAGTAAAAGAAAGTTGCAGGTTGGTTACCAAAAATTTAAAGGAAAGAATAAGTCGAGGCCACTTCCCCAAAAGAACAGTGCAGTGCGGTTTGCGAATACGACGGGTCAACTTTATTGTCCTCTTTAGACCATTAAATTTCGGAAATGCCATTTTTGAATTTTTTATTTTATTTGTCAACGATTTTCCTCTGGATGATTTTAGAGCTTGCAAATTAAATCAGGATTAAAATTGCTGAGGAATCGATTCATTCTTGCCTGTCATTCCGATTCCATTGTTTTTTGTGTGCTTAGAACATGCTCCTACACAATATTCCTCCCTTTTTTTTACTTAGCACCCCATTTTTACTTTCTTGAAAAAATTACACTAATTATTATTAGTGTTTTTGACAATTATGAACAATAATAATTATTGTTATTGTTTTTTATAATAATAGACAATAATATTTGTTGTTTGGTTAATTATAATATGATTATTGCAATTTTTAGTTTTTTTTTTTATAAAAGTGATCAAGTGTTACAATTTATATATTACAATTAATTTTATTACAACTAACTCGATCAATTTATAAGACTATATAACCTTATTCTGAGAATCTCTTCAATACGAGTTTTGAACAAATAATTCAATTTATTACAACTAACTCGATCAATTTTATTTTTTTTTTTTGTATTTTGGTGGATTTATATGAAAAAATATTTAAAAATTTGTATTATATAATTTTAGTATTTTATTAAGTTTAACGTGAGATTCACTCTATATTCGAAAAATAATTCAGTAGGATGATGGTAACATAATATTATTCTGCTATAATTTGAATATCACAATAAAGTTTACAGTATATAAATTAATTCGATACAAAATAAATAACCTTACCAAGACTTGACACAATCATAATTTACAAGAATATTTTATAATCTTCATAAGAAAAAGAACGGTTAAGTGGAATCATATGAAATTTTTGACGATGCATTCCATCCCATGGGAGTGATGAAGGGAGGACTATTTTGTCTGTCCATTATTATATATAATTCTTAAAAAAGTCGGACTAATTACTAAATCATATTAATAATCTTTACTCATATTCTAACTGAATATGAGTTAAGACACGGGTGGAGACTATCAATGTGTTATAAAATAAAATTTAAATAAAGAGAAAATAATAATAAAGTTATTTTTTTATGTATTAATTAGTAATAATTAAAATTTAAAAAATAAATCTAACTGTCTTATATTTGTGCAGAATGCCGATGACGGCCTATCAAACTTCAACAAGAAGATTAGGACATTTGAGACTAATCTTAAAAGAATATTTAACGAAATGAAATGCGTAAAGAATTTGGAAAGGCCAAAAAAAAGTCGGCCATAAAGCTAAAGGTAGAACCTTGGTCCCACGAAAACCTGCTGGATGCCTCGGTAACGATTTCTTGGAAATTGGCCCTCATTCTCCTCAAATTGTCCACAATGCCCTCACAGTGTTTATGGCAAAATTTAATTGACTAATATACCCTTCACCCCCTATGATTTATTACATGAGTATCCTACCAATTATTATTCGGTTTTGACGAGAGTAGAAAATAATGTTACTGAAAGTTTCAACTTATATCAGATAAGATTTTTTATTTATTTTTTTTTTTTTTGAATATAATGATAGAGAGTAAGAAATTCTATCTAGATATATGTGAATATATATTTAGTCTCGATCATAAGATGCATATGTAAAAGATATAATAATGTTATGTTTCTCAAATGTATATCCCAAAAATGATGTGCTATTGTAATATTGACAGTGTCTTAAGTCATGTAATTAATGAGGCACAATGAGACTCTGTCATGTTACTGTCACATTATATAAAATGGAAATTTTAGAGAGGAATTTGAAAAATGTAGCATTACTCTTCTTTTAAACATTAAAATAAATGAAAACTCAAATTTTAAACTATTTAATGGTTAAAAAATTTATTTTTTATATAAATTAAAGTTTATAATAACATTATTTTAATAAAATTTCAAGAAAAACAAATGTATCCACATACATTATGCTAAATAATTACATTTTCTCATATTATTTATTTTGGCAAGTACAAAATAAAGCTACCTCCCTCCCTCTCCCATTGCAAACATTTCCTCCATCACCAATTATGTCAGACAGTCTTGTTTTTCTCTTTTGTTAAGAATTTGTAAAGTTATGCAATAATAACTCATAATTATTATATAATGATTTTTTATAATAAATTAAATCCAATCTATAATTCAATGCTTTGGTATCATTGAATCTAATTCTTTAAAAGCGAGGAAAGAAAAAACTTAAGATCGTGTTTTAAAAATAACTGTAAATCAGTTAATTTAGCTGCTAAAGCATATTGATAATAAAATTATTTTATATTTCTCATTTTTGTTTGCTTATTTCAAATAAAAAGGGTGTTAAGGTGCTATTGCCACTCCTCTTTTAGTAATTTTATTTATAAGAAGTAGAGCTCTATTGATAAAAAATAAATAAATAAAAAATGATAGACGCAAATTACATGAATTAAAATAAAATATTCAATCTTTTTTTTTTCTTTTATTTGTTGGCAAATGTTTAGTGATTTAATTTATATTAATATGATGGAGGGTGATTTGAAAAATCTATTTTAAGCACGTTTAGATTTTCTTTGCATGCGAACGCGATTTTCTTATAATTTTGGATTATAGATCTCGCCCCAAACACTCTCTTATTGGAGGAAGGTGCCAAGTTCCTTGGGGTGTGATCCAACTCAACTTAGGATTCTTCTTCACAATTACATTATCATTCTAAACTGTTATCATCATGTCAACAGAAACAAACATTAATTACATTATATATTATATATTATAAGATTCAATCTTGACAAAATTGATCTGGTGGGTCCCTCGGCCATGGAATCTTTGATCGACAATAATGTTTCCGTGCAATGATTTGAAAATTTGCAATGTAGATTCGTTATTGTGCCAAAACCATTTTTTATAATATAATTAGTTGTAATAATGGCTCATGTGACGAATCCTGAGGTAAATCTCATATTATAAATCATCTAGGAGTTTGTAAAACTACTTAAGTTTTTAAATGAGTTGGTGATTTCACATGATATTAGTCAAAAAAAATTCTGAGTTCAAACTTCATCGTCATCCTAAAAAATTGAATTGACACGTGTAGACTCAAATTGGCCACACATGAGAGGGCATGTTAAAGAATATAATAATAAAGTTATACCCTCTCTAACAGCTTAAACTTTTAGATGAGTTAGTGATTTAACACAATTTCTGCCATCTTTTCTCTTTTTTTTTTTTTCTTTTTTCTAAATAAGAAGAAATTAGAGAAATAATAATGGTGAATGTCCAGATCTTCGTAAGAAATTATATTTCAAATGATATGTTATTAAATTATTAATTATGTTTTACATAATTATTTAATCTTTTATTAATAATTTGCTATCATACTCTATAGAATGTAAATTTTGAAACATACACCATTATTCATAAAATAATAAAACATGTTATTATGCTTATATAGTGACTATTCTTAAACTCAAATCGCCATTCTCATGTTTGAGAGGCCGAATGAAGTATAGTGATGACCCTAATTTTTTGTTAAATTAATTTTTTTATTAGGTAAATATCACACACACACACAAGCTGAGCTTATTGAGTGAACTTGAACCCTTAACCTTTCGTACGAGGAGGTGGGAGAAATAGCAACAAAGTCAGAGATTTGTTGGATGAACTTTTATTAAATTAATAAGAAATATTAATGTGAATTTAGATGTCAAAGCTATTTGTTGGCCAATGATGCCAAAATAAAATTAGGAAAATAAATTCTGAGACTTGAAAATAAGAATAAATATACCAAAGTCCAGAGGTAATAAACTGAAATCATGTTGTTTAGACAGTGGATTCGGAAGAGGGTATTTAACACTGTTTCACAAATAGCCCCACCTGCTATCATAAGCATATAACATGAAGTGGGCTTCTAATCAAAGTTGGAGTAAACCGAAAACTTATAAATTATTAGGCTGTCCCTCTTATAAGTATAAAATTATTGGTTCTTTTCAGATAAGCATAACTCTGTTTGCTTTTTATATCTGTTAAGCACATTACTCATAAAAGCTATGCTCACTTTTGCTTTAATGTCTTATGTCTAACTTTCTTATAGACAACCCTCAAGTCTTTTGAGGGTTCCATTTTCTTTGATTTGATTTTGTTTTTGGGTTTCATTCAGATTCTCTTTTGTTCAATTCAAGCTTTCATTCCACCAGATCTGGTTGGAGTATGTGTTTAATTTGATTTGTTTACTTTTATGGTTTGTTAATTTGGCTTAAATTCACCTATAATGCATTAGTAATTTGGCTTAATGATGTTTCATCTAAGTTCAATTGAATTTGTGTTTTTTTTTTTCAATTATATATATATATATATATATTTTTATTTGACAATGAATGTGTCTTGGATTAATCATTACTTTACAAACCTATAAAAGCCTATCAATTATGAATGTTGATAAACTTAACAGACTAATAACAAATATAGAAATAAAACCTAATTCAAAGTTGAAAAAAATAAATTAAATAAAGTATACATTTTTCCTTAATAAAAAGAAAAAAAAAAAGAGAGTGAAAGTATAACGTATGACTTATTTCATGAAAGAAGTCATAAGTTATCAATCGAGCTAACTCAATTAGCCTAATTTGAGGTAACTTTTTTTCTCTTCAACATCATAAGCTATACAATGGTAGCAATGCCGGATTAAGGAGTAATAAAGAAGTCATTAATCTCTCAAAAATTTTAAAAAATTCATCTTTTTTATTATCAATAATTTTCTATTTTTTAAAAAAGAATTGGCACATATATGTATAATTGTGTATGTACATGTGCATGTATATATATATATATATATATTTATTAAATATGTAATTGTCAACATTCACTAAGATTCAACGGACTTATAAACCTTAATCACCTCTACAAATTCCTTGAAAAAAATTCAACTTTGAATTCAAGTGACCAACAAACATGGCCAATCTAATTTGTTATCTTTGTATCTTTATATGACATCCCTGAAAGATTGGGTGTGGCTTAATATGACAACTTTGGTAAAAATATAATTAGAGTTTGTTTCGGTGCCTGGCTAAATCAACAGAGATATTTATCATTTTGAATAAATTTATGTATCAAAATTGATATTTAAAATTAGGAAATTGATGATTCTAAAATAAATATGAGCAGCGAAGGACTTGGGACCAATATTGGCTGGTTACACCCATATATATATATATATATATATATATATAATTGGCTTGTTATATACTAGAATTTTCTTTCAGCTCCCCAGCAGACAGACTCTAGACCACCCATGCTTAAAACAAAGTTATCTTCACAACTCATTTCCCGCCATCTCACCTTTGAAACAATCCATGCCTATGCCAACCACTCAAAACAACCTCTCACCGGGAACCTCTTAGCTCTCTTGAAACAATGTGTTTCCGCCAAAACGGTGCAACAAATCCACACCCAAATGCTCATAAACTCCATACACAAACCCAATTTTCTACTCTCAAAACTTATTGATCTCAAAGACTTCAACTATGCTTCCTTTCTCTTTTCCCGTATACCCTGAACCTAATGAATATGCTTTCAATGTCATGATTCGTGGTCTAACCTCTACATGGCAGAAATTCGGTCTTTCTTTAGAATTCTATTACCAAATGAAATTTTCGGGCATAAAGCCCAACAATTTCACATACCCATTTCTATTTATTGCGTGCGCGAATCTTTTGGCGTTGGAACATGGTCGGATAGCCCATTCAATGGTTTTCAAGAATGGGTTGAATGTTGATGGCCATGTGTGTCATTCATTGATAACAATGTACTCTAGGTGTGGAGAATTGGGTTATGCCCGGAAAGTGTTTGACGAAATCAGGGAGAGAGATTTGGTTTCGTGGAATTCCATGATATCGGGCTACTCGAAGATGGGTTTTGCAGGGGAGGCGGTGGCATTGTTTGGGAAAATGAGAGATGAAGGATTTGAGCCCGATGAAATGACTTTAGTGAGTATTCTTGGAGCGTGTGGGGACTTGGGAGATTCAAATTTGGGAAGGTGGATTGAGGGGTTTGTTGTGGACAGTGGGATGGAGCTGAACTCTTATGTTGGGTCGGCGTTGATTGATATGTATGGTAAATGTGGGGATTTGACATCGGCAAGGGGAATCTTTGACAGAATGACGAAGAAAGATGTTGTCACCTGGAATGCCATGATTACAGGGCAAGCACTTATTCCTCTGTTTATACTGCATATGATAGTTTCTTGATAATTTCATCATGCAAAGAACTTAGTTTGTTCTTTTGTTGGCTGAAGTTGTCTTGATCCTCTTTGTGATAGGCTTATGTTTAAGCTTATATACGGTTTGAGAGATGGTCCATGACCTGCTATAACTTCAGGAAAGGCAACCTATTGATGTAACTGAAACTATGTTTGCTTGAATGCATTTTTTTGCTTTAATTAACTAAAACTATGTTTTCATTGACTGAGTTAATTTTGATGTAAGAGACTTGCCAAATACATCGTTCCACTGCCCCAATTTTACCCGTCGTGTATACCTCTGTTGCTTTTAAGTTTTAATTGCAGTCTATTAGAAGAGGGTTGATTATTTTATCTCAGTAGTTGAAATGGGAATTTGACCTATAATAAATCAACAATTATTTACTGTTTTCTACTTTCTACCCATGACAGGTATGCACAAAATGGATTTTCAGATGAAGCAATCTTGCTATTCAATGGCTTGAAAGAGACAGGGGTTAATCCAGATAAAATCACATTGATTGGAGTACTGTCTGCTTGTGCCTCAATCGGTGCCCTTGACTATGGGAAGTGGGTTGATGCATATGCATCACAAAGAGGCTTACAGCATGATATCTATGTTGCTACTGCCTTGATCGACATGTATGCGAAGTGTGGGAGCATGGATGATGCATTAAGAGTTTTTGAAAACATGCCCCTGAAAAACGAGGTCTCTTGGAATGCCATGATCTCTGCCCTTGCTTTTCATGGGCAAGCCCGGGAGGCCTTATTGCTATTTAAGAGCATGCCACGGGAGGGTGGGGCAGTCCAGCCAAATGACGTCACATTTGTAGGAGTGCTTTCGGCATGTGTGCATGCTGGTTTGGTTGATGAGGGCCGCCAATTGTTTGATTTAATGAGCTCATCTTTTGGATTGGTCCCAAAAATTGAGCATTACTCCTGTATGGTTGATCTTCTGGCACGTGCAGGAAAGTTATATGAAGCTTGGGACTTCATTGAAAAGATGCCTGAAATGCCAGATGAAGTTGTATTAGGTGCATTGCTTGGTGCCTGTCACAAACTCAGAAATGTAGATGTCAGTGAACGGGTTATGCAACTTCTTCTAGAAATGGAGCCTTCAAATTCCGGAAACTATGTGCTTTCATCGAAGATATTTGCAAATTTGAAGAGGTGGGATGACTCAGCTAGGATGAGAGTGTTGATGAGACAGAGGGGTGTGACCAAAACTCCTGGTTGTAGCTGGATTGAGATGGATGCTAAAGTTCATGAATTTCATGCTGGTGACTGTTTCCACCTTGATTCAAAAGAAATTAACCAAGTTTTAAACTTGCTATACGAAGAGTTGGAAATGGAGGGTTACGTTCCAAATGTTGATCTTCTGTAGAGGCAAGAATTGAGAAGCTTGCTTACTTTTAAGCTTATCAACGAACAGATGTCAACAGATAACATGCTTGAAATTATTGCATCTTGTCAGGTTGGTTATTTTTGGCATCTAGTCTACAGTTAATTATTTTAATATTAAAATAGAAACATGAAAAAAGAGAAGTTTTAGCCTACAAAGTTGTCTGAATATCTTTCTGCTGACATAATATTCTGGCTTTTTTAAGTACATATTTTGCGAGGCAAGAGAACAGTTGGCCTGTATACAACTCAACTCAACCATGCCTGGCAGAATTAAAAAAAGAAAATGAATTAGAGGAATTTATCTTCACCAAAAAAAAAAAGCAGCATCGTCAGAGGAATTTAGTTACTGTAGAAAGACTAAGGGGAAGTTTTAAGTTTTCAGAAATAAGAGGGACAACCAAGAATCTGAAAATTAGTACTCTCTTGAATTAGAGTGATCTCATCCATGGCTTAAAATAGTCTTGTGAGTTGTAATGTCACTAGTTTTCTAACCCGGTTACAAAGAGAGGGACTAACTTAATCCTAGAATGTAGCAAGATTTTCAATGAGTTTTTAATACATACATTTCAGCAACTTCAATAAAAAAATTCATTTTCATTTTAAACAGGTTCCCCATGTTGGCTTTATTTGTAGAATCCTCTAATGTGAGGCTGGATAGATATTTGGTCAGTGGATTGGGAGGAAAACTTTTCTGATGCTGCACAGATTTTCCTTCCAAGACCCCTCTCAGATCATACTCTGTTGTTGGATTGTGGAGGGATAAAAAGAGGGTAGGGTCCATTTAGATTTGAAAATATGTGGTCGAAACATGAGGGGTTCAAAGAAATGGTTGGTGGGTGGTCGAGAGGGTATCAAGTGAGACTGCTGAAACATGACTTGAATGGGGACATTGTGGTGCGGAAGGCAAGGCTCCTTCAAGACATAAAAGACTTGGATGTTAAGGAACAAATGAACACTCTCTTGGAGCAATAAAGAAACAGGATGGATAAGCTTAAAGGAGAGTTGAGTCGTTTGACAAGCAGGGGGGATTAGTTAGCGTAAAAAATTGAGAACTTTGTGGTTGAAGGAGGGGAACCACAATACTCGAGTTTTTCATAGGCTTGCCAATGCGCACAACAACATCAGCAAGTTGACGATTGTAGGGGTTATTTTGGAGCATGAGGAGGCTTTGAGATGGGGAATCCCATTGTTCTATGAGCATCTATATGCAAACATGCCAAAGAAGACCCGTGGTGGATAATTTGACATTTAATACTCAAAATGAGGTGAAACGGGATGGGTTGGAGTGTAGAATCACCAAGGAGGAAGTGGTGGCATCTCTTAATTCTTTTGAGGGGGATAAAGTGTCGGGTTCAAAGTTGGGTTTTCTATGAATTATTTCAAACATTGCTGGGTGGTGGTTTGTAATGATATCATGGGGGTGTTTCATTTCTTTTATGAGCATGGGAGCCTTGAAAAAACCCTTAATGCTTCATTCATAGCCCTAGTGCCTAAAAAAGGGGTGTAGAGCTTTAAAAGATTTTTGTCCCATAAGCCTAGTGGGAGGGTTTTACAAGTTGATAGCTAAAGTTCTGTCTAATAGATTGAAAATGTTTTGGGAAAGCTCATATCAGAAAACTAGAAAGTTTTTTTGGGTGGTACATAGATTCTGGATGTAGCCCTTATTGCTAATGATTGTATAAATATGAGGAAAAAGAGGAAAGAGAAGGGCCTTGTGTGCAAATTTAATTGAAATTTTCTATTGTACTTATCTAAGAAGCCCGGACACGGATACAACATAATACAGATGCAACATTTTGTAAAAAGTAGGACAGGTATGTTAGGGATACATTGAATATACACACACACACATTTTTTATATGACTATATAATAAAATTTAATGTTATTTCAATCAAAATTGGCATAAAAATACACAAATTATAATAATATTATTAAGATATCAAGATAATATAATATTCAAGAATTTCTTCATTAATCATTAATATCTAAATCCAAGTTCTAAAACAAATTTACTTACTGCTACATAGAACAAGTATATATGTCTCTCTCTCTCTCTCTCTCTCTCTCAATATATATATATATATATATATATAACCAAAAAAACAAAAAAAAGGGGAGACAAACTCAAAAAAATAAAAACAAAATAAAAATGTCCAAAATGTGTTCACAACAGAATTTCCTAGTGTCCGACACGTATTTAGGACAACATGATATGTTTGAATGTGTTTGTACCCGACACAGATATTTGGACATGCGAATGGGATGTGTCCGAAAATAAAAAAAAAATTGGATACTCTTTTTTCCAGTGTGCGACACATGTTTAGGACGGAAGTATGTATCTGAACGTGTCCATGCCCAACATGTGTTCGACACAGATACGTGACCCAAAATAGTGTGTTTATGCTTCATAGGTATTTATGGGAGAGAATGGGATTTAGGAAAAATGGAGGGCATGGGTGGAGAGGTACATATCTTCGGTGCATTATTGGTTCTTGTTAATGTATCAACTATGGGTTTCTTTAGGAGACCCCTTATCTCCCTTTCTCTTTGTTACTATTATGGAGGCCTTAAGTAGATTGTTGGCTAAAGTAGTGGGAGGGGGTTTGTGGAAGGGTTTTACAATGGGGGACCATGAGGACTCAAGAGTGGAAATATCTCACATTCTCTTTGCAGATGATACTCATCCTTTGTGATGCGTAGATTTCTCATCTTCTATACCTAAGATGTGTGTTGTTGTACTTTAATTTAGTTTTAGGATTGAAGGTGAATTTGAGGAAGAGTGAAATCATTATGGTAGGCAACATTGAAGTAGTTGAAGAGATGGCATGGAATCTTGGGTGTAAGGTAGGGATTTTCCCTACGGAGTTTTTGGGGTTGCCACTAGGAGCTTATTCCAAATCCAAGGCCATTTGGGCCATGGTGGTGGAAGAGTTCCAAAGGAGACTAGTGGGATGGAAGAGACAATATTTGTCTAAGGGCGGAAGATTACTTTAATAAAAAGTATGTTGGAAATCTTCCGACCTACTTCATGTCTTTGTATCCCATCCTGGCTTTGGTTGCTAATTGTTTGGATAAGATGCAAAAGGAGTTTCAGTTTTTTATTTTTTTTAGGGGGGTGGTGTGGATGAGAGAGATAAAGGACCCCACTTGGTCCATTAAGATAAGATCAAATTTCCTTTGAGAGGTGGTGGTTTGGGAGTGAAGGACTTGGCGATTTTCAATAAGGCTCTCCTTGGGAAGTGGCTTTGGCGCTTTGTTAAAGAGCCTAGTATGAGATGGAGAGCAACTGTTGAGGCGACAACAGGGTGTGATGAAGGCCGTTGGTGTACTAGGGTGGTGGAGGGACCTTATGGCGTGGGCCTATGGAAAACAATTAGAAAATGTGTGGATGAATTTTTTTGTTCCTAACAGGTTTTGTTGTTGGCAATAGAGGCACGCTTAAGTTTTGGAGGGAACTTTGGTGTGGAAAGTACATTGGAGCATACATTCTCTCATTTGTTTCAAATGGCTTCAAAATAGAGAGGCCTTGGTAAGTGATTATGTGGTTTTCAATGAGAATGGTTGGACTTGGGCTCCTAGTTTTTCGTAGGAACTTGTCTGATTGGAAAGTGGAGGAGGCCATATCTTTATTCGCTATTCTTCATGATGTCCGTATGGATAGAGATAAAGAAGATAATATTTGTTGGAAGGTGAATGCTAAAGGGGATTTCTTGGTTGAATCTTTCTATTGGCACTTGTCTAGACAAGGAATGGAGGACTTCCCATGGAAAGCTATTTGGTGCCCTAGGGCTCCTTTGATGGTGGCTTTCTTTGCTTGGACGGTGGTGTGGGCGGCAATTTTGACTTTGGAATTTGGATAACTTGAAAAGAAGGAGCTTCCTTTTGACTAATAAGTGGTCCTAGTGCTTAATGGGGGAGGAGACCAGTAACCACTTGTTCTTTCATTGCCCGGAGCATATATGGGATATTCTCCTAGCTCTTTTTGGTCAATACTTGGGTAATTCCTTGGACGGTTGGAGAGTTAATCAAGATGTGGCATGGTACCCGAGTCTCTTGTGATGTTAAAAGGGTGTGGCGATTAGTTCCTCTTTATATATTATGGTGTTTATGGAGAGAAAGAAATAATAGAATTTTTGATAAGGAAAACACTCCCCTTGATAGGTTTCAAGATAGGGTTCTATACTCTTTATATTTTTGGGTAATGGAGCCATGTCCTCATCCTATGACGCACGGACACACTTTTTTGCCTTACGTATCCGTGTCGGACGCGGAGACATCCCGGACACTTGTCAGACACCCAAAAAATGGGTGTCTAATTTTTCTGAATTTTGGATACGTGTCGGACATGTTGGGACACGTTTTTGGATTTTTTTAAATTTTTTTCTGGAATTTTTTTATTGATTTTTTTACCTCTTTTTCTCCTCCTCTTCTCCACTATTTTTTTTTATACACACGCACACACACAAATATATATAGTAATATATATGGTAATTGACAAATTT
Organism: Nyssa sinensis; assembly: GCA_008638375.1. Classification (NCBI taxonomy): domain Eukaryota; kingdom Viridiplantae; phylum Streptophyta; class Magnoliopsida; order Cornales; family Nyssaceae; genus Nyssa; species Nyssa sinensis. The sequence continues at coordinate 917,196 of CM018047.1, forward strand.
GTTTTGAAATTTGAATTATGAATGTTGATTATTAAATGAAATTCTTAAATATTTATTTAATATATTTTTTATATTTATATACTAATAATTTTTATGTGATTTGTGTACTTTTTATGCCAATGTTGATTGAAATAATATTAATTTTTTATTATATAGTCATATAAAATATATATATATATATTCAACGTGTCCTCAACGTATCTATGTCCTATTTTTTTGAAAAATGCCGCGTTTACGTGTCCATATCTTGTTGTATCCGTGTCCATATCCTTGTCTGTATCCGTGTTTCTTAGTCCTCATCATATAGATTCTTTTGTTGAGTTTTTTTTTTTTTTTGGGGGGGGGGGGGGGGGGTTAGCAAATAATTGTAAGTTGCCCCTTTCTTTTGTAATTGTTTGCCCTTCTCGGGCACATAAATAGATATTCTCTTTTATCAGTAAAAAAAAAAGGTGCTATACCATCAGTTGAAATTCTTGTGCATTCTTTTATCTGGACGGCTTTGCTAGTGTTATGACTACAATTACTGCCAATTATATTCACTATTCGATTATATGTATGTAACATATGATTTGTCACTTTTGGAGTTGGTTCTAGATTGATCCTATCTTTGAGAGATGTAGCAATTTTGTAGTATGGAGTTCCAAATGCTGCATACCTAGGTGATTTTTTCAACTGTTTGGTGGTAGTTTGTAGTACTAAGTCTGTTTCCCTGGTTGTTGCAGGTCCTATAAGACTGCCTTATATTTATTCTTGTATTATATATATGAAAATGCACAAGTACACACAATTTTTTCTATTTCTTTTGGATAGATATACATTGCTGTGTAGGCATTGGATTCTTGATCAATCACATGCACACCTATTCCAATAGTATGGATAAACTCTTCTTGTTTGTGAGCTTCCTCGAGAAAGTTAAATGTCTTAGGAAAAACATAAAGAAATCAAAAAAGAGGAAAGTGTTTAGATCTTGAGACACCTGCCAAAGAGATTGGCTTGATTGTTTTGTACTTATGCTTTTGTCTTGCCTTTGTTTCAGTTTCTTATGAGTTATTTTGTTGCAGGTGAATTTATATTGATGCAAGTAAGGGTTTTTCCTGGTAATTGAGTTTGATGAGACATTTAAAGTTAGTCCCTTTTCATTCTCACTCTCATCCCTTTTAATTAATCTTTATATATTTCTTCTTAACTTTGTAGTTTGGAGAACTATGGGAGAAGGAAAATTCCTGGAAGAGTATAAAGCATATTGGGAAATGTGTCTGTTTGGAATTTGAGAGTTCAGCGAGGTGAACAAAGATCTTGTGAGTTGCTTCACCATCTCTTCTGTGTTTATTTATTTGTAAGTGCCATCTGATTTATGTTTATTGATGTTTATTCATCTCTGACCTGTACAAACCTTTCATTGTTGTTATATGCTTGTGTTCTGCTTAATGGGTTTCTTAAATACCTTGTAGGATGATTTCTTGTTAGTGAGCTTACACATGATGTAGTTATAATGTACTAAAAACTTCTGTTTTTATCTCTCTCACACAACACACAACTCAACTTAGAGAAAAACATGGAAAAGGAAAAATAATGAATAAAACCCTCAAAAATATTTCAAATAATAGCCTCAAAAAATATCAACCTTTTAAAAAACTAATCTCATTTATGTAAAATCATTTGAATTCTGCAGTTTCCAAAAAAAATTTCTTTGCTTTTGGTTTGACCTTTAAAACCACATACATGATGCGGGGAGGTTTGTCATTCCACCAATATCAAAGCACCCCATGCCTAGGGTGGGGCTTTAACCTAAAAGCTTATCATTACTTTAAACATGAAGTTATGTTTAAAGCCATAACCCAAAGAAAGGCCAAAACTAAGTACACACTAGCATTTTTCCATTGTATTACAATGGTTCTAACTATACCAAATAGTTATGAGTGAATATCGCACCTTCCTAATATTTTGATATGAATTAAGGTTTAGTTTCTTTTGGGAGAGAGAATTAGCTTTTGAAATAACAAAGTTAGGAAAATAAACCCATCATTACCATAATGAAAAGATACGGGGACAAAGGATCCCCTTGCCGAAGTCCCTTACTGATGGATCGTTGATTAGGATTGAAAACATCATTGTACTAATGCAACACTCAATCCACTTTCCCCTTTTGGGCCCGAACCCGATCCTTTTCATCATGTAAAGCACAAACCCTAATTAACATGAACATACGCTTTCTTGATGTCAAGTTTACTAATCAGCCTCGGTCTTCCACTCCTCAATCTTGAATCAGGGCTCTCATTAACAATAAGAACCGCATCCAAGATTTGTCTACTTCCCACAAATGCATTTTGAGATTCTGAAATAGTGTTCCCCATCACCTTCAAAAGCCTTGTAGCTATAGTATTTGCTAGGATCTTATAAAGACCCCTGACCGAGCTAATAGGATGGAAATCCTTTATATCCGTGGCTCCACTCTTCTTCTTGATTAATGCAACAAATGTAGCATTCATGCTTTTCTTAAAAACTCCCGTAGAATGGAAATCCTTTTATACTTCCATAACATTTTTCTTAAAAACTCCCGTAGAATGGAAATCCTTTTATACTTCCATAACATCAGCCTTATCACTGCTTAGCACTCTTGGTAAAAAGCCATCAACAGCCATTCGAACCTGGAGCCTTATCCGAGAATGGTCTTTCCAGCTAATCCCTTTCTTCTCTTGAAATCTACTTAAAACTTGTCTACTCTAGGTTTCCATTGTCTAGAATCCACGTACAGTTCCTTGTGAAATTTATAATTCCTTCTTTGTTCTCCTCTGTTGACAACTGTTGCCCTTTAACCGTGTTCTTCCTGATGTTATTAGTTCTCTTATGGGCATTTGCTAGCCGGTGAAAGAACTTTGTGTTGTTGTCTCCTTCCCTGAGCCAACACTCGATTTTTCTCTCCAACTCGCCTCCTCCATAGTTTCTGATCTTCAATTCTCCATGGTTGTCATTCTGCATCAGCAAGCTCTCCTTCACCTCCTCAGCATCTAGCCTTTTAATTTCCAGCATAGCCATTGATTTTCGCCATCCCGAATTACCAAACTTCTCTTTCTTCCACTTTGTCAGCTCCTCCTTCAGCAACTTAGGTCCTTACAAATCTATAACTAGCAGTGCCTTCCACCCTGAACTCCTCCCACCAACCTTCAACTAAATCCTGGAATCCCTTTTTCGAAGGCACACGTTTTCAAATCTGAATGGACTCCTACCTCTTCCAATTCCTCCACATCATGTAGCCAAGGAATGTGGTCAGAAATTGCCAAGGCAATGCCAAACCGAACCTCAGAAAACTTCTCATTCCAGCTACCAATCACCAGAAGTCTATCAATGTGAGACAGAGAAGGAGCTGCCTGATATTTGACCTTGTGTACTGAGCCCCTGTAAGGGGTAAGTTCCGGAGGCCATTATCATCAATAAAATCTGAAAACTCCTCCATGGCTCTGGTGAGCATTACTTTGGAAGATCCTTCACTTGGAAAAAGAACCACATTGGAATCGCCCCTAATGCACCACGGATCCCTCCACAGAGTGCAGTTCTCTCCCTCTGTCCTGATCCTTTGCGGGACCATATACCCCCATAAAACACCCATTTTGAATCATCCACAACAAAAGAAAATCTGCATGATACTGAGAAATCCTCCACCAAAATGGCTTCCTTGTTCACCACCTTATTGTCCCATAAAATAATTACCCCTCCAGCAGCACCAACAGCATTAAGGCAGGCCCAGTCTACAAACCTGCTGCTCCATAGGATTCTGATTTCCTACATTGTGCCCGCCCTCCCAAACCATTTTGGCACCTGTTATTCCTGGTCTCACCCAGTGAGGCAAAGTTGGACAAGGGGGAAAGACATGGAATTGATAGGGAACCGTAGCCAAGTGGCTAAGGCATGAGTTTGCAAAACTTCTATTCGTCTTCTACTCCCCTCCTTCCCTCCTCTGCTTTCATAGTTAATTTCTAAGATCAAGTTCCTCAGTTCTCTTTCCACTCCCTTTTTTCCTTCCCAGTTTCACGTTTGAAGTCAATTGACTAAAATAATCTGATTGCGTCACGTATCCTGCCTTCATACGTGAGGCCCAACTCTGCTGACTCCTTGGATGCTGTTCCGAACCCATCCCACCACATCTTCCTTAGCTCCCTGCCTGCAATCTTCTACTGCTTTAGCTTCACCATTTGTAATCTTGTGTTTGATATTGTATGAACTCCACTTCAAAAGTAATCCAACCATTTAACCACAACACTTGGAAGTAATTAAAAACTCCTCAGCTAACAAAAGTGATAACCATTACACTTGCATTTAATTCTCTTGATTAATTATATGTGAATAGTTATATTGGTTGAATTGGACATAGTAGGTATAACACATTATTGATTCAACATAAAAAAACCACAAGAACACAAAAGGGGTGCAGGAATGAAGTGAATTATATAGACTTGAGCATAATTGAACTCTAGTCAATGAAAGAGGCCTAAAAATCTAAGAAACCCTATTCACCCCCCTCTCGGACATTTAAATCTGTGCGTTTGTGTGTGTGTAAAAACTGGATATAATAGACTAAATAATGGGAGACTGGTCTCAATTTTTTTTGCTTGAATTTTAAGTGTAGCAAGTTAAATATTCGGTTCAGCAGCTATACAGCATTTTGGTTGTATCAACAAGATAGTGAGATTTATGTTGGTTTTGGTCTTCAAATTTTTTTGTAGATAAAGGAAATGCAGTTTTCTTTTCATAGTAAAATATAGTATATTAGAAATCACAATCATGGATCATGTGATTTCTACTTTGTATGGGCTTGCTAGTTGATATTGTGGTGAAAGTCACACACATACATGAGATTCGGAGATTTGAACTTGTCTACGAATACATCTAGATGACACTTCTGTTGGAAAAAATGGTTTTTTGAGCATTTAAATTAGCCATCTTTGAGCTAAAATTAAAGTAGGTCCCACAAATTAATTGGGTGGGTCCACATGGGAATGTGTTCTCCTCCATGAGGAGATAAAGATTATATATTGGGTTGCTCAAAACCATTAAGGAGTGAATGAGAAATTGCTTCCAAACATCACCACTTGGAAATGGTAACTAAAGCTTGAAGCTTGTGCAAAAAGCTTGTGTCCCACATAGGATGGAAACAAGGCTTTTAAAGAGTATATATACACATACCTTGGAGTGAGGTTTGGGCCCCAAGGGGCACCCCAGTTTTGTGGAAGGGGGAGGACCTAGCACATGCTTGGTCCACCACACGTGCGCGCTGCAGCCGCCGCCGCCCCACCCCGGGCCGGGCTCGGGCTTGGGCTTGGCCCGTCGTATATATATCTTTTTGGAGAAAATTATTTTAAATAATTTTACATTAAATGCTGTCGTTTTGTTACTGTTAAAACAAATCAAAACGCTGCCGTTTAGTTACCAGATTAATTAGAACCAAAACGTCACCGTTCTGCGAGTACGGTTTTTTGGTTTTGGATTAAATCCAAAACGACGGCGTTAGTTTGGTTTGAATTTTGACTGAACAGTCGTCCCTTTCCATGTTGCGCATGTGTCTGTTCGCCATGAACAAACACAACAGAACCTTCATGACTGTACCAAACAGTCATGAAGAGGCCTATACATATCATACATTCACGCATTGATTTTTAGAAGTTTTTTGCATTCTGCATTTAAGTGGAGTGTTCGTATTTGAAAGAGAGTCAAATACTGTTGGTTCGACAGACTCACAGTTTGAAGTGCTGCTTCTGTGAGAGTTAGATTATTGTATCCTGAGAGGCAATCGTCCAAAATCATGAGCACCATAGCGAGGGCGAAAATTGTCTTAAGGACATAGTGATAATCACTAGCTTTGATCAAATACAGATTTCTGTTCTTCTTCTATTGGGTAAGTTCTTATTTTCTGTTCTGTCAATTCTGCTTTTAATTTCTGTTACTGATTTTTGTTATTGATTTATCAAAACAGTACACTATTTTCAATCATAACTTTATATATATATATATATATATATATTTATATATATAGATTCTGTTTCAAACTGATATATATATATACATGTACTGGATTAACAACTTCTTGGTACAAAACTACAAATCCATTGGGCATTTTCCTTGGAAATTGGAATGTTATCTAAGAGCTGTTATTTAAGAATAGTTGTATGTTAGTTAGCCCATTATCCAGTGTTGGTTTTGGTTATGCATTCAGGGTGCTGAAAGGGGTAGACTAGAAACAAAGCTAACCTTTGATATTATTTTTGTACAGAATGATTGATCTCAGACTCAACCCGGTGTCATCTGGCTTGACATCTGAAGCATTTTAGTTGGTACAACTAGTCAATGTGTGTAGCTTACTGAAAAGAGTGGACAGAGGTTTGGACTCCAAGTGGTCCTTTCTTTGGCCACTACATTGGTTACCTTTGATGACATCGTACTAGATGAAAGCATTATTTAAACTTCAGAGGAGACCTGAACGTAACATTCAAGAGAGGATACCACTAGAGCGAGATCGTATTTCCAACTTCAAGTAATCCTTCAAATTTCAACATTGCAAGATGACTCTGACCCCATCCCACCAATGAAAGGCAGAGATGCAACTCCTGATTGAAAATGCTTGAACCCAACTTTGGAAGGACATTCGAGAAAGTCCACCACCAGAGCTGATGGTATCTTCAGCTTTAACAGTACCTCCTGAACATTCTATTATTCCATCTTATTTGCATTTACGTGAAATTAATCCATCTTAATTGTATCCGTGCTTCAAACATTATTTGGTTTTGTATTTATTTATGACTTCAGCCCTGCAATATTTTCTGCAGATGTCGTCACTGTTAGATAAAATTTCCAAGTGTTAATCATGTCCTATCTTCTAGGCATGCATATGCAGCACTAAAAGAAAATTGTTTTTGACCTAACATTGTCAAATGAAAATATGGTGCAGGTTGAATTTTTATATCTTCTAACTGGGGGTTACCATGTTGCCAATTATTTGCAGAAATTGGGAACACAATCAGCAAGAACCACCAGAAATAATGTTCAAAAATCCAATAATGAGAACTGAATCATTATCTTGTCCCTGGCACCCCACTTCATGCACACAATGGCCCAGTGTTGCCAAGTACAACTGCTAAGGCCACCATCACCACCACCACCACCAACAAATATTTTTTGTTTCTGATATTGGTAGAGTGACACGAATGACAGAAAATAATTAGACAGCTTCAAATCTTGGGGGGTGATGTGGGAAGTGGGTATAGGTCATAATGAAGAATAAGAGAACTGCTCTGCTACCTGGTGCAACTCAATAGGGCTGTACAAGTTTGAAGTTTCACTGGCCTGTCGCGTGATCATTATCTGATGCTTACTTCTCTGATTGGGACACATCTTGATGGTGAGTTGCTGACAAATGTACACTTACCATTGTGCATCATTTGGTTTGCAGTGGTGTCTAGTGACAAGACACATGCCACTTGGTTAAACCACTACAAGAGGCCTCTTAGTGCCCTCTTTGTGACAACCCTTTTGGTAAGCCTAGCTTATGATTGTCATCTTCACAGCATGTGAGTGGTAACACTTCAAACTTACCAAAGTTTACGTATAAAAAGTGTGCTCACTACTAATATGGCCCCAATCTTTCAAATCGTAGTCCTGGTCTTTCCACAAAGGGGATCTCCATAACCACAAACAAAATATGTGGACGCCACCAATTCTATTTTTAAGCAATTGAAACTATCTTTTGGTTTCCTTTTGATCAACCATGCATCCTATTACATATTTCAATGATTAGGATGGAATTAGGCATGATATATATATATATATATAAATATATCTCTGTGTGTGTGTGTATCTATGTATGTTTATGTCTTTATATGTATGAATGTATGCGTCAAATGTCATCTTAATCATTAGGAATATTTTTAAGATGGATTGACATTACATAATGTCATGTGGTTAATGTTATTTCTTCTGCAGCATCGTGGTTGTTTGTGGGAGATATTAATTAGTATGTAACCTTGCATTCGGAGAAGATCCAATGAATTATACTATAGCTACCTTTTGGAAATACACTCTTTTTCTCTTTTGATTTGATTATGTTATCTCTATGTGGAAAAAGTCTTCCCAGGGAGAGCAATAAGCTATTAGTGACATTAGTGTCAATGGTCCCCAGTCCCTACATAATGATGAGCAATAAGCTACTAGTGAGACTGTGTCAAAGGGCCCCAAAGCCTACATAAGGCTTTGGCACCTATTGAGGATGACAACTGAATTAACTGGTGAGGTGTGCTAGTGGTGAAACCATATACTTGGATTTGAGTCTGCTAGAAAGCTTGAATATGACTTAAGTCCCAATTGTGTTGGCGTATAAAAAATAGAGGAAAATGTTCCTTTGAAGTTTGAAACCTACCTGAATAATGGAGTGATCATGCTGGACATGCTTGCACTCAAAAGGAGTTTTAGTTTAGATTTGTGTTTTAGAGTAATTTGTTCAAGGAATGGGTCAATGCTGAACTATCTTGTGTTTTTCATCAACAACATATTAGAAATTTGGCTTAGATATCCACTGGAAATAGAATAATTTTGTAGGGCCATTTTTAAGCACAAATCCGACGGCGGGCTGGGGGTCACAAGTTTGAGTCGTAGAAACAGCCTCTCCGCTTACGGGGTAAAATTGTGTATATTTAATCCCCTCTAGAACTTGCAGTGACGGAAGTCTTGTGCATTGGGCTAACCCCATTATTTTCAAGCACAAATCCATACTGCAACAACATTTTTCGATAGTCAAGACATAATCAACAACATGTCACACCACTTTCTAGACTGGTAAGTCCTTTTCTTCTCCTTTTCCTTTTCCTTTTCCTTTTCCTCTAAAATGTGTGTTATTTTTTTTTAATTTGCAATTGCAAGAGTAATAAAAGAAACAATACTGTTCTTTTTGCTTGCCAAGTAGATAGAATTCTCGCTTCCAAACACACCTAAGAAGTCAATTATATGATTAAAGCATTTGATATACAATCCATGTCATAGGTCACCCAAAAGGAAATGTTGCTCAATAATTTAGGTTTAGTCTTGATCTCAATGATATCTTAAAAAGGCCTATCACTCACATAAGAAACCCACCAAAAAAACTAAAAAGGTTTGGGGACTGGAATGAAGGATGGAATCTGTTGCATGATGGCCAGTAAAAAAGAAAAGCAGCACTAACTTTTGAGTGAATGGTTTTATGAAGGAAAGTATGGCTTTTGACCAAATTAAAAGAATTTTGATGGCATGACTCAATTATAATAAAGCAAGCCCAAGTATAGAGATCTTTAATCCTTAATTTTGTGATCATTGTTGTATCTCACTCTCACAGGTGTTAATTTGTTTCATTCTCTCAGTTTCTGCGTTTACAACAATTTCTGTGTTGTGTTTCTTCTTTTATCTAAGACATGGGATCCATAAGAAACTGCATTCTTCTTTCAGACATATCAGTACTGTTTTAAAGCCAATTTGCGTCACAATATCCTTCAAGTACTGCTGGATATTTTGAGTAGTGTAATTCAAAGTTTTGGGTGTATTTCAGATACCTCAAAACCCTAACTATTGCTTTCCAATGGTCTGGACCTGGATTACTTGTATATCTATTCAATTTGCTGACAGCGTAAGCTATGTCTGGACGGGTACAATTCATGACATACATTAGGCTGCCAATTATTTGTGCATATACTAGTTGTGATATGCTTTTGCTATTATTCTTGGATAAATGTAGACTTACATCTACAGGTGTTCTCGTTGGACTGCTATCATCTTGTTTAAATTTCTTGAGAATTTTCTCAATGTAATGTGATTGAGATAATATTAGTCCATTTGATGTTCTAGAGATTTTTATCCCAAGTATAACATCAGCAACACCTAAGTCTTTCATGTCAAACTTATTGTTTAACATTTTCTTGGTAGCTTTAATGACTTCATTATTATTATCCATAATGAGCATATCATCAACATAGAGACAAATAATGACACAACCATGTTTGGTGTTTTTGACATATACACATTTGTCACACTCGTTGATTTTGAATCCATTTGACATCATTACACTGTCAAATTTCTCATGCCACTGCTTTGGTGCTTGTTTCAATCCATAAAGGGATTTAACAAGCCGACAAACTTTCTTTTCTTGACTTGGAACAATGAACCCTTCGGGTTGTTCCATGTATATTTCTTCATCCAAGTCACCATTTAAGAAAGCTGTCTTTACGTCCATTTGATGTATCTCAAGACTGTGTATAGCTGCAATAGCTATTAACATTCGAATGGATGATATTCTCATAACTGGTGAATATGTATCAAAATAGTCCAAGCCTTCCTTTTGCTTGTAACCTTTGATAACCAGTCTGGCCTTATATTTATCGATAAATCCATCTGCTTTCATTTTCTTCTTGAATATCTATTTATATCCAAGAGGTTTTGAACCTGGTGGAAGATCCACTAGTTCCCACGTATGATTTTGCAAAATGGATTCTACTTCATCGTTAATAGCCTCTTTCTAATATGGAGCTTCATGGCTCGACATTGCTTCTTTAAAGTTTCGAGACTCATCTTCTAACAAATACGTTAGAAAATCTGGACCAAAAGATTTTGATGTTCTAGCTCTTTTGCTGCGTCTAGGTTCATCATCATCTTGTTGGCCTTGACTACTGCTTATTGCAGTATCATGAGTTCTTTTGCTTGAGTTCGCCTCCTTTGTGGATTTGTAAGGAAATACATTTTCAAAGAAAGATGCATTCCTTAACTTGATAATAATATTGACATGCATATCAGGAATTTCAGATTTATGAATCAGAAAGCGATATGCACTACTATTATGAGCATACCCAATGAAAACACAATCAATTGTTTTTGGTCCTATTTTAACCTTTTTAGGTATAGGTACCGCCACTTTAGCCAAACACTCCCACACTTTTAAGTATTTGTAAGAAAGTCTTCGACCTTTCCATTGCTCGTAGGGAGATTTATTAGTTTTCTTCTGAGGTATTCGGTTGAGAATATAATTTGCGGAAAGAATTGCTTCCCCTCACAAATTCTGAGATAGTCCAGAACTTAATAGTAATGCATTCATCATTTCTTTTAAAGTTCTGTTCTTTCGTTCAGCAACCCCATTTTGTTGAGGTGAATAGGGTGCAGTTGTTTGGTGTATGATACCATGTTGTGAACAAAACTCACCAAAAAGTGCTTCATATTCATCACCTCTATCATTTCTTATCACCTTGATTTTTCTATCAAGTTGGTTCTCAACCTCATTCTTGAAATGTTTAAACATTTCTAATGCCTCATTTTTACTTCTCAATAAGTAAACATAACAGTATCTTGTGCAATCATCAATGAATGTAAGAAAATATTTCTTACCACCTCTAGTTTGAATAAATTTCAAATCACAAATATCTGAATGTATTAATTCTAGAGGTTCACTACTTCTTTCAATTGATTGAAAAGAAGTTCTTGTAAGTTTAGATTCTACACAAATCTCACATTTATGATTTGGATCTATTTTAAATTTAGGCAAACATTCCATATTAATTAATTTACGCAATGTATCATAATTAACATGTCCTAGTCTACCATGCCACACATTTGAAAATTCAAGCATATAAGCAAAAGATGTGTTGTTATTATTAATATTCTTAATTGGAGGTACAATGGTCATTACATTCATCTTGAAGAGCCCATTGCTCATATACCCCTTCCCCACATACATCTCATTTTTGGTGAGGATAAACTTGTCTGAGACAAACACCAACTTGAAGCTCTTCTTACTCAACAATGATCCAGACACTAGATTTTTTTGAATCTCTGGTACATGCAACACATCATTGAGAGTAAGTTCCTTGTCCGATGTCATCTTCAATACCACCTTTCACCCAAGAGTGCATACACACGGGCAAAACTCCTGTCCTGTTCTTTCAGACATAGCAGTAGTGTTTTATATTTTTATTGCACCATGGTAGAAAATACATCAGTATGTGTGAACAAATTATAATGTAGTCATTTCGGTAATGTTCTGTATTTTTATTGCTCATGTGAACATACATCAAGTATATACCGTCTATGTGAACCAGTTATAATATAGAATAAAACCAACAAAACTGAAAACAAAGAATGAAATCCTGCCCTACACATAAATTGTAAAATGACACACGAAAAAACATTTTCTACTTTTTTAGGATCAAAAGCGAAAAGGAGTATTAGAAAAGGAAGCTTAGGCACGAAGGAAGAGGATGCATATGAACAAAATATAGAGCAAGCACTGTTCCCTATTAGTACAAACTGTACTACATTCACACACACACACACACACACACACAAGACCATAGAATAAAAGTGGCCCAACTGGATCATGTGATGTGTGTTGTATTACACCTCAATGGGATGGGATATTTTATAGTGGAGCTTTCTGCAGGACGATTTCTGCACCTACTACTAGTTTGCTGCGCCAAATAACTGTTAGTTAATAACAATATCTTTAGTTTTGCTTTATTAAAGAATCAGACAATTATTGTATATATATATATATATATATAGAGAGAGAGAGAGAGAGAGAGAGAGAGAGAGAGTTTGGAAATTTATGTATGATTTTAGCTGGCATGACCAAATACCAGCAGTTTTTCTGGAAATATCATTTGTAGAATATATATGATGACGATGACGATGATTATTATTATAAGTGATGAAAGTTGAACCCTTGATCACTAATTAAGGTGTCGTGCCAGTACCTCAACGACTACATATGATTAGATATATATATATATATATATATATATATATAATGATATAAATACAATTAAAAGGCCCCTAAAGACTTGAATGCTTGAATTCTTGTAAATTCTAATAGAGAAGAGACAGACAGGTAGGTAATGTTAGGCCAAGATGAAATGATTACCCAGAGAGGATCGCCACATGGCCAGTGGTACTAGCTTTGATCATAGGTTTAAGCCCGTCTAAAGTAAGTTTGGTTTCTATAAATAAAGTTATCTTTGGGACCCATAAAAAAATAAATAAATAAATAAAAAGAGAGAAAAGAAAGCATTTTCTACTTTTAAGGGATCAAAAACAAAAAGAAGCATTAAAAAAGAAAAAGCTTAGGCTAATTACTAGTGTAAACTGTTTTAAGTTCAAAGAATTGCATTCGCACACAAAGAGAGACCATAGAATAAAAGTGGACCCAACTGGATGATCATATAAGTTGTATAATCTGCACTTCATTAAAACAGATAAAAAGAGTTAGAGATTAACAAAACTTATAATTAAGAGATCACCATCTTAATTTGACTTTCCTTTGATTTACAGAAATGCATACCGCATGTGTGCTTGTGGATCTGCTATAGAGAATCTAATCCACTGGAAGATCCATTTGGAACTTCAAAGATCCAACTCTGATCATGTGGATGCATAACTACCTCTATTTGTATCAATGGTGGACCTAGATTATGAAGTTAGGGGGGACAAAAATATAAAAGTCAAAATTTAAGAGGGGTTTTTATAAAAATGTAAAAAAATTAGAGGTGGGGAACTCCTAAATTTTTTTTAAAATTCCTATAAAAATTAAGAGTAAAAAATCTAAATTCCAAAACTTGGGGGCATGCCCCCCTTACCAGAGATGTAGGTCCGCCAATGTCGAGACTCCAGGGTGTGTTAGTATTGCAACACTTTCAAATCTTTCCAGTAGGGCATATAGTGTTTTTTTTTTTTTTTTGGTTGTTGTTTCTTTTTTCATGGTTTAGGTTTGCCTTTGTCAGATCCCAAATACAAGCAGTTATATGAAATTTTGATTAAGCAATCTTCTGCAAATACATTTGTAGAAAATATTATTGTTATTAGCGATGAAAATAGAACCCTTGATCATACTATTTAAGGTGTCATGTCAGCACCCCAACTTGACAAGATTTATATAATTTTATCGACATCAATTATATATGTATAAGCCTTTAGAGTTAAGGGATATATATATATATATATATATATAAAATAAAATAAATACAATTAAAGAGTTTTTTTTTTTCCTTTGGCATGACAATATGGTTAGTATGAAGACAAGGAGTTCAAGCAATGTATTCCTTCCAACAATCTTCATGGGAGGGGGCATTAATAAATAATTTTTTTTTTAATTTCAAATAGTAGTGAGTAAAGAAATAAGTAACCTAAAAAATACCAAGTTCATTGCTCGAACACTGCATAATTCAACTATCCTTGGGATCATTCATGGATATTACTCAAATGTTGACAGGCCCGTTTACGATCTAGCCACAATTGGCGGGGGCCAGTCCAAGTTTTATATATATATATATTACACAAAAATGATGAGGGTAAAATGGTCATCAACAGTGCGAGTAGGTGTCTTTCAATTATTATTTTTTCATTTTATTTACACCCTTTGAATTATTAGAAATTGAATATTATACAAAAAAACATGATTGATTCTTAATTACCCCTATTATTAATTTATAATCTAAGCCAATCACACCCATACTTTCATATTGAACGAGCTTTGTCATATTGGCATTTATATTTTAAAATAATTCACAATAAAACAGAGAAACCAATGGAATCATTGAATGATAAAGTTTAGTTTTTTGAATGCACTTTTGTTTTCTTAAAATAATTTCACTGTTTTTAAAGTTGTGGTGTTGTGAATAACATATTAGTGTGCTTGGTGTCTTGTGCAACACCAACACCTATCTCCATTCCCTTTTTTTATTCATTGTTAATGGAGGTGCTTTTCTGCGAGTGAGGACTTCAAGGCTTTGGCAGATTCGTTCACACTTGTTCAAACCTTTGCACTTTATAAAAACAAATAGTAGAATATTCCAAAAAGATATGGGTTTTTAGTAGGGGTGTCAATTTTTAACACGATACGACACAACTCGAACACGACACAAAATTAACGGATTTGGGTTTAGGTCATAAACGGGTTGACAGTTATAACACGATTAATAAATAGGTCGTGTTTGAATTTTACTAATGTCAACCTGTTTAACACGACTTAACACGTTTAATTATAAAATATATTATGAGTTAAAGTAATTCGTCTGATATTAAATATTTATCAAAGGTTTTGAGATTTTTTATTTATACAAGAGGTTTCTACTTTTGATTTGACCCATGTCCAAAGTTACTAATTAAACTTGAAAATTATCTATAAATATTAAAAGATAGGTAAATTTTTTAAATAAAAAATTAAAATAAACGAGTTAAGTATGTCGACACGTGTAACCTGTTTAAAAAATTAGTTAATAGTGTCAGACTAGGGTTCACATATATTTTTGAATATGTATGCTTTGACACGACCTGAACACGACACGATAACACGAATTGACACCCTAATTTTAAGGTTAAAACAAAACAAGAATATCTGTTTGGCTTGCTTCAACAACACTGAGAAGTTAAAAATAATATTAAATAACTTAGTTCATTAAACATATGGTCATATTTGAATAAAGAACACGATAAAGGAAAGAAAACAAAAAAAATAAATAAATAAAATTGATTTTTCTGTTTTCAAATTTGGGCCTAATTAATATTTATAGCCTTTTGGTCACTGTGAACTACTAATTTGATGTATATGTATAGCTGCGTCAATCATATATATATATAAAAAAAAACATTGAGGGTCTATATGCACAGTAAAATTCAGCGTACTGTCTATTGTTCATTGCTTTTCAGTATATAAAAGCTTTGTGCATTGAACAAAATACCCCAATATTTAAAAGACATGTGACATTTGCAAAGCATATTTTAGTTTCAAATGATTGAGGGTTTAAGTGCGTTTATTAATCCAAGTAATGTTATAAGCTTTTATTGAAGGTTATAAATGAGTTGTGTAATGGATTGTTTAAATTTGATTTACTAAAATTAATTATCTTTAAATTGTGATAAGAAGTCAATTTTAAATAACTTAATTTTTTTTTATATATAATATTAAAATACTTCTTAACTCATTGAGTTGAGTTTGAACTAAATTAAATAAATTAATAAATTTAAAAAAATGCTTAAATTTTAACTTAATTATTTCACAAAATAACTTGTAAATAAACAAATCACAGGTAACTTGCTGTATTTTACGTCTTAGCTTTATTCATCTCCCAAAGAGTAACAAATGCGTGAAGGAAGGGTACGATGACGGCCCCCACCCAAGAAAGAACAAGTTTATCTAACCGTTATACTAATATATGGGCTTTTGTCACGTGAAAAGCTATCCTTGTTATCCCCCAAAACTAACAAAGCTTACGTTATCTATTTTGAAATATATATCTCTTTCAAATATATGTATGTATGTATTTATATATATTGGAGAATTAGTGGGGAAGAGTCAAAACATGAGACATGTATGGAACCGGTAACCAGTCAGCAAGATGGCACCTGACTGGATGCCACCGTCCGAATCCGACCCAGTGTGCGTTACTTACTTTTTTCTATTCGCCTGAACGACATCTTCCAAAGCAAGTCCGGTCGGTGTTCCTATCACTCCCACTTCAACTATCATTATAATTAATATATTTACAAATATATATATATATATATATATAAATACTAACAAATTTGTGAATATAATAAAAAAATTTAAAAAAATATTGTATGAAAAATTTACATTTTTATCATTGAATGTTAGATAGCAAACTATAATCATAACTATTGAAATTATCTTTATGCATGTGTTTTATAATTCTTTAACAAAAAAACAATAAATTATACAGAATAGTTGTCCACACAACCTTCTCTAGACCTACTTAACCAAATTCAAAATATATATGTTACACATTCACGCATCAACGTCCCATGCATGATTGGAGGTGATAAGAAAGGATATGATCCCAAATAACTAAGCTATGTCTATTTAACAATGATTAATACCAATTCATAAGGTATGAGACACCCTTTACTTAACTTGGAAATTCATGGTTGTCCATTTTATTCAAGATTTCATTTACTTAAACACTGAAAAGACTTTAGCTGATACAGTATCGGTGTTCTCCAATAGCATTTTTTTCTTTCAGGGATCTCATTCTCGCTGTGCAATCAATAATATTAAAATTTACTGCCTAAGAAATTTCTATGAAAACCCTAATTTAGTCATTTTATGGAGGCTTTTGGAAAAATATTTGGTTTAACTAGCAATGGTATATATCCAAGATGGGCAACCCTTTTTAACTTTTGAAAATAGAAATACAATTTTTTACCAACTGTAAAAAATTTTAATTCCTTTTTATTGGTGATTAGGTCAACATTTTTTTACGCAACTGTAAATTTTTAATCAATAACACCAAAATTCCTTTATATATATATATATATATATATATTATACAAAATAAAGGCTTTAGATACATTACAGATAAAAATATAAATAGTAGCATCTAAACCATACAAAAATAACAGATCCTAAGTCTACTATAAATTGCAATCCCAAGACTCAGTTTAATTTATAGTCCGATCATCATTATCAGTCTCATGAGCAACAACTCCAGTATCAACATCACCAAAAGGATTGTAAAATGCGTTCTGTTGGTCAAACTGTGAAGCTCGGCTCAATCCATCCATTTGATCCTGAACATCATGAATCCAATCCTCAATCGTAGCCAAGTGATGATCAACATATTGGTGAAGATCTCATATTTCCTCTAAAATGATCGAAGAGGCAATGGTAACTATCTTGCTCTAACCGCATCATGTCTCGCTGTGCCAGAGATTGACAGGATAGTTTGTCTATCCTCTCGATCTGAATGAAATAAAAATAAGTTGATCCCCAATGAATGTAGTAGAATCAAGTATACACTCTGTGTGTTACACGAAGATCAACACTCGTAATAAAGCAACCATACTAGTCTAGCGACCTAAACCCAGGTCAAAGGATTCTCGTCTCCAATCTAGGTCGAATGAGGCAACCTGGAGAACCTTTTTTTTATCAAAAAGACGAGGACAAAGAGTGTGTAGGAAAACAACATCATGGCTAGAACAAAGAAATACACTCACACCTGTGTAGAACACTCAAAAAGAAGCTCACAACAATTGCTCAAGAAGACAAGAAAACTCACTAACACACTTCAGAACTTAAAAGAGTCAACTCAATACATGTGAAATGGCAAAATAACCATTCATTTTTTTATATAGCAATTTTGAGAAGTCAAGGATTTAAAATAGATCTATATAAAAAAGTTATGATCAAGTGTCTGAATTAATTAATTGTAACAATAAGACAGGCACAATTAATAAAATACAATATCACAACAGAGACACAATACATATAGTGAAAAAACCGTCGTGAGAGAGAAAAGCTCACTCCGTTGTTGCATAACAATTCACTGACAAACCAACTTTGTTTCAAGACAAAAAAAAAAACTGACAACAATGATTACTAAACTTGTTACCTTTCTATTTTCCTCATTGTATCTATCTATAAACATGCGTGTGTGTGTGTGTGTTTTTGCATATTCCAAGACGGAATTGGTCATTGAGATTGGCCTACGTTTAGGACTACTTTTTTTACTGGAAAGGTTTAGGACTACTTATGTTGCCCATATTGTAGGCCTCATCCAGACCGGTAATTTTTTATCGGCCCTGAGATTGAACGGTTCATGTATTCTTCACGCGTTCTAAGTGTTCCACCATTGTTTTCGTCTATCCTTCTTCTTCTACATTATTTGTTTTACATTTCCACAATGATCAATGGCCTTAATAACTTAAGTGACTTACGGGACAATCAGTATGTGTGTGTGTGTTCGTGTATCTGTATTATTGATGATGAAAATATAGACTCTTTAGTTGCGCTAATGGTTACATTTAGCGTGCGCATGGTAATGTGCAAACTCACACTCGATCAGTCATACAATGGCAAAATTTCTGAAACTACATGTATATGTGTATATGGATACATTACATGTGTTTGAGAAGTTGAGAGAGAAAAGGAGGACAAATACAAAGTGTGTGTGAGAGAGAGAGAAATCCGAGGGGAAAAGGTTATAAAAAGCAGGGGAAAAAGTCATAAATAAACAAAAACAAAAGTTAAAAAAATTAAATGAAAAATCCGTTTTGCATAAATCTCTTTCTGTTTCGGTACAGATGCCTGTAGATTACAAGAATTTATGTGGTTTTCCCATGTGGATTCCAATTCTGCTCTTTAACTGATTCTCCACTAGTATTAAATTGTTTCCCATTTGCAAGAGGAAGATGATGTCTAATTATTCTCTCAAAGAAATTTTTTATTTCCACTGGAATTCTTTTCAGATTGCCTATTATATTCTTTTTTCCCCCTCAAAAAATGTGTCCTTTCTTTCATTCATACTTGCATCATTCTCTACTTAAGCCCCTCCATTCAAGCCCAGATCTTTAAGGCTTCAACCCTCTTCAACACTAAAAGCTTGAAGAAGCTCAAAGCCTTCCCATTAACTTATAAAGGTTTTGATTTCTCACCTTCTTCTTTTTCTGGATCATGATCTGCAATATAGATATACTGCATGTATGCACATATGAATCATCTCTCTCTTCTCTCGTGGTTCCTAATACCAGCGCCTGACAACTATTATGCTTATCATCTTTCCCCCTTTGCATCATTTTTGTTACTCAGATTATACAATAGTTTTGCTTTAGTTAACTTATTAATGATCTCTCTCTCTCTCTGCATCACAGAAAAGCATCTGAGTTTTCCATTTAAATTATGGGTTTTTTCTACATTAGATCATGTATCTCATATTTCCTTCCAATTTCTGATTTTCTTTCATTTTAATTCTTTAGACATCTATTGATCAAATTCTTATACCCACTTACAAAATCTAAATCGTCAGCTGAAAATAGTATTCATCTTTCATTATCATAATATGAACTGACAAACTAAACTGATCTTTAATTTTCTCGCTATATGCAGAGAAGTATAACCAAAATGGGTGTTAGTGACAAAAACGAGGCAGCCATAAAGTTGCAGAAAAGCTACTTTGATGTGTTGGGTTTGTGCTGCTCATCAGAAATTCCTTTGATTGAAAAGATTCTCAAGCCTCTTGATGGAGTAAAAAATGTTTCAGTCGTCGTCCCATCAAAAACAGTCATTGTTCTTCATGATAATCTCCTCATTACTCAGCTTCAAATAGGTATTATTATTATTATTAAATAAATAAACAAATAAGTATGATCCAGAGGATGACGATATTTATATATGTATATTATATACATATATATATAATATTTTTTTGGAAAAATATAAAGTTAGCTTTCATGAATCATGATAAAAGTTGGATCAATTTATTGAGTAGGATTAATAATGCGGACCACTGATATTTTTTTGATAAATATGTGGACCAGTGTTGATTTAAAAAGCAAAGGGGATTGCATGTCATTATTAATGACTTTTTTTTTCCCCAAGCAGAAAAGGTATACGAGCCCTCGATTAATTTCTATTTTCCCTTTGCAAATCGCAGGTCACATTATACTAGTTCTTAGAATTAAATTTATTTCTCTATATTTGGGGATCAATATGCACCCAAGTCCTAATCATTTGCTTTCTCTCAAGACCACTTATAGTCCAACGGCAAGAAGGCTTCCTAACAAGATTTTTTGAATTGACCCAACAAGATTTTTTTTTTTCCATTGTTGTATCTTGTTAAAATTGTTATATATATATATATATATATATGTGTGTGTGTGTGTGTGTTTGTGTGTGTGTGGGGGGGGGGGGGGGGGGGCGGGGACGGGGCGTGTTGGTTTTTCTTGTACAAAAGTATTTTTTTTTTCTTCTAAAACTAGCATATATTGCGTCAGAATGCAAAATAAACTTTCCACAATTATTCGGTCAGTGAAAGAATGTGGAACATTTTAAAATACTTTAAGGTGTGTAGTTGATTATACTTTAATGAAAGAAGTGAAATTAAACTATATAAGCTATTTGCTGATCTCCCATTTGTAACAATAATTCCATTGATTAAAAATAGAACTTTCATTAATTAATTATTAGACTTTTAATGTCCTGTTATATGCTGTGAATGACATGTTGAAGTTTTTAGCATAGTTATTAAATTTGGTCTGGATATTGACTCGATAAAGGGATCGGTTTTATGGGTCATCGGTTCAACCAGTGGGTCAACTGGTCGGATTGGTTATATTATTAAAATATTTTAAAATACAATCCTAATATAAATAAAAGTAGATAAATAATAAAATATGAATATAATATGTTAAATAATATATTATTGTATTATCATATCTTATAAATTAATATTGAACAAAAAATTCTAATATTATATGAATTCCTATATTGTGATCCTCTTATTTCAATTATTAAATTATAGTTAAAATATTAAATTCATTTTTAAAATTTAAGTTAAATATTACATAAGTATGATAATAAAAAGTAAAAACAACTCATGAATATATTAAATATATTTTAAAGGTATTTTAATATCGTTTATGAGGATAAATCATTAAAAATTTTAATTATTATGTTTTTTTTTTTTTTGTAATTCTTTACAACCCAACCGGTTCACATAAACTCGTTTGGTTCACTGGATCAACTATAAAACTATCCGAGATTAACCGATTTTTATTGGTTCTCTTCCTTAAGTGCTTCAATTAAAGAACCAATCCGATTTAACCTCTCGTTTACCAAGTCAACCCACCGGTCCGGATCGAATTTAATAACACTGCTTTTTAGTCATGAAGCGACATTTTATACCTTTCTTCGTAAGAGAAATTACACTTTGAAATATGGTGAAATGGGAAACTTGTGTGGCTTAGAGCTTAATTATTTTTTTCGGTTGATTGTAAATAATCTTGATAATGTAAATAGTAATTATTTTGTTGTAAAACAAAAGACTAAGGACCACAAAATGTCCTTGAATTACTGATTAAATGTTTTTTTAATTGATTATAATTTCATATATATTGTAATATCTTATCAGTTTTTCTCAAAAAAAAATATTTTTCTTGAATTGTTTCTCATTTTATTAATTATTTTTTCTAAAATCCTAAATATGACTTTTTTCATTCTTTTTTTTTTTAATCTCTAAACACAAAATATACTTATTACTGTGGAAATTTTGTTGTATGGATTACTTTTTTTATTTTTGGGAGGGGGGAGTGAAAGAAGGGTTAGGGGTTTGGTCTTGAAAAAATATACTAATAATTGCGATAATTATATTATTGGGTGTGATGAATTAAATGCAGTGAAGGCACTAAATAAAGCGAGGCTGGAAGCAAATGTGAGAGTACATGGAGAAGGAAATTACAAGAAGGAATGGCCGAGTCCATACGCAGTTGTTTGTGGGATATTACTTGCGTTATCGTTTCTCAAGTATGTTTACCGTCCATTTCAATGGCTGGCTCTTGCCTCCGTTGCTATTGGTATCTGTCCCATTATTATGAGAGGTGCCGCTGCAATTCGTAATCTCACTCTTGATGTCAATATTCTTGTTATCATTGCAGGTAAACTATACTTTTTCATTTCTAATATAATGTTCATATAATTACTTCAGGATAGCGGGAATGTGTGTGTGTATATTAAAGTTCAATATGCCAGAAGAAAATGACTTCCACACAGGTTCATTATCTCCTACAATCTTACTTCTTACCCAGAAAAAGTTTCTTTTCTAACCCAAATTCAGCATTAATAGCTCAATTCTCAGGCCTCCATTGTCCAATATGACCTCCAGAAACATTTTTGGTGACCCACGCTTTTCTACAACTCCATTTTCACCATTAACATTTTTAATCAATTAAATTATGGCTAGCATTTAGAGCACCAAGGTAACATGTCTTACACAATGAAAGTAAGTATACACTTAGAAATAATTTTTGATGGTTTTGCTATTGATCAACTTTGCAGTTTGCATAAATGTATTACCTTGTCTAATACATGTTAATTGATATTTTAATTTGCAGTTGTGGGGTCAATTGTTCTGAATGATTATTGGGAAGCTGGCTCCATTGTCTTTTTATTTACAATTGCAGAATGGCTCGAGTCAAGGGCAAGTCACAAGGTTTGTTAACAGCAACCCCCCCTCTCTCCCTCTTTCTCCCTCTCTCACACACACATATTACATGTAAAAGTGAACAATCCATTTCTCTGTTGTTCCTGACTTTCCAAGATTATGTAACGACAATATTGTCCCAGAAAAGTCTACTAAATTTGTAGTAAGAAAACTCTTCAGAATTTTATAGAATATGTGAACAGATTACGGGTAAATGTTTAACATTAATGTCCCGGTATATATATAGATGTGTGTCCGTACGATCAGATGTTGATTCAGAAAAATCTTAAACAAAGAGTTTATGAAGTAAAGATGAACAGAAGTTGCATTTAAACCTACAGAGTAAATTCTTAGCTGAAATTGAATGGTGGGGAACAAAGGAAAATTTCAAAGAACTGAGAAATATTGATATTAGAAATGTTATATGTTGTATGTTGTGGATCATATCTATGTAGATATCATAAAATTTCATAATATCAATTGACAAAATCTGTGTAAGCCATATACATCAAATACGCACGTTCTAAAGTATAGTTGAGCATAGTAAGGGAGAGGAATAAAGAAATGAGATGGGAAAAAGGAAGAGAATTGCAAGTGGAAGCAGGTTAAGAATCTGTTAATCAAAAAATCAACTAAATTTAAAATGTGAAATGCCAGGTATCAAGCAAGTTGTTAATATTCATAGCATACAGAGATAGGGGCTTCATTCACACAAAACAAGACACGTCAAGGCATGGAAATGCATTTAATTTTGCATGTAGGCATGTAGCTAATACAACTAATGTAAGGGACATGCATTAATGATCCTAATATAAGATAATGGGTACGAATAAACCCAAAAAGTGTCATGGCATCTACCATAATTTTTAAAGTTCTATTATCATTCAAAAGTCACCCTTCCTCGGGTGTGGGTTTGTGGAACACCACCTTAAGATTTTGATATTTAAGCTTAAATAGACCTTGCTTATTGCTTCTCAATTTCAAGATAATATTGAGATTATGCATCTTAGTGACTGAAATTTCATGCATAGGCCACTGCTGTGATGTCATCATTGATGAACATAGTCCCTCAAAGAGCTGTGTTAGCCGAAACTGGAGAAGAAGTTGATGCCGATACAGTCCGAGTGAACACCATTCTTGCTGTTAAGGCTGGTGAAATTATACCCATTGATGGAATTGTTGTACAAGGGGAGTGTGAAGTAGACGAGAAAACTTTAACAGGTGAATCCTTCCCAGTTGCCAAACAAAAAGAGTCCACTGTTTGGGCTGGCACGATCAATTTGAATGGTAAACCTCCCATTTCACTCTCTTTTCATTTTAAGTGGAGCTCTAAAATTACTATCTGCTAACAGGTTTTGAACCTCTTTTAGGTTATATTAGTGTTAAAACTACTGCTCTGGCTGAAGAGTGTGTGGTGGCTAAAATGGCAAAGCTTGTGGAAGAAGCTCAAAACAAGAAGTCTAAAACCCAAAGAATCATAGACAACTGTGCCAAGTATTACACCCCAGGTTAGTCAATTTTTAAGCATAATATAGGGTGGATTTTGAAGCAACTTCATGTGAGAATCACTCAATGGTTACCTAAATAATTTATGATGGCCCATTTTGGATGTCCATTTTATCTGGCAAAATGTTTTACTTTCCTTAATAACTGGTTGTAAAGCCTCTTTACATGCTACAAAGGGACATGTGATTCCATGAGACCGCGTGTGTGTGCATGTGCTTGTTTGTATTATACTATTATGTAGGAGTTGTTGGAGTTGTTGCTGTCCTTATTCTTCCTTGAAGTATATGCCAAGCACACTTTACCAGAAGCGATTTTCTATTTTATATTATCCAATCTTTTTTTCATTTTCTTTTTTTTTTTTCGGTTGCAAGCATGCGAATTCATCATGTCTGATGTTTTCTTGGTTTTGTCCAGCCATTGTGATTATATCAGCTTGTTTGGCGGTGATTCCGGCTGCATTAAGAGTTCACGATCAGAACCAATGGTTTCACTTGGCTTTGGTTGTTTTGGTAAGTGCATGTCCATGTGCACTTATCCTCTCTACACCTGTGGCCACTTTTTGTGCACTTTCGAAGGCTGCAACATCGGGGGTTCTAATCAAAGGGGGAGAGTATCTTGAAACTTTGGCTAAAATTAAGATCATGGCTTTTGACAAAACAGGGACAATAACTAGAGGAGAATTCACAGTGACAGATTTTCGATCTCTCTTGGACGATGTTAGCCTGAACTCATTGCTTTATTGGTAAAGATTAATTTTTTTATTTTAAATTTCTATTTACTGTTTGCATAAAAAGATGGAAACTTCAAAAAATAATGCTAAAAATTTTAGAGTCAATATCGAGTTATCAGAAATCCAAAAAAATAAGAAAGAAAACCAGGTGTCAACACAAATAGCCAATACTATGTCATTTCTGTTTAATAATTTCAGTTGTTGAGTAGTTGAGTTTAGTTGCCCTTATTAATAAAATCTTGTGCTTAATTGGAAGCTCATATTTATACTGAACACTTTCAAGGGTTTCAAGTATTGAGAGCAAGTCTAGTCATCCAATGGCAGCTGCACTTGTTGAATATGGGCAGTCACATTCTGTTGAACCAAAGCCTGACACCGTGGCAGAATTTCAAAACTTTCCTGGAGAAGGCATTTACGGGAAAATTGATGGCAAAGACATCTATGTTGGAAACAAAAAAATCGCTATGAGAGCGGGATGTGAAACAGGTGAATAACGTCAACTCTTATACCTTCTAAATTATCTTGTAAAAGCCTCAGTTACACTCTAATGTAAATAGAAGTGTTAACTCTGGGCCTATTTTTAGTTGAAGAAAGAAATTATTGTAGGACTCCAAATTATCATTTCTATTCCTCTGTTTTCTCTGGCCGCCAAATGTATTTTCATTCTTCTTGTTTGATTCTTTATTTTCAGTCCCAACTTTAGAAGGTGCTACCAAGGAAGGAAAGTCCATTGGATATGTATTCTCCGGGGCAACACCTGCTGGAATTTTCAGTCTCTCTGATGCTTGTCGAACTGGAGCCAAGGAGGCAATTGAAGAGCTGAAATCAATTGGCATGAGAACAGCTATGCTTACAGGAGATAGTAATACAGCAGCGATGCATGCACAACATCAGGTGAACATCTGCTCCCTAGTTTTGTATAGTGTGATTGCCATGTACAATCCAATCCAATCCTCCAAGCCCTAAAGGTTTTGGTTCTACAATGTTGGTTCGATGGCTCAATCTTAATGTCATTGCATCAATCATCTTGAAGCTGGTTCAACCATTGTCAATTCCAACAAATCCTAGTTGGATGGGTATGCACATGTTTTTGGATTTGTTAGCATTGTTCGGTTAATTCAGCCTGATCTAGCATGAACTGAAGTGTGTTGTGTTCAATATAATGTTATTAAAATAATGCTGCAAGTTTGATTAAAATGTGCTAATATTAATCTGCAGTTAGGGGGTGCTGTAGATGTAGTCCATGCTGACCTTCTCCCAGAAGAAAAGGCAAGAATCATAAAAGACTTTCAGAAGGAAGCACCAACTGCCATGATTGGTGATGGCTTGAATGATGCGCCTGCATTAGCGACAGCTGATATTGGTATCTCAATGGGCATTTCAGGTTCGGCACTCGCCACAGAGACAGGGCATGTGATTCTCATGACAAATGACATCAGAAAGATACCAAAAGCTGCTCAGCTGGCAAAAAGAACGCGTAGGAAAGTAATTGAGAATGTGGTTTTATCAATTACTGCTAAGGCTGCTATACTTGCATTGGCCTTTGCTGGTCACCCTCTTGTTTGGGCTGCGGTCTTGGCAGATGTTGGGACATGCTTGGTAGTAGTTCTTAACAGCATGCTACTTTTACGAGGAGCCCATAAGCATGGAACAGAATGCTGCAAATCTTCCACCACACGTGTCCATAAACATGGCAGCAACACTGATGGTAGCCACTCGTCTCATAACCACAAGCATTGTTGTTCTCGTACAGAAGTTCAAGAAACATGTGAGCCACAGAAGTGCTCTTCACAAAACTGCACTCCAACATGCGAATCTGGGCCTTCCCATTCAATCTCGCATGGGAATAAGAAATGCTCGGACTCATCTGACACACATGATTGTTGTGCAAGTGGTGATCAGTTGCAAGAGGCAAATCACTCAGATCATGGAAGACATGACATGTTTAGTCAAGATAATGGATTAAACGGCGCACACGACCATGTTTGTTCAGGCTCTTTCATGCCAAGCTCTTGCGGACAAGGTGATTGCACAAACTCAGTTGAAAGGCACGGTGAATGTGTACTAGGCGATGGGCTCCATGAGGCAGAACACTCTGACCATGGTAACCATTGCACAATGGCACACGATATGGTGTCACCAAGTGTACAAAACCATTTGGACATCAGTTCTGTGGAGCTAGGCCAATTGATGGCGAGTAATGGACGTTGCCGCTCAGTCCATTGTGTAGATAACCATTCAAAAGAGCACATTGCTCGTGAAGAATTAGAGGACATGGTTGAGACTTGTTGCAAGCATCAACCACCAAATCGGAATGTTCATTCCAAGTGCAAGCATGGTGGAGACTATGGTGCACCAGCTCACAGTGTCAACCATGGAAAATGTACAGCTATGAGGGCTTGTACGAGCTTGAAGAAGAGACAAATTGGTGGGTGTTGCAAGAGCTACAGGAAAGAATATTGTTGTGGTAAGAGTGAACATTTTGGGGCTAATTTAGGAGGCAGCCTCTCGGAAATTATTATTGAGTAGGTGTGCCTCAAAGTTCAAGAATGTTTAGAAATTGTAAAACATTCTTGTTTTCCCAATCAATGATTTAGAAAATTTTGTGAAATGCTAATGTAGTACTAAGTCAACTTGACAAGGTTTATATAATGTACAAGCTTTCTATTCAGTTAGTTGTACGCCATATTTAAATTCTTGAGGAGGATTTGAATGATGAGCCCTACAGTTTTAGCCATGGAAGTGATCCCTTGTAGGCCACACCATGGAAGCACCCCCTTGAGGAGTTAATTCTAGGGTTGAATCGGTTTCCATTTTATACAACTCAATAACAAGTTGAATAGCAGAGCTCGGGTGGTGGGTGACTTGGCTTGAAGGATATATCATAAATTCGAAGATCCCAAGTTTAATTTTACCACGCTTATGGACTCATATTTTGATATCATTTTACAGACATCAAAACTTAGTTACTAGAGAATAAAACGTGATGGACCAAAATTAATGAATATGTTAGAATTTACCAATAAGAGAGAAAATTTTAAAAGACGAACTCAAAATTTTTATTAATCTCACAAAAAAAAAAAAAAACTGATTAGCCTTTAGGCCTACAGTCCTGTTTAAAATAAGTTATAAAATTTACCATAAATAAAAATTGAGATAAAAAAACGACTAATTTAAAGCAAAAACACGTTTTTGGCCCCAAGCATGGAATTTTGCTAAACATTGCATCTTGGATCGATTATGGGTGTCTCGGCCCATTTTGGCAACGTTAGCTTGGATTCCAAGATTAACTATTGGACTTTTGACGGCCCAAATAGTCCCAATAAGCATCCATGGCCCGTTCTACATCAAGTTGACTGGATTGGTTTCAATATGAAATCAAATGAGCATTTAGAACCTCGAATTCAAAACTACAGCTTGCATTATTTAGCAGATTTTCAAATAGGGATCAGTGTCACCTTCACTAAATGGAGCATGCTATCAGTATTGAACATGGGTTTGAAGTGGGAGACCCGGGTTTTGATTAACTATGTAATATGAGAAAATCTTTTATTTAAAGTATTGTAAAACTTTCCTCTTCAATTTATGTGTTGGTAGTTTAAAAGTATTTGTTAAATTTGTAATTGTTAAGTTAGATTGAGTTTTACTGCCAGTAAATCATTAGTCAATTATTTTCATGAAGACTTAATCAAGTTAAACTTAATTACAATAACATACTTTTGAAGACGAAGAGTATTGATTTCAACTTGAAACTTTAAAATTATTACAAGAAAAGTATAAACACGCACACATGTCATACATTCATGTTAGGTGCATTTGTAATATGTGTATACATTTAGTTTTTCATTATATGGTTCTCATGAGACTTATACTTTAATGTTACATAAATTTTTTTTTAGTTTTGATTATAGATTTAAAAATATTTTTAAAATATGTTAATTATGTCCGTTATATACTTGTAGGTCTCATGGATGGTGGACTAAATGTGGTGAGACTTGTAAAATGGATTAGAACGTGGTATCCGATTAGGTATGGTAATGATAGCTAATAAGAGTACCCGTTTTTTATAACTTGCCCATACGCAGAATCTAACTTTGTGCTTTCTTTGAATAGAAGATGTCATTCGACCTTTGAGGATAAATAGAAATATTATTAGGCCACTATCCATTTTGATGACAATTCCATTTAATTGTTGACGATTCTATATATTGATGTGTGAGAAAGAGTGTCCAATTAGTAATGTAAATACGTTTCGTATTTTAATTTGTATATGATTAGGAGAATCAAATTCACGCTAATTGCGTAAAAAGTATACACTTAAAAAAATGATAAGGTGTAATTACTTAAAAGAAAAAAAGGAAGAAAAAAAGAAGAAGAAGAAGATAAGTTTGAGCAATTACCATGCAAATGAAAATGGAATCTAGAGGATTGATGGGAAACACTTTGTTAACCAAGTTGTGCCTCTTCACTACTTTGAATACTATCTTTTTCAATAGTGAGATGGATGCATGAAAATTATGAGGTGAGATACGTAGGTCAAACACTCAAATACTCAAATTGCATTGATGAATCTTATTCTTATTCCAAAAGTCTCGTACATGCATGTCACACAGATCAATATGCCGCATATATATATGTGTGTGTATATATATATCACATTTCATATATATAAGAGAGCCTTTCTACCACTTTCTATTCTTTTGTGTCAAATATGATGGCCACCCATTCTCTTCTCTAAAGAGGCTTCTATTATTTTTATATTATTATTGTTAATTAAAGGCAGCTAGCAAAAGTTGGACAAAGAATCCAATAGGGCAAAGACAGATGCGCCTACCCTTTCATTGGTCCATAGAGCCACATGGAATCTCACCATTAAATTAACGGTTCTCATCAATTCTCAACCAATTACCCCTTTTCTTTTCCTAATTAATTATACTTTCAATTGTATGTATATTGAATTACAATCAAGTCTCCAAATAAAATAAATAAACCAAAGGTCAGGTTAGTGACTCTACACGTAAGTAAGTATCCAACCAATTAAGCAAGCACACTGATTTGTATATACATAACAGGTCCTAAGTCTTGGGTTAAAGATTCCATTTTCATATTATCAATTCTATTTAAAGGAGGAACTGTTCCTACTCCTCCATTATACTAATGAACAAATGTAATCTGACTGATAAGCATTGTTAAACACACACACACACACACAAAAGTGTACTCTGACTGATAAACAGTGTTATATATGTAGGCAAGATGCTATACAAAGATTGTTTTGCCCTAACATCTCGTGAACTGTAACACTCTTTATCGTTAACAACATTGTGACAAGTAAATTTCATCTTTAGAGAATACATTAGAATCTTTAATATTGATGTGAGTTCCAGTAAAACCATGTCTAGTGGCAATATATATGTGTTTTGCAAAAGTAAATCAAAGATAAAGCAGAAATCAGACCCAAAAAATGTCAAAAGCTTTAGCTTTCTTTGGGAATTACATTGGGAAGCAATCTCCTGACTCGTAATGGTTGAAAAAAGGTTCAATGGGTAGGGTGCAGAGGCAATCTTCTGACACGTTGTAGGAAGGAAAGAGTATTCAAAAGAAAGAAAAAAAGTTGTAGATGCTCATTAATCAGTATAACAAGATGGCACCAATTTCCTTTCTCATCCCCTAAGAATAACAATCTTGGTTTAGACCCCTCAAAATATTTCAACTTGTTGGATTGTCCCACATCGCCCATCTCTAACTCTTCTAGTCTATCTATATAGCAGGCTACCCCTCTTCTTAACACTTGAGTTTTAAGGAGCTGAATGGGTTGCGCCTCAAATTTCAATATGGTATCAGAGCCTAACTTTGGGCTAGATGAGTCGGGGCGTGCTCACCTGGCCTCCCTCCGCGGGTAATGTGCTCCAGGGGGCGTGTTGAATTGTCCCACATGAGTCGGGACGCGCTCACCTGGCCTTCCTCCGCGGGCAATGTGCTCCAAGGGGCGTGTTGGATTGTCCCACATAACCCGTCTCTAACTTCTCTGGTCTATTTATATAGCAGGCTTTCCCTCTCCTTTACACTTCTCTGGTCTATTTATATAGCAGGCTTTCCCTCTCCTTTACACTTGAGTTTATAACTAAACCCGTCGACATATGATATTCAAAGCATGCTCTCTCTCTCTCTCTTGATTCTATTCCCACTTTGATAAGTCAAAGCATTTCAACCAACCAAATGTTAACTTTACAGTCCATACCATTAGCAGGTGGCCCATAAATCTTGTTTTGGGCCAAAGTTGCAGTCACCATAAGAGGAAGCTTTTGGATGACATGAGAACATGGATGATGATTATCTGCGGCCACTCCCTTTGGATGATGGCACGCGTAACTCTAGCCTCTTTTGGGTTGTGGTGTGGGTCAGATAGTACAGAATATATGAGGTGGTGAGAACTGATCCCCATTTTTTTAAACTATATATCTATATGTGCCTATATATATGTGTGAAATTCAATGCACAAGATAATGTGAATTAGACAACTCCTAGAATGGAGCAGCAGCTGGTTATGGGAGTTTGGTCATGGAGTTTTGCATGAAGAGGTAGAGAGTGGATTGCAGCCAAGGATGACTTGCCGACATTTGAGCGCAGGCATACCCCTTGCCGGCAAGTTGTTCTTGGCTACATTTTGCTCTCTTCTTCTCATGTGAGACCCATCCATCTGTTTTCTCAGAATTCAGGAAGCTAATGCCAATTAGCATTACACCACTAGGATTTACTGTCTTTCTTTCTATTTCTCTCCTCTTTTTTGTTTATGCCTCTTCCTGAATGTTTTATAATGATATTGTGCAACTCGAACAGCATCTCCGTTGGACACGTTTAAAAAAATATAAGTATTTAAGAGTATAAGATTTATAATTTATTAGTAGAGGGGATATTTTTAAGACCACCTTCCCTACCAGTGAAATAGACCCATTGATCTGTTGTCTCAAGAATTTAGGAAGCTAAAGCCAATTAGCATTACACCACTAGGCTTTACCGTCGATCTCTCAATTTCTCTCCTCTCTTTTTAGTTTATACCTCTTCTTGAATGTTTTATATTAATAATGTGCAACCCAAAGGGTAGCTTGGTTGGAAAGGCTAAATAAAGTAAGTGTTTAAGAATATAAGATCCATAATTCAATACTACTCAAGTACTTTTAAGATCTCCTATCTCACAAGAGAAATTTTTGCAAAATAGTCATGTAAGAAAGTCCTGGCTTATGATATGTCTATGCGACTAAAGATTACAATTGGTAAACTAGATTCCAATTTATCCAAAAAAATAA
Organism: Nyssa sinensis; assembly: GCA_008638375.1. NCBI lineage: Eukaryota > Viridiplantae > Streptophyta > Magnoliopsida > Cornales > Nyssaceae > Nyssa > Nyssa sinensis. The sequence goes on from CM018047.1 coordinate 949,718, forward strand.
TGATATTGTGCGAGTGGGTGTGAAAGATTGAGAGAATCCAGTCTCACTTTCTTTTGCCTGTTTTTCACATTTTCTTAGTTTTATTTTATAGTTTAATAATTCAGAAACATTTATCAAAGGAGAAAATGCAATGTATAAGAAATTTTCGTCACATGTCCTCTATAATTTTAGCAATCAATGAATTTTGCGTAAATTTTTTAAAATAATGAAATCATAAAAGTCATTATCGTGTGAGCTTCACATGAAATAATAAGATTTCATATGCATTTAATAAAGTGGACAATTAGCTTGTGCAAAAGAGTAAAAATTCATTAAAAAATATATTTTATTTATAGCATCACTCGTTAATGCATGGGACGGATGCTTGTTCATCATGTATGATGCACAGGTGATTTCTTATGCAGGGGCATGTCATTTATCAGTCAATTCTGAATATTGGACTGCGCAAAAGATCTGGCAGCAAATGTTATCAACTATTTTTTTTTTTTTTTGGCATCAACTACAACAATGTATGGTTTTAGTAACCAAATTTTTAGTCATGTAGTCTTTTTGGTAAGTGAAAATTGATATTTAGCGATGAAATTTAAAATTTTTAAATATATAGTCAATAATTTGCTCCGCCAATTTTCAGCAAAAATACTTTTTTGCAATGTCATTCATGTCGATCTATTTCAACTTTCAACTTTTTATTTTTTGCAATAAAAATACTTTTTTTGTTAAAAATATTTGAGATGCCACAGTTTTATTGCTAACCTCTCATTTTTCTGACAATATATATATATATATATATATATATATTGTATTGCAAAAATCTCATATTTTAACAATAATATATTTCATCACTAATGGAATATTCAAATTAATTGAATGGTCATTTTAGGTCAAAATTAAGTAACATGTTAGAAGTTTTATAGTGCATAAAAGGTCAGATGATGAAACTATATAGGTGTATATAGAACTCAATAAGTAATCTACTCATACTTGGTAAAAGGTTTCCATTATTGTACACTCTTTTGATTATGTTTGTTGGCATTCCAAATTGAATGCTGGAGAATATTCGTGATGTATTTTTTCACATCAGAGGCAAACAATATCAATGATAAACTTATAAAAAAAATAGCACTAAACATATCTCTATGAGAATTGTGTATTTGTTAGTTCATGAGTAATGCAGATTACTCTCCTTACAAGAAAATGAACTACAAATAAAATAAGTGTAATTAGACATAACTTATTTTTAATTTTTTTTTTGAAATGAAAAATAGGATAATCAATCTTATAAAATAATATTTATATTTTTTTGATAAAAAAAGTAAGATTTGAAATCATGATTTTTTTTTAAAATATAAGTAACCAACTAATTGATTAATTCCCTTCTTTCATTAATATGTGTATGTGTGTTTGTGTGCGTGTGAGTGTGTGTGTGTGTGTGTGTGTATATATACATCAAAACCAAAGTCTCATTATGTCTTTTTTTACTAAAAGAGCTATGGCCAATCTAGAAAAGTTCATATGAGACAGCTGGAGTGGTATCTGCAAAATGCTGATACTATAAAATTGAAATGCATCAATCAATCAAAAACATGGCATAGAAAAAGAAGCCGACAACTGCTATATATTATTCCCATAATGGATGCCATAGTGATACGACGAAGTCAAAATCTTACATATTCACCACTCGAAGGAATCCATCCATGCACGTTAACTCACCAAACCAGTAAAGAATTTCACTCTTATCATCCATTTTTTAACATTTTAGAATTTTATTCTTCCTCAAAGTTTTGCAAGCACTACTACATACAACTCCTTCTCGATTCTGTTTTTAAATATTTTATATGTGTTTTATTAAATTTTTAGAACTAAATTTTTTTAAAATATTTAATCATAAATATAAAAATTAATAAAACATAAAACTTTAATATTAATTGATAATATTTGTGATAGATTAATAAATTGATTGATATAAAAGATTTTACAAATTGGACAAAAAAATTTTAATAAAAAAAAACTCATAAAAAACTTTAGATTATACCAAAAAAAATGTTCATAAAAGTTTCATTAAGGGGTCAAATAAAATTAAAATAAGAGTAAAGTATGCAAGATTTTAGAGTTAGAGATAGCAAAAATATAAATTAAAGGATATATTTGAAAAACAAATTGAAAAATATGAAAAAAAATTCAAATAAAAGAAATTGTGGGGGGGAGGGGGGGAATTGCCCCCTATGGTCCTTGTATTGCCCCGTTCCCGACAATGGCGTAACTAAGAATTTTTTTTAATATTATGTTAAAAAAATTTATACTATAACAGTTTTTTTAATCTAATTGTAAATAGAACTCTAATAAATATATAAAAATATTTTCAATGCCTTTGTTTCCGGTATATATTTTTATAATATAAAATCTCGAGTAGATGAGTTTATAAAATTATAAACAATACAAAAAAATATATTCACTTTTTTATGTAAGCATAAAGTTTAAAAAAAAATGAGAATAATTCAAAATAGAACTTTTCTAATAAAATTGAACTTTTTTCTTAGGAATGTTTATGGGGCTTTCCTTTGTGTAATTAGATTTTTTATGATTTTTAAAATTTTCTTAATTATACTATAAACACTTAAAACTTGGAATCTTTTTATAGCAGGGCTTAAAGCCTTTTTTTTTTTTTTGCTTAATGATTAAATTGTCCTAAATAAAATTAACAAAAATACTTGAAAATACAAATAAAAATGAAACCTAAGTATACTAATTTCATTACTATTTGTAGACTATTTCTATTGTGAAAGCATAGTGGGGTCAATCTAAAACAAACTCTCAAAAAAACTATATCAATATACACACACACACACACACAATTGACCCTATATACACAATTATTTTGAAAGTTCAGTGGGTCAATTGACCCCACTGCCATGAACCTAGCTCCGCCCATGCCTTAAAGGGTTCTCCATGTTGGAAAAAAAAAATTTTGCCAACTTTCATAAGATTTATTTCCACCTATACATGGCAAGATACGATTTATTTTTTCTATGACAGCATAGATTAATTAAAAATATTTTTCCTAACAAAAAAAAGAAAAAAAATATGAAACTAAGTCCAAGTTGTTAACATCTATGCATGGAAAGCACTAAAACTATCCTTACCATTTTTTTTTTTTATCAAAAATAGTTTACCTAATGATGTTGGATTAGCACATTGATTTTAAATTAAATCATGAATGATTTGATATGTACTTAATTAGCATGAAATGGATTCTCCCTTCCTCATGATTATATCAAGAAAAAAAATGAGACTATTTAAGAAGTTAATTTTGAATAATATTTTTGAGAAACCTAACGTTGCTTCATTGAATGATTGATAAAGAGAGATTAATCATTTTTGTGTTTAATTAATTTTATATTGGGTTAATCTTATAACCGTTACTATCATATTAGAATATTATACCTCCAAAAAAACTTAATAGAACGAAGCATTTACTCTAATAATACATTAAATCCTTTGAGAAAATGTAAAAAGATTATAAGAACAAGCATAAATGATAATAAATAAATAAAAAAAGTAAAAAGACGAAACCCTTAATTAGATGAGAGCATTTATTAATAAAATCAATAATGGTACACTTTTAAAAATTTTATCACAATAATGTGACAATGTATTATTATATTACATTCATTAAATGATTTAAAGTATTATCAATATTATTGTCACATCCTGAACCTGCGATTCGAGTTGTGACTGAAACTTTTTAAGAAAAATAAATTAAACATGATATTAATTTAATATCTCAAGGTCATTTGGAATCCTAATTTAATATTTTGAAAATCCATGCCAATTTTTTTTTAGAAAAAGTAAATGCGAGTGTGTGTGTGTGTGTGTGTATATATTTTGATGTTGTATTTAACTATAGCCTCATACGTGTTGGTGGATGTATCTCGTCGTGCTTCTCCTTACATGGGATCCCAAAAAAATAATTGACTTCAAAATAGGTTTGCTTGAATTCTATGAAGAATCACGTTTTACATTCCTAATTTTACGCCTGCAATTGGTCCTTTTTTACTTTCTTTAAGAATGCAGTTATAATGTGAAACTTCTCAAATATGTAACTTCTATTCCAATATCCAAAACAATGTTTTATGCACTCCCACTTGTATCCTACCCTCTCACAAAAAATAAGATTCATCTTTTATGAGAGAGATTATTGAATAAATCAATCTTAATAGTTCTAACGGTCAAATGATAAGCTGCGTGTATATGTATAGTATACTGTTGTAAATGTGACTCTCAATCTAATCATTGGGACCATCGAATAATTGCTCAAACCAAAACCTACTAGCAGACCCCGCTCCTTGTGCGAAGATGATTACAGATGAGTTACAAGTGGTAGGACATAAAATATTATTCATCAATTGTGTTATCATAATACTCTGCCACATTATTTAGAATACAAAATTTGAAACAAAGATTAATATTCGTGTTGCATTAGTCTATGTGAAAATTCGGTAATCTTTCCTTTAAGTGATTGTATTTCCTCTGTTATAATTAAAAAATAATTGGTACACCGGTTTGATTTATCAAATGATGTGTTAATAGTTTTTTTGTAATTAATAAATATATTTGGTATTTTATTTAAATTTTAAAAAAAAGTTATGTTAGATAATATCATTCAATGAATCAATCTGATAAACTAATGTGATATACTTAACATTACTCATTATAATTACACCAATACACAACATTAATTGTATACCTATATATGCAATGTAAACACAAAGTTTGAGTGTGCTGGAACCAACTTTTTTTCAAAAAGAATTAATTTTTCTTTAACTAATTATTTAATTTCTTGTAGTGTAAAAAGGTTGGAATTTTATTTCTTAGCAACCCTTTTTACTCCTCCCCGAGAAATATTCTATTCCCACAAACAATCAGTCATTTGTACTCTTCAATTCTTGTTAAATCATCAAGCTTTTAGATGTGTTAACTTCACATGGTATGTTAAATCATCAAATATTTAGACGTGTTAACTTCACACAGTATTAGAGTAGGTCGTATATTCTGAATGTAAATTTTATTTTAACACGTGTAAATTCAAATTGGCTATATATGAGAAGACGTGTTAGATAATATAATAATAAAATTACATCATTTTTAATAGTTTAAGTTTTTAGATAAGTTGGTATGTGTCAATTCATATTTTTAGGGTGACAGTGAGATTTGAACTTATAACCTTTTTACTTGTTCTAATATCATATGAAGTCACCAACTTATTTAAAAACTTAAGTTTTTAAATTCTTTTAATCCCCAAGTAGTATATCAAGTGGTAAGAAATAAGGTTATTAGTGTTTAATGTCACCAAGTCTCTAATTCAAATTTCATTAGGTGCATATTCTTTTAGAAGGCCATTAACCCTAAATTAGCCCAATCCATGTGGAGAGCCAGCTTTACCTAGACTCAAGAGTGGCTCGTGACAATTTAAGGCCTAAAGCTAAAAATTGTAAATGAGATTTTTTTTCGCCTTTTGGGATACAAGAACAAGTTTTTGATAAAAACACAATTTAAAGGATTAAACATTGATTAATTTTAAGTTTTAAGTATGAATTATGATAAACACAAAAGCTTTGAGGCATTTTTTTTTTTTGTAATTAGACTTCTAATTTAGATTAATCTATAAAGACGTAAAATTTGAGCATTTTTTTTTTTTGTAATTAAATTTCTATTGGCTTTACACTTCTAATTTAAATTAAAATACAAAAACATAAAATCTTGGGCCTTTCTTTGTAAGTGGGATTTAAAGTCATTATTTTGTTAACTTTATGTTTGAGTGATCATGCTTGGGTTTAGAAAATTTTAATTTAGCATGATTTTCTTACTACCAAGGATAAAATGCTTCATTGCTGAGTAGAAGGTGGTCGGAAGTTTCCGCTTGTCTCCTTGAAAAAAAATTCTAGATGCTGTTAGGAGCTCATTTTGTTAGTGGCTTGCTGGCCACTTGCTTTTTACGGAAAGTTGGTCAAATTGGGAATATAGGATACGTTGGGCATCTATCAACCATTAATGCCACATATATGTGTATATATTGTTTTAAGCATAACACAAACATGCATGAACTATATAGAGTTGAAACTAGTGATCAAAATGCAGGCAGAGACGATGCTCATTATTGCGAGCATCTTGCATGTAGAGATATAAAAGAGTAAATTGCAGCCAAGTATGACTTGCCGACATTCTTTCTGAAGCAACATGCATGCTTTAATAAGGTCTTTCTGGCAAGTTGTTCTTGGCCACATTTTGCTCTAGCTCTTTTTTCTCAATAAGTCATCGGGCACTGTATTTGATATAGAACAAGTTTTTGGGATTGAGTGGATACTCACAAGTCCAATAGATAATTAACGATTGTCTCCGGAAACTGTTATCCCAAGATACAAATCTCTAAAACTACACATATTTGACCTGAAACTATGTGAGATCAAAAGTTATTAATTTATGAGAGGTTATAAGTTTTACTCTCACTTTCTCATAAGAGGATGTGTATTTTATTTTTTTTCTTCTAATTTTAGGTTGTGCTTTATTTTCGTAGTTGTTGCAGATTTTTTTTTTGTTTTTGGTTTCTTCTTTACATATACCTTTCACCTTTAAAAAAAAAAAAAAAAAAACTTATGTGAACTTGTAAAATAATAATTATGCAATACATTTCTATTGACAAAATAACAATAATAATATATAATAAGGATTTTGGTTATAGTTTTCCTTGCAATGATCCGGGACGAGGTAATACTTGTAATATGCATTTATTTTAGCTATTTTCTATAAGAGATCCCTTAAAATTCTAACTTTCATATTTTTGCGTATTAATTTAATGATCTAGATCTGCCATTCACCACTGTATACAAAGCAATCCATGAAGATCTTTGTGTAAAGGATAAGTCTACAATAAAATCATAAAGGAGGGTTACAATTGTTGAAATTTTCACGACATTTGGAAATGAAAAAAAAATCAACATTGCATGCTTAATTTTAAAATGAAAATAATTTTTAGTCAGATAAAATAAGTTGAAGTAATAAATTGATCAAACACATTAACTAATTATTTATAAATTTGTAATATATTGCATGATCATGTGCTATTGTATTTCATGAGCTTATAATTTTTAAATTAAATAATATTACTCACTATAAACTTAGAATGACAAGGGCAAAGTCCAACCCCAATAATTTGTGCATGAAATGATTCTATTCCCACAAAAAATCAAACAAGCACTTTGTTCATCGATACCATCTTTTTATCAAAAGGATGTCAAATTAATGGGTTCCAAGTATCTTGTAGTTTGCCTAAGTTGCACAAATCAGATAGAGAAAAAAGTTTCAAGACTGTGATTGCAGTGGACACACGCCCATACGAGGGGAGGGGAAGCTAGTGGGGGTCATTGTCTCTTTAAAATTTTGAAAATTTAATTTTACTTTCTTATTTTTTAAAAAAAATTAAGGAATTGTACTCTCCCAAAATTTTCAACTTTTTAAGAGATTCTTTTAAATTTTAAATTTTATTTTTTTTGCCCTCCTACATTAATGGTCTGAATCCGCGCCACAACACGTGATGCTTTCATGGACCAACACGTATTCGTTCTCTTTGGTTGGCATCACAGTTGCTTCTTTTGGAAAGTTGGTCAGAGTGGTGTGTGGGAATATATGCATTCTCATCCATCACAAATCTGTGCCTATATATATGGTGATAACATTGCCTTGCCTTATAAGAGCATGGATTAGAGAACTGAGAGATATAAATACATACATATGTGTGTGTGTGTGTGTGTGTGTGTGTGTGTAGGGAAAAAGAGAGAGCGAAATATTCATGTATTTCAGTCCAAAGAGTCTTGCATGAAGAGGTAGGGAGTGGATTGCAGCCAGGGATGACTTGCCGATGGACCATGGTGCCTGCACTAGGCCTTCTCGGCAAGTTGTCTCCTGGCTACATTTGGCTCTCTTCTTCTCATGTAAGACTCTCGAGACCTATCCATGGTGCGCTACAAGCTAGCCATCAACAAGAAGGCCGCAATATTAGAATTGGAAAGCATCATAACCTTTCAATTCATCTACTGCAACTTTTACTAGTGTTCATAAATTTGTTTGAATCATGTGGTGTTTATTTAGAGAGAGAAAGAGCACACCTATCCAAGTGCTTATGCACGTAAAACGCTGGTCATTACATAGCCAAGATAATATATATTTTTCTCATCCTTTTAGGTGAATACACAAAAAAAAGAGAGCAAATGCAGGAATCACAGAAAGAGAAGAAGCCAGATTTTCGAGCCGGTTGAACCCATTGCCACTTCTTTAGTTCTAGATTAGTGATATATATATATATATATATATAAACGAAACTCCTTATATGCTTTTTCCCCACATTGAATCCATTTCATATCCCTCCAACCAAGCAAGTCGCCTTTGCTATAATACAAACCTGATTGTTTGTGGATTCCGCACCATAAGGCCGAATAAGAATTGGGAAGTTGAAAGCCCAAGCTCATTGGCCCATACGATCTCTTATTTATCCACCGGGGCTTGGCCTATTAAGGCCCTAGGCAAATGGGCCCTTGTATTTTTAGTCAGCAGCAGAAAGTAACTCCACCTTACAATTTTCAGCCGAAGTGTTGGAAACATGATTCGGAGCATTATATGTGTACGCGAGTAGATATATATGACTTATAGCATTGTCACATTTCACCACAATAATCCACGCTAATAGCAATTAAGTGATTCTGAGCTCAAGACTAGAGGGAGACGAAGAATGTCTTTCTAAAATAGAAAAACCACCAAGTCCTAAAAGACATGAGAGCTTGAGAGCTCAAAACCAGAGAGAGACGAAGAATGTCCTTCTAAAATTAAAAAAAAAAACCACTAAATCCTAAAAGACGTAAGAGCTCAATGCAAGCTCAGGATGAGATTGTGAAAGTACAAATTGCCCTAAAACCTTTACGGCATGTTTGGTAAGATGAAATAGTCGCAAGAATGGAATAGCTATTCCCAATTTCATTACCTTCCTATATTTTGTATAAGTCATTCTCAAGTTTATTCTCCCCCTATATTTTGTATAATCAATATAGAAAAAACGTAATCCTTCCAAAGGAATGACTATTCTTATAAAAAGTAAGAATATCATTCTTTCTCCTAACCCATGAAATGATATCTATTCCAATGGAATGAGATTAAAAAAATAAATAAATAGACAAACACACATATAATATATGTTATATATAAACACATAAATAAATATATATATATATATACACATAAATAAAAATATAAATAAAGAAACATAAATATATGTATATATAAACAATATACATATATATGTACATATGTACATATATACATAAATAATTGTATATATTAATAAGTTAATATATACACATAAATTAATACGTATATATAAATTAAATATCTATTATTTAAATATTAAATATACATAAATAATTGTATATATACATATAGATATATATATATACACACAAATATACATGTATATGTACATATACAAATATATATAAATAAAAATCATATATACACAAATAATTGTATATATAAATAAATATCTATATATAATTTAAATATATGTATGTATATATCAACATACATATAATATATATGTAAATAAATATACAGATAAATAAATTAATATATATATGTATATGTGTGTGTGTGTATACACATTAATATACATATATTTATATAAATAAGTATATATAAAAATAAATATGTGTATATATATAAATAAATAATTATATATAAATAAATACAATATATGTAGGTGTATACCTACATACATTTACACACACACACACACACATATATATATATATATATATACACATATAAAAATAATTATAAATATAAATAATTACATATATATAAAAAAAAATTGTATATTTATATGTTGATTTATTTATATATACATATGTATTACATAGTTAAATACATATAAATATCTCCATACAAAAGTATATTTAAATTAATATATACCTAAAAATATGATAAATAGGTAAGTACATACTTAAATACATACACACACGCGCATATATATATATATATATATATATATATATATAAAATTAAGTATATATAAATAAATATAATGTAAGTATATAAATACATACATAAGATATTTAAATTTATATATATATATATATAATTATTATAAATATGCATGTGCATATATATACATATATATATATTTAATATTGTTAATTAAATAAAATTGTTAGTTGTTATCAAACAAAAGAATAAAATGAAACAAAGAATGATCATTTCTATTCTATTCTTAACTCAAATTATTCCTTAGTTTATTTTATTCTTTTATCATTTTATTCTAACATACAAACATAATTTTACGAAATCTTTTGCAACTAAGTTCATCCCTAAATCCAAAACTAAAGGATATTATAGTTGCCTTTCCGAAAAAGAACCAATCAGTTTTTGCTTAGAATGTGCACATCATTGAGGACATAGACCTTCAAGTAATATCTCATAAGTTAATAGTGGATCCAAATTATCCATCGGTTCGATTAAATATGAAGTCTTTTGTTACTAAAAAGCATAAGATAATAAATAACAAAGTGCAAAGGTTACTCAATCTTGATATGATCAGAAAAGTTAATTACTCGGACTCGCTCTCAGCAGAATACTAGCCATAACCAATCCAAAGACCTTCAAAATGAAATTGAATGGGTCATAGAATTTTTTTTCATTTCATTACGGAAGTGTCACTTGTATAATTGAATAGTAATAATAATAACAATAACTAATTTAATTTGTATACAACTATATCCAATTAGAGCATAACTCAATTACCCCTTGCTGTAAACATGCTAATAAAATACTTGCCACATCTGATGAGCTATTCTTCCAAATCTAAAGAAAGGCTCTTCTTTCAAGATCCTAACCTAGCTCAACAGTTTTTTATAGAGCTCTGTCTTTTCATCCGTGCTAATCGCTAACCTGTTAAAGAAGTTGAGCTTAAAAATATTTCTATCTTGTAATCATAGATTTGATTAATTGTTTGTTAGAGTTACGATCATTATAATTTTTTTTTTGACTTTGATCACCATAATAGCCACCACCACGATGGCTTTTTTCTGACTTTGATCACCATAATAGCCACCACCACGATGGCATAGTATGCTTTGTCTTGTAATCTTGTAGAAATTACTAAAGCCATTCAAACGGTTAATCATAGCAAACCAATTTTTTACCACATGAATATGAAACCACGTTTTCACTTGAAACCATCATCTCTCCATGTCGCTCCGAATACAAATTCAAAAATTACAAAACCAATCCATGAGTAAATAAATTGATGTACAATTTCGACTTACAAAATTATTTTAATTTGCGTTCCAGCTGCTGTTGTGCTATTTTAAGTCTCACATCGAATAGGAGTCGAGCACTAACGTCGCTTATAAGCCTCAGTCGTCCTCTCCCTTACATCAGACCTTTTCCGCTTAGGAAAAACAAAGTCGTGAGAGCTCTTAAGCTCAAAGCGAACAATATGGTGCACATGGAACCTACTATGTGCCAGGACGAAAAAGTGCAGTATCAATTTGACGCCCTCTGAAAACAAAGTCCCGTGTCTGTCCATTGAATCAGATCTGAACTCCTTAAGCTCAGCGACATATGGACGAGGACTATGTGCCAGGATGAAAAAGCAGTACAATTGCTCTTAACGAGGCCAGTAGTATGCTCTTCACTGATTACAGTCCCGACCGGGAAGAGTAGCTGTTGTGCCACTTTGAATCTCACATCGAGAATTTTAGTATGGACCCTGGACTCCCCCTAAAGAGCCCACAAATATCGCAACCGTTGAATCCTAGAAATATATGATGTGGCGAGCATCCGAAGCTCTCCCCCTTTAGGTACCGCATTTTCATCTCCTCCGTTGGTGATGATTGACCTAACCCTAGTTCTTGCATTCTCTTGGTCAATTTGTTTGTCCTAGTGGAGCTGTAGCTAATCTTGAGCTGTGTTTTGCAGATTCCATTGCAGTACGAAACAAATTGCAGCATTCCATGTCTCAATTGCAATTCAAAAAATCAAAACATGAATAATATCCATATCTCAACAGAACAGGGAACAACAAAATGTGTAAGATTATACATATATATATACGCACAACATTGGCAATCATATTACAGAAAGAGTTATTATAAAAGCAAAATTGTATATAATTATATTTTCTATTGGCTTAATATATCTATAATCTATAGGTGGTTGTGTGGCTGTTGTTGTGGAAGCCTAAATCGGATTTGAGACGCTGGAGATCGGACGGCGACACCGTGCCAACAAATACCTCCTCGACATCGACAAATTTCTTTAGCGTGATCGTGTGCCAGCGTGTACTTGGCCTTACGAAACACGTCCCATGTCAGCGTTGCAATCAAGATAACTCCAACCAAAGTCGTCGATATAGCCAGTACAAAGACTCCGGTGAAGCTCCGCCCAGCCGCCAGTCCATACACTTTGATCGCTGCTATTGCCGCCAGATACAGAATCGTCAAGTTCCCTACCACCGCATCAGAGATCGCCATCTCAATCTCCCTCTAAGTTGGGCCCTTTGCATGAAACAACATATCAAACTCTCAAAATTGGGTGGATTGGATGAGTTCTAATCGGTCTTCTTGGGAATGTCGGCGAAGCTCTCATACAAATTGTGTACCTAGTACAAAATTGGGGTTCTTCGGGTCATCTGGCTTTGAGCTTATCTTGTTTTCCTCTATAGAAAGTGGAAGCTGGAAGGTAGCATCATCCACCTATGCTCATATTTTTCTTGACAACCCAATAGCTTCATCTCACGTGTCTCCAACTTGCTTTGATAATAATAATTTATTCGTGGCTGTACTCCAAATAAGACTATCAAACATAAAGAATACTAGTACAAAAATAATGTCAAAACAATGAATAATTAGTAACTTTTTCTTTGCTTTTCTTTCAAGGAAGAAGACAACGTATCAAAAGTTATAAATTAGATGTAATTTTTGATATGTTAAATCAAGTTTAATGATAAAAGTTATTTTAATTTTGTTAAAATATATTATAATATTAAAAAATTATATTTTGATATTTTTGTTTTATTGAAGAAATATTTTCTTTTTATAGAATTACTATTTCTTTTCTAATTATTATTATCAATCATTGTAAACAAAAAAATATATATATCATCAAATCTGGACCATTGATATCTTTCAATCTGAAACATTAATGTGGATAGTAACTATTAAAACAAAATTTATAGTTGATAGAGTTTTTAACTTTAGTCAAATTTTAATAAGAATAAAAATTATCATTGAAGTAGAATTTTTTAACCAATCTATCAAAATTTAGCTTTGGTAATCTCTTTAACTTCACCATTAGAGTTACTCTTAGGGTACGTTTGGTAGGGCGGAATGAACACCAGAATGGAATAACCATTCCTGAGTTCATTTCATTTTTTCCTTTGTTATGCTTAAACATGTTGGAATACGTATTTCGTTCGGAATAGCTATTCCACTTAACACAGGAATAAGCATTCATTGACAAAACCTAAAGAATACCCATTCATTTCCTAACGGAATGACACAACGTCCATCTCTTATAGCCCACGACAATCTCCTCATCTGCCATCACCATTGCCACCGCCACCTCAATCTCCTCTGCCATCACCACCGCCACCTCGATTTCCTCCTCTGCCATTGGCCATCACCACCACCACCTCGATCTCCTCCTCTGCCATCGCCACAACCACCTCGATCTCTTTACCATCGCCACCGCCACCGCGATCTCCTTCTCTTCGGGCTCGTTCTCGCCCACTATTACTTGAACATTGTAAGCCAATTTGAAGAAAAGGGTGTTTGCGACAGCTAGCGAAGGACACACCACTAACAGTAAATCAGAAGAAGAGTGAGATTCCTTCGGCAAAACTGGTACTAACCCGTCTCTATTTCTAATGCTTAGAGACAATGTAATAGTTGTTGAAGATGGTGATGAAGAGAATGAGAGAAAGATTAGGAGACAGAGAGGAGGGGGGAGGGGTGAGTTGAATTGGTGGGGTTGGTTTTGAAGGAGGGAAGAAAGGAGAGGAAATTACAGAGAGATGGGGAAGCAACGATTGATTTGACGGTCATTTTCTGGGTTATTCCATTTCTGGGTTTTTATCCAAACAAATGAATAGAATGAGCATTCATTTCCATTCCTTAATTCATTCCTATTACTATCTTATTCCATTCTTGTGTACCAAACGTTGCCTTATATCTTAAAAAAGGTTAGTGTATAGGATGAGATGTCTGTCACTCAACCTTATTTCAAGTTCTCAAAAAAGTTTTGTGTATAGTATGAGATGTTCGTCACTCAACCTTATTTCAATATACAGAGAAAGTTTTTATGACTCAAATTTATGATCTTCAATCATAGCAGAGATTTACTTAGAAAAATTATAAGTTACTTTCTATACTAAAACTAATCATTACATGTAAATTATACTCTAATTTAAATATGTGATTTTTATTGAATAATACTTCTTATTAAAGAACATGATTGAGATGTTTGTCACTTAACCTTATTTCAATATACCAAAACTAAGTATGAGATGTTTGTCACTCAACCTTTTTTCAATATACAAAGAAAGTTTTCATGACTCAAATTTATGATCTTCAATCATAGCAAAGATTTACTTAGAAAAATTATAAGTTACTTTCTATACTAAAACTAATCATTACATGTAAATTATACTCTAATTTAAATATGTGATTTTTATTGAATAATACTTCTTATTGAAAGAACATGATTGAGATGCTTGTCACTCAACCTTATTTTAATATACTAAAAATAAGTATGAGATGTTTGTCACTCAACCTTATTTCAATATACAGAGAAATTTTTCTTGACTTAAATTTATGATCTTCAGTCATAGCAGAGATTTACTTAAAAAAATTATAAGTTACTTTCTATAACTAAAACTAATCATTACATGTAAATTATACTCTAATTTAAATATGTGATTTTTATTGAATAATAGTTCTTATTGAAAGAACGTGATTGAGATGTTTGTCACTCAACCTTATTTCAACATACAGAGAAAGTTTTCGTGACTCAAGTTTATGATCTTCAATCATAGCAGAGATTTACTTAAAAAAAATTTAAGTTACTCTATACTAAAACTAATCATTACGTGTAAATTATACTCTAATTTAAATATGTGATTTTTATTGAATAATACTTCTCATTGAAAGAACATGATTGAAATTACTCCCTTTAAATATATATTTGTATGTTTTAGGAGTTTAACTGTCACATCAAATAAATTGAAATCCTTACTATTATATCCCTTTTTAAGTTTTCTAATCTCATATTTGTTGCCCTCCCCATTTTATTTAATCATGGATGGTAATTAGGCAACCAACATCAATTGACGGCTCACCTTAATATTCACAAGTATGGTTGTAAGTTGTGAATAATCCAATCTTTGAAATGAACAAAGAAAGTGGGACCTACTTGGCCAATCTAATGGCTGATCCACCCCTTGTATGTTACCTCACGAATGTTTGGGAATACATTATTTTTGCCAACCAACAAGAATTGATGGGTTGCCATCTGTTATAGATGCTTTGGTTAATAAATCATCCAGACACAGATATGCTTGTTAATGAAGGGCAGGATATCTTGGTGGAGCCATCAGCCATGCCTATGAATTGAGGAATGTTAAAGCTATGGCCAACTCTCAATTCTCAATTCCCTAAGTCTTGCAATTGCGTGATGTTTTTTATTCTTCTCTATTTAATCATGGAGTTTGTCAATGTGATGCTTCATCTTACATTAACCATCAGAATAAATATGGCAGAAATTATATAATATAGGTAAAAATACTAAAAAATTCTTAAAATGATTTTTTCAATTTAAAAAGTTTATGATATATATTTTTTATCTAAAAGATTTAAAAAATTAACTTTTAATACAAAAAAAGTCCAATTATTAACTTTCATATTAACACCGTTAAAAAATATTATTCATTAGACAAAAATAACATTCAAGATACATTTTTAAAAATACTAAATAATAGATACAACAAATTCTTCAATCCAAAAAAAACATAACGTTTTTTTAATTATATCTAGAATGCCTAAAAATATATATTTCACTTTATAAAATGTTATACTTTTTTGGGATTAAAAATTTATTTTATATATGTTTTATATTTCTTTTTCTAAAATGTATCTTGAAGGTCATTTTAATATAATCAGTAATATTTTTTAACAGAATTAAGATGAAAGTTATCAATTAGACCTTTTGTATTAAAAAAAATTGAACTTTTTAGATAGAAAAAATGTATCATGAATTTTTGGATTGAAAAAAATTATTTTAAGGAACTTTTTAGTATTTTTTTCCTAATATATATACACATACAGTGGCACGGTTCCTAGATCTTGGATATAGGAGGTAAAATATAAATTAAAAAAAATATTGAGAGAGACCACTCGTAAGTTTTGAAAAACTTCAATAAATTATGGGAGTAAAAATTCAAAATTTGAAAGTTCGAGAGGTCTTTGATGTCATTTGAGAAGTTATTTTTGGTAAAATATTTTTGGAAACCTAGCATTACTCATTTTCTAGTAATCCCTCCGTTGGTAATAGATATATATATATATATATATATATACTATACACACACACACACACTCGCAAAATTATCATTGCAATAATTTAATAGTAAAAATTAAAATGGTACTTTTATTGTTATGGTCTTATTGTCTAAATGATTAATTTTAACAATGAATGATATATATAGTTATTGTTATTGGTTTTTTTCCCAACGGAAGGAATGAGTGTTTATTAATTATTATAATTTTACAAACAAGTTCAGCCTATTATTGGAATTTTGTTGGATAGAATTTTTATTTAATTTATTAGTTTTTGTATTAATAAATTTAGTTACTTATCTAATATATTATTAAATTTTTCTTTAATTTTTAAATTTATAATCAAAGATTTAACCAAAAAAAAATTTACTTTCATAAAACAAATTCTTGGCTCCAGCAAGAATCTTGACAATAAATGGTATTATTTGTCTCATGGGAGGCTATAAGAGGTCATAAGTAAGAGGTTTGTTTTTAGGTCAACGAGCTAACTTGGTTAATAATTTATGACCTTTTTTTTTTCAAAAATAGGTCATAAATTCTACTTTCACACGTTTCATAGTAGGGAATGTGTAATTTATTTTATTTTTTTAATTTTAAATTGGACTTTATTTTTGTAATTATTGCATTTTGTTAAGTTTTTGGATTTTTCAGAATTTAAAAATAAAATTCTTGTGAATTTGTAAAACAAATACAATTTCTATTGACAAAAAAAAAAATTAATCTAATTTTAGGCAAGCATTTATTATTTAGTTAGGTTGCTACTAAAGTCAAGTCAAGGAAAGGGGTATCATCAACAATAATTTATGCTTGATGTGTGTGTGGCTCTGGCTCCCATTTATTATTTTTCTAATGTAATTTTGGTGGTCTTGTTTGGGGAGACATTTTGTTGCTAAGAGGCTGTTTGGCTAAGTGTCCAGAGGTTTAGTGGTTTACCTAACACTTTTAACTTTATTTTAGAAAAATTAACATTGTAATATTAAAGTAAATCAATATTAATCAATTGTACTGTTTTTTTTTTAATGTAATCCCGAAACTGAAAGAGCAAATCAAATCAATTACTACATTCCATCTTGTACTCCATCTTCACACCAATGTGATATATAAAATTAGGAGACTATCGCCCGTACAATTCACTCTCTTATAATTAATTAATAATTTTTTAAAAAACTAACTTAGTTTTATAATAGATAATTAATAATTCTATTACCTAATAATTAATAATTTAAAAAAAAATTCTTTATAATATTAATTATTTGATAAACAAAATAGTTATACACGCATTTAAATATATCACATTTATGACATGTCTTAGTAATTATATTGATTAATTTAACATAATTGATGTCAAAAGTATTGCAAGTAATAAAAATAATGGCATTAGGAAACATAATTTATTTATTTAAAAATGACATTAGAAGTTTTTCATATTTTAATTTGAGCATTTTATGTATTTTTTATAAAAAAAATCAAATGTTATTGAAAAGTTACATGTAAGATTTTATTTCTGTAGCAAAAATCATTACATGTAAGAAATAGTTTTTGGTTAATGAAAGTATGAGAAAACTTAATAATTAATAAATTTTTAATTTTTCTGTCTATTAATTATAAAAAGTTCAATTGTATATGAATTGATAAGTCGCTCAGTCTATTATTTTTTAATAAAAAAGTAACAATATTCAAATGATACAATATTGTAAGATAATTATTGTGAAATTTATTTATAAGTTTTATTATTGTTAAAAAAAAGGTTAATTAAGTGTACGAGACTTTAACTACTGTGAAATTTAGAAAAAGTTGATTGTACGAAGCCTTACTTCCCGACCGTGGGGAAAACGATTGTTTGGTCTTCCTTCTTACCCCAATGAAGTAAGAAGAGCATCATCCTTGCCTATTTGTAACACCTCATGTATGTTAGAATTTGAGTGTTTAATACTGATTAAAGATGAAACTTTAGAAACCCTGCAATTAGTGTCAAATTCTTGAAATTTGTAGAACTCTTCAAGTCTTAATTTGGAGAGAGTGTTTTTTTGTTTCTGTTTTTGGAGTTTATTTGATCTTTCTTTTCCTAAACTCTATGATTGCTTAAACCAATATTTAACCCAATGGGTCACACCATGCATTACAGAATTAATGGACTTTTTCTTTTGAGGCCCAATCTGTAGCTAGCCGTTTAATGTCCATTTCAAAGCCTATACAGAAAACCTCTATGCAAGACAAACAATCCTATCATTTTTTTCTACATAATTGAGCTAGTATTTTGCAAAAAATTTCTACCATTTATTGGGCAACTTAATATGAGACTCCAGTGTGAGGAAAATTGTTATATAATCATTATGTAAAAATTCATCTCAAGTTATTGGTAATTTATTTTATACCAGTAAAGATTTTGATAGCAACCAAACTAAATTACGGAGATATATTTCTAAAGAGAAGTAATTTTTTATTAATATGAATACTTCAAATTTATTCGCTATGCTCAGCATATAAAACCTATATACCTAGTTTCACTTATTATAAGAATATGAATCATATCTCTAATAATTTTCCTACTCCTTGAGTGTCTCTTTTTGCTGGGATTGTACTTTATTTTATTTGTATTTTTAAATTAGTGTGGTTAATTGATGCAATTGGCTATAAGATTAATTAAGAATTTAAACTAATTATTTCTATGAAGACATTTGATTTATGACTTAAGTTCAATAATTTCTGTCAAATTAATTAAAATTTTGAAACTATTTGCATAAACTCTAATGAATAATCAATTCATTATTAGTCTAAATTCAGCTAGCTCACTGATATTAATTAGAGAAGAGTATCTCACCTCGAGATGGTAATTGATTGGCAAGGTTATGTAGCAGCCAGTCACTAGGTTCCCATTCAATCAGCATATGCTTCCCTTCAACCTCTTACTTCTATTTCAAAATAAGAATTTGTAATTTATATGTGATTAGACATTCATGATCAACCCCATCTTTCCCTTACAGGACCTCTACCCTGGCCTTCTATCATGTCTTGCAATAATAATTCTATATATGCTCTTTATAGCATTTTTTGTTTCTCTCTACGTAATTGTTCTCTACTTTTAATTTGATTTTTTTTTTTTATAGTAATTTTTGAAATTACTGCATGGTGTCCATTCTTCTTCCATACTTCACAGTTATTGCTAAATAATTAGTGTAAACTTCAAAGGATATGAGGTCATGAACTAACCCTAGAGTCCCATACACCTCTTCTTCTTTTCACAATGCTTTAATAGAAAAAGCAAAAGCACGTTCACAGTGCCATGCCGGAGACGCTGCTATATGAAACCAAATCACCCCTTTTCATATGCCATGATTCCTATTCTGTTGATGGCCTATCCCTTATCATCATGTCTCAGCCATATCAACTCTCTATCTCTATCTCTATCTCTCTCTAGATTCTATATTATATTCTTGCAGTACGGCAATGATCTTTAACACAATGTCAACCATTCCAAATCTTGCATTGGACCCACGAGTGGGCAGACCAGTTGAAGAAAGTTTTGGATGATATGAGAATGTTATGGAGCTATATGCTTTGGATGGCATGGCAGTCACATGCCCTTCTGAAAGTTGATCTGAGAATATATGTCCATTCTCCCTTCCTCAACTTTCCCTGCCTATATATATATATATATATACAAACATCACTGCATACTAGAAACCATAACAAAGAAGATCGACCTCAGAAGCAGAGATCAATATTCAAGTCATTGCCCATTTTAATTAGGGCATTGCCTGAATAGGAAGAGAGTGGAATGAAGCCAAGGATGAATTGCCGGCATTAGCCGAGTGATGATGGGTAATGTCATGACTTGTGTATCTCTGTCGGCAATTTATTACTTGGCTACGTTGGGCTCTCTTCTTTTCATGTAATGCCAAGATTATGCCATTACTGTCCTTGAGAAAGTGAGCTCAAATATTGTTTTATTTTTAGCAGAGTGATCACTTTCACTCGGGAATTCTTGTATTCTTTTTTTAACACTCGGATCAATTTTATCAAGTGTAATTTTCGGTCGAATTGCTAGGATTGTAAATCAAAATTTCTTCTACGACTATTTGCAAAAGGGTAGCTTGTGCTTGCCGGAAGAGGTAATTCTACAATTTTGAATCAGGAATTTTGTACTTTTTAAGTACTTATTTCTTGACACGTTATCTCTTCAATTATTCCTTGTGGTTTCTTTTATACTTTAAAGAAATAAAAATGATATTAAATTAATGTGTATGATAATAAAGATTAGTGTCAGAAAAAATCTTGATGGAATATTCTTAATTATGGATGGCTTTTAGACTTTCCATAATTTTGGACTCGAGTTGTATGTTCTTTTAAATGGGAAACCCCTCGAAACCAATATATCCAGAGAGAGGGCTTTGATTGGATCCTCTCTTCCCCCCAACAAACACACACATGTATATTATAAGGTTAGAAATAAATAATAAACTAGTACTAGAGTATCTATTGGGATGTTCCATCATCTCTCATTTATCTTATGGGAATGGCCTTATTCTCTTTGTTAAAGCCACTGAAAATAATTATGAGAATATTAAAGAAATTCTTGAGAATTTTTGGCCCAAAAGTTAACCACCAAAAATCCAAAATCTCTCTCCTAACATGCCAATACAAAAGCCTGTGGTAGTAAGTTTCAAATGTGGTTTTGGGAAAATATTTTGGGAGTCCTCTGCTTCACTCTATAGTTTTCCAAAACAGTTTATTTAGCATCCATTCAGATATTTTACAACAGGTTTACTTACATCATTGGGCTATTCGTAATAAGCCTAAAGCCCAATAACTGAATGTAGGCAGGGGTGGTTGTTGAACCGTTGAAACTAGGCCAAGTTAAGAGATAAATCAAACTTGGGCTTTTGTTGGCAGATATATGCCCAACCATACTAACTGAAGCTATTCAAAAAGCCACCGCAATTTCTACTTAGACTACTATATCCAACAAGCCCATTTCGGCTCTTTACAATATTAAATCTACCTAAGAAAGTCTTTGACACAATAATAAGATTATTTTATTATGCTTTGAAGGTCACAAATTTAAATTATGAAAATAATCTCTTCACTTATGAAATAATGAAAATAAGACTCAGTACTTCGAAAAATAATGGATATTAAACGTCCAATCATAAAAATTTTTAAAGTATTAATTTATATGATAATACATTATCATTTTGAGTCAATATATTACAAATAAAACATATATTTAATGAGTATGTGAGATGAAATAGAAAAAAAGTGTATACTAATGAGAATACAAAGAATACTAATTACTATCATTTACATAAATTCTAATTACATAACATAAATACTAATCAAATATGCCAACATATCAAATAAGATTTAAATATTTAAATATATATAATATTTTACATTAAGTTTCTGTTATATTAAATTTAAAAGTACAATATTATGGGATATCGCACTATATCGTAATATATAAGCAATATTATCATAACTTTTAAATATAAAAATTCATGATATTTTATGAGCAATATTGTACAATATTTTACCACTTATCTCAAAAATATTTTGTGATTTTCTTTATATTTAAATATTGTATTACAATTGCACGAGTTGCAATATATCAAGCATAGTTGTTACAGGCAACCGCCTAAACTGTCCGACTACAAGAAGACTGCCTAAGCGACAACCATCTAAACCTAAATAACTGGTGGCAATTGAGCAATCACCAAGGCACCCAATTCGTCGGACAGTAAGCATTTGTAATTAGTTAAATTTTGTGTTTTAATACATAATTAATTTTTTTCTTTATTATTATATTTTTTTGATCTTATTGGTTCTGTTTAGGGTTGAATATATCTATGAATCCGTGAATAATAATTTGTTATTAGTCAAACATCTTCTTCTAATACATAATTAACTTTCTTTTTTATTATTATATTTTTTGTTTTTGTTTTGTTTTTTTTGTTTTATCTATAAATAAATGAAGTAAGATTAATAGAAAGATCAAAAAAATTTAAAACATTAATTATTTGTATCTGAAGTTCTTTTATATATATTAACCTCTTAATTTATTTACATGCAATATATAAAGTCAAATATTTCTAAAAAAATTTTGTTAATATTATCTTATCTCTGAATTATTTATTTTATATAGTCAGAATAAAAAAAAAAAGTTACATTTGTGACCCTTTAATAATCATTAATTGTTATGAATTTTGTCAAGTTTGTTAAATATTATCTCTTGAGTTATCATTAAATTTTATTACTTGAATATGTTAAATTCTATTCAAGTGATTTTTATTGTATCAGTCCATTCTATTTAATTTATTTACAAAATAACATAGTAATACATGTTTCTATTACATTTTTTGTACACTATATTTTTATATAGGAATACAAATTGTATTTTATGAATTAATTTTTTTATTAATAAAATAAATTGTAGTGAAATTTGAATTAAAATAATAATCAGATAACTTTTATATCATATTTTTTAGTTAGACGATTGCTTGAGCAGTAAACTAAGTTTATTGTCTGAGTAATTTGACAACTAATGATATTAAGTAATCAAAAAATATTGTGATATTTTATTTTATGTTTGTATTGGATTGTATGAATTTATGGGGTGGAGGAATTTGCAGGAGGTGGTGGTAGTAGGGTTAGATTTAGGGTTTGGACTTGAGTTTGAGAAACTAGGGTCTGAGTTTGAGAAATGAAGAGGAAGAAAAGGGTTAAGAGTAATTTAGTAAATATGTTTGTCTTAGAAGAGTAAAATTGACGTTTTTGTAATTTTACAACATTAAAAAATATTTCTTAATAATACTTAAGTAATTAACTAACTCCTAAATATGACACAAAAAATTTACTGAATCTTAATTATCCCAAATATTTCTTTACATTGTCAACGTAGTCTCTTGGTCCATGCGTATATCTAGGTTTAGATTGCAAAATCAACTCTCCGCGCTCGGTTGGTTTCTCCAATGGCGACCTCAAAGCTGCTGCTCTTTTCGTTTCTCCTATCCTTAATTTTCACAATCACTACTGCAACTTCCGACTACTGAGGATGACGATGTTTCCATATCTGAGGTCTCAGATTCAAATCTGAAGATCGAACTTGACCAACTTAAGTCGAAGATATCCTTTCTAGGTCACTTCAAAAAACCATAATCTCTCTCTCTCTCTCTCTCGTTCTCTCTACTTTCTTATCTTATAAGTGTTTTTCGTCTGGTTTCCGACAAAACGTGGGAAGAAAAAAAATTCGACAAGTTTTTTGTTTCTTCCATAGACTGGGATTGGGAAAATGGAGACCTGCTAATCAACTGATCCTATTTCAACTAGTTTAATTTAGTTGATTGAGTTCTTAAATGTCCAGTTCGTTTGGCTGCCGAGAAAACAGAAGGAAAGGAAATAGAAGTTGAACTTATGTTATTTATTCTAGCGGGATTTTACGTGTCTAGCTAGTCTCCCCCAACATTTCTCGACTACATAGTACATGGATTTTGAAGTTTTTTTGGTTGCGTTTTCTTTCCCACATTTTATTGGCGACCAAAGGGTTCGTTAGTTTGATTTTTGAATTGTAATTCGTAGATGGGCTAATTTTGTTCCTATGATAATTGTTTAGTTAAAATTTTGGATTTTTGTTGTTGATTTGTGTTTCTCTGAGGAAGTTGAAGTTTGATTATTTCTTCAGTTGTATGGTATTTTTTCCCCGTTATTGCACATGTTTCAATTCAGTGACTGTATTACAGTTCATAATATTTAAGTGGTTCTTAGTTCCAGGGGTGTATTGGGTTTTCATTTTGCAACCTTGCTTTTCTTTGCTAGCTGAGAACATGTAGGAAATTGAAAGAGAAAAAACAAAAAAAAAAAACAAAGAAAGAACGAAAAAATTTGGTATATTTGATTTTTTTCTTTTATTTTAATTATGCAAGATCTAAAATGCTAGCATCATGGCTAGTGAATTGAGTGTTTTCTCTGATACTTTTGAATGATTTTCTTTTTTCCCCCTCCTTTTCTTTCATATGTTGCAGAATCCAGCATTGATGAGAGAACCTATGACTTGAAAAGCAAGGATGAGAGGATGAAACAGTTGGAGAAGGTCATTGAGGAAAAATCAACCAGCATTGGATCGTTACACAGTGAGATACAATCACTTCAGGTGAGGATTTAGCATACGTCTGAACATTCATTGAATTTCAATTATCAGACAATTCAGACCATTATTAGTTTTAATAATAGATAAAAAAAAAAGTTCCAAACTACTAGATTTTGGTCAGTTGAATTGTGACATAATTTTCATGATGGAGCAATACTTTTTTTGTTATTTACTTATTTGTTTTCTTTAGCACGGTCCCCTAAAGAATTATTTAAGTCTTGTCGCCAAATAACTTCTCTTATTGTGAATACCTATATAAAAAAAAAAAAAAAAACTTCTCGTATTGTAAAGTTTCCTCCTTTCTGTTTCTTGTTTTATGATGTTCCTTCCTTTTTGTTTTGCAGTATTCTATTTTTTTTTTTTTTGTCATTTTCAAATTTTCAAAAATCTGGATGTATTATGTACAGAATGCACTTATTTACTTTTTGAGTTTTTCACCAAAAAGAAAAAATTTGCTTCCACCATATGCATTATATGTGTGTGTGTGTTCGGCTATATACATATTTTGAAAACATGAACATGTTTGAAGAGGAGGATCCATATGGGAATGAAGGGACAGAGCCCACCAGTCTTCATCCTACAAACTTTAACCATCTCTTGTTGGACAATTGGAACAAAGTTGTGGAGTCATTCTGATGAAATAAATTTTTTTTTTAGCAAAAAGGATCTTTAGATACAAAGGAGCAGGTGGGCAAGGTCCATGCACGGGCTGTTGAACTTGAGAAACAGGTTTGTAATGTTTGAACTAGCAAGCAGAGATAATTCTTTGAAAATGTTACCTTTTCCTGATATTACTTTGCTTGGCAGATTGACAATCTTAAAAAGGAAATAGAGACACAGAACAAGAAAAAAGATGCACTAGAAGCCCGGTCGAATGTAGCTGAGAAGAAAATCCTGGAACTGAACTCAAAACTAGAAAATGTTAGTGTAATGCATGCTTTAACTTCTTTTAAGATTGGTAGTATGAAACAATAATTTCTATGAAATTTTTTTATGTTGTAGCTCTGTTCTAATCAAACTTCATTGTTACAATAATGATACTTATATACAAAATACATATAGAAATATTTATGTGTGTATATATATATATTTATATTTTGCAGTGCTTACATTTTTTTAGCTTGGAATTATATTACATCTTTTGTGGAGCATTGGGCCATACTGTCAGTAGTGTCTTACCGTATAGCAAACATAGTCTTTTTTCTTCTTAGACAAGACAATAAATTTTGTCTGCTTTCTAACCAATAGGATTTTGCTTAACACGTCAAATCAAATTGTGCTTAAAAAATGCATCATTGTTGTTGCATCATCTATATCATTCATGCTTTTAATTGCACCATTTGGTTGAAATGTAGCATACATAATTAATCTCATGATATGCTACATCATGTTAACAGGTATCACTTTACTCTAGATTATTTCTCTATATATATCTTCAATTCTTATCTTTTCATATTCCCTAGCTCTTCAAATTTGAAAATTCCTGTTTTATAAAAATCACTTTCCCATCAGAAAGATTTTTTCTTGAATAATGCAAAACTAATAGCGAGGAGAGTTTGGACTATCTGATTGCTTGAACTGGTGATTCTTGGGTAACATAATATACTAAGAAGTTGTTATTACCTATCAAAAAAAAAAGAAGAAGAAATTATTGTTATTATAATTTTTTTAATAATTCTTGTACTTGGTTACTACGATTATTATATTACACCTTTTACATTTTTAATGCTTGTATACCCGATGTTTCCAGTTGTACTGATCCACCCTGCTGGTAGACTTGGTTTGGAATTGCTTCCTGATCTTTAAAGTATTAATCAAATTGACTATACGTCTATTTGGAGTTTATTAATGGATAAGAAAATGTGTTTGATGCACCCGTCTCATGTAACATATCAATTTCTTTTTAGAAGTTCGTAGAAAGCTACATTTTTTAGATTCTTAGAGGTCGAGCTTTGTTATAATGTCACTTACCAAAAAAAAAAAAAACGTTTGTAATACCATTGGTTCTTACTTTTTACTGTAATATTCTGTGGTTGGAGCCATATTTGAGAATTGTAATGCTTGTAGATTTAGTGCTGTTTGAGACTTTTGGTACTGGATCGTCTTTAATGCTATTTGTGCTCCCATATTTTTTTGGGGCTGGTTGTGCTCCCATAATTTGCAACAGTCCTGGTATAATGTTTTGCTGTAATTTTTTATGCATCAAGACTTTGTCTTATTAAATGCAGATTAGAAATATCTGACAAGAGATTGTTCTAATTTTTTGCTGTTTATGGTGTCCTGCACCAGCTCCAAAGGATTAATGACGAACAGACGGTGCGAATTCGTAAGACCGAACGTTCTCTTCAAGTGGCAGAGGTTTGTTGGCAGCCTACTGTCTGATAATATTCAATTTTGCTTTATGTTGGATCATGACACTAATTTTGTGGTGTCTTCAGGAAAAAATTGTGAAAGCTAAATTAGAGGCCACTTCAATTTCTAAAGAGTTGAAAGAGGTAATTACAGTTGCTCTATACTGCTATTTTTATTGTTGTTTCTCCTTTTTTTAATTTTTTTTTTAATGTGATCATCTGTCTGTTGGCTCTGGTTTCTTGTTGCATCTAGCTTCCATAGTGATGGTTGTAGGCACCTAGTCTACCTGGGCCTACCATAACCATGTGGCAGCAAGTCCTAGGGACACGTGGCTAGAATCATCAAGCCAGGCAAACCATGTCAACATCCTTGTCATCACCATTACAATCACACACGAAGTGACACATGGACATTATAAATAACCCTAACCAAGGTTATACTTGGCTAAAAGAGCTACTTTCACCGAGGGACTCTCCCTTCCCGGTGATGCTCTTCATCAATAAAAAGGTCAAACTCCCAAGGAATTATTGGTCGACCAACTCTTAACCTTGGGCAGCCTTGGTCAGCCTTGGTCAAGCAAGAAATACTAACTCCCTAAATATTGCGTCACAGTCCGTTACTTAGAGGGACTTATGATCCTAAAAAGGAACACATGCCCTTCCAGCACATGGTTTCCTAAGGCTTGGGGGCAAGTTTTGGGAGACCTTCACGGTCTGGCGCCTAGCTATGGTGCTAACCTGAGCGCCATAGTCTGCATTCTTAGAATCCCTAGGGTCTTTCGGTATGGAGACTAAAGTATCAGGTTCTTTAAAGACTTTCATGATTTAGTACCTTCACAGTCTCAGATGTGGGACCCTTTAAACTTTTTAGAATAAAGAGAGACATTTCTTAACCCTTTGAAAGGTTCCATGACCTTCTATAATGTTCAATAATCTTCTACAGTGTTACATAACAATCTATTATTCTGGACACTAGCAAGGACACGTGGAGGTCTTTCCGCATCCTTTGGAAACCTAACAAACTCTCATGTGCCAACCGTACTATAAATATACCCCAGCATCACATCTTCCAGGAGATTTCTAGGACTCCCATGATTGTTAATCATTCGAGTAGTATTGGATCTTGTGCTGATGCCATCGTAATTTTCACGAGATTTCAAGACCCAACAACTCTCAATCTCTTGAAGCTCTAGATTGTAACACTTTACCCCACCACTACAAAATAAAAATATGAATGACATGAAGAATTACGTGGGAAACCCTCGTGATAAATAAAACCCACCATAAGCGTAAAAATTCACTAGTAAAATAGAATGATGTAGAAGTCCACAAAGCCTTATCCCACAAACAACTAACCTATCAATTCCAATGATTTACTTGCTAGTCCGTTTGCAACTTCTCATTGTAGCCTTCATGAATAGCTTTTGCCAGCTCCAACACAAACCACGATCTTCAGATCCACTCGCTCCAACAGTGTGCAATCCCCATGCAATGATTTGCTCGTGCTTTAACCACTATATGTCCCTATGTGTACTCACTAACACTAGGTATATAGTAACCATAACGAATAACACCTTGTAATAATCTGACTATATGAATAAAATATGAAGCTAATGATTTCTCGATATCTCTCAGTGCTTCAAGAGATTAGGGTTATGACTATGTACATTATAGTACCCTATTTATACTAAATAATTCCTGTATCAAACCTAAACCAAGTTGGAAAAACTTTGTGCGCGAAATTGGGAAGTCTAGAACAAATCGACGCGAAAAAGCTTACGTGCATTTGGACTGAGAACATACCCTCGTTTCGAATGGGAATCCATTCATATGGGGAGGCTACTGGAATTCGCTCCTCCGAACTTCAACAAGAGTAAATGAAAATTTTCAAAATAAATCCATTTAAAGTAATAAATGAAGTTTTGAATATTCCTAAATCCCATTTTGCCTTAATTGTATTAACTTATTGTCAAAACTAACTCATTTAGGGTCAAATTAACCACAATTAAGTTCATATCTAAACTTAAAAAGTAATTCTAAGATGTGCGCCTAATGAAATGGATGATATGCATGAACACATACCTTGAATTTGCACGCTTCTTCAAACATTGTTGTAGTTGTAAAGTGTCTCGAGTCTTTATTTCATGACTAGCAGTAAACTATATGATTCAATAGAGTCAATACTAACCTAATAATCACTGTCTAAAAAAATACAATCTTTTGGAAAAATAATTGTCAATATAAATTGTCTAATTTTCCTAACAGTTGGAAACATCAATACATTTCTAAAGGATGAAGGATTACTCTCATCAAAAGCACTCTAGCAAAACTTTGCCCTTACGACGTGTCATTATTTTCTATGCTTGTCAAAGCGTGGAAGAGATTGGAGAAGCTTCAAAAGAGATTTTTTGTGGGGTGGTAAGGAGGATGAGAGGAGAATTTATTTGGTAATTTGGGACAAAGTGAAATTTCCTTTGGTTGAAGGAGGGTTGGGTCGCAAGGACTTGAAGTTGTTTAATCAAGTTCTTTTAGGAAAATGGCTATGGAGATTTGCAGTGGAATACCAAGCGATGTGGAGGAATGTGATATCCATAAAATATGGATGCGAGGAGGGGGGTTGGTTCTCTAGGGAGGTGATGGAATCTTACGAGTGTATGGTATGGAAAGAGATTCGAAAGGGAAAGAGTGGCTTTATTAAAAATGTGAGATTTCTGGCGGGGGATGGGTTAAGGGTGAGATTTTGGATAAACCCGTGGTATGATGAGCGTACTTTGAAGAAGAAGTTTCTTAACCTCTGCAATATCGCCTCGGACAAAATGGTTTTGGTAGCAGATTGTATTATTGAAGCGGAGGGACAAAGTGTTTGGAATCCTCATTCTAAAAGAAATTTCTTTGATAGGGACAAGATGTGGCCAAGAACACTGTTATCTGCACATTAATATATGAAGCTATGCTGAATTTTTGAAAGCAAGCTTTCCTTCTAGAATCTGTTTGGCAGGAGAAAGGGTGGGAGGAAAGTGGGGAAGGATGGGGTAGATGGAGAGTTTCCATTGTTTGCTGGGAACAATAGGGAAAGGGAAGGAAAACAGCTGGAGAGGTTCAACTGGTCAGAAGTGGATTGGAAGGAAGAGGGAAATAAATGTACATCTTCTTTTACCTTTTTTTCCCTTCAAACAACTCCCTTGCATATGTAAGGTATGAATTGTAAAAGAAATAGCGCCCACTTCTTCCTTCTTGCCTTCCCAAGGAACATTAAATTTGGAACCAAGGTCTTCATTCTTCTTTTGGAGTCTCATATTTTTCATGATTTGCCGAGTCTCAAAAACAATATAAATGTTTAGATATCATCATGTTGCTGTCTAGTTTGAATATTTTAGTCTTTCTCCAAAAATGTTCTAGCAATCATCTCTGCTGCACCCCAATGTGGTGAGCGGAGAGGAATGCATGCTGGAATTCTGAGTTAACGTCATTGCCAGGGTTACAAGTTTCTCTTGCATGCATTTTTGGAGTCATGCACTAGTTGCCCCAATCAGCTTTCTTGGGCCACAGCGTCCGCTCTGAGTTCGTAAATTGACAATTTTGACATGGATTGGACTTTGTTGGAGTGTGGATCTACCATGCTTCATACGTGCTTAGGCGTGCTCTCTACGTAATATGGTTTATTACAATTTATCTACCCACACACATGATTGAAGCTCAAGTTTTCTTATCTTTCTCCTGGTGTGTTACCCAACCATGAAGCAATGGGCCTGCCGAAAACTGATCCATACCTCTTTCTTCTTAAAAACTGATCCGAATGGGCCTGCTGTATTTGGTGGGGGTTGGAGAGGCTCTGGGAGATGAGATAAAGTTGGTGGCAAACAAGGATAAAAATTTCAAGGTGAAATCGTTCTATAGAAGGTTGGTGAGTGAGGAGAATAAGGGGTTTCCCTGGAAGACGATGTGGAAATCAAGGGTCCCTACAAAAGTGGCCTTTTTTGCATGAGAAGTGGCTTGGCGCGCCATCTTAACAGTGGATAATCTTCAAAGGAGGTGATACCATCTTCCGAGCCGATGCATTTTGTGCAAGAAAGAGGGAGAAATGGTAGATCATCTCCTATTACATTGTAAGGTGGCTAGAGACTTGTGGAGCATGCTCTTTGTTATGTTTGGGTGTGCTTGGGTTATGCCGGCTTCATTTAGAGAGGTTCTTGCGGGATGGTGGTATAAGAAGATTCGGAAGGAACTTCGTGTTGCTTGGAAGATGGCTCCTATTTGTCTTTTATGATGCCTTTGGCGAGAAAGGAATCGTAGAATTTTTGAGGGGACGGAAATTCCCCTCTTGGATACTCAAGGATAATTTTTTGTGTAGTCTTTTTGTGTGGTTAAAAGAAGAATATCCTATGTACCTAGGAAAGTTTATAGATTTTGGGGGATCTTAGGCTTTAAATTATTGTGGCCCATCCCTTTTCTTTTGTGCATATGGGTTTGCCTCACTTGGGTGCCCTTCTTAGTGATAGTTTACTGATCAATTTTTGTTTTTTTGTCACCAAATGTAACATTATAAAAAATAATGGTGCAATAATTACATAATTGGTACAATGGAGGATGCTACAAATACGTTCTCAACTAAAGGTATTTTCAGGATTGGGACTCTTGCTTCAGCTCTTGTTTTGCATCCTAGTTACTTGGGGATCATCCATTTACTCTCCTTTTTATCCAACTGTAATAAAAGACCAATTGGAGAGAGCAGAATTTTCTCTCTGCTAGATTCTTTTGCTGCTGTATGGCTACTGTTAAATTACATGTTCACGTGGATGATAGCTTTGGCTAAGATTTCTGTTATAAAATAAATATCATTCTGCCTGGCAGTCATGTCAGATGTGGGACAGTAAGAAGGCCCAGTAAGAAGCAAGGATATGGGAAGCACGGATATGATACGTACATGGCATTTCTTGAAAAAATAGGATACAGAAACGTTAGGGCTATGTTGAATATATATATATATATATATTATGACCATATAATAAAAATCTAATACTATTTCAATCAAAATTGACATAAACACAAAGTCACAAAAATATTATTAAGATATTAAGATAACAAAGCCGTTAAATAAATATTCTAGTACTTTTTCATTTAATCATCAATATACATAATTCAAGTTCCAAAACAAATTTATTAACTATTACACGGAACATAAATGTCTATATATAACCAATGCAAAGAAGAAAAAAAAGTAGAGGAGGAGAAGAGCAAAAAGAGGCAAAAAAATCCAAAGGAAAAGAAAAAAAAAAAAAAAAAAACGTGTCCAGACATGTCCTGGACGTGTTTGAATTTGGTCAGTTTTTTTTTTCCCGCAAGTCCTACATGTGTCCAAATGCGTCTATGTCCAATACGTGTCCAGTGTGCCAAAATAGAATGTCTATGCTTCATAGAAGGCCCGTGTTAAAAAGTGGATTGTCGTAGTCCACTTATAAAAAAAATGGATTGTCCTACCAGGCATGTCAGATGCAAGGTCAATTCAAACTGGATCATCTAACAATGTAAGGTGCAAGGTCAATTTGATAATGGGTAACTAATTTATTGCTTAGCTTTTGCATTGCATTGTCTTGTGCATTGAAGTGTTTAAAGTTTAGAAATGGAAAATAGGTCGTCTGCACTCAACCTAAAAACTCATATGCACTTCTTGGTTATGCTATTATGTTCAGTTCCCACTGCTGACATGTTGTCTTGTATTGCTTATGAAATTTTCGCATGACCTATGTTTTAATTCCTTGTGCACCAATGAATTTTAGCTCACTTGGTTTGAGTGATGTCTGGATGTGCAAAAGGTCAGGTACTTTAAGTTATTGTAATGAAGTTGTCCTCTGTAAACATCTCCCCTCCAACCCCACACAATAAAGAGGAGGGAGAAGGAAACTAGGAAAGACAAATTGTGTGGTTATCACTGCTGCATGGACATAGTTCCTAAAACTGAGTACAGGATTAGTGTTTTTTTTTTTTTTTTTGTGACTTATGAACTTTATTATTTCTAAATGATAATCAGGTTCGAAAAGCATGGCTTCCACCTTGGCTTGCAGTTCATTTAGTTCATTGTCAGGTATTTTTTTCTTGGTTTCTGTATTGACACTTTTATGGCAGTACCACTTGTTTTGACTGTTTATCTTAACATGCAGTCTTTTATAGTGACTCACTGGAAGGAGCATGGAAGACCAGCCATGGATGTGACAGTTCAAAAGGTTTGCTCTTGTTTTGTCATGGAGCTGATAGGTTACAATTTTAATTTGTTATATATTGGAGTTAATACATTGTGAACAATCAAGTTCTGTTACTACAAAGTATTTTTATTTCAAAGGTATTATTAAATTTTGTTAATAATATAATTTAAATATTTTTACAATTTGGTTTTTTTAGGCACTGGAAAAGAAAGCTCATGTTGAAAAGTGGGCTGAGCCCCACATTGAAGCATTCAGAACTGTAAGTTATCTTGCAATATTGTCTTTTGTACTTGAAAGATGCCTTCAGATTGTGTTTGCTTCACTATTTTATGTATCCATGATTTTATATGGCCAGTCTGTTATCTTTTTCTTCAAGGCATTATGTCTTAGCTGCCAAAATTATTTGCTGATAATTATATTCATTGGTTTGTACTTGAAATTAATTCTATCAGTTCAACAGGTTCTGCTTCTACTCTCTGTTGGACAATATTGTGTTTGACGTGTTCTCCTTGTTTGTTGTTTTGTTAAATGTCTGATTGAATACAATAATGGGTTGGTTTTCTAATTATATGCTCTGTTATTTGAAGAAATGGATTCCCAATTATCAAGGAGCGCTGGTTGACATTTGCAACTTATATTGAACCACATATGCAATCACTTACTGCCAAAGTCCATTGAGGTTTACTATGCATCCAAGAATTCTATCGAACCACATGTTGTCAAAGTACAAAAGATGGTGGATCCATACTTTCAGGTATAACTCACTGAGGTTATTAATTTTTTATTTGATTTTCTGGATGAGATTCCTTCACTGGCATAACTTTGTATGGTCTCAGGAAGCTAAGAAGATCACAAAACCGTACATTGATCAAGTTGCAACAGCAACGAAGCCTCATGTTGATAAAGCACGTGTTACCTTGAAGCCCTACACAAAGAAAGTACTTCGTGCTTACAAGAAGGTCAAGAAAACTGCCTCTACATACCATCATAAGGTATCCTTTTTTTCTTTTTTTTGGGGGGGGGGGGGGGGGTGTGGTGGTGGTTATAATGCTGGTACATACAATATCTCATGCTCACACTGATTTTTAGAGGTCCTTGTCATGGATTTTGAGATTCATTTCTCAAACTTATGCTAGGAGATGGGGCATGATCAGGCCTCCTGTATATTTGAAAATGGTAGCTGGCTTATTTGGACTTCGGGGATTATTTTCCACTGGCAATAGTTTGAAATTAGGGAATAATTATGGATTATATGATATATGAGCTGACACCGATAAAAAAAATGATATATGAGCTGAAAAAAATTAAAACCTATAAGTGGAAGCAATTAGAAGTGAGGAATATAAACCATCATTTTAGAATATCAGATTGACAGTTTGGGAAGTAATTAAATTAAAACCTAAAATTCTAACCCTAGTTTGGAATTTTAGTTCTTTGTTTTACACACACACACACACTGAACATCCTAGAATTAACCAAATCATATAGTTTCTTAACCTTGAAGATAGGGCTGTCAATGTATCAGATGAAGATTTGACTCTGACCCAAATTTAATTCGATTAATATTTGATTAGAGAATTGATTGGGACCCAGTGGTTCAAATCTGAATTCGAATTGCAAGATCCAATTATCAGTGCCAGCTCCAATGTAAAGCCACTAAAGCGATTGCTTTAGGCCCCACGTAAGAAGGCCTCAAATTTCATGTATATCTATAATACAATCCAACTATAAGCAAAAGTGTAAGGCTTATAAAAGTCTAAGCCTATGAAAAAAAGAACCTATAAATATTTTAACCAATTATATTTCGTACCAATGTTTTAATTACAAACAAAGTTCCCAAATTTCGTCTATATCAATCCAACTAAAAGTAGAAGTATATGGCTTATAAACGTCTATGCCTTATTAAAAAAAGGTTCCAAAAATATTTTAACCAATTAAGTTTATTTATCTAATTGGTAAGGTCAAGGAGTTTATTGTATAATAGGCCTCAAATTTGCCTCAACATTCATAAATACCTTATTCATCATATATATCACAAATATTAATGCATAAAATTCTTTGGATTGTAATTGGTGTGTGTATATATATAACTAAATTATAATTGGTACATTTACCAAAAAAAAAAAAAAAGAACTATAATTTGTGTATATATATATATTTATATATAGTAGTAGATTGGAATATTTGTATATTAATAATTGTAGGTCACATAATAGATTGAAATATATATTAATAGTAATATATATTTGTAATAGATTGAAATATTGTAATACTACTTGTTACAGAATATACATGTACAACCTAGGGTTGTTCTAGAATATACAGCTTGTAGGGTTGACTGTATAGATAGGCTCAGTTATAGGGATTCCTAAGTAGTCTGCTTTCCTATTCTAGACTCTCAATTTGTGTATATATATACTTGTCTCTATGAATGAAAAATATATCAAGAATTATTTTTCTCTCTTGATTTCATGGTATCAGAGCAAGGTTAGAGAATTTTCCTGCGGCTATTTCCCTTTCTTTTTCTTCTCTTTTCTGTTTTTTCTTTCCGGCCATTCTGCCTACAGTGAGCAGAATTAGGGAAAATTCTTGGGTCACCCTATTCGAGTGACCACCCATTCTCACCGCCGTCCAGGACTGAAGCCTTACCTGCCGATCGGTCTTTCCCTGAAGTCCGGTCATCAGAAGCCAAGCGCGTGAGCCTCACGCGCCACCAGAAGTTTTTGCCTTCGTCACTCGTGGAGGCGCGTGCGACTGCGCCTCGATCTCTAATCAGTCTTCCCGGTGTCGCCTCACTCTCTCCGGCACTTTTGTGTATTCAGTTGCTTAGCTGCTATTCATTTGGACACTCTGGTTGCCCTGTTGCTTCACGGTTGTTCGTGTGCTTCATTGTTACTGGTCTTCTCGGTTAGTTTCTTCTGTGTTCTGTTTCTATGGTTGACGAACAAAAGAATTTGGTTGTGACAAATGTCATTCCCATGATGTCCAAAATCACAGAACATAAATTAACTGGTCCCAATTATTTTGATTGGTGTAAGACTGTCAGAATTTATCTGCGGAGTATTTCTAAGGACAATCATCTCATTGAAGATCCACCAACAGATAATACTCGCCCGGAATGATTGAGAAATGATGCTCGCTTGTTCTTGCAAATCAGGAACTCTATTGACACTGAGGTCGTTAGCCTGATTAATCATTGTGAGTATGTTAAAGAATTGCTGGAATATTTAGAATTTCTGTATTCTGGAAAGGGAAACCTTTCACGCATTTATGAGGTTTGTAAGGGCTTTTACCGGGCTGAATAACAAGATCAATCTCTTCAGGCCTATTTTATGAATTTCAAAAGGACCTATGAAGAATTGAATGTCTTGTTACCTTTTAGTCCTGATGTCAAAATCCAGCAAGCTCAACGGGAGCAAATGGCAGTAATGAGTTTCTTGGCTAGCCTGAATTCTCAGTTTGAGATTACTAAATCTCAGATCCTCTGTAGTGCTGAGATTTCCTCTCTCCACGAGGTCTTTACTAGGGTACTTTGCACAGCTACCAGTGCATTTGTTACTATATCTGTTCATGCTCCTTAGTGCTCTTGTCAGTCATAATGGTGGATCTGAAACTGGACGGTCATATCATAAGAATTATAACAGAGGAGGAGGTACAGGTAGTCGGGATGATAAAAGTCAGGATGCTGGGGGAGTTGTATGTTATTATTGTCATGAGCCGGGCCATACCAAACGCACGTGCAAAAAATTGAAAATAAATCTCAGAAGTCTCACTCAGCCCATTTTGCAGTTCCTCCTGCTACACCTAGCTCATCTGAGCAGACCATTACAATTTCTGCAGATGCATTTGCTAAATTCACTCAGTACCAAGAAGCATTGCAGCATTCATTTCCACCTATCACTGCCATTGCTGAGTTAGGTAAACCAAATACGTGTCTTCTTTCCTCTTCCTCACAATGGGTCATTGATTCTGGTGCCACAGATCATATGACAGGTAATCCTAGTCTTTTCTCCACTTTTCAATCCCACACATCTCCCTCTAA
Organism: Nyssa sinensis; assembly: GCA_008638375.1. Taxonomy (NCBI): domain Eukaryota; kingdom Viridiplantae; phylum Streptophyta; class Magnoliopsida; order Cornales; family Nyssaceae; genus Nyssa; species Nyssa sinensis. The sequence goes on from CM018047.1 coordinate 987,106, forward strand.
CTGTTACTTTAGCAGATGGTTCCATTTCTTCTGTGCTTGGGTCTGGTACCGTTAGTCCAACTCCATTAGTTTCCATGTCTTTTGTATTGAGTCTACCAAGATTTTCTTTCAATTTAATGTCTGTAAGTAAACTTACTCGTACCCTGAATTGTTACATCTCATTTTTTCCTGATCATTGTCTTTTTCAGAATCTTATGACGAAGAAGATTATTGGTAAAGGATATGAATCAGGCGGTCTCTACATTTTGGATACCCAGGTGCCTAGGCCCATTGCATGTTGAAGTGTCTTAACTTCGTTTGAAGCACAATGTCGGTTGGGACATCCTTCTTTACCTCTATTGAAGAAACTATGTCCTCAATTTCATAATGTATTTTCCTTAGATTGTGAGTCGTGTCAGTTTGTAAAACATCATCGTTTGCCTTTAGTCCCTCGAGTCAATAAAAGGGCTAGTTTTCCCTTTGAGATAGTCCATTCCAATGTTTGGGGTCCGTGTCCTGTTGTGTCCACCACTGGATTTCGATATTTTGTTACTTTTGTTGATGATTTTTCTCGTGTGACTTGGCTTTATTTAATGAAAAATCGTTCTGAATTATTTTTCCATTTTAGTGCCTTTTGTGCTGAAATTAAAACACAATTTAATGTTTCTGTGCATATATTACGGAGTGATAATGCCAAAGAATATTTTTTCGATTCCTTTCAGACTTCCATGATTCAAAATGGCATTCTTCACCAATCCTATTGTGTTGACACACCATCTCAGAATGGTGTGGCAGAGAAGAAAAATAGGCATCTCCTTGAGACAGCCAGGGCACTCTTATTCCAAATGCACGTTCTTAAACAATTTTGGGCTGATGCAGTTTCCACAACATGTTTTTTGATTAATCGCATGCCTTCATCTGTTCTTAATGGTGAGATTCCTTACAATGTCTTTTTTCCTGTTGCACCCTGAATATTTGGTAGTACTTGTTTTGCTCGTGATGTTCGTCCCCAGGTCACTAAATTAGATCCCAAGTCTTTAAAATGTGTTTTTCTGGGTTACTCTCATCTCTAAAAGGGGTATCGGTGCTACTGTCCTAGTCTTCACAAGTATCTTGTGTCAACTGATGTTACCTTTCTAGAACATATTCCTTTTTTCCCTGCTTCTTCTACTTCTTCCGGTCAGGGGGAGGATGATGATTTGTCGGTTTATATTGTCACCTCTCCGTCCACTACTGTAGCTCCTACACTTGTTGCTACACCACCACCACCTCCTATTCGCTATGTTTATTCCAGACGATGAGACCCACCTGATACATGTCCCGCATCTGTTTCTTCTTCGCCATCGGATCCCATGACCAATGATCTTGATCTACCCATTGCCCTTCGCAAAGGTACGCATCAGTGCACTTATCCTATTTCCTCATTTGTTTCTTATGCTAACTTGTCTTCTTCTTTGTGTTCTTTTGTTGCCTCCCTTGATTCTGTGTCTATTCCCAAAACTGTCCATGACGCCTTGTCCCATCCTGGCTGGCGTGATGCTATGATAGAAGAGATGAATGCTTTAGATGCTAATGATACTTGGGATTTAGTGCCTTTACCTGCAGGAAAGAAAGCTATTGGCTGTAAATGGGTGTTTGCTGTCAAATTCAATTCCGATGGCTCCGTGGCTCGCCTTAAAGCTCGCCTTGTGGCTAAAGGTTATGCTCAGACTTATGGTGTGGATTATTCTGACACTTTCTCTCCCGTTGCTAAATTGACCTCGGTTCGTTTATTTATTTCTCTAGCAGCTACTAATGCTTGGCCCTTACATCAGTTAGACATCAAAAATACTTTCTTACATAGTGATCTCCAGGAAGAAGTGTATATGAAGCAACCACCTGGGTTTGTTGCTTAGGGGGAGTGTGGGCGAGTTTGTCATCTTCGTAAGTCCCTATATGATTTGAAACAGAGTCCTCATGCTTGGTTTGGAAAATTTAGTCAGGCAGTGGAAAAGTTTGGAATGAATAAGAGCAAGTCTGACTACTCAGTTTTCTATAAACATTTTACATCTGGCCTCATTCTCCTTGTTGTGTATGTGGACAATATTGTCATTACTAGAAGTGATATTATGAGAATTTCATCTCTGAAGTCCTTTCTTCATAGCCAGTTTCACACGAAAGATTTAGGGGTATTGAAGTATTTCTTGGGAATTGAGGTGACAAGAAGCAAGAAAGGCATTTTCCTATCCCAGAGGAAATATGTGCTTGACCTATTAACTGAGACTAGAAAGTTGGGGGCTAAGCCATGCAGTGCTCCAATGCTTCCTAATCTACAACTCATAAAAGATGGAGACTTATTTGAAGATCCTGAAAAGTACAAGAGACTGGTTGAAAAGTTGAACTATCTTACAGTAACTCATCCTGATATTGCATACTCTGTCAGTATTGTAAGTCAGTTCATGTTCTCCCCAACAGTTCACCATTGGGCAGCGTTAGAACAAATCTTGTGTTACTTAAAGGGAGCTCCTGGACGAGGGTTACTGTACAGAAATCATGGACATACTCACATCGAATGTTTTTCAGATGCAGATTGGGCAGGTTCCAAGATTGACCGAAGATCCACTATTGGCTACTGTGTTTTTGTTGGAGGAAATTTGATCTCATGAAAAAGTAAGAAATAAAATGTTGTGTCCCGATCCAGTGCAGAATCAGAATATAGAGCTATGGCACAATCTGTATGTGAGATAATGTGGATATATCAACTCTTAATTGAGGTTGGTCTTAAAGCTTCAATACCAGCAAAGTTGTGGTGTGATAACCAAGTTGCTCTTCATATTGCTTCCAATCCTGTGTTTCATTAATGAACTAAGCATATTGAGATTGATTGTCATTTTGTTCGTGAAAAGTTGCAACAAGATTTGATCTCTACAAGACATGTGAAAACTGGAGAACAACTAGGAGATATTTTCACAAAGGCTCTCAATGGAGCTCGGGTCAATTATATTTGCAACAAGTTGGGCATGATTAATATCTATGCTCCAGCTTGAGGGGGAGTGTTACAGAATATACATGTACAACCTAGGATTGTTCGAGAATATACAGCCTGTAGGGTTGACTGTATAGATAGGCTCAATTATAGGGATTCCTAATTAGTCTGCTTTCCTATTCTAGACTCTCAATTTGTGTATATATATACTTGTCCCTGTGAATGAAAAATATATCAAGAATTATTTTTCTCTCTTGATTTCACTACTAATACTAGATAACAATGTAATGAATAGGTAACATTCAATATCCTTATATTCTAATTATAATATATAGAAATATATATTACAAAAAATCGTAAATGGTTAAAAAAAAGGAAAGAAACAAATCGTGTGCAAATTGAAGTAGTGAGTCTAAAAAATCTATTGCAAAATACAATTTATAAAAATATTTTTATTAAAAGTAGTGAATAAAAAAATGTAGTCACGTAGAGATGAAGTCTAAGGAAATAAAAAATTTCATAAAAAAGAACTTTATAATTAATTAAAAAACATTCTTAGTCACAAACTATTTGTGCTTAATTTGCTTGCAAGAAAAAACAAAGAAATTAAATTAGGTGTTATTTGTTTTAAATAATTATATTGATTATAACTCTTTTATATCTATAAATTCATTTATCTTATATTGTTATATTGAAGGTGAAGGAATCAATTGTCAAATTTAAATACAAATTTTGGGATGAATAGTAATAAATCAGATTTTATTGTTCTCTAGTAACAACTAAAATATAATAAAAAATTTAGGTGAAAGTTCTCAAAATGGACGAGTAATGGATCTCAAAAAGTTAGAAGTCATAATGATAGTAATCAAAAAGCGAGAAGTATAATTTTTTTTAAAAATAATTTAATATTAAAAATAAAAAAAACCTCATTTAAAATTGTCTCTTTAGGTCTCAAATTGTCTCAAGCTGACCCTGCCAATTATGATTGAATTAAATTCGGTTTTAGGTAGATTTGATTTGATTAAGATCTGAATCCAGTTAAAGATTTAATATTTATACGTATTTCCTAATGATAGTAAATTAATTTTGATAATATTTTGATATATTTATATTTATTTTACTATGGATAATTTTATAATTTTTTTTATACTAAGAGGAATCCTGTGGCGCCAATTTTTGTCTATGCGAGAGGATAATATCATAATATTACCAAATATCATAGTGTATTGAATAAATTTTTAAACATATTTTTCTAAGGATAATATTATAATTATATCAAATGTGTAGTATATTAAATTAATTTTGACTATATTCGGATTTGGTTCCAATTCGGATATCCAAAATTGTCATTGAATTCAGACTGGGATAAGATTGGATTCAGTTGAACTTGGGTTGTGGTATTAACAATTGAATTCAGATTTACCTGCCTCTACACTAAAACTGATCCATTGACAGCCCTACTTGAAGAATAGTTGGTATGCTTTGAATGGAGTTTTTAACTTTTTTTTTTCTTTGATAAGTGGAATGGAGTTTTTAACCTTAATGAACATGGGGGGAAAAGGTAATTTAAACAAAAAGGTGGGTATTTCTTGCAAGTTGCAGGAAACATGGATATTTAGAACCTTTGTATGGCCTTGAGTCTTTGTTTTTTTTTTCCCCCTTGTAATTTTTGTTTTGTTGGAAATTTCTTGTGTTTACAACATTATCATTTTGCACAGTTCAATGTTTGATTTCAGTCAAAAGTTCTCCTCGTTTGCTGAATGCCAAATTTTACTGTTAAACATTTTCTGATTTTTCATATCCCTGAAAACTTCTAGTAGAATATCACTTTTATTTATTGCGAGGAATATCAGGGACAGAATAAACAGTTCTGATGATATATTTGGCGTTTAAACCTATAAGTTTTGGGAAAACATGAAATGATATTTATAATATATATCAATTATTTCCAGTGTGTTGTGTTAAAAGTTGAAGGAAACGTAATGGGCAGAGAAGCAAGGTCCTCTTTGTAACAAAGAGTTAGCTTCCTATATTACCTAATGATTCTTTCATTTGTAAAGGTCCAAGGTACCATTCACAAGTCACTTAAAAATCATGAGTTCGCGAAACCACTTGCAACTAAGGAGCTGGTATGGTTTATGGTATGTATTATCTAATGTTATGATAAACCTCATCTTTTGTTTTGTTTCCAGCTGAAATTAAACCATCTTATGAATTTTAAGACTGTTATTTATTTTTTGTTTAGAAAACTTTATACTGGCTATATTGTTTATTTATCTGACTGTTATTTTATTCAATTTATATAGGCATCTGCTGTAATGGCCCTACCCATGCTCTTTCTTTTTAAATTGACTTCGGTCATTTTCCGGTTAGTTTCATTTTAATCTCTATTTATTAATTAAAAACCATATTTTACTTTTGATATAATTTCAGTTATCATTTCATGTTCCATTCCATTCCATTTATTTATTAATTAGTTTTTTTAAACTCTCTAAATCATGTTTGTGCTATACTAATCCCCTCCCCCCCGCGTGCATGCGAAATAAAAAGTTTGTGCTATAAAATTCGTTTTTGGGTTGTGCAGTAAAAAGCCAAAGAAGCGTACCCATAATTCCCACACAAGCCACACACGCCGCAGGCCTAAACGGGTACATCCTGACAAGTGAAGTGTTGTGAGATACTTGGAATGCTTTTTAAATATTCAAGGTACACATGACTTTGCTGAAATGGTTTTAAAAATCCCTTAAAGCCGTTGTACTGTAGTTTGCTGCCTGGTTCCTTCCCTTCTCTGTTCTCTTGTCTATAATTTTTTCATGTGCAGTATTGACCTCTTGACAGGGGGAATCCCTAGTTTCTTAGACATGTTGCAGAAAAATAAGGTGTTCAAATCAATAGCTGAATTAGATGTTAATAATTCGTTAACGTTTATTAAATTTCTATGAAGCATGGATGCGTCTACGATAAGCTGTACGCATATCGTTTACATATTGGATTCCAACACTTCTCGAATACTTGTGAATACATGTTCAGTTCTTCTTACATATATCCATAATTCAACTACTTTTTTTTTTTAATTTGAAACATGTTAATGCCCTTAATGGTGGACGGCACCCTTAACGTGCTAAGATCCTACATCACCTAAGGTACTAGGTGATTAATAGGTGCTAACTTTTATTTTTTTTGATAGGTAAGACCAATGTTTTGAAACCCGGGCCGTTGTGCAAACTGGAAAATTGCATTAAAAAACATTTCAAGTATAAACGTATGATCTAAAAAATTTAAAACAACTAATTTTAAGTATAAAGATTACTTTCTTCAAAAATAAAGTGTACAAGAAACCAAACTTAAAATAAGATATAGTCAATTTTAAAACCACAAATAACAATTGAATTTTATATCAAAAATAAAATAAGATTTCACATTCAAAAGACTGAGTTAGAAAATAAATGCAAAGTTGAAAATTTGTGTTTGTAACTATCTCACATCTGCTTTGATACAACGGGTTTAAGAGATGAGTACCAATAAAAACACCATTATGTCCCAGTCCCACCTTGAGTAAAAACTGAAAACTTGGATGACATATGGAGGTTTATAAAATACACTCCATCAGTGATACCTGTGTTTTTTAGCATTTAATGCAAGTGTATATTGCATGTATACAGTGGACACAACTTTTAAGGAGTTGTACTTGTTGCCAAATGCCAACACAGTTTTGAAAAGTTTTTTTATAAATTTTTTTTTTGCACGCCTGACGTGAAGCTTCTTTGAACCCGGTGGTTTTCATCAACTGTTACCGGTTTAAGCGAACCACTGGTTCAATCACTGTCTGAACCGTTGGTCCAGTCCGATTATTAAAATATTAGGTACACACCCACCTTGTCCCAATTGGGACTTGAATCCTCTACCCCTCCTCTTTGGGAGGTAGAAGTAATACCATTCAAGCTAACGCTTGATGGTAGGCACTAACTTGATTGAAACAAGACATTAATTCATATCTTATTTTTTTCGAACTTTTAAATTTCGTGTGTCTGTATTGTGGTGCAGTTGTATCCCATATTCGTGTTGATGCTCCATAGTTATATCTCTTATTTGTGGGAAACTATGTCATTTGTCAAAGCTTCAATTGATGTCTTCTTTTTGATCATACATGGAGTACACGTAAGGAGGTGAAGAGAGTTATTTGAAATCCATCCAAGAATGATTCTGGTCGAATATATCTCCTATAACTCTACTTTATCCTCTCTTCTATGCTATATTTGAAATGAGGGATAATAAAGGGAAAGGAAGATAGGAGGTATGGAAGGGGTATTCCTAATCTCTAGAGAAAGGAAATTTCCTTGATAAATCTTAGTCATACTTTGTACATTAAAAGAAGTTTCTTTTGAGGGAAAAAATGTAAAATGAAAAGGAATACCTTTTCCTTTCTCCTTTCCACTCACTTATGGTAAGAAAGGATTTGTTGAGCCTGGAGGGAAGACTCTCTCTTCCTACCAAACGTTGAAAACTCTTATCTATCCGTCCCCTTTCCTCTCTTTCCCTTTCTGTCTTTCATCCTCCCAACAAACAAATAATTAAGTCTCCCAATCCACTCTTAACAGCAAATCATCCTACATGTGTTGTAAATTTGAATCTGAAGCTCCTTCATTTCAAGAGGTACCATAGGAGGTTAACATTAGGTATGTATCTTTACTAATTATATGAACCCTATTTGGATGTTCCATGTACTCAAAAGTACCCCATGAAACAAATATTTAATTCAAAGATACTCCACTAATAATACCTTTCATAACTCTTACATCAACAGTTTGAGTGCACTTTCAGCTAGATGATCTCTCAAGTGTATCCATGATTGACTTTGCCCCATACCTGGAGCAAGTGATACCGTCATTATCTATTTGCAATTGTAGTTTCCTGGGGCAGTTTTTTTTTTTTTTTTGTTGGAAACAATGTCTCCACGAGTTTATTCACTAGATCTTGTCGACTTATTATTATTATTTTACATATTCTTATAGTCAATTAATTGATCACTTTGTTTTTGCGCAGGAGGAATTTCCAGTGTCTGCTGTAATCTATGAACTTGGTTTAGATGGGTGTTTTTGCGAGTTAGATGCTGCTGCATTTGAATTGAACCCCTTTTTTGGTGGACAAAGGGAAAAGGCTTGAAATGTCTCACAACAAACATTGTTGTTACACTGGATAAATCTAGAAATTCTGGAATGGTGGTTGACATTGGTATTTAGTCAAAGTTGTATTTCTTTTTATTGATTTTTGTTATTTTCATTCATCAAGGGTGAAATGACCTGGACTCTTGCATTTACCCTGCCTTTTTTTCTCGCCAAAATTCATGAACCAAAAGGAGGGTTAATATTATGGCTAATTGATGTGCCCTCTGCAAAACTATTACACGATTAGACTCGGAAGCTGGCGAACCAGAAGGTGAATCCAGTTTGCTTTGGTGCTTAGACATAACTTTACCATTTATCGATTCATAATAAGAAGTTCGGCCCGAAATATAAACTGGCCTAAATCGAACGATCGGACTGGAAACCTGTAAAATCAGAGGCGGTAACTCTGATAAGTTAGTGATTTCTGTTTCTTCCTCTCTCTTCCATCTGGTTTTCTCACTTTCTTCTTCTAAATCTCTAATATTTCTTTACCATGTACACTGGTTTTATCTACGGTAGTCGGTAGCATCATACTGATCATATTTCCAGACCTCTGGTTTTCTTAATGCCATATTTTTTTAACTTTCTAATATATACAAAGATGAGATTGTTTCTAATAATCCCATTTATTCGCAAGTTTGACAGATCGATACGACATGTTTTTTATTAGGTCCATTTGGCTACTTGAAAGCAAAAGGACCATTCTAATTTCTATGGGATACGAATTGAAAGAAGCAACTAAACCGGACGACAGTTCCTTCGTTTTTCTTTTTAATTTTACCTTTGTTAAGCAATAAAATGAGTCTTTGGTTTTCTTATCTGTTGATTTCTCTGATGGGCTAATCTTTGTAGGAATGATTCTTTAATATTTTGTGGACATTTCTTATTTTCAAATCATCTAGTGTCACAATTTTTATCTGTCATGAATAGCATTTGACTATTTAGTTTTAATTTAAAAAAAAAAAAAAATCACTTGTGCTGTGGCTAAGATATGTATTCAAGTAGGTGGAAGTTTATCCTATTTAATTTTGAGCTAAGTATTATTTATATCTTATTGTTAAGTTTTGCATTTTGAAAATGGAAGGTCAGTCTTGTCATTCTATAGCTTGATGTCAATTAATTTTTTACTATGCTGCCTACATGGTGAGCTATGGCATACCGAACTCCATATATTTTAGAATGATTATTGTAGGAAAGTGTGAGAAAAATTAGATTTTTCCTCTTTTTTTTTTTGTGTTGTTTTCATAATTTTCTAATTTAATTAACTATTTATATTTGTTACATAATTAAGATATCACTTTCAATTCTAATATAAAATTTAGAACATTGACTCCCAATAAATTATCTCACCAACTTACTCGGTATTCATAAGATTCAATAAAATAGAATTACAGCTGCCAATTGTTGATCGAAAGAAAGAAAATTTATTCCTGGTGGCAATTGCCTCATAATTTCCCACAATTGTAATAACACGTGCATAATGGGACACCAGTCATGGAGGAGTCGTAAACTCCTTTAGCACCTGGAAATTTAGCAATACACCTTCCACAGCAATCAGGACCATAAAAACCAACCGTTTGATTGCATCCTTTACCTTCCACCATTGGCACCATCTTCCCAACTACATTTTCACATAATACAAGTCATTATATGAGATTAATAAAAAAAATTTACATAAACATTCTTAATATATATATATATATATATATATATGAACTCGAGATGGCCACAGATGAACTAGATTAGCAAATGAAGTTGTAAAAACTATTTAACTGAAGCCCAAAAGAGGAGGAGAAGAAGAAATTGACTAGTGGAGAACTTTATGGCACATGTTTTTAGTCCTATGTATGAAGAAGTGACTTCCTCTATCTATTGTGTTAGCAGCAATTAACCTTTTCACTGATAAATAATATTTGAAGGAACCAAATTAAACTAGTTTGAACTGAAGGATAGTGTTTATACACACACAGGAAGTTGATTTGGACATTATTAACCTTCAATAGTTTCATGATCGATCTCTCAATATTCATTTTCACTTCTATTTGGACTTTGAAGCTTTTAAATTTATTTGGTAGATAATACTGTTTCTATGGTTTGAATTTTTCAATGGGAATTATTATTAACTTTTTTTTTTTATAAAAACAAGCTAATAATAAAGACTAAGTGTTTTGATCGAGTTATTATATACATATATATATATATATATATTGTGTTTGGGAAAAAACAGTCCCAGCCACAATTTTTTCAATCGAACCATTAGAATAACATTAAAGTTGATCACTCCAACTACAATATTTATTTACAATTATAGAAAAGATGATTCAACTGGTAGATAAAGTCTTTTTTTTTATTATTATGATTCTTAGATGTGGGAAGGATGACGGAGCGACAACAACAGAAGTGAAATAGTTTTCCACAACTGATTAAAATAATAATATATATTTTGGATTCTTGGTGATTTGATCAATTAATTAATATAATTAAGTGATGAGACGGCACATCTTGTGGGATTAATTTTTTGTCTCCATCTCTCTAATCCGTTTCAGCAGTAGATTCCCAATCTCTCTCTCTCTCTCTCTCTCTCTCTCTCTCTCTCTCTCTCTCTCTCTCTCTCTCTCTCTCTCTCTCTCTCACACACACACACACACACACACACACTTACACTGGAGACTTTATTAATCAATGTATAAAATGATTAAAATACCTTTCACATAATACTTCACCTAACATTATTTGACCCACTGCATGGGTTACCTTAGAAGACCCGTCATCCCGCCTACATACGGACTTTTGAAATTGCCTCCAACTCATTTAATAAAATTCTATTAATATCTATCTTATATAGTTATAATATCTATATATATATATAGTTATATGCACAAATTAATTGGGATTAGCCCAGTTAGTCGTTCATGATTCTTTCAAAAAGGAGATCATAAATACAAATCTCACTCAAGAAATGTGAATATTTATTTTCACTCATAAGTTGGGTTGGATTATTTGTCTAATGTCTATATATAATTTTAAGCAATAAGAGGATTTAACAATTTTTTAGAACAAATAACATCATTTTGTGTTTTCTTTTCTACAAAGAGGAATTTTGCGGTGCAGATTTTTGTTTGTTTGAGTAAACCCTTCAATACCTTATTAGTCATACGAGTTGAATCTAACATAATTATACATTTTATTAAAATATAAAGAACAAAATTATGAGATCTCGACACTATCACTTGCCATCCTCTAAAATTTAGATTGAAAATCTATCCTATCCTATCTAGTTGTACAGTCACAATAAATTTAGGTTAAATCCTGAAGTAAAGTTAAAAAAAAAAACTTATTTTCCAGTTTGATATTGTTTTTAACTTATTTATGAGATTATGATTAGTTTTTAAAATTAGTTTTTCTAAAAAATATTTTTTTTAAAAAAACCGTTTTTTATAAAGACGCTTTTGAAAATCTTTTTATTAAGAAAGCATATTTTAAAAAGACACTTTTGAAAGCGTCTTTTTAAAAGACGATTTCAAACATTTTTTTTTTGTTAAATCGTCTCTTAGAAAAATGACTTTACAAATGACCCTAGTTTGGTAAATAAGTTTACTATAACCGTATTTTTTAAAAAAAAGTTTCAAAAGAACTCTATTTTGAAAAAAAATTCCAATAAATTCAATATCAATTTTTAAATATTTATTTTTACATCATGGGTCATTTTATTGGATTAATAGATCAAACCATTTGAATCACGACCCATGAATTGTGAGCTTCTTTTCTTAAAAGGTAAGAAATTTTTGTATGAATCTGATTTATGGATCAAACTGATCATAATTTGTCATGTAGATGAATTATCTAATTTTAAGGGAATAAAAAATATTTTTCTTATTCAATTGACAAATTGTAATTAATTTAATTTATAAATTTAATCCATAGGCATGATTTATTCAAGAATTACTCCTTGGGAGGCTATTTCATGCTCGATTATGCCTAATGTCTGGTATATCTTGAGTCAGCAACGCCAATTGGCACAAATATGCAAATGTTGTTTATTGTAATAAACTAGCAAACACAATACTAATAATGCATAGTAAATAATAGTAATAATAATGATAAATAGATTAATAAATATAGTAACGACAGTTACATATACATATGTATATATGTAAGTATGCATGTATGTATATAGTGCAGTTGGCATTGGATGAGCTGATCAGATTATGCACATGGCTTAGCACATGAGGGTATGGAACAAACTCACGTTGTGCTGATCTCAACTCCATTGCAAGTGGTGCTATTTTAATGTACATCACATGGCAAGATGGGTTTATGATTGTCTGTTCTCTGTGCCAAAATGTTGACTCCATCAACGGATCAGTTTAGTCTGTTATAAATGCAACACTAGCTGTAACATCTCTCTTATATTGCGTGCGTCTATATATATATATACACATACAAGAATAAAAAATAAAAAGAGACCAAGATATATAATTTATATTAGATATGAGGAGTTCTTAAAAATTTTGGAGGGTCCTGGTGCCCTTTGTCCAATGCCTTGTATATACGAACAGGCCCCCGTCATCCCTCTCTCTTCCCTCCTTTAGGTTGGTGAAACATAATGTGGTTATTGTATTCTCACATATTATATTAAGGATATAATTAAAAATATCAATTAAGAATACTTAATATTATTTTTATTATTATTATTAACAACGAGAAATTTCATGTGCACTTTTATTCATATAATTCTACATTCTAAAGAGATGAAAAGTTTATCAACTAATAGTAATTTTGGAGTGCATAAGTATGACGAGGGAGTGGGAAATAACTCCTCTCTCTCTCTCTCTCTCACACACACACACACACATATATATATATATAAATATAAACAAAACTTTTCGTCGTCATCCCTTATTTGTCGTGCTAGTTTCGACGGTGAACCTTACAAAATAAGATGTTGAAGTAAAATCTGTCTTATAATGAAAATAGACCCATAAGCTTTAAGTATAAATTGATAAATTATGTATTGTAATGGAGATGACCCCACAACCTTTTAAGTGTAAATTACTATCATTCTATTTATTGAGTCTCACAAAATTGTCTATTTTAACAAATATTAACATATGCGTATATTTTATACATATTCTGACATGTTATGAATGACAAAGCTTATACATAACATAAACAACTAACTAGTATATTACACACACACACACACTTAGATATAACACTCTAAATTGCTACATTGGAGGCAAGTCACAAACCATTCTCTCTCTCTATAGTTAGTATATTAAGTCTTCTTATATTTTTATTAATTAATAAATATTTTTTACATATAAATAAGTTTTTTATACAAAAGAAGTTCTTATATGTAACTTTCTAATTGATATTTTAGTCTTTTATAAAAGTTACATATAATGCATAGATTGAGATATAAAAAAAAAAATTAATGTCCTTTTCAAATAAAATTTTGTATTTTTTTATGTTAAATTTTTAAACTTATAATATTTTTGACTTTAATTATGTAATTATCAATCATAAATAAAATTTATATAAATATAAATATATATATATATAACTATTTTATCTCTCAACAAATATTAAATATTAATTATTAGATAAATGAATTATTAATTATTCATCAAACAATCGATTTTTTTTAAAATTTTTAAATTAATAATTTATTAAATATTAATTATAAAAAATTGAGTCTATGTTTTATGTTTACTTTATTAATGTCCTATTCTTAAAAAAGAACACTAATTGATGATTAAAATTGGGAGTTCCACCCCCCCCCCCCCTCTCTCTCTTCCCCCTTCTCTCTCTTTCTATGTAGTTGTTACATTAAATCGCATTTAATGTAATGGACCTCTTGAGTCTAGGTCCAGGGTCGCATAGAACTTGTCAAGCACGATTGAGTGTAAGAAACGAACTATTGACCGTTGATTTGAACGCCGTCTTTTCGTCTCCTAAGGAAATTTCTAATTATGTGCAATATTGGGTCCGCAAAAGCCAAACACGTCCTTGAAACCCTTCGTTGAAACGTTTCTTTTGAATAAAAAAGTCTATAGATTTGACGATGCAGATCATTGAACAATAACCAATCATACTGCGAACCATGTACGAAGCATAGAACCGTGTGTAATTAATTCCTCTCTTCATGTATCTCTTGGGGTATTTTTGTCATTTTGACTCTTTGACTTTTCTATTCTCTTGAAAAAGACGGGCAGTTACGTAATTTAAACAAATTCGAGATTATCTTGCCAAAATCCATTTTGTATTTGAATTTAATGCTTTTACTATGCTTCGTATGCCAATCCGACACTTACGGATGCGTTTGATGACATAAAAATTAAAGATGAAATGACTAAGACTCCCTTTTAAGAGTACAAAAGTGTTAAAATTAAATACAGATCAAAAGATAATACAATATTAAAATTACTAAAACACCCATAAAATGTGAAAATTTATTAATATTATTGAAAATATTCTTATAAAGTGAAAAATAAGAATTAAAATATAAAATTATTAAAATACTTAGTTACTTCCTAATTGTTATGAAATTATTCTTCATTAAGAAATTTCTTAAAATATGCTGTTAAAATAATTAAAATATCATTTGTATTTTTAAATTTCTCAAGTGCACACCAAATTATTTCTAACTCAATCAAATATCACAAAATGAAGTATTTATATTATATTATATGTATATATATATATGTAATATAAATTTTAAAATGTTTGGTCCACTATTATTCGAGTGAATTCTACTAGTTGTTAAGTCCCTGTCCTTTCATTGTTTGGATGGCAGTATATGATGTATTGTTAGGTGGAATGTAGAAATCAAAATCCTGGTAAAAGAAAGTTGGATTAATATAATGTTGCAGTCTCATTGTTATTTTTTACCTCCATACTTTTTATCAATGAATTTTACCTATGTGACTATAAAAAAACAAAAGGATGATTAATGATTAAGTATAAATTATTAATTATTTATTACAAAATTAACTTAATTTTTTTTAAAGAAAATTATTAACTTATTAAACATTGAATGATTAATGATTAACATAATCTGTTGCAAACTCGCCTTTATTTTTCACCTGTGACTGTGAGGGAGGATGAAAAACAAATATGGTGAATTTTATCATTTTGAAAATCCATTTTTTACAGATTTATTATTATTAAAACTCAAACCAATCAGCAAGAAAGATGGGGAGACACTGCGAAAACGGAATTGGACGACATTGCCTGAAATGGCATGGCTCACACGCGCTTTCGCTGCGATTGGGATCCACTGTTGTTTTATCTTTGAAAAATAAACATATATAAAAATTCGCCGGCTGAAATGTTCTCGTTTGGAACGGAGCCAAAAACGATTACCTTCGAACTGGAGAGAGAAAATTTTAGAAAGAGAAAGAGAAGAAAGAAGAGAAATAGATGAATCGTCTAACGAAGTAACTAGTTACACATACATACATATATATATATATTTATAGAAATTATATATATAACTGTGTCTATGTCCTCACTTTCTCTCTCCTCGCGCGCTCTCTCCGGGTCTTTATCTTTCTTGTGCCCTAGATCTCAAACACCTGGTACACCAACGCGTTTGAGTCTTAGATCTTTTGATTCAATCTTGAGTTTGTGATACAGAGATCTCCTGGTAGCCTCTACTTCCCGGTCAATCAGGTATAGCCTCTCATTCTCATTGCTTTATGCGTATCGTTTTAATGGATTAAAAAGACTTATGGACAGAGAAAGCTATTGCGGGGAAGAGTTTTAGAGAGAGAGAACTATATATAAGAGAGAATTTTTGAGATGGAATTTGGATAATACATATTTTCTTTTTGGTTGTTTATTGATTATAAAAATTTGTTAGCTTTTAGTGTCTATTCGATTTCCCAATTCTTAAATAATTTCATTTATGTGATCCCAATTTACATGTCACTGGACTTTGTTTCAATACTTTAATCTCTTTAATTGAAATTGAAATTAATAAAAATATGCGATGTTTTTTGGGTTTTACAAATGGTACAATAGAGGGTACACATTTATAGATATGCATGTGTATGTTGGAGTGGGGGTGTTGCGAATTAGATCGGAAGTCCTGGTTTGGGTGGGTTGAACCTGATGGGAGTTGGATTTGGTAGCTTTTATTTAGATGGATATGTTTGACTTCTATTGAGAACGTTATTATTATTATTATTTTATAAATCGTTGGGGTTATCAATTGGTTTTGTTGGTTGGGCAGCTTTGGAACTTCAAATAGAAGTATATACATAATTTTAATTTTTTAATTTTTAAGTTCCCTTTATTCTGAGTTATATTTGGGTTGGGAATAGTGGAAATTTTGGGGATTTTCAGGTGCTGCATTATCTTATTCACACTATCATATGGTTTGGTATTTTAGTCCTCTGCAATTTTTGAACTTTTCTCCCTCTGGAATTCTTTTTTGTGCACTTGCAGCTTATACAATTTGAATTCAGCTCCAAATTGATTGTTATAAGACAAAGAACAGTGGAATTGGAATTGGGGCCTCCAATTCTGAATTCAGTGTCTTTATTCCACTAAGCCAGACACTGGCCTCATAAGTTTACTCTATTAGTTTTGCTGCTACAGTCCAGTTTATGTTGGAGGGTTGGGATCAATGATTGGATCATAAAATATTTTGTGGTTTAATGAAAGAATTGTGGATACTTTAAAATGTTGGCATTTATCCATAGATTATGCTACTTGCAGTGCTCTACTATCTATAGTCTGTAGCAAATTTTGAGTATATCACTGTTTAGAAGTGACTTAAGGAATCATTCACTTCGTTGGTTATAAAATTTAATTCTCAACCATATCTCAATTTTGTAGTAGGCTTTGGCAAAGTTTTCGAGAAAGTGAATGAGTTCTCTCTCTCTCTCTCTCTCTAGGTTATCAATTAGTTAAGTTTCTGTTTAGGATACACTCTAGTATTGCATATTGAAATTATTGGGATTAATGTATATCTTATGGTGCTAGGCCCAGCTGATGAAGTTGTCTCTGCTTTACAGATTCAGGTTCTTCCTAAATTGGTCAATTGAAGGTTGGTGGAAGGCTGTTAGGTCCTACTTTTGTAATAAAGAGTGTTTTGGGTGAAAACTATTGAAAGGGAATAAGTTGTTTTGAGATTAAGCTGTTATGCGTTAATCCTAGATGAAGACAGCTCAGGCGTGGCGTCCAGGCATGAAAGACATGCAGATCTTGCCTGCGCCTCGCCAACGTGCTCATTTAAAGAAGCCAACGTGGATTATCGTATTGATTTCATTGGTCAGCGTGTTCTTAATTTGTGCTTATGTTTATCCACCCAAGAACTCCTCTGCCTGTTATGTATTCTCTTCTAATGGTTGCAAGGCATTTTCCAATTGGCTTCCACCTGCTCCTTTAAGGGAATTTACCGATGAAGAGATTGCTTCTCGTGTTGTAATTAGGGATATTCTGAATGCACCACCAATTCCATCGAAGAGCCCTAAAATTGCTTTCTTGTTCTTGAGCCCGGGTTCATTACCTTTTGAGAAGCTATGGGATAAATTTTTTCAAGTAAGGTTTTTCTTTCTAACTAATATTAATGTATTTAGTCCTTGCTTATATTCTAAATCTCTTTTATACGACCTTATAAGCTAGATCAGCATATCCTTCTTTAGATATATAAGCTTTTCAGTCATTGCATTCATAAAATTTCTGCCTTCTATGCATAGGAAAAAAAGAAGAGACTTTATGTTGCATCTCTAACGATGATTGATGGAGCTTTCTTTGATGGATTCGGCATCTATGTGCAAAATAGTTTATGAAGTGTCAATATAACATAACTTAGGACATGGAGCTGGCTGAAAAAAGTACAAAGTTATGTTTTAGTTATCATTGGAAGGCTTTGATAACTCAGTGAAGCATGATGTTACTAAGAGTGTGGCAGGAACTAGATGCACCAGAAGTGGTGTGTTATCATATTTACTGGATTTTTGAGACTCTTAAAAATTATGGTTTGTAAGCTGAACTTGGAGACAGAGCTCCTAACTGGGTCATGTCTTAGATTTAAATAAATGGAATAATCAGAACCATATTTGATATTTAAATTGCTGCCTTTTCTTTTGGCTTGAAAAATATTGTGGTTGGTAAGAAATGAAGTATTATGTTCACATAGAGCCATTCTGGAATATGAGACAAAAATATTTTTATATCAGTTTGTGAATGAATGATCACTAGATTGTGATACACATATTTCCAGGTTTTGTATTATATCAGGCATCATTTGTTTCCTTTTTGTATAATGGAGATGGGTTGCTCCGTATGCCTTGACTTTTAACATTCATCGAATGGAAAAGAGAAGACCTGTGCAAAATTGGAGGATGAAATACACAACAAATGATGTTCATTCTGAAAACCGATTAGTTAAACTAACTTTCAACTTGCATATCTTCAAGTTTTTGACATTTTATCTTCTATAGAAAGTGCTCTTAGTGGCATCAGGAGTTAAGAAATATAGTAAAGAGCATCAAATTATGTGCTTTTTAGTAAAGGGAACAAATAAATGTTGTCATATTTTGAGAATGGTTAAGAAAATGATTGTTATAAAGAAGAAAAAAGTAGGAAAAGAGTCTCTAAATGTGTTCTTTCAATCTCGATGTAACTTTTATTTTATCCCCCAAAACTGTTTGTTTGTTTTTTTCTTTGTGTTCTTTTTTGTGTCTATAAAAGATGGTAAGAAACTAAGAATGTTTGAATTTTGTATGTATGTATCATGTTGCATGGTAGGATATGTATCATTTTGTGTTCCTAAGAGATTTGACTTGTGCATGCTGATAGTAGCCACAACTTGTTTTTGGAAATTGCTATTTTCGCAATCTTTTTGGCTACTTCCACAGCCCTCGCACTCAGAAGAGTGGGTCCCATCCATATGAGTAAGATGGTTGTGGAAGCAGCCAAAAAGGTTGTGGAAATAGTGGTTTTCTTTGTTTCCCTTGTTATCAGTTTCTTGAAGTAATGTAAAGTGTCATCTCCTATTTCCCTTGGATACCCTGAATTTATCATTCTTCTGACACAAGGGTCTGTTTGTTTGCTGAGAATTTCAAGTCTTGATAATTTTAGATCCTTTAGATTTTAAACTCTTGAGAGTTAAAGTTCACGAGAATTAAGAAAATTATTGTTAAATTATGTGATTTAAAAATTTTTCAAGAGAATCATTGTTAAAATGTATGTGATTTAAAAAATACCTGATTTTTATCAACTACTTTTTACTTAAAATGAACCTGTTTTTATTGGTATCGTAATTGGATTTTTTTTAAAACCTTTTTAAGCCAAAAAACTTAAATTTTTGTCACATTGCCTTCTTTTAATATTTTTACAATTTTATGTCGACCAGCCTTGTCCAAAGTATTCACAATCTTTTCCAGAAATAATTCACACGCAAATTATTATTATTATTTTTTGGGGTTAAAAATGAATCTATTGTTGCACTCACACACAAATTATTATTATTATTATTATTATTATTATTTTGGGTTAAAAATGAATGTATTGTTGCACTTCTCTTCAAATCCATAGAAATAGGAGCAGGAAAATTTTATATACAGAGAATTTTTGCATCACGTGGTAACTGGGTTGTGTCTCCAACAGTTATGTTTCCAATAAAGTTTGTCAATTCGACAACCAGAATTTTGCCACCACTTGAGTTCCTTACAATGAATTACTTATCAAAAAAAAAAAAAATCCTTATTATTAATGGTCCGTAAATATAGTTTTAGCCATCAAACAAAATACAATTCATTTCTTCTTTTGCTCTCAAAAGATTTTAGGTTCTTATCTCTGTCATGTTCCAGATATTGGTATTAGTTGATGTATTAACCACTGAGAAACGATATATCAAGCATATTACATCTGGTGATATAATTAGGAATTTAACTCTAGTCTATTCCAAAAGTTATAGGTACACATTTTGATTCTAGCTTTCCATGTAATACTAGATTTAGTCATGTATAAACCGATCAAAAGAAAAGACTTAGTCATATGTAATGCATTTATCTGTCTTGATTCTTCTGGAGTTTTTATATTGTTGATAAAAAATATGCTAATTATTTAGGCTCTGTTTGTTTTTGTTTTCAAAAACAGTTTTTTAATTTCAAAACGCGAAATACGCATTTCAAAATATATTTTTTTTTAATTTTTTAAAATTTAGATTATCATATTCAAATATATTTTCAAAATTTAAAAAAAAAAATTACAAAATTTTGAATATATTTTAAAAATTGTTTCTGAATCACAAACCAAACGAGGCCTAATCTCTTCTTTTTCTTTCATTCATGCAATTACTGTTGAGAAATTACCATTTACTAAAAATGCCAATAAACTAGAAACGCATTATAAAAATATAAAAATTGTATTTCCAAATCTCCCACTTTGGAATTTGTCTCAAATTCTAAATATGTACTAAATAGCTCAAATATTTGATATAGCTCAAAGATTTTAGTAAATGAAAATCCTATCAACTAGAAACACAGTATCAAAATATAAAAATTGTATTGTCTTGGTATCTCACTTTGGAATTTGCCTCAAATTCCAAAATATGTACTAATAGCTGAAATATTAGATATAGCTCAAATATTTTAATCAAAATATATGTTCTCATTAATAGTTTGCCAAAATAGTTTCATCTTTTGAGCCAATATTATATAATTTTCTATTAAGAGTTTAAAGAAAATTATTCTTAATAGAAAATTACAGGAAACTAAACAAATTAACGAAGTGTAAACTAGATAAAGGTAGCTCTCGGATTGCACCAACTTATCAACCCATATCAATGGCCAAAATTTGTATCATGCTTAATATTAAGTTATAACTAAACTTGACAAAGTGTCAAAGCTTCAAGGACCTAAACTAACTCTTTTGTCCTTTCATTCATCAAATAGATCCATCAAAAGGCTTTGATGCTTTTAGTCTTAATAATGTAGATCATGGTTAAACAGGATTTTCAAAGGTTTGGGAGCATAAGTTTAGAGAACTGAAATATGACAAAGAAGTTTTTTTATGAACAGAAAAATTAATTTTTCTACTTACATGGCTGTTATGGACCTTATGGTTGTTTGGCAACATTGCACAATCTATTTGGGTAAGTTTTGTCCAGTTTTTGGTACCAGGGAGTATTTATGACATGAGGTGTCAATATTTGTAGCTTGATATTTCAAACCATAATTGACATATACTTTCTAGGGATATGAATGGATATATAGAAACAGACATGCCTTTCCTTTTCCACTGGGGATCATGATAACTGTTAGCATGAAAAGTCAAATGATCTGAAGTTTGTTAGGATGATGTATCTTTGACTGTCCTCTGAAGGTTGGAAGTTGTTGACCTAGAAACTGGTGTTGCTAGAACAGAAAGCTCCACTTTCTTTCATTTGGTCTTATGGCCTTTTTACCTTTTAAATAACAAGCACTGAAATTCCAAAATGTATTTGTAGCAAAAAGCAGATGTGAGTTGATCAATGATGTCTGATATATATATATATACACACACACATATATAGATTACTTACATCAAGTCTATTGAGGTTAATTAAGATGTAGCCCAGTAATGAGAGAGGAAACATTGCAATATCTGTTCATACTGTGTTTGCTAAAAACAGAAATTCCTTCTGCTTCTAACTCTTTATTTTCATGTTTTTTGTGAAGGGTGGTTTTGCTGTCAGTTCTGTTAAATTTATACACCAAATGAAGTTTTCAATTATTTTGGCAGGGCCACGAGGGCAAATTCTCTGTCTATGTGCATGCATCTAAGGAAAAACCAGTGCATTTAAGCCGTTACTTTATTAATCGTGAGATTCACAGCGAAAAGGTTTGTATATTTAATGTCAAAAAATTATTTAATATTTCATATCTTGAAATTTGTACTTCCCAACTCCCAGGGAATTAAGTAAATTTTGATTAATGTGCTTTTAATTTTTATGACTTGATGAGGATAGATGTTATGTTCATTGTTGCTTATGTTTCATAATATATATATATATATATATATATAGGAAAGATATTATATTTCCCAGTATTTGTCTCTACTTTTAATATTGGAATTATGCAAGTCCTTCTAGCTGTGGCATGATAGGTAGAAAACATATATAAAATCAATTGTTGGTCCATCTAGGCAATCGTTATGCAGAGATTTTTCTTAAATGGAAGTATGGAACCTACAAGATTGAAATGTATTTGATAAAATACAAAGTGGAAAAAGGAACTTTCTACTAATCATGACGCACCTAGATTTTCATGAGCTAGGTTACCATAGCAAGAGCGAGAGCTAAGTTATAGGCCTGGATGTGTAATTATATATAGAAAATATGAATTTCCATAGCTTGGTTATTATAGAAAAAATTATCTTGATTTGTATCCGCATGTTTCTTTTAACAGATCTACATATATGGTAAAAATAATGGATGCCAAAAAATATTAGGAGAAATATTGTTGTAATAATTTCTATCATTGGTCTGGAATTGAAATAATTACTATTGTTGTTGTTGTAGTGGTAGTCATCAAGATTGGAGCCAGATATTCTCTCTTGGTGGGGTTCTGAGTTAAATGAGTGCGTGTGTGAGTGAAAGTTTATTTATAGTAGGGTGCCATGGTGATAATATAGGCTCTCTTTCTCTGTTTTTCTTTTTTTGGGGGCTGGGGGGCACCACTATAATTTAAAAGAAGGCCTAGATACGAGAAAATAAAGAATTTTAAGATTTTAAGGGGGCCATGACTCCCATTGGGATATCATTATCAGATGGTATTTTGATTTTCTGTGCAGGTAGTGTGGGGGAAAATTTCAATGGTTGATGCAGAGAGACGACTTTTGGCAAATGCACTGCAGGATCCTGAGAACCGGCATTTTATATTGCTTTCTGATAGGTGATTAGATGATAAGTTACTGTCTGTTTGTTGAATTATGATATTATGCTATTATCTATTATTTGATAAATTGTTTTCTTGAATTGCAGTTGTATACCATTGCACAGTTTTGACTTTATGTACGACTATTTGATGTATACAAATGTCAGCTTCATTGATAGGTATGTACAATGTTCTCATTGATGGGGTCCTGTTCTTGTTTAGAAAGCTCTCTGATGAGCATCTTTCCATTACCAGATTTCATTCAAGTAGATACATAAATACCAAAGTATCCTTGAACATTTACTGTTGTTGTTACCTTTTCAAGTGGGATCGTTGAATGTTTTAATTCATTATATTGCAAAAGTGGTTTAGATCTTATTATTATTGTTGTTGTTGTTGTTGTTGTTGTTGTTGTTGTTGTTATCTTTTTTTTTTCATATTAATGATGCATTTTTTTTTCTAGCTTTGAGGATCCCGGTCCGCATGGAAGTGGCAGGTATTCAGAACATATGTTACCTGAAGTTGAGAAAAAAGACTTCAGGAAGGGCGCACAGGTATATTTTCACACATTAAATGTGGCTGCTAGGCATTATTTGTCAATCTATAAATTTTTTTAGGTGTTAATATCATTCTAGGGAAAAGTTAAGTTTAACTGGCAGGTGGCCTCTTGGTCCTACAGTAGTGAAGGGTGAATATAAGGGCAGGGGCTGTTGCCTTTCTAAAATTTTGAAAATATGTTATACGTGTATGTGATAAGAGTTATTAAATATAATATAGGTAAACACTCATTTGTATTATGAAATTATTTTTCATAAGAAAAAAACTTAAATTTTTAACAAGAAAAAAGTTCTTTTTGTAATTTTATTTACTCTTATTTTGAAATTTTTAATTCCCCCCCGCGGAAAAAAAAAATCCTAGCTTCGTCCTTGGCAGTATCCCTTTCCTTTCCACACGAGGTACAGCTACTATGCAGCATGTTCTTTCATAGCCTTCTCCATTGCCCATAGCTTGTATTACTAGGTCGAAGGGTCATGTGAACATAAATTAACTGTACGTTGTACTGCAAACTTTTATGACACTGAAACACTGGAATCCTGCGGTTTTCAAATCATGAATTCCTTTGTCAAGTCAAATAAGATAATGAATTATTGCATACTGCTCTATGATTTTTTTCCCTCTCTTGGCTTTTTTTTTTAGTTTATTTATTTTTCTTTCATTTAAAGTAGCAAGAAGATGAGTTTTGGTTTAGAATTTTAGATCTATCAAATTGCAGTGCCCTTTACTTGAATCTCCTCCATGTTCTTATCATGATAAGGTTATGTCATTGAATTTGTGCAGTGGTTCACAATGAAGCGGCAGCATGCTGTGATCATAACAGCTGATAGTCTCTATTACTCAAAATTCCGGGATTACTGCAAGGTGACTCTTCTTGAACATGGTTTGGTTAGATATTTTTGTCTTGTTTGTAACCTGAAATTTTGATATAACATATATGGCATGCAAGTGTTGCTTCTAATTTCTTGAGCAACATATTTTTCCATGTGTATAATCTTTCACCTTTCTTGATACTTTATTGTGGAGTATGTTTTGATTTTTAGCCTGTTCATTTAATACCATTTTGCTTTGGTTTTCTTTGTCATTTCATTTTAGCAGAAAAGTGTGTGTGTGTGTGTGTGTGTGTGTGTGTGTGTGTGTATTGGAATATGTTTGTCATAATTTTTATGCGATTTGTATGGTCTCTTATGATCTATCTGTTGGTGCTTCTTACTATAATAATTTGGATGCACATGAACACAAGATCTCCAGGGTGCATTATCTCTTTAATAGTAAAATGTAGCTGTAGCATATGACATGCACTCATGACTTTAATTGTAGCAAGTGATTCATCTCATTTAGTATTTTGATGTGAATGATGTGCTAGGAATCTTTAGTCAATTGCTTAGATCATACAAAGTCATTCTTGTGATTTCCCCCTCCCCCCTCCCGCCACCCTCTGTTTTTCTTTTTCGTAAAACATAATTATCTGTATATGATAATGCCTTATCCTTGAATGTTTGTTTGTGGACTAAATACTAATTAGTGGTGTTAAGTGAAAGTTGTACTTTCTCTGTAGTGTTGTAGTGATCCAGGGAAATACCTTAAACAATGCTGAAATACTTGGATTAATATGATTTTATAATTATTATTTTCTCAAATGAATGTATTTAATTTGTTTTTGTGCCAGACAATGTAGGAGAAATGATTTCAACCCAAGATGGACTTAAATGCAAAAGGCATTGTCTATCAACGATGTTGCATTAAGGCAAAGTGTGTAACATGGAAATTATATTTCATCATTTCCCGTACTTTTCAATATATATATATATTATCATTTCCCGTACTAAATAAATCATTGTTATTGACTTATCTCAATTGTGGGGATGGCAACTCAAGTCTTTGATGCAATTCATAAGAAGCTCGAGGAAAGGCAACCTTAAAGACAAGAAACCTTTGCAAATTGGTTCAATTTCAAGGTGGGACCTAACAAAATCAAGTTTTAGGTTTGAGTCAAGTTTTATTTTATATTTTTTAGGTTAACTTGTTGCTAGCATAGTTTTAAGCCTGGCTAATAGCTAACAATCTATGGGGTTCATTAAGTCTCTATCAGCCTCGTCTGCAAGCTCCAATCCCCTATCCAAAGCAGAATTGACATCCTCAACTCCCTCCATAGGCATATCAATGTCTGCACCCAGATAGCAACAATCCTCTTCTCTAACTAGAAGAAATCCGGAGAGTCCTCCACTGACACTGCATGAACACTCTTCTTAATTAGCTCAACTACCCTTCAGCTACTAACCTCCTTACCCTATAAACATGCATCTTAGCATTATTCATCGCCGCTGCATTGAGACTGCTGCAACCTGAGATGAAGAAGACATCATATTAAGAAAATGCATGAGTATCTCAATATGAACGCCCTCCCCTAATTTGAAAGGAATTGAGCCTCCCTTGTCCTCCATATTCGCTCCCTATCCCACCTGATCTCACTCACATCTTTGCTCATGAGCAATCTCTTCTCTGTATAGTCTTTCAAATCAATAGAGATCAGTTTTGATAATCTTTTTTTGAAGCTTTCAAAGTTCTCTTGGATTTTGTGATGCAATTGTAATCATAGATGTGATGCTAGCTGCTTCTGCCTTCTTTTTTTTTTAAAAAAAAAAACTTTAATCTTCTCACTGTCACATGTTAACAAATAACTAGACCTCATTAATCACTCTTACAACCTTGAAATCCTACCATGATGGGCCTAATCCCTACCCTTATAAAAAAAATTCAACCCTACTTGTGCAAAACAACAAATGAACCCGGACCCAAGTTACTGTTCACAGCCTTAGAACAGCCACTGATATTTCATCTTCTTTTGTCGGGAATTTTTTTAACTAAAAGCCTATGTTTGTAACTCAAAACCATGCACACTAAGATAAGCTTCTTCCTAATACGTAATACCCAAAAAAAGGCTTTTACTGAGAAAAAAAACAGGAGGAGGAGCTGCAGTAGCCTTCTGTGAATTTCCAGGGACCAAAAACCTTCAAACCCTCAGAAATTACAATTCCTTTCAATCCATAAAGTTCACGAGCATTTTAACACTTATTGAAACCCGAAATTTATGGTTTTTCAATAACTGAAGCCCGCCAAACAATTATTCATATAAAGCAATATTTTTAATTTTTTTTACCATGCTGTCCTACATCTATTGGAACATTAGAGCTTGTAGGACAGTGTTCTCACCCCTGCCCGACACCAATGTTGTTATACCTTACGAGGATGTCGTCTGGCACTAAACTTGTTATACATAAATCTTGCTTTTACTTGTCTTATAAAAAATAAATAAATAAATTCTTGCTTGTACTTTTTAAATTATGGACATGCTTGACAATTAGAGAGCGGACCTTGGCACCATGATAATGTTACTCCATTATAACCTAAAGGTCACAGATTCGATTCACAGAAACTCTCTCTCTGTTTGCAAGGGTAAGATTAGAACCCTCCTCACCTGCAGTGGTGGGAGCAAGAACCAAATTACTGTTAGAGCAGAGAGGTTGATATACAAGATCAGAGTGTCGGCACTTACCTGACTCTGTCTAGTACATGAGAAATCTATTTGACTGGAGAAGTCAGTCTAAAAAATCATTTACAAAAATGCCACCGTGCACCAGGCTTGGGGCGCAAGACTGGCCAGCGAGTGTGTCATGGGCAGCATGGCATTCTATCATGCAGTCCATGGCACATAGCCATGTCTGACACATGCCCACAAGTCTTTCGGTACTATGTTTATTCCAACTGAACGTGGCTTCTACTATATACATTCCTCTTAATTTCTATTAGTTCAGTGCTAGGACTTGGTGCAACTTGAGTTTGCAAACATTCTTCCAGATATAAAGAGCATAGGAAGAGCATGCCAGCAAGATTATCTTTAGATCATATTATCATAATCAGCTAGTTTGTTTTAGATTATAAAGCTTTATTTAGTTTTCTCATTATGATTTGTTTCAGTTTCTATGTTTAGTTTTTGCTAACAAGTTAATATTTCATAATTATTCAATTTAATCAATAATTATTTGTTTTATCTTGGTTTTTGTAGGCAGTTTAATCCGATCTTTTGTGTGTGTGCATGCAAATAATTAAGGTGCTAAAGCAGGATTGTTTTTGTTTCACCTTGTGTTAAAAGTATATAATTTCAACTTCTGTCTCGATTCATTTGTTCTCTTTGAGTAAGTCAATTATTTAGAGAGTCGGTCATAGAATGCCCATTCTAACTTTTTCATCCGTATTCTTATTTGGTATGACCATATGATTGAGAATGGACATTCCATTAAAAATTACTCAAAGCATTCCTTTGGCCCAATTGAGTAATCCCTATTCCATTCCATGTCATTTCCATTCCATTCCATGGCATTCCATTCCTGCGTACCAAACATGCCAAAGTACTTGACCATAACTTACCTTTTGTATTGCTTCTTTTGTGTAACTTCACTATAGCACATCTAAGGTTCAAATTACTGTGTTTGTGGTCAGTTATTGCCGAAATTTGTAAAGGATAGAACATCTCATGCTGTTGAAATATCTGATTCCATTCCATCTCATTGATTGATGTTGCTTCTACAGTACTTATTGAACCGAAAAAAGAAAAAGAAAATGTTGCTTCTACATTTCCGTCTCTGTTCCTGATGATCTCTCATGCTTTTCAACAGACAAAAATGGCCAACAAAAAACTCCTGTCTGTTAATGATTGTCCCAACTTTAATACGTATAGTATAGTCTCCATTTAGTACCATGCAAACTGGTACTGCTGTGTCACTACTGCAGACCAATTTTATCAGTTGTCTGCATTACTTTCCATATTTCAAAATCGGTGCCTTTTGAACATGCATTGCCTTTGGGCATTTCTCCCCCTTAAGGTCCAAGAAGCTTTCTTAGTCATGTGAATAAAAAAAGCTGAAAAATTATTTATTGGATCTTGTATGGTTCAGTGGTGGCCGAGGTCTCTTTAGGCCCTTCCATCATGTCCTTCTGAGGCTTTGTGCTTGCTAACTCTGTCTTTTGCGGAAAACCACCATGTAACATTTTCTTTGTTGCCTACTTTGACTTGTGAGTCCCCTTTCCCTCCAGGTCTATTTAATTAATTTTCCTGGCCTTTTGGGTTTCTCCTTTATCTGCATTGTTTAATTTTCAAGGCTACTCTGTCGTACTTTGAAGTTTAATGGATGACCTTTTTTAGGGATCATCAAATCAATTGCCAAAATAGAAAAAAAAGGCCCATCTTCTTATTCTGGTGTGTTCTTGGTCCATCTTCTTCAAGTGCAGGTATACATCTGGCATGGTCAACTGGTCTTTGGTTTGTCCAACATGGCAATGATCTTTGATCTTAGTAGCTAGATTGGTCTCTGCTATTGTGTTGAAGTTAGTTCTCTCTTTTTTTATTTAATTTTTTTTTTTTGCAAAGCAAAACAGGTGTTGCCTTTTTTGCAATATTGGAACAATTAATATCAGGGAATATTAGATATTGGAATATTATTTGTATTACCATGTGAGGAATATAATGGGCACTTGGCGTTATCTTTACCAATGGCAGATGAAAATCTAAATATGCCTATTTTATAAACTTACTGAATCTTCTCTCTCTCTCTCTCTCTCCATATGTCCAACATGAAAAGCATTAGATGTTATATGATCTGGAATTTTGAAAAATTATGGAATTTGGGAATGTGGTTTGTAAAATCAATGCATTGACGTTGATGTTTTTTATTTTCACAGCCAGGTATGGATGGACGGAATTGCTATTCTGATGAACATTACCTGCCGACCTTTTTCCATGTGAGATCATTTAATATTATGCTTTTTTTCATCCCCTTTTTCAAGACTACGTCCTCAACTCTGTTCTATCTGAATTATTCTAAACTTCGAAGTTTCCTTGTTATTTTCAGATGCTTGATCCTGCTGGAATTGCGAACTGGTCAGTAACGCATGTTGATTGGTCTGAAGGGAAGTGGCATCCAAAATCTTACACAGCTCAGGATATTACTTATGATCTCATTAGAAATATTACAGTATGCCTCTCTCTCTCTCTCTCTCTCCCCATCACAGCTTCTTTTCATATTGTTTTTGATGTGTGTTGTTTTGCTACATTTCATGATATCATTGGAATTCCTGGGAGCATTCAGTTGACCTTCATTACTAGCCTCCCAACTTCATCTTGTCACCATTATGTCTGACCACATCAACTTAGCGGTTTCTTTTTCATCACAAGGCATGTTTATTTAGTGAATAGACTTCGTTTTGAATTGGAAAACGGTAGGACCCCTATATATGGGGATGTGGCATGTGACCTGACATCACAGGCTGCCATAAAGGATCCCTGGCATGCTGATATTAGTGTATTTACGTGACTACATTCGAGTAGTCTACGATTCTTGAATTTGGATTTGACACTTTTCATCGTGTTATTCTTGCAGTCTATTGATGAAAGTGTGCATGTTACAAGTGATGCAAGGGTATGTATTCTACTGAAATAACAATATTCTTGCCTCCAAAACTGGTTTTTGTCATTAAATTTCTGAAAATAACCTTTTTTTTTTTCTTTCTATTTTCCACCACATTCCGCAGAAAGAAATCCAAATTACGCCATGCTTATGGAACGGAGAGAGAAGACCATGTTACTTATTTGCAAGGAAATTCTTACCAGAAACTCTAGATAATTTGATACACCTTTTCCCCAATTATACAACAATATGAGTGGGATATCATTGATTATAATTCTTTGGTCGGATCAGCAGTTGATATCGACCCCTTCTTAATTCCTCATGTAGCTAAATGTTGTAGAGCACCCCGTTATAGAAGGATTGGATGTTCCCCAACCTGGCTTCTTTTTGAGTGCAAGGGCAACTGGTAGAGCGTTGGGTGACTTTGAGGCAAGCAGAGAGGTTAACAATCTGTTGCTAGAGTTGCTTCCTTGGGATGGGTGATTTAGTCTTTATTTTTCTTCCCCCCCTCCATTTTGGGCTTCATTAATGTTTTGTTGTAGTCATGTAACATAAATTTTGGGGACTTGTGAATCGACCTTTGTAAAAGTTGAAAATGTCAATTACCTGAAAAAAAAAAAGGTTGAAAATGTGAAGTTGCAATTATGGTCACAGCAGCAACAGTATCCCTCATTTTCCAAAAGTATATTAGGTCTGAAGTCAAGAAAATGATAGTCGGGAGAAAAATCTTAGGCTATAAAATGAATGGTAATAAGAGTTGAGATTAAATGGGTGACTTTTATGTCTAGTTTAATTCTTGTCAATTAACCACGAAATTAGCTCTCAAAAGTAAATTTTTTTTATTTGTACATTTTCAAAATCCATAATGATTGACCAACTTAATTGGTAAAGTTTATTATAGTCATCTCAAAGATTTGGTTTTGTTTGAATAGTGATTCAATACAATTTTTTTAAAAAAATTTTAAAAATATGTTTTAAAATTTTGTAATTAATTTTTTAAAATTTGTAAAAATACATTTAGATATAATAATTTAAATTTTAAAAAATTAAAAAAAATTATTTTAAAACTCATATTTCGTATTTTGAAATTAAAAAAATTATTTTTAAAAATGTAAACAAATAGAGTTTTTTGGATAAAGAAAAATAAAAAAAACTTGGGAATATTTTCTAGTAGCCAATTACAACTCTTTATTATTATTACTATTAATATTACTATTTTTATAGTATTGACCTAAATTTATTGCCCGTTGCTGGGAAGAGGGAGATTAAATTTTTGAAGGAAATATTGTAATCTATTTTTTTATTTTTATGGACAATGCTCTGTTCAACATTGATTAAGAGAAACGTATGTCACACGTTTTTCCCATGTACTTGTTAATTTTATTTTTTTAATTAAAACTAAATAATCACATAATATACATACGTGTAATATAATAAGATTACAGTACGTACATAAATAAGTTGTACACCATCTCTTTTTTTTATTTTTATCTCTAGCTATTTTATAATACTTGGTCATTCACTTATGAGTGTGTGTATATATATATATATATATATATATATATATATATATATATATATTATCCTAATATTTTTGGTGGTATTGTATGAAAAGGAAAAGACTATGACATGGATTTAGTCGGCAATGTAGGAAAAGGAAAGAACGTGTTTATAATTATTAGTATATTCCGAAGGAATCGTTTAACGTAGAATCCAGAAGAGTTAGTGTGTGTAAATATCAAATTAGTATATAGAGAGAAGGAAGTTAACAAATCGAAGATCTTTAAATATCAATACGTGTAAGGTGCCATCAATTAATCTGTAACCATGGAAGATGCTTCTGCGTTAGTACATCACGAACTCTTCCTTCTCTTTATATGTTTTACCAGTCTTGTCTTCTCATCCATCGCCGTCACTGCCACCGCCACGATACCTTATCGGTTAAACATTAAACTCATTCATCGTGATTCCATTCTCTCTCCATATTACAGCCCTAATGCCACCACCTCGGATCGCTTCAGGCAAGCCATAGAAAATTCTATGGCACGGTTTGCATACTTAAAGGCAAGGACGTCTAAAACAAAAGATGTCCATGTCCATGTCCGAGGTCCCCTCATTCCTCGAGATGGCGGCTCTACATTTCTAGTAATTTTTTTCATTGGTGAGCCACCTGTTCCACAACTCCTCATGATGGACACCGGTGGCAACCTGTTATGGGTTCAATGCCTTCCCTGCACCAAATGTTTACGTCAATTTAGCACCATTTTTGATCCTTCAAACTCATCTACATATGCTAACTTGCCTTGTAACTCTCCTCTCTGTCTTAGTTCTATTGGTGCACATTGTAATCCTGAAGGACTTTGCTTGTATCTTGTTAAATACGAGGATGGAACTGGCTCAATTGGAAACCTTGCCACTGAAAAGCTCACATTTATGACATCAGATGACGGAATAACAAATGTGCCCAATATGGTGTTTGGTTGTGGACATAATAATGTAGGGAAACTTGGTCAACCAAGTGGTATTCTTGGGCTTAACTCGCATAAAACATCTTTGATTTCTCAACTGGGTTCTAGATTTTCTTATTGCATTGGCAATATATTTGACCCTCATTATAATTACAACCAGTTGATTATAGGAGATGGGGAAAAAATTGAAGGTTATACAACACCAATGGCGGTGTACAATGACTTCTACTATCTAACCCTCGAAGGAATAAGTGTCGGAGAGAAATTGCTTGATATCGATCCAGAAACATTCAGAAGAACCCCATCAGGTAAAGGTGGAGTGATAATT
Organism: Nyssa sinensis; assembly: GCA_008638375.1. NCBI lineage: Eukaryota > Viridiplantae > Streptophyta > Magnoliopsida > Cornales > Nyssaceae > Nyssa > Nyssa sinensis. Next base: position 1,019,906 of record CM018047.1, read on the forward strand.
GATTCGGGAACCACAATTAGTTTTTTGGCAAGAGGTGGGTATCAAGCATTGAGTGTTGAAGTGCAAAATTTGATGGATGGAGTGCTAAAGCGAAGTGGTCAATCCCAAGAGACCTGGGCGCCTGTGCTACGAGGGGACAGTGAGCCGAGACCTCAAAGGGTTCCCAATGGTGACATTTCACTTTGCTAGAGGAGCTGATTTGGAGTTGGAGATAGACAGCATGTTTAAACCATATAACCCTGGTGAATTTTGCATGGCTGTGAATGAGTCGTCTTGGGATGATGATGGTAACTTGACTATAATTGGAATCATGGCTCAACAGTATTACAATGTTGGCTATGACCTAGATGCAATGGAACTCTCTTTTCTTAGGATTGACTGTCAACTTCTTGAAGACTGAATTACAATATTTTTTTACCTTCTTAGGTACTAATGACTTTTGGGTATGCAAACTTTTTTTTTTTTTTTTATAATTCAGCCGCTTTCTTTTTTGGGTAAAGTGTTGTATAGTATTATAAACAAACTAAGATGTACATCCTACAAGGGGCATACCCTAAGAAGAAAACAAAAGAAAGCCTGACAAACCATACTAAGAGCTCGAAAACATACCTTTGCTAAGCCCAAAATACATGGCTAAGTTCCCAAATGTAATCTCAATGTTTCACCAAGAGGCAGTAGTAGGCTTTGATGGTTCCCATGATTGCTTGAATCAGATGATCTTTATCAGTCCTCTTGTTTCTCATGAGCCTGCAATTTCTCTCTCCAGAGGGTGTGGGTGTAGATGGTGCTAGACAGGAAGCTCTACAAATTTGCAAAAACTATTCTTATCTAAACTACTTCGTAGGAAGTTTTTGTGACTGCAACATATTCTGCTTCCATATATAGAGGGGAGTGCCATAATTTTTTTTTTTCAGACTATGAGATTGCTTTTGTTACCATGCAAATTTTTTGCACTGTACCAACATCATAGAATTTGTTTTGTTCTAAAATAATGGATTTGACTTCCTACTGAATGTGGAGATAATGTTGATTTTAAAATTATTCTAGCATCACAATGGTATATCAAATTATCAACATCAATGTTGACAATAAGGAAATCATTTCTACTTCTCTTTTTGACATACAAGGATAGCTCTTAATTTATTACCAAAATAAGTTTCAAAAATTTTCAATTAGTAATTCTCATACGTGGACTGTGCCTATAGTCAGAATTAACAAACACAAGATTCACAACCCTACAACAAGGTAGTCATATAAACAAAACAAAAAAGCTAAAGATCTCTTTATGACTCTCTATGCTTTAAGAGGCTAGTGTTGTATCTATGTTTAACATAGTACCTTATTTATAGTAAAAAAACTCGTACAAACCTAAGCCTAGTTGGAAGAAGTTCAATGCACAAAATAGGCAATTTGCAACCGAGCGGTGCAAAAGTAAGGACACACGTTCGAATGCAACAAACATTGCCATTCGAACGATCCTGTCATTCATACAAGGCTCCAGTTTCATTCGAATGATCAAGCTATTGGAATTCAAATTTTGACGGGAATAAACGCGAAGTTCATAATAGCTCTTAATTTATTACCAAAATAAGTAAAAAAAAAATTCTGAGATAGTAATTCTCGTACGTAAACTTAGCCTATAGTCAAAATTAGCTCATACTAAAATCATTTTAGTCATGGTAAAGTTCAAATCTAAATTTAAACATAATTTTAAGGTATAGTGTCTAATGAAATGTTTGATATGCATGAACACATAACTCGAATTGCACACTTCTTCAAATATTGATGTAGTTGCAAATCTTCTTGAGTTTTCATTTTATGACTAGCAATAAATTACTTGACTCAACAATTACATGTCTAAAGAAATATATAATCTTTTGAAGAAAAAAGTTGCCAACATAAATTGTAAAATTTTCTTAACAATAATGTTCCAAATTTCCCTAGTTTAACAAAAGAATTATTAAAATGCTTACTTTTTTTACCCCAATGATACTCTACTACATGATGGAGGGGCTACAACTACTCCCTTAACCACTTAAACGTTACTAACAAAGTGTGTGAATCCCTAGAAAAATATGATTCAAGAATTGTAATTATTGGTTAGGTACTGTATAATTATTCAGTCCGTAATGCATGATAGCATGTTGTACTTGAAGGGGTGGCTCACTTTCTTAATCATATATAAATATATCACACAAGTAATGAAAGGAAGGGTTGTAGGTAGAACCTAGTAGACTTGAAGAGAGAGAAACTAGCAAATGAAATATATTTAGAGACGAATACAAATCAGTACCATATCTCTCTCTATATATATATATATATGTACACATAGAGGTAATATTGCAAGCAAGAGTTGCAGGTAGAACCTAGAAGACTTGGAGAGAGAGAGAGAGAGAGAGAGATCAATACAAATCAGTAACTTGTGAGTATGGAGTATGCTTGTATGTTGGTTCATCATGGACACTTGATTCTCCAATTCTTCACCATCTGCATCCTTGCCTCTCCCATCACAATACCTCGTCGTTTAAAAGTCAAACTCATTCACTGTGATTCCTTTTCTTCACCATATTACAACCCCAGTGCCACCATGTTGGACCGCTCCACGCAGGCTGTGAAAAGCTCAATGGCACGGTTTGCCTACTTACAACAAAGGACACAAAACAATTCTTTCACTACTGACGACAGTCGAAGTGAACTTGTTCCTATAAATGGCACTATATTTTTTTTTTTTTTATAAGTATAAATGGCACTATATTTCTAGTTAACTTCTCCATAGGCGAGCCACCACTGCCACAACTCGTAGCAATGGACACTGGCGGTAGCCTATTGTGGATTCAGTGCCTCCCTTGTATTGAATGTTTTCATCAATCTGAACCCATTTTTGATCCTTCCAAGTCAACAACATATGCTAACCTGCCGTGTAACTCAGATTATTGCGACGTTTGTTCCGCAGGAAGTTGCCCATATGATGTAAGATACGCAGGTGATACCAATTCAGAAGGAACACTTGCCACCGAAAAATTTACCTTCACAGCATCTGATGAAGCACAATAAACGTCTCCAATATGGTGTTTGGTTGTTCACATCAAAGTGAGGACACCCATGGTATACTAAGTGGGATTCTTGGACTAGGCCAGGAGAAGTTCTCTCTGGTTTCCCAATTAATGAGCTCTACATTTTCTTACTGCATTGGCGATATACATGATCCTAAGTATAAATATAACCAACTGATCTTAGGAGATGGGGCTAAAATCAAAGGCTACTCAACGCCAATGGAGGTGTACAATGGCCATTACTTTCTAACACTAGAAGGCATAATTATAGGAGAGAAAAGGCTTATGATCGATGCACAAATATTCAAGAGAAACCCATCATCAGGTAGTGGTGGAGTGGTGATTGACTCAGGAGCCACATATACTTTTCTAGTCAAAGCTGGATATAAATCTTTGAAAGCTGGAGTGAGTGAGTTGATATTTGGATTACTAAGAGAAGTGGTTGATCCCAATCATCCAAATCAGCTTTGCTACAATGGGACTGTGAGCCGAGACCTTCAAACCTTTCCCTCAGTGACCTTTCAATTTGCTAGAGGGGCCGATTTAGTGTTGGAGATAACCAGCATGTTTCACCAAACTGCCGATGATATATTATGCTTGGCTGCATTGGAGACTCCAATTTCTAACTTAAATATTATTGGAATCATGGCTCAACAGTCTTACAATGTTGCATATGACCTAAAGGAAATGGAAGTCTCTTTTCAGAGAATCGAATGTGAACTTCTCGAAGACTGATTACTATTTTTCACATTTTTACTTTTATTTAACATTAGGGTATGTTGTCTTTTTTTTTTTTTTCATTCTTTTTCTTTTTATCTTTTTCAGTACGTTTGTGTGTGAAGAGTAAGATTAATCTATTTGATTAACTATTCTTACATCCATTATTACAAGGCTTTCCATGCGAAATGATATCATTCTACGTTTCCCCCAACTGATCACGTAATAGAAATGTTCCCTTTCTAATTTTAAGGACAATGATAAACATACAAAAACATTATATAAATGATATTATAGTTGTACTTTTTAATTGCCCGTTGTGTAGCACTTTTTTTAAGCAAGATTATATTAAAACAAACTATACAATGTACCCAGTTCGCATATGTGTTTCTGGTTTCTGAAGAGAGATAAATTGTGTCGCATAAGTCTTTTTAGAGGATCTGTGTTTCAACCTAGCATTCCTTTCTCTCCACAAATGATAGACCGAGGCAAAGAAAATGATTTCGATATTTTGTATTATTTATTTTACTCATATGGGAGTTTTGATGAATTAAAATTATGTTTTTTATTCTTTTTAGAATTTTCTAATTAAAAAAACCATTTTCATTATTAATATTCAATTTAATTTAAGTTTTTTTTTAATTATATATTCATTTATAATATCTAAATTTACTGTGTAGGAGGGTTTGCATAGACCCAGGTTTAAAACCAGCCACACGACCAAAGGTTGCAGTTGGTAAGAAAGTTCCTAGGTCAGTAAAATAAAAAAAATTTATTGTGTAGACACATTAATTAAGTCCGATAAATGTTTTGTTTTACTAGTACAATATATTGTGATGTGCTTAAAAGTACCACCAAACCAAAAAGTAAATAAATAAGCAAGGAATTAAGTTTTGTTTTTTATCTAATTGTCCTTCAAAATTATTAATAATGGAACTTTTAGAAGGCAGCAACTAATACATCTTTGGAACTTCCTCGGATTGAGATGGGGGCGAAGTGTTATAATAGGAATAGAATTGAAGTACCAAGGGATAGAAATTATTCTAACTCAAGACTCATCAAGTTTTACTATCAACTTTAAATAACAAACTCTTTATTAATTGATTGATGTGTCTTAGTCTCTCACCTCTGTAACCATGGAAGATGTTTCTCATCAAAAACTCTTCCTTCTCCGATCTTGCAGTACAATTCTTGTGATCTCCTCAGTCACTGCCTCCCCCATCAAAATACCTCAACGTTTAAACTTTGAACTCATTCACCGCCATTCTTTCTTATATCCAGACACCCACTTCAACAGCATTTATACAAAAGATATGGCACGCATTGAGTTCATTGTCGAACAACTTAGAAACCCAAAATTTCCTGGTTGCCTTGGCAATATATTTAGTCCTTTTTATGACAATAACAATAGCCATTGGCTTCTAGGAGATGGAGCAAACATGGATTCAACACCAATGAATTTGTACAAAGGTAACTACTATCTAACCCTGCAAGGCATAACTATAGGAGAGAAGTGCCTTGACATCGAACCAGAAACATTCACAAGTGGAGTAATTGTTGACACAAGCCCGCAAATTAGTTTTCTAGTGAGAGGTCTATTTGAACCTCTTCATGTTGAAGTGCAAAAGTTTATGGATGAACAGAAATTGCGAATAATTGATCCCAACAACCCCAACAAACAGTGCTAAGGAATATTGCGAACCGGAACCTTAGAGAGATTCCACTGATATTTCACTTTGCAAGAGGGGCTGATTTAGTGTTAGACATCATCAGCATGTTTGACGAAAACAACCTTCATAGTACATTTTGCATGAATGTTATTGAGTCTCATGTTAATGACTTGACTATTATTCGAATCCGGGCTAAATACTATTACAGTATTGCCCATGATCTTGATGCAATGAAACTCTACTTTCAGAAGAATGACTGTTAATTGAAGGCTGATTATAACAGTTTTTACAGTCTCAGTATTAATATTTTAGTTTTCTTTTGGGGAGCCGTGGGAGGAATATATAGAGTTTTCAGTTCATGTTCTCACAACTATACTCTTTTAGATTACATACTTTTGTCTCTTGTACAATAACATAGCATGATGAGTCAAGACTATGTTTTTTTTTTTTGTGTGGATGATTAAATTAAATTTTGTTGAACAAGACCAACCAAACAAAACATTAGGAAACCTCCCAAAGAGTCGGCACCAAAGCAAGCAAAGATGGTGAACGCGCTAAGACACAAGTCCAAGGCCAAAGCCAGCAAACACTAACCAGAAATAGAACTGAACAAACTAATTGCGATTATGGCCTGATCTTTTTAATAAAAGAAAATAAAAATGTTTTAAGAGATTTGCCAGTATTTGAAAAAAAAATTCACAATCGCAATTTCCAATTCCCGATATGGATGACCCGATACTTCCGATGCCGTTACACCACAACTACGTCCTATCCCGCAACCGCAATTTAAATCCATGATTCCAACTGATCTTGGCACCATTAGTCTTCATATTAGTACTTCTTGAGGGCTTTTTTGACATCCTTCAAAACCCTCTTTAGGATAATGATAAATTTGCTTGCTATAAAGGACACTGATAACCAGTTGGCGTTTGCCAGCATATGAGGACCAGGCCAGCATCTGTCCTCTCCAAATACTGCTAACAATCTTCTCAACTAACTTCGCACACTCTTTATAAAATTTCCAAGTTATAAAGGAACTCCCGGGTAATTCATGAGCAACTAAGCTTCCCGTATCCCAATACAATTGCAGATCTCTTCCTCAGTTTTCTTGTCAACCCCAGCTAGGAAAACTGGACTCTTCTATAAGTTTGCTAGCATAGAAGTGCAAATCTCTTAGTTTTCTTGTCAACCATAGCTAGGAAAACTAACTTGACTCTTCTGTATGTTTACTAGATGTCCTGCAATCGATTTGAACTCATTAAGTTTTTAATATATGCTGACTTATTTGGTATCAACTCAACCACAAAGCATAAAAAGATCATCCAGAATGATTGATTAGGAATTCTTCAGATCCTCATATTTAGGGTGATATGCAAACTCCCCTTCATTGATATTCCATTTCAGTAAACAAAAGAAAGCTTCCATAATGATAAGAAAGAGATAAATGGAGATTGGGGACCTTGCCTCAATCCTCTCTTCCTTTCAAGGAACCCCTCAATCACTCCATTGAAAGGCATTGAATTTTTTTTAATAAAGGCTTACTCCTTGATCTACCCAATGATAATCTCTGGGAAATTCACAGCCTTCGAAATGTCAAAGAGGTTTGCTGTCTTGGAGGTTTGCACTCTTTGATCTACCTTTATGGCACGCCTAAGAGGTCTGTTGTCTTTATAGTAACTTCTTACCATTTCCTACATCAAGAGGATGTTATTGCCAATGTTTCTCCCTTTAATAATGGCAGATTGGGTATTGTTTTATCAAAATTGGCAAGGCCTTTTGAATTCTCCCAACTAAGATTTTAGAGATGCATTTATATAGGGTATTACAGTAATATATTGGATGAAACTCTCGAGTAGAAGTGGGGTTGTGGACTTTGGAAACTAAAACCTATGGAAATGCAATTCCATTCTATAAGAATTCTTCCAGTTTTAAAAGTGTTGCACAGCTGTAATAATGTCATCCCCAATGATATCCTAGTTCAGCTGAAAGAAAGCAAAGTTGGAACCATAAGCCCATGGGCAATCGTATCAAAAGAACTATTCAACCCCACCCCCACCCCCACCCCCACCCCCAATATCTAGGTCTATTTCTGGTTATTTAAATCACAGTAGAGCCTCTCAGCTTCAATCAATTTTAGCTAATTAAGTCATAAAATGCAATGCATGATGCAATGGAATGCAATTTCATATGCATACAATGGGTCCCCCATCACCCTTCTGGCAAGCTGCACCTAGTGCAAGCTTCCATAATATTCCTTGCTTCATGGGCTACTAACCCGCTGGACATGAGTAACCACTTGCACAATTTTACGGCCAGCGGCAAAAGGTTACCGAGACCCACCACAAATCCAAACTATACTGTGCACAAGCATATGCAACTAAATGCATTATTTCACTCCAAATGATGCAATGCAGTATGTTCAATATTCAATATCCATCATGATATGTATCCATCAACATTTCAAGTCCATCATTGACATATACAACATTCCACATCCACCATGATAAGTACAACATTTCATATCCACCATGATATGTAACCAATAACCACACTTTACAAGTGTGTCACAATTTTCCATCATCATGTCCCCGTTCAATCATCAGAATATTCATGCATAATTCCAAATAACAATTTCATAAGATTATTCAATATAAATAAAGCACATAATATTCAAGCTCATCTAGGATCACACAGTATTCATAGATCATGCTTATACATATCTGCAAAATCGATTAATTAAACCATTTACCGCATTATCTGCATTCTCAAATCTTTACTTAATTTAGAATTTTATGAATCTTAATGACACAATATAGCTTCATATATCATCTATGAACAGTGCATAATCATACCAACGCCAACATATTTAAAAAGGAATTATACAACATGCATCCTACTTAAAGGGTTGCCAGCAATATTGGTTTAATGTGAAATAATTGTTTCGCTTGATAAAAGTTGTACTATTCCGCCAATTGTGTTTCTAATTACAGTCAACTCGCTTAAAATTAAAAGACTTGGGAGATAGAAAATTTATTAATTATAAAATTTTCTTGTACTTTTATTAATAAGAAATTATTTCATACATGTATATGAATTTCGCCACAAAAAGAGACATTATTGAGGATAGAAATGCATAAGTGAAATAGAAATTCACGTTGAGACAAGTGAACTCAATCTGTTTTTTATTTAGATAAGTAACTAAAAAGATAGCAATCTCATTTCTATGGTTCAACACCCATTAGTTCCTAACAAACTACACATTGAACTCCTTAACCGTTGATGAATATGTAATTTGATACAAGATATCCCAAAACAAGTTATTTCAATGAAAAAATAATAATAAATTATTGGTGTAGGCATAGAAATGTGTTAGATGGGATAACATGTACTAATTGACATTGAGGCCAATTACATTGAGTTCTTTCTCCTGAACTAAACAACTATTTTAACATGTATCATAAGTGAAATACGACAAACCTAATCAAACAAACAACATGAATATCATTGACATTGAACACCATTAACTCTTGCAAGTCATCTTCTACTGATAAATCTTTTTGAAGTACTTTTATTATTTACTATTAGTTTAGTTATTAATTTTTTTCGCATTATTATGTTTTTTTAAATTGGTGCTTTCTTGTCCCTTGGAGAGAAGATAATTTTAACTTAACAGGTTTCCCCAAATTACCACTCTCAATAGGAAAGTTCAAATACTGAATGAAATAAGGAGTGAAAATAATAATTAAGGGAAAAAAGAGAAAAGCGTGCATTAAGCAAACAAGTTATAATTCCAAAAGGAGTAAACAGTAAAGTAATAATCTGGTCTAAAACTTCAACCTACTAAACCCAAGAAATTGACGTCTAGCTAACAGAATTTATGGATTTTGATCATGCAAAAAGGCAATAAAATAAATTTTCTTTTCTCTGAATAAAAAGTATTTTTTAGAATTCAACAGGGTTAGAGAAAAAAAAGGACCACCAAACATCAGTAATATTAGCCATAAACACATAAATACAATTATATGTATAAATACACACATTTCTGATTTTGAAAACAAGACCTTCACTCGGTGAAATAAGAAGATAAGAACGAATTACACATAAACACATATTACATAAGTTTTAATATGCGTGTGCATCAGAAGTTTTAGAAAAAAGGATCTGAGAACCAGACCTTCACTCGGCGAAGAAAAACAGACCTATGTCTCCCTCTTTGCTCGGGCTGTGATAATCGGCGACTAGCTTCGGTTATTGACAAAAAATGTTCGTCAGTAGTAGTGGCTTTGATTGTCGTCACCGATATCCAATTCTGCCTCTCTGATGACCGGCTTTGATTGTGGTTCGACTGTTGGCACGATGTTGACCATAGATGACCGAAATTTTACTCTCTTCTCCGATGCCAAAAACAGAAGACTCTAGAACGGCGGATTAGATGGAAGATAATGGAAGCAACTGGAATGGGAGAGAGAAAGAGAAGGATCGGTCATGGGCTTTCTGGGGGGAGAGAGAGAGTACAGGGGAGAGGAGAAATGATGTGACGCTGACAAATCTCGAAATCAGAGATTCAGGACTCGCTCGAAGGAATAAGGCGTCGGTAAAAATTTTGTGGGGGAAAGTTTTCAAAAGAACGGCAGCGTTTTGTGTGGGTAAGGGTTTTTTTTTTGCCGGTGCGAAGGGTAAGGTGTTTACGAGGACACAGAGAGTTAAGGCTGTTGGTTACGTTTTCAAAAATTAACTTTCAATTTTAAAACAAGAGATAGTATTTGACAAATTAAATCTAAAAAAATATTATTTTTATATTTCTTTTAATTTTTTAAAATTTAAATTATTATATTCAAATATATTTTTATAATTTTTAAAAAATTAATTACAAAATTTTAAAATATATTTCAAAATATTATATATAAATCACTATTCAAACGCAATCTTACCTCAATTGTTTGTGTACATACGATGTATAAGTATTCATGTAAGTGTGAAGTTCATTGTCATAACAGAACGAGTTGGCCTTTTCTAATTTTAATCCCATTTATATTTTTTATTTTTGATTTCATCCTATTTTAGTTAGAGACTTATCTCGATTTTGACTCTGGTCTCGTTTATATTTTTGGACTCTATTTTGTCATGCCTCGAACTCCGATATATATATTTTTTAAGTAAATTAAATTTTCGATTATATCTCATCTCACCTCGAATCCCGATATATATTTTTTAAGTAAGTTAAATTTTCTATTTTATCCCGTCCCGCATTGAATTCTAATATATATATATTTTTTAAGTAAGTTAAAACTTTTATTTTAATAGATAAATTAATTTTTTATTACCAAAATAAAAATTTATGAAAAAATAATATAAATGTGATACGAAAAATCTTAAAACTAATTTTATATATTATTATTTATTGGTAAATATATAATATATAAAAATAAAAATAAATACATAAAAATAAAAAATAAAAAATAAAAATAAAATAAATATATAAAAAAAAAAACAAAATCGGGATGGGGTGACTATTCCCTAAACTTGTTCTGAAGTCGATAGAGTTTTGAAAACCCCACCCCGACCCTGTCGTGACTTAGTTCATAACCACCCCATACTTGATCTATTAGAGGCGGAATGCGACAGGATAAATTATCATCCCTAATTATACCTGAGTTCACATAGTTGTACTCATGTATGTTTATAAATACATATGTTATAAAATATTATTTTAATACAAAACATCTAATTAAAATAACTACAATATTACGGATCTCACCTAATTTAAGATAAAATTTTTAACAACAATGTTACGGAACTCTTCTAATTTAAGATAAAATTTTCAAAACAAGCAGTGTCATTTTGGAAAAATTATTTTCGACTCTCCTACAACTAATTATTTTATAACTAATATTTAATAATTTTTAATAATTAATAAAAATTTTAAAGAAAAAATTAAATTTCATAACAAGTATTTAATAATTATATTATTTAATAATAATAATTTATTAAAAAAATCTCTTTATAATTTTAATTATTAACAAGATAAAATAATTATAAATAAATTACATTAACATTTTTTAAAATTTATTAATATTATACACGTTATTTTTATAATTTAAAAAATTACACTAATCTCCCTTTTACTTTACTATCAGTACTAAAAATCTTAAATATTTTCTCAAAGGCCAATTCTAACCTTGTTACTCCCTCCTGCTTTAAGTTTTTTTTTTTCTTTTTTCTATCCGGCATCTTCATCTGCTTCCTTTATATATATGTATTACACAACAAAGTTAAAATCAAGAAAAATAACAAATGGATTTGGGCGATCAGCGATGGTGGATTTGGTTGGATTTTTGTTCTATAGAAGGTCTTGCACAGATAAAGATGATAATAAGGTTGCATAATTTATAAATTAAATTTGTAGAAAGAGAATCCCAGTTGGTTTTTTTTCCCAAATTGTTGATCGGTTTTAAATGTACCAAATTCAAAGGTATATAAATGGTGATTTTACATTTTTAACTTCTTCCACTAGCCGCCATTGTCTTCTTCTGGAAAAATTCTAAAAAAAAATCCCACTTTTGTTCACCATAACCTCAACTCTAATTGAGAGAACACTTACCAGGGAACACACCACAGCAAAAGAATTAATCTCGTCCAGCCATATCTAAACTTGGGCTCTCTTCTTCAGACTTCAGAGAAAGAAAAAGAACAAAGCTAAATATGAGGCCTACTACTAAAGAAAAAAAACGAAACCCAGACTGATGATTACCTAATCAAACCCCTTGAGACTGGAAGACCCAATCTTTAAATTTGGCGAGTCTCTTCTATAACAACCGATTGATATCAATGAGAAAGTAAAGAATAAATTCACACAAAAACCTAGTTGAACCAAGTTTCTCACCAATCTTTTGCCCAAGTTTTCTGTGATTATGTCTTTTGTGTTTTCACCAAAAACAAAGTGACCTAAAACAGAGAAAATTCTATAACAGAAGAAGGGGAGAGTTGGAATCAATTGGGTTTTATTACCATGGGTTTAAAAAAAATTGCCTTCTACAAATCCATTTTACCTTTATACAAATCAGATGGGTTGCACCAAGCCTTACCATGGGTTTATTCCAAATGGAATTGTGTCTTGTCGCTAGTCGTGGCTGTGCGTGGTAGCTATGGTGGCCGTGATACGGTGGAGTTTGGTGTAGGAGCTGGATGGTGGTGGTGTTGCCAGACGGTGGAGTTTGGTGGTAGTGGTGGCCACTGGTTCGTAGAAGGAGGAACACTATGTTTGGATGGAAGGAATTATAAAGAAAGAGAAGGGAAAAAAAAAAAGGAAAGATAGCTTATATCATGTTTGTTTTAAAAATTAGGTAGGAAAGGAAGGAAAAGGGAGGGAGAGGAAGGGGAGTTTAACCCTCATTTAAGCAATTTTGTTATCCCTCTAAAAGTGAGAGGAAACAGAGAAAAAGGAAACAAGGATTTAATGAATTTTTAATAATACTAATATTACTTTTAAAATTATAAGAGTCAAAATAAAAATGACACTTCTATCCTAATATTTTCAAAGGGTATAATAATAAAATAATATAAAATTATTTCCTTTCTTTTCTCTCTTTTATCATTCCGAAACAAGATGAAAGGATTATATTAGTCTTTCCTCTCATTTCTTTCATAACTAATACTCTCATTTCCTTTTCTTTCTCTCCTACTTATCCAAACGAACTGAAAGAGATTGTGAGATGTGAGGAAGAACTAGATTTTTTTATTGTATGGACAATAAAGTAATTTTAATATATCAGTTAACTCCCGTTTTCGTTAAAATTTGACAGTAAAAGTTAGTGTTATTTTTTAAATTACAAGAATTTATTTGTAAAATTTTTAAATTTCAGAATATACGTGTGTGTGTGTGTGTGTGTATATATATATCTCATTTATGATTTTTTTGATAATTGTATTAATTAATTTTATATAATTAAAGTAGAAAATTACAACATTAAGAAACACAATTTTTTTATTTAAAATAAAAATTAAAGCTGCGTTTGGATAGTGATTCAAGTATAATTTTTTAAAAATTTTGTAATTAATTTTTTAAAAATTAGAAAAATATATTTGGATATGATAATCTAAATTATAAAAAATAAAAAAAATTAAAATTAATAGTTTGTCAAAAGCGTATCTCCTATTTTGAAATTAAAAATCTATTTTTGAAAACTTAAACAAACATAGAATAAGAGTTTTTAATGTCATCAGCTAAGTATAACATGTGTTTTCTATAAAAAAAAAAATATATCTTTAAAAAATAAATATAAGATCTTGTATTTATATTAAAAATTATTATATGTAAGAAATATATATTATTTAAAAAAGTATAAAAAATTAATAATTAATATATTTTTAATTTTTTATGTCTATAATTATAAGAGGATTGAGGTATTCAATGCTTCTTTTTTTTTGTCTCTTTTTCTAATTACTTATTTTCCATATTAAATTGCTTAGATAATTTATCTACACTTTCCCATTCCACCCCTGTGATAAAACTCAAAATAAAAAGTCTTTTTCTCCTTATATTTTTTTATGTTTCACTATTCATTTGCTTCTGTTTCTGTGTGTGGTGGTTTATCGTCTTGTGGATATAGTATTCAAATGTGTTAAATACCACCTTTTTCTATCCACTTTAAACTCCTATTCCCGTTCATATTCTTGCAAGGATAAGGATGAGAATAAGAATAGGTGGTTGATGAGTTTTATATAGAGGCAGAGAGATTGAGAGGAAGAAGAAATTAACAACAAACTCTTCCCTTTGTTACCATGGTGGAGATGGAGGAAGGTGCTTATTCTTCTTTAAAACTTTTTCTTGTTTTCCTATTCTTCTTCATGCTTCTTCCTGCCTCTTCCATCACTATACCTAATTATGATTTAAACTTTGAACTCATTCCCAGCGATCGTTTTTTATTTTCATATTACCTATTCAAGACTCGCTTACCTTCACACCTTTTTTGCCCTGGCAATTTGAAACTCCATTGTACAAATCCAATAGATGTGAACAATCTCAATGGCAGATACTATCTAGGTCTAGCAGGCATAACTGTAGGAGAGAATTCCCTCAATATCAACATTGAGTCAAAAGAAACATCAAGTACTGCTGCTGGACTACTGGTTTTGGACACCGGAGCACCAACTTGTTTAGTAGCAAGAGGTGTATTTGAATCTCTTCGTGCTCATGTGCAAAAGTTGTTGGACACACTGCAAACGCGAGTAATCCATCCCGACTACCCCGACTTGCTGTGCTACACTAATATTGTCAACCGGGACCTTGAACAGATTCCACTCATATTTCACTTGCAAAGTGGGGCTGATTTAGTGTTAGACATAACCACCATGCTTCGAAGTCAGGATGCTTATCCATACTGCTTGAATGTGATTCAGTATGATTCTAATGGCTTAACTGAAGCAATTCTAATTCATTCTCTATCCCATTACCATATCCTCTATGACCTAACTCGAATGCAACTCTTCTTAAATAAATGCTGATCTGATTATTACTTTTAAGGGTTTTTTATTTTATATAAATAGCTAGGGAAGGGGATGAAAAGGTATTACTTTTTTGGAAAATATGTCATGTGCTGGTCTTTTCTAATTTTTATTAATTTTCAGTATGTGAATAACATTCTTTATTCTTAATTAATAGATTTTATTAATTCCCATCTACTGTGCAAGGATATAATAATTAGATCCTCCACCACCATGCACGCAAGGAGAAGAATTATTATTAATTTGAGAGAGAGAGAGAGAGAGAGAGCTGCGACAGGGCTTTTCTAATTTAAATTAAATGGTATTTACCTATTTGTGCAAGTGTATACATGAATTGGTATTATAAGCATGTTTTAAACTTTTATGTTACAAGAATGTTTCGTATTGCTTTGGTATAATTCTTTTTGGATTGGTGAGTTATAGGCATTTATTGAACTGTTCTTTAACTACGCGACACTAACAACGTAAAGCTCTTCTGTAGCATATAAATATACTTGGACCACAATTCACTTTGCTCGTGCCCATGGCGTGGGGTCACACATCCCAGGGTTTAAGGCTTAGCCCTAATCGCCCATGGGTGTGACTTGTGAGGCTGGGTCGTTTCCAATGTTATTTAGGGAGAAAAATACTCTGCTAATAGGCAAAATTTGGAATGCCTGTGATTAAGAGCAACATCACTTTTTTTTTTTTTTTCCTTTTCAGGAATTTACTGGATCTCCACAATGATTAAAATCATCATAAATCAAGGGACATAAGCCTTTTTTTGTGAGTTTTTCTTATAGGCAAGTAAATAAAGAATTTCAAATAAAAGGCTAAAAAAAGTACATATTCCTTCTCATGGCCTGTCACATTATCTCACTAACTTTATGATTTCAATATTTTGTGAGTCTGTTTCCATCATAAATCACATTATCTGTTTCCATAATTTTGTTGAATTCAAAAATGGCTGTTAAGTTAATGCTGTTTGTTGTCCTTCACAAAATATTGATCAATAAATTACTATGGACAATGGTTAATTTCTATTTACTAATAATAGTTGTGAGCATAGTTGCACTCATTGCACTGCAATGTTTTTGGTAAGTAGTAAAAATCTGGTCTCCTATCTAATTGGCAATGGTGAAAACACCCACTTATGGCAAGATCCTTGGCATCCTCAGAGAGTCATTCCCTGATTCTCTTTGGTGCTCATCAAGGGCCAAGGTTGCTGATATTATTAACTCCAACAGTTGGTGTTGGTGTTGGCCTAGGCACCTCCAAAGCCTTGCTAATGCCACTCCCTTTAATCCAAATTCTGATCAAGATGACTCCTTCAGTTTCCACCTACAATGCTAAGTCTGCTTGCAATTAATTTAGAGAGAAGTTGCTCACTGTTCCTTGGTATAACATAATCTAGTTTAAAGGTCATCATCCTCGCACTGCCTTTATTCTTTGGCTTTTCTGAAAAAGAAGAATGACCACTAGAGACAAGCTCTTACAATGGGGCTTGATCAATCTCAACTCTTGTCCCGTATGTATTAGCCACCCTGAATCCGAGAATCATCTCTTCTTCCTCCGCCCCTTCTCTTCTGAGATGTGGCAGAATGTTATGGCAAGAAATAACACTGATAGAGTCCCCCTCCACTGGACTAACATTAAATATTGGTTCCTCTCCATCTGCATTGGAATCTTTTTCTATGCCTCTGTTTTGAAATGGTCCCTTGCTGCTTCTGTGTACTGGATTTGGCAGAAAAGAAATACTATAGTCTTCAGGCAAACCAGTAGGCCTCCCATGGTGGTTGTCCGTGAGATCTCCCTGATTGTTAGAAGTAAGATGAGGCTGTCTCACAGTCACAGGAGCTCTTCTTTCATCAACCAATTTTGTAATGCTTGGAAATGTCTAGTATTTTTTTTTTTTTTTTATGCTCTCTGGCTTCCTGACTTAGTTGTGTTTGTCTAGTTAGTTTCTGTTTTGTGGCTTTTTTCCCTTCTTGCTGAGCTCGTTTGGGAGTTGGTTCTGCTTTTTGGCTTTTGTCTTGCTGGGGTTTTTGCCCCTTAATAAAGTTTGCTTACCAAAAAAAAAAAAAATAGTTTGTATGATTCTACAGTTATATTGGTTTAGTAAAAGTTATAATGGTTCCTATAATACAATTCTAAGTTTTACCAAAATCAAAGTTGTCCCTCCAAAATCAAGTGTAAAGAACACAAAAATCAAAGTTGTCCGTGGACCTACTAGTGAGACTATATAGCTTTACAGATTATCATCTATTGAGTTACATGAATAAGCTCGTCACCATGGAAATTGCTTATCAGGTAGTGGTTCAATCTCTTTCTTCTATTATCCTTTTCCACTCTCTTTTCCTCATGATCGGCTACTACGAACATCAATACTACCTCCACCACTATCACAACACATCGTCCTTCTCTTATCCTACTGTGGTAATCGAACTAATTCACTGTGACTCTTCTTTGTCTCCAGATTATAACCGAAATGCCACCATCAAGGACCGTTCCAAGAAGGTTATAAAGAACTCTATGGCACGCTTTGCATATCTAAAGGCAAGGACTACAACTTATTATTTCACCACAAATGATGTTTGAGGTGTTGTCATTCTGGATGCATGATAGTGCCTCTACATTTCTTGTAAACCTCCAACAGTGACCTGTTACAGGTTAAGTGCTACCCTTGCATCAACTGTCACAGTCATGGTAGCCCCTTATTTGATCCATTCGTGTCATCCACATTTGTGCTCCCCTGTTGTGTAACTCCTCTTATTCCATTTGTAAAACTAATGGAGAATGTGATTTCACGAATCGTTGCAGATATACAGTTAAATTTATGGATAATATATACTGCCATAATACGATACCTCGCTACTGAAAAGCTCGCGTTCATGACATTCAGTGATGACATTACAAATAATCCTAGAGTGGTTTTTTGGTTGTGGACACGTTATAATTAATGACTCTGGAGGAAAGCGAACTAGGATTCTCAGACTCAACACCAATAAATTAACTTTGGTTTCACAATTTGGACTTAAATTTTCTTATTGCCTTGCAGTGTAGATGATCCTCAATAAATTATAACTGTTTGATTTTAGGGGATGAGGCCAAATTTGAAGACAATTTAACCCCAATGGTGTAAGATGATGGCCATTGTTTTATATTCCGAGAATGCATGCATAGATCTAGGTGAAGAATGTCTTGAAATCAAAGCCAAAAATATTCAAAAGTAACTCATCGGATTATGGTCATGAAGTGATTATTGACTCCGAAACAACCTTTACTTCTCTCTAAAATGATGTGTTTGAACGTTTTAGTTCTAAGTACAAAACTTGATTGGTGGAATGTTGGAGTGAGTGCATGTTCGTGTCAACCCCTTGCTCCTGTGATCCAAGGGAGTAGTGAGCCGAGACCTTAAAGGGTTTCCAATTTTGACATTTCATTTTGCTGAAGGGGTTGATTTAGTGTTGGACATAGACAACATTAATTTGTTCAAGACTAGTCCTAGTAAATTTTTCCAGCTATGTTTGTGTCAAATGATGATGAATCGATTTTAATTGGGATGCTGGCTCTAATATTGCCCATGACCAAGTTGCAATGGAAGTTTCTTTCCAAAGGATTGACTATGAACAACTTGTAGATTGATTATTATTCTTCTAATACTATCACTACGAACATATCGTATGCAGTCCTCTCTTTTTTTTTTAATTTTTTTAAGGAAATGGATAGAGTTTGGAGTTCCTCGAAACATTTCCTATTATTTCTTCTTCTTTTCCCTTTTCTCTTTATGATGAAAGCATTGATTTTTCAAAAAACCTTAAATTTGAACCAAGTTGTCTAATTGAAAATATAATGGTTTTATTTTTTTAGAGTTAGTTAGCCTTAAGTCTATCATAAGATTTTAAATTCTTGTAAGATACACAACAATTAATTTTGATTTCAAGCAGAAGGACAGTGGTGACGTTGGTCGTGGAGGATTCCGGTGGTGTGCAGGGCTGTGGTTGTGCCGTGGCCAGCGGCATTGATGGTGGTGGCCATCTCTGTGAACTGAACTCTTATCCTATTTAGTTGATGCATGGTTTGATTTTGGTGGATTGCGAAGGTTGAATTTGGTTTAGCTGATAGGTGTTGGTCATGATTATTGCTGATTCTGGTTTCCCTTTGGTTTGTTTGTGGCTGATGTGGATAGGTTTTGGGTTGGTTTTTTAGTTGTTTGTCTGGTTCTTGTTTGTGTTGCTTTATGAGTAGTGTTGATTGATGTAGACTATGGTGCAACTTTGCCCTGCTCTATGGCTCTTTGAGCTTGTATTGGGTTTGCTCCTTTTTGTGGTTGATTGAAAAAATAACTTACCCCAAAAAAATAAATCAATTGATTTAAGGGTTAGTCTCTTTAAACCAAATCACGTACTTGTGCGACCTTGATCTGATTAAGTGATACCCTAACTATTATTATTTTTTGGTTCGGAAACTGATTTAGGGTTTTATAAGTTCGATTTGATGATCTGCAAATTAATTAGGGTTTATTTTGTTTGTCCATCGTTTTTGACTTCCCAAGAGTCAATGGTGGATGATGTCACAACCGCAGCTGTTGGAGACCTTGCATGATGCCAGGTAGAATTGGGGACAATTTTTTTTTCTAATCAATTTCTGTTGATTTGTGTCTGATGAAGAAATTCAAGGACTTGTAGCAGGGGGTTCCAAAATCACTACAATTATTTGCATTCCTTTCATGGTTTTTGTTTCAATTTACTTGGTTTCTTATGTACCATTTGAACATTGAATCATTACTCTAGTTTACTTCTCCAAAGTGAGCCACCTCTGCCGCGACTTGTGGCAATGGACACTGGCAGTAGCCTATTATGGATTCAGTTTTTTTGTCCCTTGTACCAATTGTTTCCGTCAATCTGACCCAATATTTGACCCTACCAACTCAACCACATATACTAATTGTATTAACCTGTTGTGTTACTTAGCTTCTTCTACAGAAAATTGGCCGTATCAGAAGGAATTCCTAGATGGTACTAACTAGGTCAATAGAAATGCTCGTCACTGAAAAGCTCACATTCACCACATTCGATGAAGGCACAACAAATGTCCTTATTGTGGTGTTTGGTTATGCATGTGAAAATAATGACTACGTTGGCAAACAAAAAAAAAAGAGAAAGAGTGGGATTCTTGGACAACACCGGGATAAGATATCTTTGGTTTCTACATTTTCTTACTGCATCGGCAATATATAATTAGAACCTGGCCAGGTATAATTATAACCAATTGATTTCAGGAGACGGGGCAAAAATCGATGCTATTCAATGCCAATGGATGTGGGAGAGAAACAGCTTGATATGGAGCCACAATCATGGATCAACAGTATCGTGTGCGTGAGTTATGATTTTGTATTTTGTTGTGTGTAACTACTAAATGTTAATTAAATATTACACCTTTTTAGCATGCAGATCTTGTTTTAGTGTGAGAACCTATTATTATAATACTTGGAATGCAAATTTTGATACAAAAATTTAAAATATTTATTAGCAGTAAAATGTGTTTTTTTGAAAACATGTTAAAGAAATATCTATTAAGTTAAAAAAAACTTATCGAACTCAAACCCTTTAATAAAAGAAAAAAAAATCAAGAAATCTAAAAAATCTGTATTCACCTTCACCGTCTATCATGAAGATGCTTTGAATATAACAATTTTTTCTTAAAAATTACGGTTTAAAATTTCCAAAATCAATCGCTAAATTAGTCTAACTTTTAAAAAGACCAAGGTCGGGTCAAAAATTCTTCTTTACACCGTACAACACTCACACGCCGTGAGCACATATACTGATAAGATGCATGATTGAGGACCCCAAAACTTCGAACAGACCTCTCCAAATTGACTCTTAACTCCAGCTACCTACTCTTAAATTACCTGACCCACAAATTTTTTTTTGTTTTGTTTTGTTTTTATTGTGAAAGTGAAAGGGTTACCGAGTCGTTGTGGTAAGCTAATCACAAAACAAAACTATCTGCATCATTGGAAACAGTAATTTCTTTTTCTAATTCAGAAATTAGCCTTTTCTTCTGTTTACTTTGTTTTCTTTAGACTTTATATATATATATGACTAAGTGCAAGTCCCCCTCTAGTCAGTCAATGACAGTATTTTTCACGTCAAGGTCTCCCACTATGGGAGTGGGAGTGGGAGTGGGAGTGGGTGACTTTGCCGTAAATTGAGGGCATAGCCTGTTGAATTTGTTTATTTACATGCCACTTCAAGTTCAATCAGAATGAGGATAACTTATACGGCAAGGCGTGTTAGAATGAAATTTTGGGAATTATTAAAAAGTTTGTCTACTTTAGTATTTACATATTTTCATTTTAAAAAAAAAAAAAAAATTTTGAAAAATTAACATTAAAATTTAACCATAACTTAGACGAACCAATATACTCTAACTTGGTTAGTAATGGGTTTGGTTTGACATTCAGCTTGAGATCAATTCATGGGATAACATTTTAAAGTAAACTTGATTGAAACTCAAATTCATGAGTTATTGAATATGCAAAAATTATATATTAAAAAAATAATATAAAAATTCAAATTACTTGAGATTAAATTGAGGTTACCCAATCAAAAACTCACTCAAATTGGCTCATGAAATATGAAATATACAAATCAAGTTTGATAATATTTTATTTTAATTATTTTTTATTAAATGGAGCTCAATCAAACCCACTACTTATCTTGACTTGCCTCATTTTAATGTCATAAAAAATTTGGTATTCCAACAAATCTGCATCACTGGCAGAAAAACTTAGGAAGGTTAAAAAAAAAATGAATATAATTTTTCTACTTTTTTGAACTTACCATTGAAAATTTAATATCACCTAACCATTGAAAATTTAACTCCAAGGAACTAATTGAGGTGGTAGCAGATTGTGAAATAAGTGTTTGTCGCACTGAGGTCTTGAGTTTAAGAATTATTCTTTTGAAGTCACCCACGGTTTATCATAAGAATGACTACCTGTTGTGGGGGAGCCCAGTTTATAACATGGTCACGCGATCAAAAGTTACAATTGATAGGAAAGTTCCAAGCTTTTTTTTTTTTTTTTTCACCTGTTGTGGGGGAGCCCAGTTTATAACATGGTCACGTGATCAAAAGTTACAATTGATAGGAAAGTTCCAAGCTTTTTTTTTTTTTTTTCAAAAAAAAAAAAGCCAATGAAAATTTATCCTGAAAAATCCCAAAAAAAAAAAAATTGTATACTGAATACGTTGACTGTGCTTAGCATGATAGTATCCTTGGCTCAGTCTCCAGCCCCCAAACCCACGGCCTGGACCAATTCAAAACTGGTCACACAGGTCCATTGCTAGTGACTTGTTCTGGTCCACAAAGAAGGTATTTGAAAGGAAGATAGGTGGGGTATTTATATCAAATGCCCACTGAGTTGGCCAGCCATTGTCCAAAGAGCCAACTATTTCTTCACTATTTGGCATTGAAAGAAAAGTCCTATTGCGCTTCTCATCTATATATTTACATCTCTAAGAGATCAACTCTCGTTGCATCAGAGAGAAGTAAAGAAGGGTAGAGAGAGAAATGGGCTGCTCTTTCTCTTCCCAGCCATCATCTACGTTCAAGAACATACGCGTGGTGCACCTGAATGGCTATGTTGAGGACTTTGAACAAACTGTTACGGTTGCCCAAGTCACCGGTAAGCCACCCAAGGACTTTGTGTGCACCGGGGCTCAACTTGTGTCTGGTGGGTTGAAGCCGCTCAAGCCCGATACTCAACTCGAACTGGGTCACGTCTACTTCTTGCTGCCATACTCCACATTCCGGTCCGATGTCTCTCCTGTGGACTTGGCCTCTGTGGCCCGGAAGCTCACCACAATTGCAAAAGCCAGCAGGTCAAGGTCCAAGTCAGCCCGGACAAACTTTTTGTCAAGCTCACATGCATCTAGCCCAATATGGAGTTCGCCGGCGAGGAGTCCTAACCGGGTTTCAGACGGTTTCTCAACGGTGGAGCCTGGAAGTGGTGTGGTGGCTTACGGTTTACTAAAGTCATCTAAGGCAAGGTCATGGAAGCCAATTTTGGACACCATTAGAGAAAGATCATTTAATAGGAGAAGCGAATCTGATTTACAAGAAAAGCATTCTGAGAATCCGAAATAGCTTTTTGATATTGAGATAGAAACAAAAAAGATGTTACAGATAAATAGATGGTTAGCCATGATAGCTGCCAGGCTATGTATTGATGTAAATATGTGTTGATGTAAATATATAATGAGCTCATAGATGGATGTTGAATTCTGTTCTGTTTTGCTAATTCTATCTTTTATTAATTCATTTCATGGAAATTTTCTTGAGTTCTGAGCTAAACTATTCTTTCTCATATAGAAAATTTGAAATCATGTTATCTGCAATAGTCACATCTTAGAAGTAAATTATATTACAATGTTTGGGGGAATTTGAATCACTTTTCCTAAGTTCCCTCTGGTCTAATCCATCAAAGGAACCTTTACTATATTCCAAGATCAAAGATATGTTGTTACTTAAGAATTTGTGAAATCATATCCATTTGGGAATTGGATTGCAAGTTATGTATAAATGATTTAGTTTACTATCATTTCAGTAAACCTCTCTTAATGGATTCCCATTTCCAATTTACAAGTGAAAACAATTTCAGGGAATTTCAATAATCAGGAAGTGCAGCCAAAATATTTTGGAGCTTCTTTTCCCTACAATATGCGGAGTTTGTTTAGCAACTTTTACCTGAAATCCTATTCACAATTGAGTACCTTACTTTTCGACAGGTGAGTTTGTCCAGCTACTCAAAGTTTGAAAAACCTGATATAGACATGGACATGGACATGGACATGGATTAGACCTAAATACTAGTCTGCTTGTGATTTTGCAAGCAGATCAAAGAGGGACAACAACAGGAGCTGGTGGGACCAACTTTTGATTTGGTGAGCAGTCCCACCCATTTTCCTTGCTATAGGAGATGGTAAAATGCTTAGGAACCCAAGTTTCCCCCTTTGCCTGCCTTTCTCTTACAAGCTCTCTCTCCTTTTTCTCAACAGCTATCTTTGCTTCCCTTGCTTTCTCCCAGTTTTTCTTCAAAATGCCTTCACTCACTTCCCCCCACACCACAGCAGATTCATTTGACCACACTCCCTATGACAGTAAATCACACAATCAGATACAAACTTACAGGCATACATATACATATATAAACGCATAGATGTCTAACAAGAAACATATGCATAACTAAGCCTTCTGTTCTGTTTTTTTCTTTTGATTTTCTCCAATTGACAATGAACTTGAACATTGGCACCTTCTTCTTGTGTTTACTTGGTATGATATAAATTGTCAAAGTTTATAACTTTGTACCAAGATACAATAAACTAGTTGCCAAAGTGGGGGGCCATGATTTGGTAAAATGGTAAAATGCTTGCGCTCTCAAGCGTGAGAATGCGGGTCCAAGTGGATCAGATATACATCACCAACACGGGGTACAAAACCAATAAATAAGATTGAATGCAGATCTTAATTGAGATTGGAACATTATCAAAACTGAGCATGCCACTTGGCATTCTACTAAGAACCAGCTCTAATGGGAATACACATCAACACCAATCAGATATACATTACCATCATCACTGATAACTAAGATTCATGTAAACCATGCAATTTTATGGTACTATCATAAAATGGAGATAATAATTTGATAAAGGTTAATTACCTTTGGATCCTTAACAGTGGGTGTCTTCAGTCCTGAAAGCACTTCCTTTGCATTGTATATCACCCTGAGTTTTCCATTGCTGATGTCCTTAATTGTGACAGTTCTGCATAGAGTGAGCAAACCAGCAAGAGAAAAAAAATTTAGAAGAATTATTATGACACAAATAAAATGCAGAATCACCCATAGTTGCCGTAAATTGCTAAACACTATTTTTATGTTAAGGAGACAAGGGATTATGACAAATGCTGATTGATACAATCCTTGTGGAACAAAGTTTACAGGAAAAAGTATATGCAACTGCACTACAGGTCAGCATCAAACTTTCCTTCAGTCAAGTTGTAAGACAAATGAGTTTCCGTTGCAGTTAGCCCCCAAACACCAACAAGCGCAAACTCCCATTGTCAACCAAACAATAATTGGGAAGAAAGTATTGATCTTAAACTTTTGAACCTCTAAGAATTATGGAAACCCAGGAAAAAAAAAAAGGAACATGGGGTCCAAATGTATTTGAAATAGTGAAATACCTATCCCAGTGGCCATTAATCTCATAAACAGTCTTCAACGATGATGACATAAAGATCTTTCCTTTAATAGCCCTGTGATTTGCCCAACGGCCTAGTAAAGAATTGCCTCTATAACATAACTCAGCTTCAAGGCCTGTTTCTTGACACCGGATTGTGACATTGCCCACCCAATCTACACCAGGCACTGGGAAAAATCTTATCACAAGCTTTGGAGAGTTCATTACATAACTTTCACCCTTGTTTAGGAGCTTCAGCTGCTTTTTCC
Source organism: Nyssa sinensis (assembly GCA_008638375.1). Lineage (NCBI taxonomy): Eukaryota > Viridiplantae > Streptophyta > Magnoliopsida > Cornales > Nyssaceae > Nyssa > Nyssa sinensis. The sequence continues at coordinate 1,045,345 of CM018047.1, forward strand.
CGTGCACCTCAGTATCTACTGAAGTACCTGCAAAACTTATATTTTGGAATATAAACAGACAATCAAGAATCAAAATAAAAATTATATTATAACGGCTAAAATGAAATAATTATTTGATGAAAATAAACCCGGCACAGGCTTCAATTTGTAAAATTTGATATAAATGGTTCCATGACCCATTACTTTTCAACTTTTCATACTATGCTAAAAAATTGATCTGAATTAGTTCTACAGAAATTTTAAAATATTACTTAAAGGCTATGTTTGTTGGTCAGCTTGACGAAAGGATTGGATAAATTAGGTCCCATGATCTTGTGAAGCTTGTGTTTGATAAAAAAGAAAATGGGCTCACTAATAGTATCACGAGTAAATAATGACCCATAACATGGATAAAATAATGGGAGGAACGGGTGAGATTACTAATCCTATCACAATTAGCGAAAGAGATAGTTAATCCACCCTTATCCAATTCATGAAACAAACATGGCCAAAGTGGAATTAGAAGCATAGAGATGCCAAATTTATTTTATTTAAACCGTTTTCACATGTTATGTGGAATCTATACAGCCTATATTAGTAGAATATGATCTTTGTCAGGCAAAAGAGAAAAAAAAAAAACAGGAGAGAGGAGAGAGAGAAAGAGAACAGATGCAAGGGGCATATAGGCATTGCACATCGACCCCTCTGTTAAGAAGAACAAGATAATCCAATATCAACGAGGTCTGATTACAGCTTCTACCAGCTACAATGCAAAGGGTGTAAGAATTTCCCCCAGTTTGCTTACAAACATAAGGTCTGATCCATTGATAGTATACTTGTTTGGAAGTAATTTGTTTTTACACTGGATAGCTACGATCTATGCATTGCCACAAAGTCATCCTGTTCTATAGAACATGAGGTTTTAGAGATTCCCAAAATTTATTTTTGCTTTGTAGTGATGAAGATAGTTATTATCTAATTATGTGTGTAAGGCATAACTCTCTAACTCTTCCCAAGTTTTTGAATGCTTTCTGACGGCCTGTTGCTGTGTCAATTACTGCTTGAGATACCAGTTGTGAATACACAGAAGTATCATGCATGTCAAAGTTGGTTAATTTCAAAGCAGACAAACCTTTCTAAGAGATGAACTAGAAACAAGAAACAGAAGCGGCAGAAGAAATAGATTAAAGTTAAAACATGACCATGAGGCGTGATTAACCATGTGTGAGTAAGCATAAACTTCATGAGGCTCTATGTAGGGTCTGATCTCAGAGCGCAATTAAGCCACACTAGAAATATTGTCCCTTCTAAAAGATTTCCTATGTCAAAAAGTTGAAAGCTTTCAAAGCTTTGTTATTGCGAATAATTGAATATCTTTAGTTTCACTTGATAGTTTGATAATAACCTAAGGTGGAGAAGTTGAATACCATGGAATTTTGGAACTGGGTAATGACACCATATAATTTCGACATTATCTTTCTCATCAGTCGCATGAAGTGCAGATACGGGTGGGTGATGTGAAACCTGCAAGCATGAAGCGCAGGTTTTACCATCCCTCCTACTGGAAGAGTAGACAATTAAGAAGATTAAAGTTAAAAAACAAAGCTGCTAAAGCAAATACCTGTTCAAGTAGCACATTGAGAGTACCCCTTGAGACATGGTGAGTCTCTCCAAGAATGGGATTATAAGGAGCGACACCGAACATCAGAGGACGCAGGATAGATATATTCCATGCCACAACAGATGTGAATCTTTCAAGAGAGCTCTCCCCACTGGCACACCTACCCAAGATATCATCGCTCACACAGTACACTGATTCCCCATAGCACTGAAGCTGTGACTTCGGAATGTTGAAGAGTGGTGGCAGCTGAACAAGCGGACAACCCAAAAGGTTTTATATATATATATAATGGCTTATCTCAATTGGTCTTGTGGTGATTTAGTTGTAGGATTGCTTTTTGTAAAGATTTACCTAATTCAATTCAAAGCCAATCACAATTTATCAAGTATTCATTGACCACCATGACATTTGATTGAACATTAAATAGATATATCAAAGGGAGAGTGCACATGAACCCAGACAAGAGGGATAGGAAGAACATCCAATCCACGGGACTGTGTTATTCTTTGATTCTTCTTTTCACATCCATGAGACAGAACGGAATCTAAACCCAAGATTTCACCCTTGGGTGAACTCAATGATTGAAGCTGATGCTTTTCCAGCAAAGTAATTTTCCGAATAATTCACTCAATCAATGCTTTACCAACTATTAATTTATATAAACAAAAAGGCATATGTTGGTAAACTTAAACATGCATTCACGTATAAACAAATTAAAAAGCATAATGTACACAAGAATTTTATAGTGGTTTGGCCAAACACCTACGTCCACACTCTAAGTGAATGTTTGGAGATTAGCTGCCTAAAGGCAATCAAGGTGTCTAAATATACAAAAAGGAAGTCGAAAGATCACATCATTGATTGCTGAGTTTTGTTGACTTTCCTTTAGCAAAGCACTTACTCCAGGCCTTGAATGTGAGATTCAAATCACCTCTCTTAATGCAAATCCAAGCCTTGAGAGTCTTCAACCGTATGATCAATGTATAAGCTTATTCTCATAATTGCACCTTTTATTTTTCCATTTAGAAGACTTTTGAGTATATATAGTACGCTCTCAAACAGCTACTTCTTTTGAGTTCTGTCTCACCCTAGTCGACTTTCTTTCTTTATAGTCGATATATGGATCCATGAGAATTCTTCTGTGGTCAACCACAGCATAGCTTGATCAACTAGGTTGTTGGGGGGTCACAACCTTTAAACTTACTGGACCACCTATGGTTCACCTGGCACCAGGTCACACCTTAGTGACTCACTAGTTTCCTGTAGTGAATCACAGCCTTCCTAAAGTGAACTAACTGAAAATGTTGGTCCCTCCAACTCCGAAGGGGCTATTCCTAAGACCTGTATGACATTTTCTAACATTAGCTTATTGTCTTCATCTTGGTCCTCTTGTAGCTTGTGCACTCCATCTTGATGAGGCTTGAGTCTTCCTATATGGATTTGACTTTTAAGTGCAAAATTGACCAGGAATCAGGAAACCCCACTTGTTCTACAACTGAGCTTTCTCTACAAACTCAACCAATTGCTTCTTTATACCTCTTACCTGCCACTGACATGTTAATTCAGTTACTCTTACACATGCTTTGGGAGCACTCTACATCAATGATGTTTCTATATTTATCACTTTAGCACCATTACTATGACTTTCTTTACTACTCTTTAACTCCTTGTTCTTGCAACCTAGATTATCTTATTAACAAGGGGCAACTGGGCAAGGTCCCCCAAACAATGATAGACCAGCCCACCTAAGTTCTGATTTGACATGTTCCACTAAAGTCCTACCAAGGAAATGAAATCACTCATGAAACGTATTTGAACCACGAGAATGCTAAATCACTCCTTAAATACATGAACAATCCTGGAGAATTTTGCAGGCAATTTATTTGAGTACAATACCACCATCAGTTTCTCTAACATATTTTTTTCTAATGCAGGGATTTCTAAGTTGTGGGCAGGAAAGGAAAGCATAATAAAATGAAAATACCCAACTTCTGGAATTGGAAAATCAATTTTGATGGTTCAGTGAGAGAAAATGGAAGCAGAGGGTACATCTACCTTCATAAAAGGTTCAGTGATTGTCATTTATCAAGGGATTCTTTGTGCTGACAATCGAGCAGGACATCCATTCAAGTGGCTGAGTGTTGAGCTCCAAGAGAGAGATGTAATCTTGTTCAAGACATTAGGAGAAAACCCAGGAGAGAGATTTGAGTGTCACTCTTCAACCTCTCCTCCTGGCACCCCCGAGTTAATATGTTGTTGGGGGAATTATATATAAATTTTGTCTCTAATTTTGCACAAAAAAAAATATTTACATGTAACTCTAAATTCCAGAAAAAAAAGTACATGAAATTTTTTTTCTAAACACCTCAAAAAAAATTTCAGGCTCTGATTACAAATTTTTTTAGTGATTTTTAAAATTATATTAATATCTCCTTCATTATACTAATAATATATAAAAAATTTTATTCATACAAAATTTGTCATTCATCATCTAACTAAATTTTTTATAATATTCTTATATATTATATTAAATTTGATTGGTGGCATTTGCAAATTACAATATTAAGCAAAAACAAAATGTCACGCATACGTGATATCAAACAAAAATAATGAAACATGACATGCAAAATGTCACGTTATTACATTAATTATAATCAACTAAAAGACTGTAAAAATAACCAAAAATTACAAAACATGATACACATGCAATGATACGTAACGAAACATTATACACATGAAATGATATGTATGCATAATGCATATATGTGTGAGTTCATTCAAATTAATGAAATAGTTATCCTAATATTACTTATATGTATAAAAATACACTGTACCTGGAATCGGGTGAGATCTGATCCTGGACTTACATTCTTCAAGAGGCTTAAAATGCGTTGGAGAAGATTGGGAGCTCTGTAATCAACGTCTGATTCACCCTCTAATGTTAACGGTGATGTAAGAACTGCCCTTGTCCCAACATCTCCTTCCGTGGCCTGCACCACACCATATTATATCCCTCAGACAAGCACTAGCGCGTTAATGTGAAAGTTTCAAACAATTTGATTATTATCAAAACAATATTATATTTATATATATTATACACACACACACACACACACATATATATATATATAGATAACACTATAGAAACAGTTGATATAATGTCCATTGTAATAATTGTTCTGCTAATAGAATTGTTTTTGTTTATATTTTTGATCTCTTTATATGCACTCATTTGCAAAAATCAATCAAAATATAGAATTTGAATCCCTTGCAATCTGCAACTTGCAACAGCCAGCTCATGTGAATGTGGTCTTATAATATGCGTGGATTACACGCAAAAAAAAAAAAAAAAAAAACGAAAGAAAAGGTTTGATAATATTTAGTAATTAGAAATGTCAATGAAATGAGTTTTTAATCGGTCCTGTTTTATATTTTCCGAAATCAATTTGAAATGTACATAAAAAGTTTATGGACGGGTTTAATAAAAGATGTTAAAATTTGATAGACTTAGAGACCATTAGAAAAATAGAAGTTTAAATCGGCCCCACCCTGTATGAAATTTAAAATTGAGAGTAATAAATTAATATTTTTTTCTTTATTTATTATTATTATTAACAAACTTAGTATAATCGAGATAGAACTAAAAAGAAATAAGATTTATTACACAATAAGATTTTTTTTCTTCTTCAAAGGAGACATGTTTAGAATAGAAACATCTCGTTTCATATTCCCTCGATAAAACACTTGATAGTAACTAGAGATATAGAAATTAATCTTAATTTTTTTTTTTTTATGGTGTTCCTGTATTCACCACCATCTACAATTTCTTTTTGCATATATAGAAATATATATAATCATAGAAATAGGGGACCACGCATCCATGATTGAAGCAAACATTTCATGGTACTTCCACAAGAAGAAGAAAAAAATGAATTAAAGTTTTTGTAGCACAATAAAAAAATATGCTGAGACAGAGAGAACATATTCTATGATGCTTGGCAACAAAACATAGATAACAAAGAAAGTACTGAAAGCCGTCCAAAAAAAAAAAAAAACAAAAATTAAATTCGTACAAACTATTTATATGAAAGTCCTTTTTAATTAAGAAAACACTTGTAAACTACGTAAAGGCACATGGATCCAAATTGGTTCCTTTCAAAAAAACAGAATACATCCCAGTATTCAAGTTTAATTCATATGCTCAAATTGTCTTAGTCGGCCTTGTAAATCCTTTTTTTTTTTATTAAAATAATTAATCCGTTCAACTCAATAAGTTATCGACAAAGCTGGTTAAGCATGTGCAGGAATAGAGAAGAATCTAAACATTGTTATAAGAAAATAATAATAATATTTAATTTGTGGGGTTTAATTATTATATATATATATATATATATATATAATCTAACTATTAAATATAAGTATCTTTTATGAGGTTTATGTATTTAACATTACATAAAATAAAAAAAAAAAAAACTAAACACCCAAAATATCCGTTAGAACTTAGAAGGTAATAATAAAAATAAACTAAAAATTTGGCATACCAAATTTTGTAATATAGTTGTACCTCACGCTGAAAATGTTGTTCTCCGAGATTCATTTAATAATAAAAAAAAAGAAACACATAAAAGTAATGTTTTGTGGAGAACTTTAAGGGAGAAAAAAGGTAGTCAAAAGGCAGAAACCCAAAAAAATCTTCAATTATTTGGAGTTAGTGAACTACTTTTCTTTCACAGAGCTCAATCTAAAATTGTTGTACCTTTTTTAATCCGTTACTGAGTGCAAGAGACTTTAATAATTTTATTGGGTTGATGTGTGACTCGGCGTAAAGCTAGTAAGGTCGAAGTGTGCCAGGCCTAGAAATAACTTTTCTAAGTTTAGAGCAATGTAGGAAGGAGCGCATGTTATCATATCTTTACTGTATTTATGGATCGTGGAACTGCGCTTGTTATCAAACCTTGAGCATTAAGAAAAACATAAAAAGAATATAAAGATGCCAACGTTGCCACTTTCTCGTTTTGCTTTCACACATCAAAACATAATCTAATCATTATAAATTTATACACACACACATATATATATATATAGATATATTTATCACCGTACATGATAACCGGAAAACTCCTTTTTACATGCCGGAAAAATGCCACTTTCAGAGCATATGGATGAAATAAGCCAATGAAAAAGGTTTCAACAGATATATGACCAAAGCATTCAACGACAATTCTGATGTATACGCACACATACATACATATATATATATATAGAGACAGAGAGAGAGAGACAGAGAGAGAAATACCTTTTGAAGAGACGAGTCTGATGTCATGGAGAAAGAAGACTGCTGATCAGGAATTATTTTCTGCAGAGAGAGGATTGAAGGGTCTGTTTTGAGGAGTCTGAAGAGCTCTTCGATAACAAGGCCTTTTTAAAGGCTTCGTATCCGGAGAGAGAGAGAGAGAGAGAGAGAGGTGATGAGTCTATTGATATGTATGCATGTATGAATGTAAATATCCATATAAATATATCATTGGAATTATTGACTCATGAGTTGATTGTGTAAAGAAACAAATCAAACTATAATTGAAATTAAAAATGGCTATTACCACAATTGTTTTGGGTGCTTCCAGAAAACACTTTTACCCCTCAAAAAAAAAAACAAATTGAAGAAGCAGTCAAATATTTTCTGGCAACAGTCTGTTCCATTACCTTCTCAATTTAAGAAGAGGCGGCAATTAATTTGTTAAAATAATAGAGCCGTGTAACAAGAAGCTTGTTGTCTTTTTATTTTATTAATATTATTTTTATAAACCTCTGGCTAATTGGTCTTTGAAATTCATCATTTACCTTCTGTATATAACAAATTGGTTTCTAAATTCTATCTAGTTGAAACTTGAAAACAGTCAAACAACGCTATGTTAACTTTGAGTTTACATTTTGACTAATCCACCACTCAAGTTTATTGTAAGAAACAATGGCCTGTAAGTTTTCTGAAATTATCTACATATATATATATATATACACACACACACACACACACACATTATTGAGCCAACACAGTATCGTGTCTACAGCGTTATTGCTTTTAAGCAACTAAAAAAGTAGCTTATATATACTACGTTAATTATTGCTTTTAAGCAACTTTCTCAACAATTATGAAATTGCTATCTACTAAAGGCTTGAGGGAGAACCCAAAATAGTACTGCTGGAAACAACTCTGCTGCCTTCCCATTAATATTAAAGCAATCTCTTACTAACGTTATTAGTTGAAAGTTCACTTCATCGTATTAATATGGATGAACGATCTGGGTATGGTAATTTATCATCCATTACTTTTCATATGCGAGACCATTTGAACAAGCATCCCAAGGTTTAAAATCCAATACACTAAAATTGCTCGAACCTCTGAACCGGAAATCATGAAAGCTTTTATGCTTGGGGTAGGTTGACCTACCTATTTTCCCCAGTAAACGCCCCCAAACACAGCTAAGCTATACTTCAACGTGGCGTCCCCTATAACCCTATGGCTTTAACCTTCAGTTTAAAGCCTCTCCAGAGGCCTTGGGCCTCTACTAGTACATGTAAACTCGGTATTTAACGTCCTGACTAATGACCTCTTAATGCATTTTAAATCTCTCAATTACTTAAATGATTTTAAAAATTATTTGAAATAGAATTTCAAATTACACTTAGTAATCATACATTTTTCATTAAACGCAGTTTGAATTAGGCATATAAATCTAACATTTTATTAAATACAAGTTAAATTAAGTAAATAAGTTTATTTTTTTATTAAGTTGATGATCAAATTTATTATGAATATTCTCATTTGATAATTATTAAATATTTTTTAATAACTTATTCAAATACTTACCTATTTAACTTAAGCAATAATTTTACAAAACAACTTAATTCAAACAACACAGAACACCAACACCAACACCAACACCAACACGGCTGTTCAACCAAAGAGACAATTAAATAGTTAAATGCTCTTTCTAAGAACTCTAGGGTTGAAGTTCCTCCTCCGGTCTATTCATCCCAAAATTTGCAATCTCGGCCTGTTACGTCATTACCAATGTGGTATGATGGGATGACAAATATAAACTGATTCACTTCTGTATTATTATATCAATTGCTTGGCCATGCCCACTCAAACGCTGCCAAATGCGTGGTATTGGTATGTATCACTTTAATGGGCATTGAAGAAATCCACGCGCCTCTTAACCATACACTAACTAGGTTCAATTCTTTTAAACTCATGTTTATCACTTGCATCAAACCCTTTTAAATCAAGGATTGCCTTGACTAATTGGTTTAAATAATGGTTTTTCCGGACACCAACTTAATTAATAATTAATTTTGTTTTTTTTTTTAAAAAAAAGGGAATCTCTATATTATTCAAATTCAGGGCCATCCAAAGATACCCTGATGTATTTGTTTTTTTTTTCATAACGCTAATGTTATGTTAATGTCATTTCAAGATTTCAATGAATTGTAACATCTCAATCTTTCTGGCAATTCATAGTGTCAAAGGCAACCAGTTCACAATAACATCTGCATTACTTCTTTTTTGTTTTGAACTTTGCTAAACAGTGTTTAACCCTGGTCCAACCAAAAACTGCTTTGTCTTTAAAATCAATGAAGTACAATGCCAAATTAATTCCCCACCAAGGTTTCACTTTGGATCAGATGACTGTACGCCATGGCGCTTGAAAAATTCTCTAAATCCATAGGCACTAAGGTCATAGTTGAACTGAAAATTTGTAGATCAGATAACAAACATCAGATAACATTAATGTTGCAATTTAACCTACATCATATGATCCTGCGCTAAATAAAAAAAATTGTTACAAGCCATTGCTTTCAAATGCAGGAAATTTACTTCTAACATACTCGCCAACAATGCCTAGGAGATTGATAGGGGATGTGCTTGTAATAAAGAAGTATTTATTTTGAACTTTTAACTTTCCACAATGCTTTCTCTTATTTTTCCTAATTGAAGATGGTCGGTCATCCACTCAAAAGACTTCATCGGTCTGTTCAGTACTCTTTACAATAAATAGATAACTATACAAGGAATTGAAGGAATGATATCATACATATTACACCAATTTGCTGTCAGTCGTTCTTAGGGATTATTTGGTTCATCCAATTAAAATGAATAAATAAATGAAGTAACGCTATATTACCCATATATTTCAACAGATGGGTTGCTTAGCCTCCCTATATTATGGCATTTAAGGTGCAGACTTTTTCTCAATTTTTTTTTAGTAAGAGTGCCAAAAGAGGGTGCAGCCCAAGTTTACATGACACACACACACACATATATAAGGGATCATCTACACACAGGATTTAAGGTGCATACTTACGACTTTCTTTCTGTTAACTGTAGTTGATGAAGGATCTAACCAATCCCTATTCATGTGATTGGAATTCGAGGTTGTCATCAAAATGTCTTAATCTTGGTGCTATTGATTACAATAACAAATTGAATATTTTTTTATAGGTAAAAAATTATACGGTAAATTACACTGCTCTCCCCTAAAGTTTCTGAAATTGCACTAGCCTCCCCTACTTTTACTGACAAACTACACATGCCTTTTCAACTACATTTTTGATATGCAAAAGGAACGATTTCATCTTAGAAAAGAAAAGACAGGTTCACACTTGAGGAAATTGATATGGCTATATAACAAACAAGCTCAAAACTCACAGGTAAAACTTTCACAGGAGTACTTTGTAGTATTTGGATCAGCAACCCTTCCTTGATTAGCCGCCTGCATCAGAAAGAAAAGAAAAAAAACAGAAAAGAAAAAACATTGAGTAGGAGACCAAAGTTTAAATATGCATTGAAAAAGTATTTACATGTCACACAAGGCAAAGACTGGCAGCACAATGCCTAGACATCTGCATTGAAATTTTAGGCACTAACAGCAGCAGAAGAAAACCACTCACCTACCCAAATGTGTTTGCACACTTACACATGCAAAAGAGGAATTCATACTTTCTTCAAAATTTTGACTATAAAGAAATAAAGGAAGAAGAAACACAATATTGAGGTTAAGCTTAGGCCTGCAATGGAAATGAAGCCATTATGTTTTGTTTGGAATTGCTGATCAAAAAAATTAAAAAAATAAAGTTTTATTTCTGATGAGACAAAAAACTGATCATCTAAAATGAAACAATTACAAAAAGTGGAGCCACTACGAAAGGCTTCTGTAAAAAATCAAAGAGGGGTCGCAGTAAGATTCAATACCTCGTGAAATAATGCATTGGGGGAAAAAAAAAATACATACTCATTCCACAGGCAATGTATAATACAGCAGTGTCATCTCATGTCCAAGGTCATGGGAACAAACCTTTGGTTTAAAAATAAATACAAGGAGAAAAATTATAGTTCATATCTGACACCGGCATGCAGGTTATGTCAGCTCTGCTTGATCACAATTCACTTGTGCCTTTTTTGGTTTCCAAAAAAGGGAAGAAAATAATATAGTGACTATTTGGAATTCTACATTTCATTTTGTTTATCACATAGAAAACAGAACAAAAAAATCAAAGAAAATAGGAAAAAACATGCACCAATTTTCCTTTTGGTAGATTTCATCCTTCAGAAAAGGTACATAGCACAGGAAAAGGGGCATCATCACTAGCATTGCTACAACCTCCTCTGGCACCACCATTGGCACCACTAGGGCTGAAACTCATGCAGGCCAACCCAAGCCCGGCCCCAAAATTAACGGGCTTGGGCAGCAATTTTACACATTCTGGAAGGGCCTGGGCAGTGTTTATTGAGCCCGAAGTGAGATCAGGTTGGGTATGGGCAAGGGCATCGGGTACCCAAACCCGACTTCATTATATATAATATATTTTTTATAATATTAATTAATATCCACTGTTGGATTTTAGAATTGGAATAGATCAGAGCCGTTTATTGAGTTTCTATATAACATTTGATTTCCCATTTTAGGATTATTCATTCAGTTCAGCCCCTGCACAGTGCATTCTCACCAAGCCAAAACAAGACCTAGCCACCTTCCACCCGCCAATGCTGCTGCACCGCTGCCCCTCGCCGCGCGTTGCTGCCTCCCGCTGCTTCAATCTTGGCTCTCATCCATGATTTCGATGTCGTCGACAAGGATGAATCCCTCCCACTCACGATCTCTTTCATCCGTTCCCTCATGCATGATTTCGAAAATCTTAACGATGGTGAATCAATCATCCTAGCTCCATCTCAGAATGGAAAGTCTGTAGATCTCAGCTCCCATGGACTCTCACCTAGCCCAGAGTTCACGATCTTGACGCGGTTGACGACGATGGTGATTTCGATGCTAACCAGAGCTTCGATTCCGACAAATAAGCTGAGGTTTGATTTTGATTTCCCAAAGCTTTGATTGCGTGTTTATAGTGACTTTGTTGTGTTATTGTTGATTTGCACATTTGAGAAATTGTTTTTTTGAGATTTAATTGCTCATCATAGTCCATACTGTCTGTTTTAATATGTGATTGTTCCTTTGTTGGCTTTCTAAAATTTGTGATTGTTCATTTTAGTGTGAAATTAGCTTTTATGTGAATGTTGAAAATCTATATGTCGGGCTTGGGCTTAGCCCGATACTAATGAATTATAATTCAGGATGGGCTCGGGCCAACTCTTTAGAGCTTGGGCTCGGGCTTGGACATACCTCAACCCAAGCCCGCCCCGCCTGAGTTGCACCCCTAGAGCACCACCGCCATCTCTGCCCCCATCATTTCAACCACCATTACCCAGCCACTAGTGCCTGTGCCACCATTACAACCACCAATACCTTTCAAAATGCCACAATAACCACATCACCTCCGTCGAAAACTCTCTAGCATCACTGCCACAACTCCATTGAGATCAATAAAAATGTGTTTCTTGCCTAATATATCTATAGGTTCCTTCACTAAATCGTACAAAGAAAAAAATTCGTTTCTTTCTTAAACCTTAGCCTTTTCTTCATTTTTCTCTTATTTTCCCATCAACCTAATTGAGTATAATGTTCAGGGGGAGTCAAGTCTGAGCAGTCAACAACCACATACGAACAGAGGCCTTCATAAGGATAACCTGAGGGGAGGAGCTAAAGAATCCAACATTTCTGCCACAATTATGCATGCATAACAGTCAAAACAGCAATGGGAGATAAATCTAGAAACAACATTTTAGTCATCCAAAAAAAGGGCAATTTACAGTGAATGTGGGAGTGGAATGTAACCAAATTATAGAATTTTGAACCATATGAAACAATGCCTCTGTCATTTTGAATAAATTGAAGCAGTCTGACATGACAGAAGCACTCATATGGTACAGTAACAAGAAAGCCAGAATAAACAACATATGAGGAATGCTTTGGTCAGTTGCTGAAGGTCAGACCTTCGCAACTGATGCTAGCACTTCTCAACAACATACAGGACATGAAAAGTCAAGCATACTTGTTCTGGGCTATGAAACATCTCTATAAATGGATACTCCTTTCTCTGCCGTGTTATACAAAATCCAGGATATTTTGGACACTCAACCTGAAAAGCACAATGACAAGTACCAAAAATCATGAGAAATAAAGAATTACTATCAAGATGTATGCTCCATTGAATGTATGGCCTTTAAACTGCACGCACAGTGCCCAAAAAGGAGATTGTAGGACATGGTCTTAGAGTCAACATATTTTTTCTAAATAAGTGTTATCTAATAATACAATTATAAGATGTATTACCTTAGAAATAATGATTTTCCTAAATGAATGATTAAACATAACTAATTTTACTGAAGTAACTTACACGCATAAATTTTACATGTGGATAAAACTCAACTGCACCTTCCTCCAGAACTCTATCAAGATGCTTTGTGTAATTACCCCTGCACCATCCAAAATAAGTAGATAGACCAAGGCAGTCAATTAGATGAAGAGGGGACAACAAATAAAAAATTATTACTCTGAAATCACCTGATGGTAAATGCAACAACCACAGGGTGGCCTTGGTGTAGAAGCTGGACAAACTCACGCTCTGAGGTAAAATGAATAACCCGCGATGGCCCAAGATCCTTTGGATAACCAGTATAATACCTTCAAAATTTTGCAGAGAATGCAATTAAGCAGGTCAGAAAAGATGTCCTTGATGATGAACAAGAGGAAATCTGACCAAATAGTGTGCCCAAAGACTGTGTAACACGATTCCATATCTAAGAAGTGGGTGCATCCCACTACTATGACACCACAATTGAGAAACTTTAACGCGCTTTTGGCTCTTCATTTTGATTCATAAATTGTGAAAAGAAAAAAGTAATTATCTTTGTCACATGAGTGACACAAACACTGATGCGGATGATCCATGGTTATGTCAAGCATATGTTGACCATCAATAAAGGTCAAACATGCTAGGTCACAATATGGATGCACATCCAAAGGTGTCCATAATTTTAAAAGGATTTTTTTCCTCTCTCATAATCGATACATTAGAACATGGTTATTTTTCCTAATATAAGGAGTGTAATTGTATGGAACAAAATTTGGCTATTATTTAGTTCTTCAAAAAGCTGCCATCTTTAGAAATGGGAGACGAGATAAAATCAGGTATTCAACCAGGAGGAGGATGAACAAATTGTCCTCAAAATGTCGCTGTCATGTTTTCGAATAAATATCCTCCTTGACATGCACATACAGTATGCTATCTGATTCGTGTTGTATGTTTTTGTTTATGCAACATAGCATATCTAGAATAAAAGTTAAGATTCCTTCAACATCTTGAATTTAAAAAAAAAAATGTCAAACAAACCAAGAGAACATAATCAGTTCCAAAGATGGTCAACTAGGCACAAAAGAATAAATACAAATATTGTACACATTATCGGAACATTGAAAAAAAAATTATTTGAAGGGACGAATGAGAGGAAGTAAACAAAAGCAACAAATGAAATACATAGCATGCAAGAATTTTATGAAGAAAAGGGCACCTACAATACAAATGCTGAAATAATGGTGATGATAACTTTTTTGTGCAAAGCAACACACACACACAAAATAAAATAAAATAACATAAAAGTAGAATATGAAAGCTATAAAAAAAATATGATGCACATACCTGCACGTTGCACGAAGCTGTTTCATCATTTTATCAAAAAATAATGGCTCCTCCATCTGATGCAGATACAGAAATAACACCAAACCCAATTATCTATGATCCTGCCAGATAAATTAATTACATATTAGATATACTGATTTTCTACTATCCTTCTACGAAATATAGATGACAAATACAATCAAATGCGCTCCACTAAATACAAATTGCTAAGGAATGTGGAAGACATGCACAGATGCCACTGACTTAATTATCAAGCAAAATTAATCACAGAGAATAAAGAATAGCCATAAAGGTACAAAATTCCTAGATTCAACTTTTACTTGAGATCCAAGTGTGACTAAAAGCATCCAACAGGAGAGAATAGGTAAATTTATATATCAAGGATGACTAACACAGACAAGTCTTGTCAAAAAGATGTGTTGCAAAATAGAAAATTACAAAGAACTGTGGAAGATAATGACACCCACCAAGTAATCTTACACGGAGAAAAGAATATCCGGACTTCCTAGAACAAGCAATGGACCTTGAACACCACTGATGGTATTGATCAAAGAAAAAAAGAAAATGCCGAGATGATAAATAAATTGGAGACTTCAGGCTGCATTTCACTGGAGCTCTGTTTTGAATAAATTGCATCTAAGTCTCTAACATCAAGCACCAATTCAATATATGGACTGCCTTTAGTGGCACAGATTACACGGAGTGGGTCCATTTGAAAAATCATCAATGCCAAAACTTTATCATTGTTGAATGGGTTTTAACCATGTAGCCTAAGAAGCACGGACACGAATACGAAACAGTAAGACACAGACACATTAGGGATACATTGAATATATATAAATTTTTTATATGACTATTTAATAAAAATTTAATGTTATTGCAATTAAAATTGATATAAAAATACACAAATCACAAAAATATTATTATGATATTAAAATAACAAAGTCATTAAATAAAAAAAAAAAAAAAAACTTCTTCATTTAATTATTAACATCCATGATTCAAGTGTCCGACATGTATCCGGAAAGTGTCCGAGAGTGTCGGTGCCCGACACAGATACATCAGTCAAAATAGAGTGTCCATGCTTCATAGCATGTAGCTTGAAAAAACCCACGAAAGTTCTTCCAGACCTAAAAAAGAAGGGAAGTTGGGACTGACAGATCACCCCAACTCCACTTCCAATTACATATCTTAAAAGGATACATTGATTCTCAAGCATAGTCTCTTACTCTCATGCCCATGTAATCCAAAAATCGGGATTTTATAAATTTAAACAGGTCTTTTCACTTAGTTTCAAGATATTCTTTGGTTCTCAAAGTTGCAGATCTCATATGAAAAATGGTAGGTGCATAAAAAAGTTCCCAGGTGACATGAGATCTAATGCACTGCAACTAGCAAAGGTAAGCCAAACTAACTAATATTTTCCCAAATATAACTAATTTAGAAAATCGTCCTAAAATTTAACATTGAGCTTTAATTTGTAAAGTTAGGAAGCAAAAAAATAAAAATAAAATAAAATAAAAAAACAATAAGCTACAGCTGGTCGCTGGGAGCTTGGTTAGCTTATTGGCTTAAAAAATTGTTAATTGCTATCTCTTGATTATATTTCTTTCTAATTTACTTATTAGCTGTAACTTAACACAACAAAAGCAATCAAATTAATAATCAACCATCCTAATCTTTTCGTTTTTGGGTTCAAGCCCGGTCAAGATATGGCAATTGCAATACAAGCATTTTCTAGAAGAGGATTTATGCTGTTAACCCCATTATAGTTAGGAAAAGGGCATTGTGAATGAATGCTTGTAAAAACAAAAGTAAAATTGAGCTATTGTATTACGAGTCTTCTGGGTAACCAAACAATAATCACAGCATATAGATATGAAGGTGCTCGAATATCACTCAATTTCAGGGTATTTGAATATTCAACAAAATGCATGAACTTAGATAATAAGATATCTACTAAACCAAAATCGCCAACACCGACAGAAACGTGAAAGGTAAAGCATTTGCAAGGTCAAAGAAGAATCCCTAAACCTTTTGTATATCAGTGTATGTGTGCATATGTGTGTGTGTGTGTGTGTATATATATATATATATATATAAAGATAGGTAATGACCTTGCTTTCCGTCGAAGAACGATCAGAGAGAGGAGAGGAGAAATCGTCAGTAAAGACGAGGGAGGAGAGCGAAAACTGTTTCCACTGCTATTTCTTTTCCTGAAATTTCTGCCCTGTGTCCAATTCGGGCCGGTTGATTTCGGCCCATTGAATGGGTCCGAATAATATACGCAAAAACCTCAAAGCTATTTATGAACTCAGTGTCGGTGGGCCATGTAGCTATCAATGGCTGGGCCTAACCCAGAAAATTCCCAAGATTGGGCCGAATGGTACAAGTCTGTGTGATTTTCCGTCCACATATACAATTGTAGCTGTGTTTTCGTTTGAGCAATGCTGCACTGCAAAAAGAGATTCTCAAATGATGTATCAGCTTTATTTTAACTATCCGTCGTTCAGATAATGTGATGAAAGACATGTAAGGTTATCACATTATTTGAAAAACTCCTTTTTTGTGTAATTTTTTTTTAGTTAATTATACTTTAATATCTTGAATTTTTTCATCTGATTTCAAATTAGACTATCGATTATTAATTGTAACAATTCAATCTCTCAATTTTTAATTTTATTTCAATTGAGACCAATTGTAAATGACCATTCCAAATTAATTACATTTTAATATTTTATAATGTTATATGACTTTTAAAATAGTACTCTATAATTGTATAAGAGTTTCAAATAAGGTCCTATAATTTTATATGAATTGCAAATAAAGTCCTATAATTTTAATGTGTAAACGGTTACCATTAAGAATTTGGGACCGCCGTTTGAAATTGACTTCAATTGAAATGAAATTAAAAATTGAGGGACTGAATTGTTGCAATTGATAAGCAAAAGTCTTATTTGAAATTGAAATAAAATTTTAGAGTAATAAAGTATAATTAACCCCCCTTTTTATAGTAGTTTTTGTGGTTGCTATTGTACACAGTAGGTGTAGCTTTCCATATGGTCATTCTTCTGTCAGTTGCCACTTCGAAAAAAGGTAATGATTCATAAAACTGTTTGATCCCATTCACAAACGTCCAAATCAGTACACATTAGGGGTTGAGTTTAGGTTTACATGACATAACTTTAATGTTAGGAGGGAAGAGAGGAAGGAAGAAAAGCAAGGAATGATGAATTTTACATGGTTTTAATTGAACGGAAAGGGTAAAGGAAGAAGAGATAGGAGAGTAGGTCTTCATTTATAGGTCTATCATAATTTTTTTCTACCAAAAGCAATTAGAAAGGAGAAAAATAACTTCCCAGGTTTTATCTTGCAAGTAACAAAAAAATATGTAAGCTTAATTGTAAATCATGTAAAAACTTACTTTCATCCCTTCCTTCTCGCATAGACTTCCACCATTCCTCCCTTGAAATTTTGAACTCACACCAAATACAGCATAATGTGTTTTAACAATCTGCCATAGGGGTAAATTGTTGTTTGGCGATCAAGTAATATTTATACTAGGTCATCATGCCTTTGCGATTTTGCAGTTGAATATTAGAACCAGCCAGCCATACCACATTGCTGCAAACTCTGATTAGTTATTACAAGAACAGTCAGGAATATACTAGTAGAAAAACTTACAACCCCACCCCAACCCCATTTTTCTTCCAACATCAAATATTCAAATAACGAGGAAACAAGGCTACTTCATACCATGTAAAGGCCTGAAAGTGGAACACAAGGCATTCCACCATATTACAGAACAAATTAGCAAAACTTATAGGAGGTGGAAGAAACCAGGAGTCTCCTCCTCGTACCACTTGTTTATCTTTACATCTCTTCCACATCTGTATATATTTTAGACAAATATATCTAGCTTTTTATATCTTATTCCCACAGATTACAAAGAATATTACAAGCATAAGACTTGACTAAGATGACGACTCCAAGCTAGTGCCAGTAACCCATAGCTACTACAGGGATCCTCACCTTGTGCCCTCTGCTTCCTTTCATCAAAACCTCTCCAAAACTGTAGGCTCTTGTCACTGATCGTACAGTTAGAGTCACAGTGAATTTCCGTGATGCACCAGGTCTAAGAGTCATGGCTGGAGGATTGGTTTCAATGGCGACTGCTGGTGCCATTCTTGCTGAGATAACATAGGTTTCTTCCCCTGCAACGTTCGTGACAGTGCGTGAAACAGTTTGAGTTCCCACGAGATGAGCAATTGTGATTGATGGCATATTGAGATTTGATGGGTGGCCAAGAGTGTAGTTGCATGGTGAGTTTGTGTGGTTCTTTATCTCATGACCATCGATTCCTGGTACAGTGCACAAGAAACCCAAGTAGTCCTCATAACCTGCATAATCAAATTAAGCAAAATAAAACTTTTAAGTAGTTTTGAATTACACTCTTGTGACAATTGGAAAGGTACAGAATTGACCCTCTCCCACCATTCATATCAACATTCAGAAAATAACCAGAAAAACAAGATAACATCACCAAGTTTAAACCTCAAAAAATACTAGGTTCCCTACATATTTTCTGAGTACTCAAATCGGACATGAGTTTCTCATTAGCTTACATTTTCAATTCGCCATGTAATTATTAGGGTCACATTGCCAACTTGCAATACTTCATTTGGGCCATTAACAGGTGTCTCAGACTCCTATACTGTCTCCCATTTCCATCTCCCAAATTGCTAATTATATTTTCTTAAATAAAAAGAGATCAAGAAGCAATTACAGAAAGCGACCAAGAGATTTCTAAATTAAGTTGCCCCCGCTGCTGGATTTAGCATTTAGTTTTTGCCCAGTATAAAATTTTTGCAGTTCTAATGTTGAACCAGGAATTAAGTCCTTTGATTATATGATAGTTAACATGACAGCATGGTGGTAACAATGTGTCATATTGGCAGGCAGGTCACAGATACTTCAGAAATCTCATGATTGACTTCTTATGATAATCAACCAACCAAAAAGTAAATTAATCAACAGATGAAACCAGGAGCAGTGACCCAAGGGCCAGACCCACAGGCTCAAGTAAGTTTCATATGTGTTGGTTTAAATTCTAGTGGAAGTAATTTCCCCTTCGAACTTATGTATTAAGTCTATTTATATATCAAGTTCACTAGGCCTTAAGTCATGTCTGATCATCATCAGAAAAGAAAAGAGAAAGAACCTGCATCAAAGATGAGTCCAGGATCCAAAGCTGCTCTGGGACTGACATGGCCGCTCCCATAATCGAAAGGTGTTCCTGAGACCAGTGTCATGGTTTCAGATCCAGAATTTTGTTGGGCTTGAATAGGTCTCCCTGCCCTGTCCAGCGTTGTTGATGTTGTCATCAAGGCCGATTTGATAGCAGCAGGGCTCCAACGAGGGTGCTTCTGCTTTATAAGAGCAGCTATCCCTGCTATATGAGGTGCAGCCATGCTGGTTCCAGATATCATTGCAAACCCTTCTCCTGATCCAAGCAAAAAGATGTCCAAGTAGTTTAGTATATGTTAATTTCCATTTATAGAAGTGTATTAGTGCTTCATTTTTCTTTCTTTTTCAAATCGAGGTGTTAAAATTCCTTTTAGTGTTCCTTTTTGAAGTCACGGAAAAGAAGGAATAGAGTAGAGAATTTGAGGTATTACATATATTTTCCTGTGACTTCTTACCACCCAAATAGCGCATAAAGTTCTACAAGAAAGCATATAACTAACATTTTTTCCAAGGGCCCAAAACTAGAGTTGGAGTTCAAATATATGTGTATATATTGATAAGTAAATATTTATACATATATCTCAGCAATTTTCATTTAAATGACAAAATTCTACTAATTAATTTTTATTCTTAAAAGTAAGTTTTTTTTTTTTTAATAAATGCTAGTGGAGCATTGGTAAGCTTAAAACCTTGAGTGAAAAATTTAGAAGATAAAGAGAGATGAGTAATTGGAAACAGTAATTCATTACCCATGTAATTCGGTTCATCTGTTCCATTTGGAGACCAGGCTGCCCAAATTAGATTACCAGGAGCTAGAATATCTGGTTTAAGAAGATCTGCATCTTGAAGGCTGTAATCTTTTACATTAGGCCCTCGAGCAGAGAATGATGCTACTTGCGGAGCTGATTTGTGGAGTATAGGCATCAACCCATCCCCAATGCTGCCTGTTGCTTTGAAGCTCCTTACTCGTCCAGTCCAATCTCTTGATGTAGAAATGTTGTAGTAGTCTATAAGCTCCTAAAACCAGTTATGCCCATGCTCCAGATCACAAAAACATAAAGAACCACGCACAGGTAGGAGCAAACATAGGCAAATAAATATAATAAATAAACAAACTGTGGAGACCAAAGAATGAATTGCATAATACCAAACTTAGCATCAAACTAAAATGGAAATTGGTGGAGATTAATAGGCAGCATAAAGCTAGAATGCAGTTTAAGACATGAAAGAATTGAATTTTGGGGACGAGGAAAAGTTGAACCCCCCCCCCCCCCAAAAAAAAAAAAAAAAGAAAAGAAAAGAGAAACGGAGAGAGAAAGAAGAAGAAAGAAAGTTGAAAGTACTTCTCTAGTATCTTTTGAATATCCTATTTAAATCCGATGCACTTCTGACACATTCAATCCATGCAGTAATTTTGAAGGCCACCAAAATTCATGCCACATAAAGATAAGACACCTTTGCATCAATTCTGATGCCCAGATATTGACCACACCCTAGACAGCACACAACCTCCAGAAATCATGACAACAAAGGAGAAAAGTCTTGATACTTACCATTGACTTGCTAACATCTGTGATGACAATCCCAGGAATTCCAACAGGAACAGGATCAAATTTTGTTCCTGGAGAAACATTTTCTACAGCAAGAACAAAGCCAATTGCACCTAGGGCTCTTGGCTGTTTCCGTGACTTTCTTGATTGATGCGGTACCAGCAACAAAATTGAAGGAATAGCCACAAAGAAGAATGTTTCCCTCCACCATATTTTTGTTTAAAACTTCTGGCCTCTGGCAGTCTGAAGGGCTGTACCTAAAAACTGAAGCATCCAGCAGTACATCATTAGCTGCAACCAGGGTGAATGTTCGATTTGAATGCGTAGCAGCTGTAGTAAGGCATAAGACACGCATCAGCCTCAGGAAGACAGACATATATCAGGAAACTAGCATACAAGAAGCAGGTTGGTACTTAAGATCGTAAGGCTAGAACATGTAAGCTTTGAGTCAAGTGGTAAAGAGATAATATAGATCAGACTTATAAACTGCAAAGGATGTGAGTATATGGCAGCACTCCAGACACTGACATGGGACCCAGATGCCATTACCCAGTATCAGTGTTTTAAAAAGCTTTGTCAAGGCTCGTCTTGCAGCAGGTGACTTGAAAATATCTTGAAGCTTTAAAAGAAAACTGGTGATCCTGGATCCATATACTTCAAACAGAAATGCATTCACTCTTTTTAACACTTCTTGCACATCCAAAATGTTTTTCCATAGATTGTTATGGCTCTTTTGTGCCTTCCATATGATATTTGATCTTCTTCTTCCCCAACAAGCAAGAAAGATGAAGGGACGGAGGAAGGGAAAAGTGTTGTACCATGAGTTTTTGGATATAAAAATACTTTCAAAATAGTGTTTTTAAAAGGAATATTTGTCAAAATATATGACCTTTCCTTAGAACTTTTATTTTCATTATCTTTTTTTTTTTTTTTTTATAGTTACCTTTCCTTAAAATTTTCAAAATATAATGATGGCCTAAATTTCAAAATAATAGAAATTCCCCTTTTTTGACTAATAATAATACTTATCTATTTTTCAATAAAAAATTAAATTCCTAAAAAGCTTATACCTCAATGATTTGAGTCTTATGCTTCACCTAGCACAAAGTCAAGCACCTCGCCTTACACTTTTGTTTTTCGAAACACTACCCAATACTTAGTCAGTTAAGCTGTGTATGGGGCTTCTAATTACAAATGAAGTCCAAATAGAATGTTACCCATTACTTTTTTATCACATAAGCTGGAACTTTGACATTTTAGACTTCTTTCTTGGCCTTCTTTAGCACTTGTTAGTGTCAGTAAGTATAATCTTTTCAGTTTCTTCCTATTTAATGTTAACTGAGAGTTTTTTTTTTATCGGTAAAAGTAACTATATTATAAACAAGGTGTCCAAGAAGAGCAAACCCAAATAACAAAACAAGGGGCCGTGTGTGTGTTAGCCATTAGTGACATTTCATAGCTCTCTACAATCATGAATATGCACTATTGATTAGCCTTAGACTAGAGGCCGGTAAGAACATCTAAGAAAGATCCTGAATCCATCAAGAAGAACTTTCACCTGTTTTGTTTGGAATCTCATGCTCAGCAGCCCAAAGAAATTTACATCTTATCTCTTAGTTGCACCTAGCATAAATAAGCATACATGCAAATTCATCCATGTGCAATTCATCTTCCCTTCGATAACATTACAAGTGTCCACAAAATCCTCCAAAGTAACCTGGTTTAGAGAAGAGTGCCAAGGATATTTAATATATATATATATATATATAATTCTTCCTCCATAGACAATTCTTTTCATGCAATAAGAAAACTATCACTCGTACGGTGCTAACAAGACCGGCGATTTTACATGAAGACAATCCCGCCAAACTTAGTAGAACAAATCTCAAACATCTATCACAAGTGAACATATCTCCAAAAATGACTGACTTGCTAATATCTTCCAAGACAAAGCCAAACAAGTAGACTACAGCCATAGTATTGACAATACATTGGGACAGCATGATAATTTCTCAGTCACAAGTTAAAAAGAAAAAAATATATAAATATCTGCAAGCGTGAAGAAAATTGAGAATGTTATCTTAGGTTTGGGATGAAAATTTGATTCTGGACTATTTATCCGGGAGGTGGGGTGTGGTATTATATAATACTGGTGTAATGGGACTAATAGTCTCCACCACTATTATTCCCTCCATTATTAGTGAAGGGAACAGTTAATCCACTCTAATCCAGTCCAACAAACAAACATGGCCATATTAACCCATCATTCACTCCCACCCCAAGGGCCATCCAACCAGGATGTCTCGTGTCTTACTGGCTTGTGTGGCTAGTAAGGTGTTGCACAAGCCCAAAAAGTTTACTCGCACAGACAAAATATCAGCGTCACAGGTTCCTATTCATATCCAGAAAATATTAAACCATCATTCACTACGATTTTAGATCCATTGGTTCTCAATGTTTCAGTTCTAGCCTCTCCAACACTACTGCTTGTATCTTTAGTTTTCAGTCTGGCTAAATCCAATTTTCTTCAGAGTACATCAATTATGAAACCTCATGATAAAGATGCCCGACAAAATAAATGAAGATAACAACAATGTACTAAAACCAGGTTCAGGTGCCAATTGTTAAGTCTTGTTGCAAAAGATGAGGCATAGGGCACCTGATTGGTAAGGTGGGGCCAGATTTCCTCTCCAATCATAGATTGGTAGTTAAAAGTGTGGAATCCCTCATAATCTGTGGTTTCAAAAGCCAAAGTCACAGATTTGACAGAGTTTAAGATGCCCTCGCCTGCTTCTGGTCATTGTTCATTCAAAAGTAAAATACTGCTGGCATTGGGAGTTGAAAATCGGCACCAAAGAAATGAATATCACTTCTAACAACCAACAGACTACTGCATCAATTACATTTACTTTTGCTTTCACATACATGAAATGACATTTTAGTCATATATATTTGAACATTCAGTTAGATAGGAGCCCCGGGAACGCTTTGAGATCTATAGTTTCAATTAAATCACCGTTTCCGCACTCTCACTTCAACTGCTACACACACATATATGCATGGACACAAAAAATTTCCATTCTCTCAGAGAAGCAAACACTCAGAAACAGTATTGAAAGCACAAGCAGAATTTCTAAAAAAGCCCTAATTCTTCGGAACTCAAAAGAGAACATAGGAATTAAGAGAGAAAACTAGGGAGAGCTTGTTGAGGAGTGTTCCCTAAATTAAAAAACAATTATACTAGCCATCCCCTCCCCCAAAACAAAAAATAAAGAAAAGAGAAATAAAGTAAATAAATATAAACAAGGGTAGCTGCCTGCCAATGCAAAATTGTGAGGCATATGAGGGAGGGAGAATACCCGAAAAGGAGAATATAAGATTTTTTTATGGGGAGGAAATTTCCCCTCGTAGATTTAAAGATAACTTTTTGAAATTGTTATACTTGGGTTTTAGAAGCATACCCTTTTGTGTAGATTATTACACTGATTTTTTTGGAAGATTTGAGATTGCAATTTTTTTCTCTTTCCTTGCTTTGTAAGTGGGTTTGCCCCCTTGTCGGTTTCGCTAATAGATTATCATTTGCTTATCAAAAAGATAAAATAAAATAACTGCAAAAGGCATGCAATCATATTCAATGGAATGTCAGCATTATCAATGTTGCATAAGTTAATTTAGAAGCTAATTAATCCACTTACTGAATTTCCAAAGTGAAGTAATCATTTACTTCACCCAAATTTTTTGAATAATAGTAATTTACTTCACATATAAACCAATTAACGGGTAAAAGCGATGAAACGGCATCCTGAAATACTGATAGTGTTTCTTTCATTCTTTGCTTTCCTTTTTTTTTTTCTTTTTATTGGGTAAAAATAGTGTTGATTCATCCAAGTCAATACTAAACATGCATGAATGTGTCACAACAGGTCATTTACACCATATAGTCTATATTTCTTTTGAAAAAAATTTCCCCAGATGAATCACTTCTGGATGTGGTTTCTGTACAAGAGTTTAGTTCTGGGATATTGAACAACATCAAAACACTCCTATGTAGATCAAGTAATGTTTCCTCCTGAATGCTACCAATTTAAAAAACCACCACCAAGACATAATCAAGTTGCATAAAACTTACATGACAACCCAATTCCAGCTAAGATCTTCCCATTTCCCAAAGTCAGATGGTTTTTGTATCTGCGATCATCAATTGCAGCAGCTACAGATGCTATCCACGGACTATAAGACAACAAAGATTTGGGAAAAGGACCTCCATTTCCAGCAGCCTGCGCAACAAATACTCCAGCTTTTACAGCTGAAAGAAGTGTTGCATCTAAAGGATTTAGAAATGTGGTCTTTGTGGTTGCTGGAGGACTGTTTGGCCCCACCGAGAGATTGAGAATGTCAACACCATCATGAACAGCCTGTAAACAAAAATCTTTCTGCAATTAACTTCACTGAACCTAAATTTATCCCCAAAAAAATAACTAAAAGACATCCCTAGATAAATGTCAAGCAGATTATATATATATATATATATATATATATATATCATCTTTTGTCACTTGCAGCTTTCAACAAGTTATCAACTAAGAGTGTTTGTTTTTCCTTTTGCAACAAGATGATTAAAGTGAGATAGCTATGTGATTTTGGGTACATGAGGAGCTGAGCCCTAAGGATTTTTTTTTCTGAAAAGATCATCAAGACATACCCTTCAAAAAGAAGTACCCTACAATCCTCACAATTGTTGGAATTTTTTTAATATTGTCCAATATACAACAATATTTTTAATACATAGTGCACCATAATAAGTATAGTTGTGCTACATTGGATCATATCCCTTTCACAATTAGTGATTGCTGGGCATTATTAAAATATCATTTTATTCTTAACCGTTGGTGATGGTTTTCCTTTCGACTGTTTTATCATTTGCATTGTCATAGAGCACCGTTTCGGTGCACTTGCTCATTCCAATAGGCATGTTTGGATAGGCGCCTTTTCCTTGGGGTGCAATTGGTACACTAATAGAAAAATTAGATAATTTAAGTTGGCAATTATTTTGCAAAATGTTGTAATTCGTTAGACATGTAATTGTTGAGTCATGGTTGAATCAAGTAGTTTATTGCTTCATGAAGTGACTTCGTCAATGTGTGAAAAATAGTACAATTCGAAGGTATGTGTTCTTGCATATCATGCATTTCATTAGGCATTACACCTTATAATTGTGGTTAAGTTTAGATTTGAACTTTTCCCTGGTTAAAATGATCTTAATTGTGAGTTTATTTTGACTATAGGCTAAGTCTACTTTTGGAAATTGTGATTTGGGAAAGTTCTAAACTTTGCCCATCAAAGTGAACAGATTTAATTTTCTGAATGTTTTAGGTTTATGTATGAAAACAAGATCCGATTTGGTAACCTATACACCATCATAACCTCAGGTTATATTGGAGGACAAATGCAACAAGTTTAATACTAGCATCTCCTCTAAATTCTTCGTTAAGTCTTGGCATACCTGCTCAATGGCAGCTACTACATCTGCAACAAACCCTCCAAAAAGCCTGTAGATTGCCTTGTAAACAGCAATCCTAAACACAGATGAAGAAAATAATAGTTATTCTAATGACCAATACCAAGGAAGAGGGTGACGAAAATTTGTATCTGATGTCCAGCAGTGAAGGCAACAATTCTCACCTAGCATGGGGAGCCATCCCACTTGCTTTCCCAAATTCGTATCCATGCATTCTCACAGGAATTCCATTATTTCCAGCTGCAATAGCTGCTGTATGACTGTTAAGCAATATCATCAAAGAAAAAATGGATCAAAATACAATAGAATAAGGGGAGTACTGGAGTAGAAAAGAAATTTTAGTTGCCACAAATCTGAGAACACAAAACCATCAAAAGCTTATCTTAATGTTCTGTTAAAAGTGATTCTAATTGTGAAGAGAAGTGGGTAAAGTCTAATGCTCCACAGGTCCTTGGCTCTATACTCACCTCTTCGGAGAAATTTTCGGATTTGTTTTCCAGTACTGAAGCAGTTATTAGCTGAATTCATTGATGGACTAATGAAGAAGAAAATTTCTTGGTTAGGAGGGAAATGACAAGCTTAGAGTCCTTTAGAGGGTAATTCTGTCCCCTGTGAGGAGTGTGGTGGGTGGGTTTCTGGGTTATGATTGTTTTCTGCCCATTGTTTTTCCTCGTCTTAGTGTTTGAGTATTTTGTATGCTTTGCTCTAAAAGGATTTCTAATCCTTCCTTTCCTGCTATTTTGTCTTTGAAAAGAAGCAGAACTCAGTGTTGTAGAAAGCAAATGAATGGCAGGAGGTGCTTTTTCGATAGGTAAAAGTGAGATTGTATATATATAAAAGAAGGCACCCAGGCTGGGCGAACTCTTATTTAAAAAGGGAAGGCTACATCAACAAAGCCTTAAGTTCCCCCTCATAAGTAGCCTGTTTAAGCTTACACGTGTTAATTCATATTTTCGGGGTGATGGTGAGATTTGAATTCAAAACCTTTGGCCTACTCTGATACCATGTGAAGCTACCAACTCATCTAAGAGCTTAAGCTCTTAGATGAGTTGGTGATACCAGCTCATCCAAAAGTTAAGTTGTTAGATAGAGCGTAACTTTATTATTATATTCTCTAACAGTGTTAACAAGAATCTTTCAATTCAAGGCCTACAAATAATGTGTACTAGTAACTCTACAAAGGAAGGAAGATCAATGATTTGCCTCAATGTACTTTGTGGCATCTCTTAAAGGAAAGAAATGCAAGGGCATTTTTAGGGGGCTGTTGAAGTTGCATTGTGTTATCATTTTTACTCTCTTTATGTCTTTCGCTCTGTAGTTGAGATGTATCTTGCCCCATTTACAGTGCTTGTTTCTAATACATCATTATTCAAAAAATAAATAAATATATACACACAACAGGGTTATAGGGGCATGGTATGGAAGATGAAAGGAAAATTCACCTTGTTAGTTGGGATAGGTGAAACTTCCTTTGATTGGAGGAGGCTTGGGCTTTAAAAACTTATTTGTTCAATCCAAGCTCTCTTGGGAAAAATGGAAGCGGCAATCTACGGTGGAGGACCATGTATTGTGGAAGGATGTTGTTTCTCCAAAATACGGGTGCGAGGATGGGGGATGGCTTCAGAAGGAGCTGATAGAGGTTTGTGGATGTGGGGTATGGAAGGCCATCTGAAAAGGGAAGGGAAGGGAAGAATTCTATCAATTTGTTCAATGAAGTCGGGGAGTCGTCGAGGGTGAAATTGTAGGTGGATCCTTCTTATTGTGATAGAACTTTAAAGAGGAGATACCCCAGTCTTTAAAGAGTCCTTGCTTTTGGAGAAGCTTCTGTCATCGAGACCTGGGGGGATTTAAGAGGAGCTTATGACCTTATCGAGTAGATTTAGATTGAGTGGGGTGAGGGATGATGGGATGATTTAGCCAATGAACAATAACAACAAATTCATTATTAAGCTTGTTGGGGTTTTTGCCTTTTTACCCTCCTTGTGCTCAGTTATTAATATAGATCAGTTAATTATCAAAAAAACAACAAATTCATTATTCAATTTTTTTATAAGAAGTTTGTGGGTAGAAGCGAGGAGTCTTTGTCCTTGGAAGTTGATTTGGAAGTCTCGGGTACCAAATATAAAATTTGCTTGATCAACAAATTGGGAAGCTATTTTGACAATGGATAATCTTCGAAGAAGAGGTTTTCAACATCTTCTTCTTTTTGTGATAAGTAATGGTGACTTGCAATAGAAATGCCCAAGTGGGGTAGAAGTGTACCCATATGTACAAAGAAGGCCTATGAGATTAAAGCTCAAGGGTCTCCAAAAAATCAACTAAAGTATCTACATACAAGAAAGAGACTTCTTTGGCCCAAAAGGATAACATGCTTAATCAGCTTCTGAGTCGGTGTTGCATGTGTAAAGAAAAGGAGGAGATGATAGACCATCTTTTTGTCCAGTTGTAAGATGGTGAGGGGGATGCATGAAATTTGATTCTATCTTTGTTTGGTGTAGTTGGGTGATGCTGGCCATGATTAAGGAATTTTTTTGTGTAGTCGAATTAGGAAGGATACGAGGATTGCTTGGAGGATGGCTCCCCTATGTATTATATGGTGTTTATGGAGGGAGAATAATAGAAGGGCTTTCATGTCTATCTTTCCACATTCAAGCCTTCTGACTGTATTTCATGGCTATCTTTCCAATTCCAAGTACGGTGGCAAAGAGATTGGAGAAAATTCAGCGAGTTTCCCTTTGGGGTGGGTTTGAGGAAGAGAAAAAGTTCCATTTTGTAAAATGGGACACGGTGACAGCCCATATTTATAAAGGAGGTTTGGGAGTTAAGAATCTCAAATTCTTCAATAAATTTGGAAAGTGGTTATGGAGGTTTGGGAAGGAGAAGGGAGCTCTTTGGAAAGAGGTCATTGAGTGCAGATATGGGAGTGTGGGAGGAGGTTGGTTTACTGGGAATGTGGAAGGCCCTATAGGCTGTTCTTTATGGAAAGCCATCTATGAAGGGCAAGAGAGCTTTAAAAATGAGGTGAGTATGCTGCTGGGGCATGGATCTTGAGTTCAGTTTTGAGAAGATGATTGGTGTAGTGTTGGGGCCTGAAGGATTTGTTTGCCCTTGCTCTTCGGTCTTTCTAGTAATAAGGAAGTGTGGGTGAAAGATTGCTACTGTCGGGTTGGGGGAGGGGTGGTTTGGACCCCTTGCTTTCGAAGAAGCTTTTTTGACTGGAAAATCAGGGACATGAACTGTCTGCTGGAATTACTGGATGGTTGCTGAGTTGTTGAAGATCACAAAGACAACTTGGTTTGGAATGTTGTAAACTTAGGTATTTTTTCAGTAAGTCTCTTTAATGGGGAGAAATATCACTGATTTTCCATGGAAATCAATTTGGCAAGCCAAGGTTCCTCCAAAAGTAGCCTTTTTTGCTTGGGAGGCTCCATGGGGGGCAATCCTTTCTTTGGATAATTTGCAGAAAAGAGGCTATAAGATAGCAAATAGATGTAACATGTACAAAAGTGATATTGAGACGGTGAATCATGTTCTCATACATTGTCCAATGGCCAGAGAATGCTGGAATTTGATTTTTTCCTCCTTTGGTGTTACGTGGGAGTTTCCAGGCCATTGTCAAAAACCTGTTGCATAAGTATAAAGGTTAGAGGAGAGGCTCATAAAGCATGGAATATGGCTCCTCTATGCTTGTTGAGGAGTTTGTGGAAGGAACGTAACAACCATGTTTTTGAAGGGGAGGAAAAGCCTCCTTGGCTACTCAAAGATAATTTTTTGAAGTTATTGTTTTTTTGGGTCAAAGAGAAGTGCGCTTCTCATGTAAATGATATAGTCGATTTTTTGAGGGATTTAAAGCCTTGACTATAGCTAATCCCTTTTTGTATATGGGTTCGCCCCCCTCGAGGCGCCTTTAATTATATTACTCCGTTTACTTATCCAAAAAAAAAATTAATAGAAGGGCTTTCGAGAGGTTGAGCTATCGTCTTGGTATTTCGAAGACAATGTTTTGCAATTACTTTTCTTATGGATTAGAGAAGAATATCCCATGTGATTAGATACTTTCATAGACTTTTGGGGAATCTTAGGCTTTAACTATTGTAACCAGTCCATTCTTTTGTAACTTATGAGTTCGCCCTCTTCGGATGCCTTGTTTATATATTTGAACTTTGAATATATCGTTTACTGATCAAAAATTTAACTTTCAATCTAAAGATCAAGCTGGTTAGAACATCAAAAGGCACTACTCACAGGTGTACACTAGTGCTGAATGCACGACCCCTTGAGAACTGGACCCTATGCGAGCTGCCAGGAGACTCTTCTAGAACTGCATTGGAACTTTCTATGCAAGTTTAACATAATAATCCATGCATTTTACATGCTCTTTAAAGTGAGATGTTCTCGATTTCAACAAGTTGGAAGGTTTGCCTGAGTTTTTTTTTTCGATCGGTCGTTTGCCTGAGAATATTTCATAACAATAAAACAAAAACAAAATGTGGAAGATTTAATATGCAGTCTCCAATCTCATATAAAGAAATATTTATCATGTCATATCCTATCCTATCTTGATATATGCATGCTATGCCCCATTTTTAAATATGCATGTTACAATTAGTTCTGTCAAAAGCAGCTAGTAGTGTGTGTGTGCGTGCGTGGTCATTCAGATTGAATTATGTGGTAATACTTGATTAGTGTAAAATTTGATTTTTCTATAGTTATTCTAGATCAGGTAATGGTCATTCTTCTTTGTCTATAAACTCTCTTGCTTCTTTTTTGTATTCTAGGAGTCTGGGAGCATAGTATGCTCTTGTATATATATTATTTGTCCATGAGTGCACCCCCTTGGTGCTTTTTTAATGAAATATTTTACTTGTCAAGAAAAAAAAATTTCAAGTTATGACATCTTAATTGGCCAAAAAAAAAAGCGTCATGACATCTTATTTAATCACATAGGTATGCATATATGAATCACTCCGATGCAAGTCCCTGAATTTAAAATTTCTCAGTTTATTGGTTCAACTTTCCCGATGTGTCAAATTACAGTCCACGTCTCTCTCCATTTAAAATTGGTAACAAGTGTAAAGATTATTGTAGTTTTCCTTATGTCAAGCTGGAAACTTGCAAATAAAGCAATTAGGATAGCAAAGAATAATTTTAGAAAAGGGAAAATGATAGAAGAAAATGGCACCACTGCATTCCAAACGGAATTCCTATTATAGGAGTAAATGGGCTCTAACCTGCCATGTCCATCACCATCCAAGGGAGAAGCAAAATCAACTGCAGGATTAAATTGCCCAGCAGCAATTGCAGCTTCCGCAAAATGTTGTGCTCCGACAATCTTCCCATTACAGAAGCCCTTCTTGGTGTCAGGATCAACTTCACATTTACCTCTGTACTTTGGAACAGGCCCATAGGGTTTTGTATTGTAGGTAGCAAAGCTTGGATGGTGTGGATAAATTCCCGAGTCTACAAATCCTATTACAATGTCCTCTCCAGCCCTGTCAAAGCCACCTCCAGTTGGCCATACTCCAGTTGGAAGCCCTAGAAATTGTGGAGTATGTGTTGTAAGTCTCCTCACCTTCCAATCTTTCTCCACGGATTTCACACCAGGGGCTCTTCTTAGAATTTCTGCCTACTAATATACTAAGATTGTGTAAGGAAATGGAAATGCAAGAGGAGAGAACATCAACTAGCTAAGATGATTGTTATTAGCAGAAATTAATTAATTTTTAATTAGGAAAAAAACTTGTCACCTGTTCAGGAGAAATTTGAACTGCGAAGCCATTAATAAGATGCCGATAACTGTAGAGCTTTTTGTAGGTCCCATGGTCAAACAGCAGCCCAAGAAGCATATCGTGTTTCTTTTCAAGGTGATGAGAGTACGATGTAACCAATTCACTGGAGGGTCCAAAGTAGCAGAGGGGAGGGGAGTGTAAGCAAAGATGGTTCTAAATGTCAAAATCCAGGCCCAGAAAGATAAGTAAAGAGGCATAAAATGTTAATATTAGAGTAAAAACACAGTAACAACCACTGGATAAGCTTTTTCCATCAGCAAAATGAGGAGCAAACCTCTTAAGTTACATCATATATAATATGAAAGTGATGGTGCACCCTTTTCTCCCAAAATGGTACTAGTAGTAGTTAGAATGGCATTGTAGTTTTTTTTTGGGCAAGACTTGAGAAGGCTTTGGCATTCAAATACATATCTGAATTTTTAAGTAGATTAACAAAACCATATCAATTCACTATCAGAATTTTTTTTATAAGTACTATCATTGGCAGAACTTAAGAAAGCAGCTATAGTTTTGAGGTGTTGTATCTTTTCTAACTGATACAGGAGGAAATCTTTGCAAATAAGCAACCTGAGGACTTGGTTCTTCAAATTTAAACATTTTGTGATTGAAATATTTTGCATAATTAGAGGATGGGACTTGGCCAGTCAAAGTTGCTTAGATGCCTAAGTGATGCCCAACTAGTTGCCTAGGCGCCAATCCAAGGACTAGACAGTCATATAATCTGTACAAGTAATTTGTGTTAAATAATTTCTGTTAAAACCAATCGATAAACACAAACACACACATGTATATTGATAGGTTAAAACCAATCAACAATTATGCATCTCTTAGCACTCTACTGTGCACAATTTAAGAATTTAGAGTGTTCTTCAATAGGGAGACTGACTCTAATAGTTGTTCCCTTACCAGAAAAAGCACAAAGCAAGAAGGGGGTATAAAGCATTAGTCTTCAAAAATCAAACACAAAGCCTTGAACAACCAGCAATTTATCTTGTTTATATCAGGCAACCTTTATTAATTATATATAACTTAAAATCTAAGTTTTATTAATAGTGTATATAATCTAATTTATTTTCCTAATATAAGCTAAAGAAGTGCAATTTGTGTTCAGTAATTAACCTAATATCACGGTAGTCTTGGCAACCACTTGGAAGAAACAGGGTCCCTAAATAAGAGCCAGAAACACAAAGAGAGTGTATCCCCTATCGCAATCTAAGCACCCAAATTTCTTGCCTAAGCATCACTTTGACTACACTGCTGGGCATAAAAAGTCAATCACATAATTCATATCATCAATTTTTCAAACATATAAACTGAAAATAGGCTGTTGGTTTCACAAGACATCTCAGCACTGAGGACCCCACTAGTACGGGCTGAGTATAAGATAGGTGACACATGGCAACCAAGATTTCAAACTTCATCTTCCTGAGAAAATAATCAGGAAGAAATTGCGAGTACCTGGTAACATCAATCTTCTCATCGGACTCCACAGCAGTTGCTTCAAAACCATCGACACCGCCCTTGTAACTTATGACAGGCTCTCCTTCAACAGTTACTATATAAATCTCTGCCTTACCAAAAATCAAAAGGCCAAATAACATTAAAATTCCACATCCAAACTCGACTGCCCTCATTTTTGCTGATCCACAGCCAACGACAGCAACCCAAAAGATCTGTTTCATACAATCCACATATGGTAATAATAAATTGACTAAAGAAGATGTGAATAACAGAGAGGGAGAGAGAGAGAGCAATCAAAGCTTATTTTCAACCATTACTGACTTCCAATGCAAGAAATGTGAAGGATATAGTTTTAGAAGTGTGTCTACATATATATTTGAAAACAAATGAACCTTCTCTGCTAATAGAAATCAGATGGCAGGATAGAGAGTTCAGAGAAATGAAACCAGCAACTTCAGTCAACAAAATGCATATTAAATTTTAGGAAAAAAATATGGGTTCATCCAATCATCAGTTAAATTCTATCTTTTTCGTAGTTGGCCCATGTGATAAACCCACAAAACATACCGAAGCGAGAACTGACATATGTATACACACACACACACACACACACACACAAGCCCAACAATCTACGAAAGGAATCACAAACTATACTCTAACTCACATTTTCGGCCATAAAAATGAAAACCAAATAGAATCAAACAAAAGCACTAAAAAAGAGAAGATCTTTACTCACATTGATTCACGAAAGGAATCAACAAATGCTTTGTTTATAATAAATTCAGATACAAGCCACCATCAATATTCCTCCATCAATCATACACAAATCACATCCACTCTTGATCGGAATCAAATACATTACCCAGGATCCACCATTGAAAGTGAATACTGAAAATCAACTGAGTTGTTGAGCAGAGAGATCTACATTAACTTGTTATAGAGAGAACAAACCAAGTTACACTGAAGAGTTTAGTGAGTGTATTACAGAGAGTGAAGAGTGATAGAGTAGAGAGAGAGAGCTGGTAGTTAGGGTTTTCACTTTTTCAGACGCGTCACAGACAGTGAAGCGAAGATGGAGGAAACACGCTGAAATTATTAAAAAATAAAACACAATTTTAAATTTAATTTAATTTACTTAACGAAAATCTGATTGATTAATTTTATTTTTTCAGATTTTGAAGTCAAGAAAGAAACAGAGAATTTTGGAACATTCAAGTGTGCTGTCGGATTCTCACTCCTCATATCGTTATTTTCAATCAATGCCAAAGTGAGATTACAGAATTACCCCTAATTTTATGTTACAATAACTATGTTGCCCTTTTACCATGTTTGCTTCTGCTGAATAGGTCTTCCATTCATATTAAATAAATAATTAAAAATAAAAAATTGTGTTAATCATAGAAACTATTAATTCTAGAAGCTACAAATAAGATAGTGTTAACCAAAATTAATAATGACTCTTAAATTAAAAACTATAAACTTTTTAAAAATAATAAAAAATGTAATATTTGAATACTACTCAACTCCAAACTAGGTAAGAGAATTTTTTATTCACTTACGTATTATAATTTTAATTTATCATATATCTAATCACATGATTATTTAATTTTATTATAAAATAAAATATAATAAAAACGTGTTTATTGCACACGTAAGCAACTTATTTAAGACACATACTCAGATCGGAAGAAACTCTTCTTATTTACTTTGTTCCAAACAAGGAAAAAAGAATATTCTTCTATTCAAATATGTATCACAATTTTAATTTTACGTGTATGATTTTATGTGACTATTTAATTTTAATTAAAATAAATAAATACATGTGTATTACATAAGTGATTAACTGTGATTAAGATACGTATTTGGACAGGAGAAACTCATGAACACTCTTTAAATATGAACTTGTGTTTTCATACTTGGAAGAAAATTAAAAATGTCATTACATAATGTTGGTTCTACTTATTCCAGGTGTTGAAAAATGATAGGCTGAATCTTTGACATTATTTTTATGCATGATGATTTACGCAAATCTATTTTCATACTTCATAAATGGTATAATTTAATAATCTCCACAATAATGCCTTTGAAAAAAAACAATATTATTCCTGATACTCGGTTTTTATGATAGAGAAATGGTTGTTGTAACTGTTACTTTCTGAGGACATGTGAGGTCTGCCCCCACCAAACTTGTCGTTATGCTTATACACCGCATGTGACTTGAGTAACACCCATACAGTGACAGAAAATGAATTCAAGATTCCAAACACCGAGAAGATAATAGAAGACCATGCTCAATTTTCCTATTATAAAATGACATCTCCCAAACAGAGCGCCCAACATAAATCCCGTGCATACACTCATATATTCAATCCATGTGCACTGATTATCATGACACTAACCATTTTTAACAAATTTCTAGATCATAATAATTTTGTTTTCAGTGCAAGTGAGCAAAATGATGCTACTGCTACCCATGTGTTGAGAATGACTAACATCAAACGTCCTTTTTTTAAGGTCTGTTAACTCTTTATAGACTCGACAGATTAAGGCCTTGTTTGGCAGAACAGAATTATTTGCAGTTGAGAGGAGATTCATGGAACACATCTTCGGTTGTGATTTTTTTGGACCGCTCACTGGAAAATATAGAATAAATTGATTTTTTAGATTGAATTTTTGAAAGAAAAATGGGTCACAAGACAGTTGTCTCGAGTTAATTTTTTTCATTTTTTTTTCTTTTGTTAATAATCTTTCGTTTACAGTTTATTTGAATAAAAGTGTTGAAAATAAAGAACCGAAAATAGTAAGAAAGCTTATTTCATGTTTGATTTATAAATTAAGGAGAGGAAGGGAGAAACACGAAGAGTTTAATACCTCTTTAACTTATTTTTATATTTGGTTTACTATAAATACTGGAAGAAATAAAAAAATAAGATAGAAAATTTTCATTTTATATGTCATTTTTTTATCGAGTCTTGGATATTATTGAGAGATTTTTATAATTAAAGGGATGAAAGAAATCATATTCCCCTTTATTTTCCTATCCATTGCATGGCTCATGAAGTAAATGAATTGTCAAACTTGTCTTATATATGTGTTAAAATTTCTCAATTTACACGATAGGTTAGAATTTTAATTTCATGTCACGCAGATATGTTTAAAATAATTTCTCCTCTTCTATT
This sequence comes from Nyssa sinensis, assembly GCA_008638375.1. Taxonomy (NCBI): domain Eukaryota; kingdom Viridiplantae; phylum Streptophyta; class Magnoliopsida; order Cornales; family Nyssaceae; genus Nyssa; species Nyssa sinensis. The sequence goes on from CM018047.1 coordinate 1,082,784, forward strand.
GCTACACTCAAAAAAGAAAGAAGGGGAAGGGTGACTAAACCTCAGTCGTGGTCCATGATTCAATAAAATCTTTCAATGCTCATGATCAATGATGCAAAATAAAATTGACGTTCTTGATCTACCTTATCTCTCTCACAGTGTGTGTGTGTGAGTAATTAGGTTGAAAATGACGCTAGTTCATTAATCAGATATGGGGGACAAAGGTTGTTATCAATGACAGGTCATAGACTAATAAGAAGCAAATCACACTCAATAATCTCATCTTTTGTTTATTTTTATTATTTTTATGAATGGGGTTTTATGACTATGTATGTTTGTTTATATCTTTATTTGAATAAAAAATAATTATTAATTATTATTATGTTATTAATCAAATTATTCGAATATCCTTTTTAAAAAATATACATAAATCATATAACATTATCTCACTTTTATGGTGATATACCACCGAGTGACAAATCAGTCTCTATGTGACACGTGTAATTACAGACCAGTTAAAGTCCGATCATACAGAGCAAACTCAGTCATTCAGAACAAGTTTGGATACTTAGCCTTCAGAACTCACAAGTTTGAGCACAAGGCTATCAGAACATCCTTCAGGGTTCAGAACTCATCACCGTCTTAAACATCCTACCGAACAAAGGATAAGGAAATAATTTTCAACAAGAAAACTGCCACTCACGGATATCTCTTAAGTGCAGTATCTAACATGGTAACTATTATCGATGATCAAATTCCTACTTCTATGGCTCTAAATCCTAATCAACTTAGAAAAGCCACATCCTATAAATTAAACCCTAAAAGTACACTTTATTTTTATGCTCATTATTTGGTTTACATTACAGTATTCCAATTCAGTTTATTAACTTAAGCATCGGAATGGCTACCTGGCTTTCTGATCCTTCTCTTTGAGTGTTTTTCAAGTTACGAAATTCAGAGCCCCTACCGACCAAAAAGTGCAGCATTAGTTTGGTGCCGTATGTGGGAACGCTCGAGCCACGTGCCTTGTTCATGCTCCACCAGTCCTGACTGGTGGGAATAGTTGTTGTGCCACTTTGAGTCCCACATCAGTTAAGAGTCGAGTACTGACGTCGCTTATAAGTTTCAGGCTGTTCTCTTCCTAGTACAAGGCCTCCTTAAAGCAGCATGGTCATGTACTCCGCTTACAGGAACAAATTCGTACGCCCACCCCCACTGGACAAAGCGGACAATATTTTACGGTTGAGTTAAGATGACATCTTCTCACCTACAAGGCCTTCTCATAGCGGCTATCTCGCTCACAAGAACAAAGTCCTGCACTGACACACCCAGTAGAGGAGACAATATTGTACGGCTGAGCTAAGATGCACATCTCTCACCTACAATACCTTTTCCTCCCTAGAAGAACAAAATTATAAGGGTCTCTTAAAGTCTAAAGCAAATAATATTATATTAGAGAGCCTATACACGTGCCAAGACAAAAAAATGTACCATCATATGATATAAACATCGTCACCATTGTCTAACTCGTTTGAATTTGGAGCTGGCCCATTCTTGAGCATTCAACTGACGGACAGCTCAATTGCTATAAATCTCTTTTTGACTCCAATCACTCTATTGGGTCACTCCCAAGAGCCTTTAAAAACCCCCTGTCAACTTGGCCCTATTGTGCCAAGCTGTCATTCATTGCATTAGGACCATTGCTACTTGACCAATTGACATTTGACGTTTATCACGCATACAAAAAGTGACTTGACAAGCAGAGGCGGATTTGAAGGGGATTAGGAGGTCATACTTTCTAAATTTTTAAAATTTGGCTTTTTATCTATATTTTTTATACAATTTTTTTTAAAATTTAAAAGTTTGCCCCTATTTTTTTCATATTTTTATAAAAAACCCATTTTTAAATTTTAGCTTTTCTATTTTTGTTCCCCTAAACTTATGATTTAAATCTACTACTGTTAACAAAAATATGTGACAGCTACTCATTGCAATGTCCTAACACAATAAATAATTTTCTCATTGTGTCGTGAGAATTGAGGGTTCCAAATCAGTGGTGGATTAAGACCATGTATTTAGGGGGCAAAAATAAATTTAAAAGGGTTTATTATAGAAATATGAATTTTGGGAGAAGGAACTCCTAATTTTTTAAAAAGTATCTACAAAAAAGAAGGGTAAAAAACCAATTTTTAACATTTTGTTTTTTTATTTTGTTTGGGGGAGGGAGAGTAGATCCGCCAATGTTCCAAATCCTTCATTTATATTGGAGTCATAAGATATTAATTGAAATAATGAAACACAAACAATGTTGGCTATTTAGATCATGTTCACCCATGAATTCCTGGAACAATTTTTAAAACCTGTGTTTGACTTGTTAAGAGAAAACAATTTCTGTTGTATTTCTCATATCTAAATGAAATCAGAAATTAAGAAATTTAAAAAATAGTTGGGAGTAAAGGGGGAAAAAAAACATAAGATGCAAAATTAAATAATTTGCCTTTACTTCTTCTCCTCACATTTTCTTTTAATTCATAATTTTCAAGATAACTAAAACAGAGAAAATAGCTAAAATCTAAGCATCCTCAGAATAACAGCATACTTCCATGGATGGAATTTTTGTTTACCCAACCAACATACTCCTCCTACAATTCAAAATTAGATTCATTATTGATTTATCTTTTCCCTATCCTAAAATTCAATGTAGGGTAGGATTTGGAAATAGTGAACCAATAATTTTATTTGAGAACTCAAAGTAAAAGAAGTTATTATCATTTTTTACATATTGTTTATATATGTAAATTTATTTAGTATTTCACACAGCATTTTTTTATTTATGAATTTTTGGGTTTTTTTTTTTTCCAGATACAAATTAGTTGAATTCACTTGAATGGAAGTGTTTCTTCTTTATCATTAAAGAAACATTAAAGTTATGGATTTTAGAAAGTTACGGATTTAAATAACACCACCATTAATTACTTTATTGATGGAGTCCATCACATTTCATGAATTCTGAATAACTACTGTTTGAGGAAACCATCGTTTAAGAACGAAGATATAGGAACAATATAGGTACCAAATTAATTTGATGGAGTTGATCACATTTCATGAAGTAGGCCTGTGGCATGCTGGCTAGTATTGTGTGACTTGGGTCCATCAGTGTGTTACGAAGGTTTGGGTTATGGCAGCCTTATGCCCATTTTTTTTTTTTTTTGGTGATAAGCTATGGCTCCCTTATGACTTATAAGGAGTATTTGGTGGAGCAATATATAAATCTTCTGAGTGGATGAAATGTACCCCTCATAAGTTTAAGTTTTTGTTTCTGCATTCCTTCTTCTTTTGGCTCAATGAGGTGGTTCATGTTCATGTGTCAAGTGATTATCTGTCAAGAGTTGTTGGATGATGCGTCTGTAATTTTTTTGACTATATACCTCTCATCTACATGGGTTGAGCCCAGTTTTTATAAAATTTACTTATTAAAAAAACCGTGCTTTGAACGGCCCAGCATTAGATCGAGTGGTCTCTCCTCCACCTCCCAAAAATAAAGTTGAGGATCTGAATCTGAATTGGAACAAAATGGGAATAAAATGTTGCTTTGAATTCCTTGCCACTTTCGGTTCACAACTTTTAATGTTAAATTTGAAGGTAAGACATCTGACTCAAATTTAAATTTAAATTTTATTAAAATTTAAATAAAAAATAAATATGAATTTAATGTTTTTTTAATCACTTAAATTTTTATTCAAATCTTTTTTAAAATTCTCACCTTATACAAAAAGTTACTTTATATCATTTTTCTTAAAAAATTCTTTTTCCTTTCAAACTTCTTTTACCTTTAATTTTCATTTCCTCTCAAATTTTCTTTTCAATTTTTTTTTTCTATTATTTTCAATCCATCTTCTTTTTCTATCCAAATCTTTTTTTAAGATATAACTTCATTCTCTCATCTCTGCATCTCTACTTCTCAAACCCATAAAAAAGAAAAAAAAAACAAAAAATAAGCCTTACTCTGCAACACCCCCTTCACCGTCTCTACAAACCACCTTCTTTTCTTGTCTTTCTTTCTCCATCTGCTCACGTCGACAACATTGTGAGAGCAATGCTGCCAGCCGATTAATTGATGCTACCGAAGAGAGGGCAAACTATTTTGCAAACTTACAGAAAGGGGTGCTACCTGAAACTCTTGGTCGGTTACCAAAAGGGCAGCAAGCAAACTCCTTGCTTGAGCTCATGACTATTAGGGCATTTCATAGCAAGATCTTGCGATGTTATAGTCTTGGCACAGCAATTGGGTTTCGTATCCGACGGGGTGTTTTGACAACTATTCCGGCTATTCTAGTTTTTGTTTCTCGGAAAGTTCGCAAACAATGGCTGAGCCCCATCCAGTGTCTACCCACTGCTCTTGAGGTGAGCAATGGATGTTCATGATGTACCTTCTATCCCGTTCATATGAAAACCCCTTCGCGTTCTCTGCTTCTCGGCGTCCAGGATCTCACGACGCGAAGGTCTGTTTCTGTTTTCCTTTTCCTGATTTTCTTTCCATTTCTTTTCCTTGCCTTTTCCTCTTATTTTCCATCTGAGTTGAGACTAGGTAGAGAAAAAAAAATAGCCGTTAGAAATTTGGTTCTGTAGTGCACTGATTTGGGTTTGGATTTGAGTCAAAACTGATTTGGTATGGGTTTGAGTCTAGGGTTGGAGGGTTGTTTTTGTGCATTTTGACTCAAATTTAAATTTGGTATGGGTTTGATTCACCACTGGAGATGCCCTAACTATGTCAAAGATTATATATTATTCTTTCATCACTCCTTTTCTTCTTCATGAGTTGACAGGCTGCCAAATAGAAGGTCCTTCATGTTAATGGCAATTATATCTGGTGGAAATTCTTTGCCTCCTAAATGATACTGGAAACTTTTGGTTCACTTTTACACCACTGTTCCAAAACGAAGGCATTTTGGTATGGCCGTACTCTTCATGCTGCTGTTGTCAAGACAGGTGTACAATCTGATGTTGTTATGTGCAATCACATCCTCAACATGTATGCTAAGTGTGGCAACATTAGCTTTGCCCGCCAAATATTTGATGAGATGTCTGAGAGAAACCTTGTTTCTTGGTCAGCTATGATCTCTGGCTATGATCAGGCTGGGAAACCACTAATGGCAATTAATCTTTTTTCTCAAATGCGACTTGTGCCCAATGAGTTCATCTTTGCCAGTGCTATTAGTGCCTGCGCCAGCCTTTTGGCCCTACCACAAGGCCAACAGATTCATGCTCAATCTATGAAGTTCGGATATTCTAACATTTCTTTTGTTTCCAATTCTCTCATTTCAATGTACATGAAATGTGGTCAATGTATAGATGCCTTATCTGCCTTTTACTAGTATGTCTGGACCAAATTCTGTTTCCTATAATGCACTAATTACTGGGTTGGTAGAAAACCAGCAACCAGAAAGAGGGTTTGAATTATTCAAACTTATGTACCAACAAGGTTTGATCCCGGACTGTTTTACCTTTGTGGGAGTGTTGGGAATTTGCACCACGGTAGATTATCTGCAGAGAGGAGTGGAACTACACTGCCAAACTGTCAAGCTCAATCTTGACTCCACCCCTTTTATTGGCAATGTGATAATAACAATGTACTCAAAGTTCAACTTGATAGAAGAAGCGAAGAAGGCCTTCAAATTGATTAAAGAGAAAGATGTCATTTCATGGAACACCATTATTACTGCTTATTCTCATTGTGCTGATTATGCTAAGGGTTTGAGTGTTTTTAAAGAGATGACAAAAGAAAATAGTGTAAGGCCCGATGACTTCACATATGCCAGTGTTCTTACTGCATGTGGTGGCCTTGCTTCAATACACCATGGCAGGCAGATTCATGCTTATCTAATCAGAACAAGGCTCGACGTGGATGTGGGTGTTGGTAATGCACTAGTGAACATGTATGCTAAATGTGGTTGTATTGGACATGCATACAGTGTTTTTAATCAAATGAGTTGTTATAATCTTGTTTCATGGAACAGCATCATAGCTGGATTTGGGAATCACGGGCTAGGAGGGAAAGCCCTACAACTATTTAAGCAGATGAAGGATATTGGGCTGGAGCCAGATTCTGTTACATTTATTGGACTTCTAACTGCTTGCAATCATGCAGGGCTTGTAGACGAGGGCCAGGCCTACTTCAATTCCATGACTGAAATATATGGGATTACCCCTGATATTGAGCATTTCTCTTGCCTCATTGATTTGCTGGGACGAGCTGGGAGAGTAAATGAGGCTGAAAAGTACATGGAAAAGTTTCCTTTTGGGCATGATCCAGTTGTTTTAGGAAGCTTGCTTTCTGCATGTCGACTGCACGGAGATGTTGTTACTGGGGAACGCTTGGCTAGATGGCTTCTGAAACTTCCATCTGTTACTACTTCACCTTATGTTCTATTGTCAAACTTATATGCTTCAGATGGACTATGGGATGGCGCTGCAGAGGCAAGGAAGATGTTGAAGGGTAGTGGATTGAGGAAGGAGCCTGGCCACAGTCTAATTGAAGTGAAAGGAAGTGTTGAAAAGTTTACAATTGGTGATTTTTCTCATTCAAGGATTGAGGAAATAGTGGACTTACTCAAGACTTTGAGCTGGGCAGGGGATGAAATTCTTTATATTATTAATTAATTAATTCAAGAAAAAGGTATGCTTTTGATCTGCATTTGTTTTCATCTAAAGCTAGCTGAGGCTACATGATAGGCTACATTTTCCGTCAAGGGTTTAATATGTGGATGATTTAATTTCCTCTACATGCTGATTTTATATGAGTTGTTTTAATAGCCTTTTGTAGACTTACACTTCTTGATATTTCTAATTGTTATACAACACAATAGACACGCATGTTGCACTCCAACATGGGCAAAAGCAGAACTTCCAAAGGTATAGATACAGGGACATGGGTCTATATATACATGGTTGTTAACATACAACATCTATATGCTTATATCTATCCATTTATTGTGCATTTTAAGTTTGTATGTCATAGGACCATGAAACTTCTGATTCTTATATAGGAGTATTTATTATGTGTTTTGACTTTATATATTGCAGGACACTAGGACCACTTAGGTTGTCTTCAAAGCTTAGTAAAACATGCATGCCTTATTCTAAACCTCTGAAGTACAAACACTCTATTTTACCTCATGTATCTGTGTCGGACGTATGAAAAATAGTGTCTAATTTTTCCTTGATCAGAATGTCTACCAATTTTTATCTGCACTTGGCAGGCATACATGAGTCCATGTAGCACACATTTAATCATACATGCATTGTTCATATGGTGGTTTTTACCATTTAACAGATGCCATGGTACAAGCAACAGAATGGTGAAACTATAATTCATATTCTTGCCATGTTGTCTGAATAGGCTACACCATTTATCATATGCCCATTCTTACTTGTACGGATACCTCGAGTCTGTTACTATTAGGTTAAAACATAACCTGATTGAAAATTGGATCTTACCAAGTTTTTGGATTTTATATATCCTTTGGCTCTCTGTATGTTTTTACCTCCCGCTTGTTCATTAGCCAAGCTGATATAACTTGTTTTTGTGATGTTGCCTTCATGGTTGGATATGATCTTTCGTCTCTCATGTCTATTACATCTTTTATCTTGGCTTGCATCTCTTTTAGTCTATTTTCTTATGGTGAACAATATCAAGTGCATCTCTAGACTAATGCTTTTTTCTCATTGACTTCCACAGGGAAAGGGATTTATTGCTTATGATTGAAGAAGACTCTTTGCATCACGAATATCACTGACCAAATTGGTGCAAAAACTGACAGCAGAAGTCTATCCATTCATGCCTTCATGGTAAGTCATTGCGACAATGGCAGTCTCAAAGGATTGATCGGGAATTAGACGGAACAAGAATCATTTTTATGTTTGAAAAATTTCTTACTCTTGTGATTTGCGATCAGTTTTCTTCTAATTCCTAGAGCAATAACTACTTAAGGTTTTAAATTGAAACCTCAACTTCAAGAGGATGATTCGATGAAGAATCTTAATAAGAGTCAGATAATTGAAAATGCATTTTCACAAAGGTGATATAAAGCCAACTCCTTTCTACAAAAACACTTTACCCTCTTAAATTAAGAGTCTTAATTGTTAATTATAAAAAAGGACGAGATCTAAGTGTTATCCACAATAAAATAGCATTGTAGCTATTGATGATACAATCAAATAACACTTGACTTACAGTTCCTGTTGTAGGGGTCATCACTTGCGATCTCAACATGGAGATGAGTGGGACCCACTATTTGATGAGTCTCATGTGGTTTATCAATTGTTTAGGATTAGTCTGACTTGATTATTCAAGAATATAATTAGTGGATCATGTTTACAAAATGTTTCGAGCTGTCAAGCTTGAGAATGTGGGTTTGAGTTTGAGAGCAGTCATTGCAAAAATAATAGCAAAAGAGGCCTCTCTCTAATCTACTCCTCCCAACACCGTGCGTAAGTGGGACCAATAGTGGGCAATGATCTCGATTCTAAATAATGTAGAACAATCTTAATCCAATTCCATCAAACATTGTGGACAGTGGAAGATCTTTGTATAGAATTTTGAGAAAAGAAAATTTTAAAACTATTGTTGAACTCATAAAAATTTAGCTATACTATAATACACTTTTGAGTATTGAATGAGACTTATTTGATGGTAAATCCCAAATTTTATATCCCCATTCTAAGATAGGTAAGAATCTAAAAAATGGGTGGTTTACTGCTTGGTACACATTTTTCATTTTAGTCAGGGCCATATAGTCACTGTAAAAGTGTAATGCTGATAGGACATATTTAAATTTATGATCATATCTCTTTTTCACATTGTGGATGTTTTGTCAATTTTCTGTGGGCATGTCAAATTTGGTTTCCAGTCATGGTTTTAGGTTCAGAGTTTGTTATGTCAATTGGTTCTTTTTAGTGACTGAAAATTGCTGGAAAGGGGTTTCTTCATCTGATGCCATATGTGGCATTGAAAAAGTAATGGCTTGTGGATATGCTCAAGAATACAAGATTGATTGCGATAAAACGTTTTCCTTTGTTGCAAATATGAATATTGTTTGTTTACTCATTTACCGTAACCTCCATTTGTCAGAGGCTACTTTATCCATTACATTTGAAGAGTGCACTTTGGCATGAGAACCTCTACATGCAGCTGCCTATTGATCCTTTTTATTCCTCTTGGAATGTATCTTCTTGGTCCATCTATACTCTCAGCCAAGTTCCTTGTGCTAGTTTGAGAAGCTTAAATATTTGAACACAAAAATCATCTCATGCAGTTCTGGCTCTAGTCTAATTGGGTGTCATCTGGACACCCAATGGAACTGAATTTGTTTGTTTAACATCTCATTAGCATATGAAACACGTTGGCTTCTTTTTATTTTTTAATTTTTCAACAGAATTTGGACTCAGTCCTTTTTGCAATTACAAGATATAATTCGTGAATGTGGAGATGACACCATTTTCATTTTTAATCTCATTTATAGTAATGAATTTTCTTTTTGTTTGTGGCAATCAACAATCCCTGTTCAAAACAATATCGTGCCTTCATTTTTATCACGATTTTTACTTATTATTGTTGATTTTTTCTTGATTATGAAAAGTGAAATTTGATTGTATGATCATTCCGAAGGCATTAACATATACCGGTTTGTACTTAAATCTTCTTGGTTAAATTTCAGTAAAGGTGACCCATGACGAGCTCAGTAATGCATATGTCATGCATGTCTGTGTGAATATTATAGCTAGCAAGCAACCCCAACCCCCCAAAAAATAAAAAACTCACACCATGGCAGCTGAATAATCTTGTGTTGTGGCCTTTCTGTTCTTTGTTTATGTATAAGTGCCGTAGTGTGCTGTCATCAAAAGTGGAAGTCAAATCATTTTCTTATTCATTTTTGTGCGTGGGCAGAAATTAGGGAGACCAAAACCAGCTAAACCAGATCAAAAGACAAAGTTGAAGACAACTGAGAAGGAAAAGCTCCAATAAATTGAATTAATCCGTAAGGACCATATTTTGGTTTGTCTTTTGGTGGGTTACTGGCCATCAGCACACTAAGTGTGTACTCTCTTCTTGTTAGAATGATGAAGCTTCTGTTGAGAAGTTGCAATAAATTAATAATATTTGAAACTATTTTTTTTCTGATTTATAGTAGTTTGAATGTATGATAGGTACTCTTTTTGTCCTTTGGAGCGGCTGGACGGGAACTTACAGACCGGGGGTTGCTCAGGTTAGGTTCTTGGGTTGCTGCTGAGTATAAATGAGGGATGTTTATCTATATAGCATGCTGTTGACTGCATGGGTGTGAGAAAATCTATACCATTATTCTATGATCTGATTGTTGCCGAGGAAATCATAGTTGTTTTGATAAGTGAGATGAAAATTGAATTACAACGCCCAAGCGAGATGCACCTCAGTACAAAAAATGTACACTTAAGGGCTCAAGGACTCCAAAAAATCAACAAAAGACCCTAAAGGGTAAGGGGAGTTCTTATTGGCCCAAAAAACAAAAGGCGCAACAAGACATCTTTCAAAACAAAAGGGAGCTTTTCACACCCCTAAAAAACCCGAGAAAATCATAGTTAGAAAGAAAAAAAATGAAAAATAAGTGTCTCAAATGAAATTTCAAGTTAATCTTACAGTGTCTGCCAAGAAGACTTTAGGGAAAGACAAGATGATGTTAATCTCACAATGATTGAAGGAGCCAGTTCAGCTTAGCGGCTAAAGTCTCTAAGTTCTCGTATCAAAGTTGGGATTGAATCTCGCCTTCATTCATATTGTGAGGGTCTTTCGGACGACTGTGGAATGGCTATCGCTCATTGTGTAATCAATTTCAACCAGTTCATCATTGATCTTCTGAATTTTTTACCATTTTAGGGTTTATTTTGAAGTTTTTTACCATAATAGAGCTTGTTTTGAACTTAATTACCAAAATGGGGTCCTTTTAAAAAACGTCTTTCTAAAAGACGTTTTCAGTTCGTCATTTTTAACAAAACAGCCGGCCCCTCCTGCGTTCACTTCTTCAAACCCTCTGAAAAAACCCTAAAAAAAGCCCTAGTTTCATGATTTCTTCACGATTTTCAGATTTTCACATTGCATTTTCATGTACACCAGTCATATAACATCATTTCTTCACGATCATTCATATCAGCGATTTTCAGATTTTCACATCGCATTTACAGAGCTATTGACTGGTTATAGCCGGTGAAGCAGAGACTTTTCTCAGGTTCAGGAATTCGGCTCATCCGTCCACTCAGACTCAGGTACGCAAATAACTTTGTCTCCTTCGTCCTTCCAAGTGTTTGCTGATTCAATTTTGTATTTCTTGCACTGTCTTGAACTTCTTTATTTGATTTTAAGTCGATTATAGTATTATTAGACTTTACAGAATCCTAAAACATGTTTATATTGAAGTTTTTTTTCCCCTCTCTCCGATTCCGGGGTTTCATTTCTGTTGTTGATGAATAGGGCTTCTCTATCTGTTAGCATCCTCATAAAAAAATGCAAGATAAAACCTTTTCCTCATCTCGTTGTCGGTAATTGATTCACCTTTTGAGCAGTTATAAAATTCAGAAGAAAAAAAATATAGGAAAATTCCGAAGACTTAGAATAATTTCTTCAGTTGATTTTTCCTAGACAATCTTATTATCTTGCGGGCAATTGTTTTTATTGATTTTAAATTATTATATATAGTTCTAATCTCACATAAATTAAAACCCTATACAGGTGCGTTTAATAGGTTACTGCATTGAAGGTTCCTTGTTTTTAGTCTATGAATTCATTGAGAATGGCAACTTAAATCAACATCTGCGTGGTTCAGGTGAGCAATTTTTATGCATATGCAAAGGCAAAAAGTTCTCTTGGTATTGCATTTTTTCTTATGGTTGTATATCTATATTGCTTTCAGGGAGGGATCCATTGCCATGGTCTACTAGGGTGCAAATTGCCCTTGATTCAGCTAGAGGACTTGAATATATCCATGAGCATACTGTTCCTGTCTATATCCATCTTGATATTAAATCGGCAAATATTTTGATAGACAAAAACTTCCATGCAAAGGTTGTGAAAATGCTTTTACTAGTGCAATAGATTTTCAACCTTTTTTATTTTTAAGATTTTTGTGATAATTTTGTTTAATTTTTAAATTGTTAAATCTAAATTATTTATTCTATAAGTTGCTGATTTCAGGCTGACAAAACTGACTGAAGTTGGGAGCTCTTCATTGCATACCCGTCTTGTGGGAACTTTTGGTTACATGCCTCCGGAGTAAGATTTGTTCGTCTTTATTTATCTCATTTTGTTTTGTCATTTAAACTGTAATTGTCATGCCTATTTGCCCATCCATCTCTAACTAATGTACCAGAAGAAAGAATTAAAATTAGCTTCTCGTCTATATGTGAAGAAGAGAAAAGGATAGTCTCAGAGCTCATGAAAAGCAATCCTGTTTCAATTTATAATTCACAACTTCTCATCGGTGGCATTCATGAAATTCTGATTTCAAAAAAGATAATTAGTGTCAAGACCTGTCACATACAAGAACATGTTTTAATTTAAGGTGGCCTTGGGTGCTGGTATGCTCAATATGGTGATGTTTCTTCCAAGACAGATGTATATGCTTTTGGAGTAGTCCTTTATGAACTTATATCTGCTAAGGAGGCCATTTCTCCCTCAGCTAGATCCTAGAGAAAATCTACAGAACTACTCCATTGACTCAGTCCTTAAGGTAACAACAGATCCCAGTGAATGCAAGTTATGGACAATAATCTTAATTCTAATAAACTATGGCTGCTCTTTTGGTTGCAGTTGGCCCATCTAGCCAAAGCTTGCACACAAGAAAATCCTCAACCGAGGCCAAGCATGAGGTCAATTGTGGTTGCACTAATGACGCTTGCTTCCTCGACCGATGATTGGGATGTTGGCTCCTTCTACAAAAACCAGGATCTAGTCAATCTAATGTCAGGAAGGTAGCATGTGTTGCGTCGTGCTCGTTGGCAGTGCCTTGACATGACTGTCAAAGACAACTCTTGCATAGAGTTTAAGAGATCAATCTTGTTCACTGCCTGTCTATGTGGGGCATTTGAAGCTTGCCATACAAATCATTGAGGCATGCAATGCTAATCAAGTTAGATGTGATGATTTGACATGAAGTTGCATAGAGTTTGAATCCCTCTGATTGAAAAATATTGAAAAATGCATGCTGGTAGATTTTGCATACATACCAAAACTATGGTTTTTAATGTAATTGATGTTGACTTTCAGGAAGCCATGGGTCATAGGAATGTTGCATTTTTAGCTGCAGTACATGCACCAGAAGAAGCATCAGCTACAGAGGGAGTCATTCGATGCATGAGGTACACAATTTATCTTCTTATTTATCTTTTTATTTTTCTAATTATTTGAAAATCATGGAAATATGAATGTCAAGTTTGGATTTTTCCTTTCCTGCTAGTCGTCCTATCAACATCTCATTTGAGTTATGCTCATTTTAATGTAACCTAAATTTTCTAAATACAATTTTTTTTATTACTGGAAAATTCCACTCTCATTATGAATTTTATTATTAACAACACTTGCATTATGCTTGAGATGATCGGCTTGCTACATAATTTGCAATCTGTTGTTGGTGACACTATGGAGTTCACTTTGTTATCATGGTGACCTGGGATTTGACCATACTACATTATCTGACACTTTTACCATAGGGAGCTTTGTATCATGTTTATGTTGATTCTACTAGATTAATGTGTATCAAAGGGCCTAATGGTTTGGTGCTTGGATACATTTGAAAGTGCAGAAGGTGGGAGTGGGAAGAAGAATTTGTTTGAAAGGAACAATCAGGAGATGTTCTGTATAATGTCATTATGAATATCAATAAAATGACATGAGTTACAAAAGATATACATGATTAGGTTTGGAGAGGAAGATGGGTTTTAATGCTGTAACTTCAGGGACTCCAAGAACTGCAACTGGAGATAGATTAAGTAGCTGAAGATGACAGAAAATGTCATAGAACAATTTACTTTTACGAAGTTAATATTGTGATTTATCAAAAAAAAGTTAATATTGTGAGTCTACTCGTACGGAGATCTTATTCCTCTTTTAAAAATTTTAGATGCTTGCTTTTCTATTCCATGATAGGTTCTTGGAATGCTTATTAGTTCGTTATAACCCAAAGAAGCCTGGATGAATATGTAGGCTGAAATATTAGAGTTATTATAAAGTTTTTATTTGACTTATGGAATAATTATCCGTAAGAATGTTTCTGCATGCGGAATGTTGAAACAAGCATAGGATCATCTAGAAACACACAAACTAGCGTGTGATTTATCCAGCACATGGGACCTGGTTTAGATCTTCAAAATTGCAAATACATTTGTACTCTTCCTCTTTTAAGCACAAGAATTACTTGTATTTTATGCCAGTTAGTTTTTCTCTAGAATGTGATTTCTAAAGGTGGAAACCATATTAGTGTCCATTGGTCATATCAAAACATGAAATATGTTCACTGAGCTCTTTTTTATTTATTATTAATCTGTTTAATTATTGGTTTTAGGTTAGTAAAGGATTAATTTTCTAACTTGGTGACCAATCATGCAACTACTATCCTGTGCTCTTCCTTTCTCCTGTATGCTAGATTAATTGCCTTCTTTCCACAAATGGGAACATGCGGATCATGTTTATAAAGAGATCGTTGCCATCTTCATTTTAGTAAGTTATTGCCTGAGGTTTCATTCTTTTGAAAACAGAAATCGTTTTTCTGGAAAGATGGCATAGCATTGGCTTCAAACAATAACAACCATGACTGATGTGTGTGGCCCATGAGCCCACAGAAAGTGGTTCCTCCTTCACTTGTTAATAATATTCTTTTCTATATTTGTGCTGTACATGACCTGTTTTGGTAGATTTTGCTGTGAAACAAGTTTTTGCTGGCATTGCATACACGGTATACTTGAGATTAGTTTCTTTAATGTGGTAAGTAAAACATGAGTGAGATAGTTATCATGGAAACTTGTGGCCAGCAGAAAGAAGTAAATCATTTTTCCCCCTAATTTTATCCCCCTGTTCAAGCTTGCTAGTGAAGATGATTTATTTTTCTTTATCCAGCATGTTTGCAGAACTGTGCGAGTTGTCTCAGAAAGATTCTGCAGGGCCATTAGTAGAACAATTTTTGAACCTCCATCAGAGCATGCAGAAAGCAGCAGCTGTAATTGATGCCTTGCTCAGCACGAGGTTTCCTGAAGTGAAAAGCGACACTTATTCTAGCTCTTCAGTATTTGTCAAATGCAAACATTATGCTAAGCAAATTACAATATTTATGTCACAGCCTTCTCAGAGCGAGTGTAGCCTTTTCCCTCATGACCATTATGTTCTTCAGTATTTGACATTCTATTTCATCATGTATTTGACATTGCTCTGTAATTAATTATTCAGCTCTTATTTTAAGTACGTGTTGAATTATATACAAATGAGTAATTACTTCAAAATTGAACAGGGTTATGTTGATTCTGGTATCTTCTTGTTTCTAAGACAATGATATAGTTTTTGTTGAAACCGATCTTAAATGACATAATTTCTCTATAATGAAATAAATGTAAAATTTTAACGAGGAAGAAATATTTAAATGGTTTGTCACTTAAAATAAAAATTAAATCAAGAACAATTACATAAATTCTATTTTTTTTTATTTAAAACAACATTTTAGAAAAACTTATTTTTTTTGTTAAGTCTATTCCTTCCTCATTGCAAAATTAATTAATTTTTTATCTAACACTCAATTAATAAGTCTTTATTTTTTATATATTTATTTTTTATTTTTATGTGCCAAATTAATTAGGGAATCAAGTGAAGACATATCACTCAAAATCATCAATTTTTTTGAAAGATTTAAAAAAAAATTAATTTTAATTGAAAGTGTTTTTTCAAAAAATGTTTTTGAAAGCGTCTTTTGAAAAGACGTTTTTGAAAGCGTCTTTTAGAAAGACGCTTTTAAAAGGAGACGCTAACAACAGGGGGAAGAAAAAAAAAAGATAAAAGAAAAAAAAGAAGCAGCAGCGACTGAGAACAGGAACAAAAGAAAGAAAAGGCATGCGGCGCAAAGACGAACAATACATTATTTTGATAAATAAGTTTAAAACAACGATAAATTGAAAAATAATTTTTTTTTTTTTACCCTACATGAGGATTTAACTCTTGATCTTCTTGTAACCATTTGAGGTTGAAAGTCTGCAGGATTGTTGTTTTTGATGTGGATGATTGAAGATTGACCAACTTATATTTTTCTCAGTACCTTTTTTTGATTGTGATTAGTAGGGTTGGGATACTTGATCTCACCCCTCCTTTACTGCCGTGCGAGTGCTTTTTAATTGTATTACATTGGTTTTGGCTATATTTTTTTTTATTCAGCCATTGATGAGGCACTGGTTGCTAATGCTAAAAGTACTGACAATTTTTAGTGCTAAATTAATAATCATAATTATTATAAGTGTTAAATTTGTAAAACAGCTTTGGATCTAGCTTGGGCACCCAGAGGAAGGCCCAAATACATCACAGGAAAGTGAGCCCACCACAAAGCCCATCCTCGTAGCCAAAACCTCCACTCCCTCTGAATCATGATGCTTTTGCGTCTAATACGCACTAGACGAAACATGTATAAATGTCTGTATTTCATTGGTAGTTAGTGGTCAAACGCAGATACAATCCTTGTTATGATTTTAAATATTGAGAAGAAACCAAAAAGAGCCACCGTATGATATGATTGTTGAATGGGAAATAAAAGAAGAGTTGAAAGCGCTCGTGTTGGTCCCAAACACATACCATACCATGAGTTAATTATTGAGTTAAGAGGGTGTTTGGTGGGTACAGGAAGGATGAGAAAGATGGACCAGCACTCATGATTTTGAATAGGGGGTCAAAATTCATTGTCCGGCCTATGATTTTGGCCAAAAATTACGGGGCCAAACAGACCCTTGATGAAATGGGCGGTCCATGGTGTCCCCTCCAAACTTGCCATTGTCTGGCCTTCAATCAGTGGTCGGTTTGTCATCTTTGTTTTCTAATTTTATCAAATAATACAATTGATATATAAAAAATTAAGTAGCATGAGTTGGTTCTGTTAGGTGATTGTTATAAATTCATTCGAATTCTTAATGATTCGTTTATAATCGAAAAAACAAAAAAAAAATTTAACTCATTTTTTTCTTATGTTATAACTCACTTATATAAGGGTATTATCTTTTTGTATTTTGATGAAAAAAGAAAGAGGCCGTCCTTGGGGAATAAAGAGTTTTGAGTTTTGGAAGATTTTTGCTCTTTATAATTTCTTTGATACATAGTGAACTGATTATCGCTGTCTGTGGACATAGGCATCTTGTTGAACCTTATGTCTTTTCTATTCGTTTTGTTTTATTTTTTCTCGTTTAAGGTCAATTTATTATTTGTTTAATTACTTTCACACAACATGTTTTAGATCATAAATTTACATATCATGGTATTTATTTTAAGAATTAAATCATTGCACTTTTGTTTCAATCGGAAGAATTTAGCTTGTCAAAATTTTTAATGGTGAATGACATTTCATAGGTATCCATTTCAAGTCTCTCAAGTAAAATAAAAGAATTTACTTTTAAAATTTATATTTATTAGACTTCTATAATTATTTATAAATAATACTTATAATGCATACTTTACGTTCATCTAGTAAAAAAAAAAACATAGTGCCCGAGCTATTACAGCTTGACAAGCAGTACGTATGATAGGTAGGATCGACTTATGGGATGGGATGGGATGGAATGAAAAAACAGTAAAATTGAGTAGGTGGAAAGTTCACAAGGCACTTTCTCTGTTTTGGTCAAGAAGACTGGATGTAAATTGATCTTTTTTTTTTCTTCTCCTATATTATTAGAGGCCAAGTCAAGAAAAGGGAAAAAAAGAAGAAGCAGAACATATCTTGTGAATGGAAAATTTTAATTCTATGATAAATGATTCTATACAAACTCTATAAATTCATTCCAATATTTATACATTTCTTTGGGTTCATTGATACTATTGTATTAACCCCCTATCTTAATTCCAAATTTTCAAGATTTTGAAAATTTGAAACATGTCTAAGCAATCCTTACTTCAAATGCAGTCAAGTCAATTGTGGTTCATCAGCACGATTCAATTAATTTTAATTTATTTAAATTTTTTACTACATGTGTAACTTGTTACTATTTTTTTACCCCATTAACCACCTTGATTGACTCCAGGAGTCAAATCTTTGCTTGCTCCAACTTTCAGGAACAGTTTCTCAATAAAAAAGTTACACCAGTTGTACCATTTGTTGGGTGTAGAAGGGCATCACATTAAAGTCCAATAATACAATATATATATATACACACACACACACACACACACACACACACACAAAAAAAAAATAATATTTAAGATAGTTCTATCTTATTTTTGCTTTTTTATTGAAGGTTCATTAGGCACAAAATAATATTTAAGATAGTTCTATCCATGTAAGAAATAAGGATTGTTTACACTCATTATCTTGTTTCACCCTACGTACCCACGTTTTGTAATTTTAGGACTCAACCTTTTCTTGTTACTCACGTAAAGAGACTTAGTCATTAACTTCATTTTGAAAAGTAGACCAAGGATTATTTCTTGAGTGAATGTCAAGAACACATGATATGTTATTGCTTCATTTATTTTGTTTGTTTGTTTGTTTTTTTTTATTAAATGGACGTACAAACCAACCAAATTATTAAAATCATGAGAAAGAGGATGAAAAGAGCACAAACCAGCCAAATTATTAAAATCATGAGAAAGAGGATGAAAAGAGCACAAACCAGCCCACAACTTATTTCTTACTTAACCCTGGTTTTGGTGGATGGGTGGGACTCACTTCAATGATAAGGTTGGTTTATTTTTGGGTTAAGGTAGTGTTCCATTAAGATTCTTTTAAATTGAAAGTTTGATAATATTTTTATTTAAAATAAAAAGTTTTTTAATTTGCAAAGTACATAGATGACACAATAATTTTTAGAGGATACAGAAGTGTTAATGGATTGAATCTTCATCCAAATCCAAATCTGATCTAGATCTAATAACTCTTTTAATTATATAGATCATATAGAAATTAAACTAATTTAATTTACGAATGATTAAATCCGATATTATATAGCATATTATATTTTTATAGATTAGATATAACACTTAATGATTAAATCTACAATAAACTACACTGATCTTTTATGAGATTTCTGATAATTACAAAGATTTTTTATGAAATTTCTGAAATAATACTGACGTTTCCTACCTTTACTAACAAACTACAAAGTCTTCCCCTCCAATTTTTTTTTCCTTTCAAAATGACACAAGTTCCCCTTCCATGTTTTTTTTTATATATAATTTTTGACCAATTTTCCTAACTATTTTTTTTTTTCATTTTCAAACAAATATTAATTAAAATCTTCTTTGACTAAATAAGTATAAGTTATTTATCTTAAATTTATTTTTCTATAAAATAAAAAATTATTTAAAAAAGTTAGAAAAAATGGTCAAAATTTAAAAAATGTAAAAAAATAAATAAAAGAAATAGGTACTTTTGCCATTTTCTTTTTAAAAAAAAAGGTTGGAAGGGAGATTTTTATAGTTTGTTAATAAAAAATGAGAGGTCAATATAATTTAAATTTTTTTAAAAGAAATATTTATAATTGTCAAAAATTTCGAGAGAGTTTAGTTTACTATATCCTTTTAAATCTATAACACAAACGGTATATATATATATATATATATATTATAATAAGGAATCTGTAATGCAAATGGTGCATCGACCTGCAAAAATATTAGAGAGATCAAAAAAACATATCTGCAATATTAAGATTTGAAAATTGCATTTAACAGACGTTGGAAAGTGAGCGTTCAGTGTTGTAATATTCAATAAATGTGGTGTTGCATTTATATATATATATATATATATATATAGATATATAAAGTGTCACAGTGTGCTGTGAGCACTGGTTTGTCTGCATTAAAAAATTTGACCAAGAGGTGTGTGTTACGTGTATAACCATTTTTTGGTAAAAAAAAAAAAAATCCATATACATGCAATTCCTACCCAATCCAATGTATAATACTACTATTTTTGTACCAAACAATGGCCATAACATATATACAAGTATATAAATATATAAATATATACATACAATATATTATATATATATATATATGACGAAATTCTTCTCAAAAGTAATGTATATAATACATTGTATGTGTACTATATTAAATGAGCACAACTGGGATCTGAATGAATAGATTAATGAAAATATTGCTCAATTAACAAACAAATCAAGATCACTATGATTTATTTCTTAAACAAGGGGAGGCACCGACCTACCAAATCTTATCAAAAACAACAAACAACTATAGGTTAAAGAGCTCTCTCTCTCTTCTTTGAAAGCAAGATTAATAATAAACTTTGCATGTATATTAAGATTAGTTTGAAGCAAGAGTTGAAGCTAGGCAACTTAATTATCTCTATTTCTCCTTAGATGACATCCTCACATTGGTTTTTGTTATTTGAGCCTAAAATCGTGAGAAGTGTTATTTGTCATTTTATTTTTCCAAATCTTTTGATAACACTACACTAACAATCACGAAAGATGAGGTTATTGTTTGATGCAATAATCAAAAGTAAGTAGTATCTGACCCTGAGAGTAATAATATTGTTGGAGTGATATTGTGTAACATCAAAGTAATTTGCTAGGAAAAAGAGGCAAACCATAATTAACAAGGTCGGCAATTTACATACAACTCCATAAAGATAAAAGACAAATTGCATGGCTAATCATCTCTGATTTTCTACAAATTCCAGTTTCTGTCTCTTACTGTTGTTACTTGTTACCTTTAATTTAGTGTGTTTGTTTTGGTAGTCATTAAATATTGGTTTATCTGAGTCATATCATATTGGACTCCTTGACCTACCCTACACACACACACACACACACACACACACACATATATATATCAACATCAAAGGAAATACAAGGATAGCAGCCAACTAGCTTTTAGGGTTTGGAAATGCAATGCAAATGGTTGGCTCCGGCCACTTGTATGATGGGATGGTATCTATCTATCTATATATTCTCTAGACTCTATAGTTGCTTGGTTGAAATTCTAGAAGTCACTTTCTCTCTATTTTGGTCAAGAAGACAGGCTGGAATATATCATGTTTTCTTCATTTCATCTCTCTTGGCTATTAAGGGGGGCCAAGTCAAAAGAGCAGCATAAAGGGGCCCAAATCATGGGAGTGAAATTTTTTTTAATTTGATTGATTATATAAAGTTTTTATAAATTTATCAATATTTGTACTTTTTTTTTAAAGTTCATTTGATATTGCAGTTCATCCTCTATAAATTAATATTTAATAATTGATAATCTTTTACAAAATCAACTTCATTCTATAATAAATAATTAATAATTTTGTTATTTAATTATTAGAATAAAAAATACAAAATCAACTCCAATGTTATATATTTTTATTAAAAAAGAGTTAAGAGCTTTGCTATCATCCTCCTAAACTTTTTTTCCATTGGTACAAGTTAGTACGTTCATTGTTGATCCCTTGGAACTAAATACTTACTATAAATTGACTACACATTGGTACAATACATTAAAAGCACTTGGAATTAAGTACTTATTAAATTGATTGCATTGAAAGCAATAATTTAATGTCTTTCTTCCTTCTTAGTTTTTGTAATTAGCATTTAATACAGAAAGTGGTCCAACTATCATAATTAATGCTGATTGCCCTACATATAATTAATTTACTAGAGCAAGGCTTAGGCCCACCACATATACACAAAAAATTAATAATTAATTCATCACTTTTTTTTAATGCATTATTTGTTTATTGATGTTGAACTATTGGTTAGGAAATCATTAACAATTTCTATTCAGATTATGCTTAAAACATAAGAAAAATGACTAAAAAATTTTTAATTTATATTTTTAATTGTATTTCTAATATGATGTTTATTGTGTCATTATGTAAAACTTTTAAAAAATATTACTTAATGACACATCGTATTAAAAAAAAAAAATTTGAGATTTATAATATTACTCTTTCAAATAAAAATTATCAAAACTCCAAAATATTTTGTGTCTATTTTTTCAATGCCCAGTTCCAGTCCTCTGTCAATTGTTCTCCTATTCAACCTATATGCGTGGTCAGAAACATTTGATAATTTTTTTTTTATTTTTTTTCAAGTTTTATTTCAACAAAAGGAGGTTTTTAATGTGTGCATATCAGTAAGAATTACAATTAATACTCGGTAAAAGATACCGACGTACGTCTTCAGACAGTCACTAATAATTAAAAGCTACAACGACTCTAATGGACATGTGAAGTATTTTTTTATGAATAAATGTTATGAACAAATTGAGGGTAAGCTTTTTTCCTTCCTTCTTGATGATAATTTTTCTCCTCTAAATAAAACTGGTCTTTTTCAACATCTATCCAATGCCAAACTCATTTTAAAAACTTGATATTGACCCAAGTGAGAGACACCTAAAACTGACTTATGCAATTAACATATATATATATATATATATAGCTGCAATTAATGTGTTATTTTACATTTATCAACGTGCACTTATTATGTTCACAAAAAAAAAAAAAAATTATTTTGTTATGTCAATTAATGTTGTAGAACCTATTCATATTGCTTAACTTTTTCTGATTTAATCAAATTGGAAAACCGACCATTGATTGAATTGAAGGCCAGATAATGGCAAGGTTTGAGGGCCCACCATGGACCGCCCATTTCATTAACTCTCTATTTAACCCGTGTTTGTCATGTTTTGTGTTTGGGACCCAAACGACCACTTCCACTCTTCTTGTATTTCCCATTCCTCACAATCCTATAGTGCCTTTTCTTCTCTTGCTTCTTTTCATTATTGTATTTAATGACTGTATCTGCACTACTAACCACCCCTGAAGTATATACATCTATACATCTTTCTTTCTAGTATTAAATATAATCATACATATACATACACACACATTAATACATCATTTACCAATGATTTGTTTGAATTTCTTCATAATTCAATTATTTTTAGTCTAAAACATTAAAAAAAAAATCATAAATAATTTATGATAAATTATGTGCTTCAACATTTTATCCAATTGATTTACTATTTCAAACCGAATAACACAACTCAAAATGATATATAAATATATATATATATATATTTATAATAAATTTATAATAAAACTTTTCGAATCTCTAAAACCTAGTCATGTTTTTGTGCATTAACAATCTTTTATTTTTTAACGAGAGTGAGATTCGAATTTATGACCTCTCATTTGGAGAGAGAGTATGAGTACCCAAATTGGGTTAGTCCCAATTTATTTGGTCCGTGAGATAAAAAAAAGTATGATAAATTTCTTGTAAATTGAACTAATCAATAAATTAATTGATTGTTTGAAGAGATAGAAGCAACATGGTGACGTGGCTTGACACGTCAAAATGCCATATTATTGGAGAAAGTTTTTGAGAATCTCTTGCATTACTCAAAATTTAAATATTGAAATGGGAAAAGAGTTTACAAGGTTTTGAAAGAAAGATAGAAACAAGCACACAGGATCGAAATAGATTATTAGAAAGAACAAGAACACATGGGAACAGAGATTCCAAATTCCAAAATATGTAAAGTTGTAAAGGAGAGAGAGATAGGCTTGTCCTGTATATTATGTAGGACATAGCCTCAAGGAAACATCCAAAGCACCAATAATGGAGAGAACATAGCTTCTGTTCTGTGTATGCTGTGAAATAGGCTTGGAAGCACCCTCTTTTGTTGTGAAGTTTCCACCTCAGAATCCATTACAGCAAAACTCTTGGTGATCTATAATGGTGTCTACTGTTCACAGCTGCTGGACAGCAACGTGGAGAGAACAATGTACCCCCCTCTCTCTCTCTCTCTCTCTCTCTCTCTCAGATCTCACAGATAAATGTATTAAAATTGGCTCGGATTCAATTCCTATTAATGCCTAGGTAATAGAGATAAGCTTAGATAAAGGTGCAAATATCCTAACGAAGAAGAAGTTATTCCAAGAACTCGTTACATGTATAAGACAGTTTTTATAATTTTAGTAATACAATAAATCTCACATGAATTTTACAAAATATTGAAATCATAGAGACCATCATATCACATGATGAGCTCATGAAATAATTTCTTTTAAAGAACTGTGTTTTGATATACTTACTCCAAAACAAGAAATATTTACATTATAAAACACTAAATTTAATATTTTAATTTTTTTAAAATTAATTTTCTATTTTTTTAAAGATAAAATAATAGAAAATTATTGATACAAATCAAGAGATCAACATAAATAAGTATACTTAATTCAACACTTGTATATGTTTCATTACAATATCATAATTTTCTTAAATATATGGATAACTTGCCCCATTACTCATATTTGGTGAAAATAAGAAAAGTACTGTTACAATTAGACATAGTACATTACATTCTACTCATGTCCATCTACACACACAAGCTTATTCCCCATCATATATATAAGCATATTACATTTTTATATCCGTTTCCATTCTATATAATAGAACGGCCTATGTTTTAAGTAACATAGATGCAATTATTTAGATAGTTTAGAAGCTGAAGTAGCTATCATATATGCCTACGTTGTTGGTTGGTTGGTCGGTTTTAATCATGTGACTAGGCATGGATGCATTAGGGGGATTTAGAAGAAGCAAAATATACTATATCAGCCACTCATTCTCAAGTGTGAGAAAATTTTAAAATGGAAAACAAAAGAAATATCAAAATTGTCTGTCCTTAGTGAGGAACTTGGTAGGTAGGGTGCCCCCATCTTTGGTGGTTTAGAGTCATCCAAATTTCTGATGAAGGGTGGTTGTGAATGATAGGGTCAGGTGGCCTAGGTCAAAGAACTTTGTTCCATTAACTAAACATGGATGTCCCTATCTCAACTTAATTATTTTACAAACATAAAATTGAGGAGCATCTTTTAATGTTCAACCACAAAAAACCATCCTTTTTTTTTTTTTTGATTACAATAATGGGAAAGAGGAACTATTTCAAGTATGTGTATACGTGTCATGAAGTTCAAACTCTGATTTATTGTGTAAAAAGAATAATTTTAATCACTTCATCTTGATATGTTTTACTACAAAAAGCTTTTTTAAATATTAACTCTTTGAAAATATATACTTAGAAACAACAAAGACTATATTTACACCAAACTAGTGTTCAACTTCCCTTTGGTGTAAAAATAAGTTAATCTTACATTCAAACAATCTTAGGTGGTTTAATGATGAATCAGTTCACGAGCAACACAATTCTTTGAATTGAGTATTAATAAAAGTTTCCTTCTGTTGGTAAAAGAATACAAATATAGCTTAAAATATTATATAATATCATATTCATCTAATTGATACATGTTTCAATTACACACCAATGTCCAAATACTCAAACAGTTTAACTGATACATGGGTCAATGATAAAAAGTGTTTTGTGAAAAATGTTATATTTTTTTTAAATTTTTATTTCAAATTCTATATCGTAGATGATGTGACATAAATTTTATATTATAAATGACGTAACACTATTTTATTGACAATATATTAAATTATGTAATTAATATAACTCAACAAAATATTACATATCACCGACACATTATTTAGTGACAATGTATTGAATTATGTAATTACCATGGCTTATGATGTGCTTTTTTTATTTTTTTTTTGTTAAGCATTGCTACATTTTTTAAAATTTCTATCGCACTTAATGTGACATTGACATGATATTGAATTATTAATAACACTTGAGAGAATAATGTTACATTTTTTAAAAGTATATTCTAAATTTCTATTTCAAATGATGTGATAGTGAAATGTCAGAATTTTACTATAGCATATTAATTACAATATTTAATACATTATTAATATTACTATATTACATCATTTAAAATAAATATTTAAAAAATATATTATTTTTTATTTAAAATTATATAATTAATATGATTCTTTTGATCACATGCACATATTTTGAGATACGAAGCTGAAAAATATAACATTTCTTTATTATTATTATTATTATTATTTTGGCATGCTTGCATTCAAGATATGTTAATGATTGGGATGCGAAAGACACGTCCTCACCACGTCACGTGAGGATATGCTTGGAATATTTTATTTAGTCTCAGTTTTCGTTATTGCTCCTTCCTTTTATTTCATCTCCATTTATTCCCCGATAGTTTCTAATTTTACCAATCGCTTTCAAGTTTAGGCAAGCCTATACGAAACAGCGTCCGGATGAAATTCCAAAAATATCCCTTGAATGTCTGGGAATAACAAGAGCACCGCCGACATAATATGCTTCTACCACTAAATGGTCTAATTATGCGGCTTGAATCCAAGTGACCATCAACTCATTTTGTCTCCACTTTCCTTTCTATTTCTCTTCTTTTGGTAGAAATATAAGCTCTTTTAACTCCAATTTAATTTGAAAATTCTTATTTTTTTTTAATCAAAACTATTACTTTTACAGTACGAGTAGATAAATTATTTCCTGACCTACTGCAATGAAAATTACATAATATTTGAAGCTAATGAATACATATGTATACATTAAAAGAAATACATATGTTACTACATGGACATGATCAATGTTAAAAACCAATAATTTCCTTTTTATAACAATTATTTTTTAGGAAGTAAAAAAAGATGATTCTTTCAAAAGTAACTAATTAAAAAAGAAAATTCTATCGCCTCAATTTTTGTTCCAAAATTTCGTTGAGGTTTTCTTATTTTTGAGTTATGAAGAAACTTTAGTCATCTTTCATATGATAAAGTAAATCTCGAATAACTGCAGTCACTTACAAGTCACATATATTGGTTAAGTTAAGGGTATGTAATGTTTGTGAGAATTAAACTTAAGTCATGCAAATTTATAACATATTCATGACTTCATTTATAGAATCACAAATGCTAGGGTATATTTATTTATTTTATTGAGTTGACTTGGCTTGATATGAATGTAATTTATAAATTCATAATTCAATTTGAAATTAGAAAGAAAAATCTCATTTATTTAATGAGATATGCTAAGTAATTGAAGAGTTAACAAAACTTTATAATAAATCGATTGCTTGAAAATTGATATTGCTAAAGAAATATTTCTTGTTTGCTCATCATCTCAATGAAGTTTAAAAAATATATTTCAATTGATAAAAAAATGGATGAAAAATTTGCAAACATGGGTATCAAAACAGGTTCAAAAATTTGTTTTATTTTTATTTTTAATTTCAAATGTCAATTGAAGATTTTAATAAATGATCATTCAAAAGTTATTACTCACAATATTTTGTATGTATCTCATTATTGTATCAAATATTTCAGTACACACGCATGCATTCACCTTATTTATTTGTTTCATTAAAAACTACCCCCCCCCCCCCTCCAATTCCTTTTTGAAGAAGGCAAAACGATAAGCCTAGTACAAATAGACGAAAATCATTTATAAACTAGTAATAAATTATATGATGTGTTATTGTCTTTGGTTAGTTTGCTAATTTGATTTATAATTCCTGATTGAATAACATTACTGTTTTATACTTTTTGTTTACTAAACAAATTAAGGCACAAATAAAATCTTGGGAACAAATTAATTATATGGTTAAAGGAAAATCTTCATTTCTAATATATATTATATATAAGAGTTAACGGTGGGGTCTAAGATTCGAATTCAGACTCGTCAAGTTTAAACAGGTCTAGACCCGAATCCGAACTCGGTAAAACCCGTCTCAACTAGACCCAGACCTGGATCCTGGTCTCCGACTCCAAAACTTGACCTGTTTGTATAAAAAAAAATTGAGAGCTAAAATTTTTTATTTGAAATAATCCAACTTAGCTTTACAAATAAAATATTTTATTGACTCTAATTATATTATTGTTGATTGAAATTATTTCATGTGATAGCCACTATTATTTATATATTTCGTTTTTATGATTGGACACATGATGAATAGTAAAATGACAATAATTGTCATCTAGAAATCTTTTAATTTTTATCAAGAATTGAAGCCTATAAAATGTTGCCTTACTCTAAATATAATAGAAAATAGAATAAAAATGGCATAGAGTGAAAATGTCATAAAATAAAATAAAAATTACTTATTTAAGACAAAATAATGCTTATAATGATTTTTAATGGAATATTCATTCAATGGAATCGGATATTGATAGTTAGATTAATAAAACAATTCCATAAAATGGTCTCTAAAACATTTTCATATATAGCACAAGACAGTGCTAGAAGATTGAAGATGACAACTTCACTGAGACTCTCAATCCCTCTAACTTTTATGTATATATGTATATATATATATAGAGTAATTTTGTTAGGAGACTAAATACTCTAACTTCAATATTGTATTAGAGAGAGAGGGTGTGTGTGTGTGTGTGTGTTTCTTAATAATTTAGCCTAGCGGGTCGGGTCTTAACTGATATTATTCAACGGTTCTATATCCGGCTCAATTAATTAATTTTTAATGGATCTAAAATGAACCTTGTTAATGAATCTTGTTAACGGATCCGAGTCGGGTTAGATCGAACCCGGCCTGTTTACCAACCTAATTATATATACCAAATGCGCATGTTAAACGAGCATTTTCTTACCTCTTATGACCTTCAAAATTTATTTGGATTAAAGGAATTTAAAAAAAGAACAAAGGGAATGATATTTTAGAATTAGTTTAAAAGATAAAAAGGGAATCGTTTCAAGATTAAAAAAAAAATGGAGAAAAAAAGAAAATGAGAGCGAGAAAGAGGGTCTTTAGCCCTTGTCGAGGACCTTGAGGTAATTTACTTTATTTTTAAAGGTTACAGAAAATGAGAAAAAAACAGATGAAGGAGTTTAAACAATTAAAATTTTGTTTTATTCTTACTACTCGTCTAATAAAATATTTCATTTTTATCATTAACTTATGAAAACATTACTTTTTTTTTCTTTATTTCCTTTCTTTAATATTTTTTTTTTAAATTAGGACAATTTATATATATATATATATATATATATATTGTGTGTGCATATAAGTGAATGCAAAGAAGACGACAGCTCAGCAGCTGACCCTACCACCGGTCACGCACTCCGGGATTGCTTTTTATTAAGGTTGTGAAGCAAAACAAACTTCTTATTGCATCTCTCTACGTCTCTCACTAAAATGCCTTTTTCCACTCCCTCCCTCGCGTCTCTATCTAGAAACAGAAAATGAGAAAGAAAACGAAAGTGGTGACGAGGGAGAAGATAATCGACCCTTCTCTCTTTCGCTGATCTCTGGTCCAAACGCAAAGCAGAACGACGACGCAAGTCTCCTCCACAATTTCTGCCATTTCTCAATTCTTCCCTTTAATTCAGCTCTTCACCTTAAATTTTATCTCTTTATAAATCTCTCTATCAGCTCTTTTTCTTTCACTCCGATTCCACCCTTTCTTTCTTCGCCAATATTCTTCTTTTTAACCAAAAATTTACATTCCTTCTGTCACTTTATATTTTATATATTCTTCCTCTCGATTTTATTTCCCCAATCTATGTACTCTTTTACCAGAATTTTTTATTCTCTAAAAACTTGCAAAACATTCTCTTCTTTTTTTGTTCTTGTTGTATAGATCATTTGTTTCGAGTTTGATGAGTTTTGGGCCATTGGATCATTGAGGAATCGCTAAAAGATCATGTCGCTGGCTCAGAGTGAGCCGACATTGCCGGAGTCATCGTCGGTGGTGACTTCGCCGTCTACTTCGGTTTCTGAGATATCCGTGGGCGAGAATCGGCGTTTCGCGGATCTTAGAGGGGTTCAGTGGCGTATAGATTTGGGGATTTTGCCCTCTTCTTCTACTTCTTCCATCGATGATCTTCGTCGGGTCACAGCTGATTTTCGTAGGAGGTAATGTTCCCCTCTCTCTCTCTCTCTCTATGTATATAAGGCAGAGGTTGCTGTTTTTATATGTATTTTGATTTTAGTCTTTGTTAATTGAAACATCAATTGATTATATGTTTAGCTTTACTTTAAATATTAGTTTTGTTCGTGGGTTCAAATGATCACCTTGATTCAGTTCAGAAAGTTCTAGATTTTTTTTTTCGTTTTGATATTGAAATGGCTTTCTGGTTTTGAGATTACAATTGATTTTTTGGCTTAAAAATTACTTTAACTTATTAATGTTTTCGAGTTTTTAGGATCACACTTCTGTAATAGCCGTACGATTTTATTTATTTTTTTTTTTTTTTTTTGGGGGGGGGGGGGGGGGTTTAATGGAATTTTTTGTTTGTTATACTAGATTTTAAGTTGTGTATGATGTTTAGTTTGCTTAGAGCTGTTTCAACAAAAGAGAAAACAATTTGTTAACTTGTTTCTATTTCAAGTCGTTTGGAAAATTGGATATTTTGAAAGTTAAATATGTCTTGTAGTTTAATATTTGAATGCTTGAATGATGTTCTAAAGAAAATTCTGTAATTTAGTTTCCATTTTTATTTTTTAATTCTCGAGTTTAGGATACTGTAGAACAATTGATGATGTGATTGACATTTATTGCTGAACTCTAGTTAGGGTTATTATGCAACGAATTAGAGTAGTTGGTGAAATTGGACATTTTGACAGTTAAATGAATTAGTCTTATTCTAAAATCTTTGGATATTTGGATAATATTTTGAAGAAAATTTAGTAATCTGGCTTTGTTTTTTAATGAATATTCTTGTGATGACAAATCTGAAATTGGTAATTTAAATTTTGGATTCAGGACTAAAATGATAGCAGTTGCCACTTCAAGAATCAATGATGTGATGCAGATTTATTGTTTATGCAGGGTTTTTGTGCAAAGGGTTAGGGTAATAGCTATTTTATTAGAGTCTAATGTGGCTTATGTCTTGCTTTCTGTTAATTGTTGTTCTTTCCCAATTCCCAGATATGCTGCATTGAGGAGGCACCTCCTAGTTGATCCCCCTGTTCCCAAGGGTGAAAGAAATTCTCCCGATCTTGTCATGGACAACCCGTTATCGCAAAACCCAGGTTGGATTTCTATATTTTTTATGCACTGTCCTGAATTTTCTTGTGCTTATTAAGTATTTGGCCTTTGTAAATGACTTTGAAGTGTATGCCTTGCTATATATTGTTTCCTCTTTCTTTTGATGTTTGCTTGATTCTTAGTTTCTTATCAATTTTTTGTCTCATTAGTTGTAGGATGGCAGTTGCATCCCAACCTCCCTTCCCCCACAAAAAAAAAAAAAAGAAGCAACTCAACTGGGATAAACTGATAAGATGAAATACAAGAACTTATGAAAGAAGTATATACGTTTTATAGAACATTATCGCCCAAACTAGATTTATTTGTTGATTATGTTATACAGATAGCATGTGGGGTCGCTTCTTTCGAAATGCTGAATTGGAGAGAATGGTTGACCGGGATTTGTCACGTCTATATCCTGAACATGGAAGCTACTTCCAGACACCAGGATGCCAAGGCATGCTAAGACGAATTTTGTTATTGTGGTGCCTTAGGCATCCAGAGTATGGTTACAGACAAGGTAAGTGATGCTGCTTTCATTAAAACCATAGACTGGATTGCTTTCTTAAATTCAATTATTAGTGAAATGGATTATTTTGTATGTTTCTGAAAAATGAAACTTGAATTTTAGATTCTCATTGGAATGACGGGAATGCTTATGAGTGTTGCAAATACAAAATTAAATTGTTCACTCTCCTGTTTTTTCTACTCAAAAGAAAAGAAGAAAAAACTTTTTTCTATCAATGGAAAACTTGCATAATCCTGGCCGCACATGCTCCCATACTGAAATGATGTGTGCAATGTGTCATTCATTAATTAGGGTGGAGGCTTTTAATCCTGTTGAAAATAATCTGTCTTGACCAGGACTGTTGGAACTTCACAAAACTGTGTGCAGCAGGGACGAGTTTAATCCTGGTGAAACTAATCTAACAGGACCTGGTATTTTGGAACTTCACACAACAGTGTGTGGCAGGGACCCTTTTTGATGCTTAAGATATGTAGTATTAGCAAAGTTTGCAAAAGGATGGTGTGCTGAATATACGACAGTATTATAACTTGTAAATTTGTATCTGACTTTTTCTTCCCTTGAGATAATAGAAGTTTTTATGAACCTGAATGAAATAGATCTGTGGCCACTCTCCCTCAAAATTCTGCTTTGTGTTACAGAAAAGATTCCTATCTGAAAAAGAAAGAAAATGAAACTAATTCAAGATTGCTAGAAACAATATTTTGATGCAGGTGCCTCTGTTCGAGAAAAACAGCAGAAACACTGAACGTGAACACTTGGAAATTCTTCCACTAGTTAATCTTTTTTCAGGAAAAGCTTTTACTGAAAGGAAAAATATTAAATCTGCCAATGTACTGAAGATTATCTTGTTTAATGAGTAGCCCTAGGAAATATTAAATTTCTGTGCCTTGCACTGCATGTATCTGTGAGTGTTAACTTTGCTCTTAGAGACCTCTAATATAACCAAATTATTTGCTTTGAGCACACGTGTGCATGCATAGACACAAAAACATGCTCATGCTCACTTATTTATTATATAATGAATGTTCTTCTCTAAACATTTTAATAATACCTCTCTATCTGGTTTTGTTTGCAGGAATGCATGAACTCTTAGCACCGCTATTATACGTTCTCCATGTTGATGTGGAGCGTCTTTCACAAGTGCGAATGCTTTATGAAGACCACTTCACTGACAAATTTGATGGCTTCTCATTTCATGAAAGTGATTTGACATATAATTTTGATTTAAAGAAATTTTCTGATTCTATGGAAGATGAGATTGACTCCCACAACAGTTCAGTGAAGGTTAGTAGTCTTGATGAACTTGATCCCAAGATAAAAGCCATTGTTTTGCTCAGCGATGCTTATGGTGCAGAAGGTGAACTGGGTGTTGTCTTATCAGAGAAATTTATGGAACATGATGCTTATAGTATGTTTGATGCTTTGATGAATGGGGCTAGTGGTGCAATTGCCATGGCTGAATTTTTCTCACCTGCTGCTTTAGGTGGCTCACACACTGGTTTACCTCCTGTTATTGAAGCTTCTTCTGCATTGTACAGTTTGCTTTCTATTGTTGATTCATCTCTCCATACCCACCTTGTTGAGCTTGGGGTTGAACCCCAATATTTTGCACTCCGCTGGTTACGAGTTTTATTTGGGCGTGAGTTCGCACTTGAAGACCTCTTGATAATCTGGGATGAAATCTTTGCATCTGACAACAGTTACTTGAACAGAAGTGCTGATAATGATATCGGGACCAGCTTTGGGGTCCTCAGTTCACCTAGGGGAGCATTTATCTCATCTATTGCAGTTTCAATGATACTGTATCTGAGATCTTCTGTGCTTGCCACTGAAAATGCTACTTCCTGTCTTCAGAGATTACTTAATTTTCCACCAGATATAAATCTGAAGAAACTGATAGGTAAAGCAAAATCCTTGCAGTCTCTTGCACTGGATGCTAATAACTCATCCCCACTGCCAACACATACTGGGGCATATAATCAGAGTAAATCAATGGCTGTGAGAGGTCATAGCCTTTCATCAGATTCTACTTCTCCAAGAACTCCACTGAGTTTGGTACCTGAGAGCTACTGGGAAGAGAAGTGGAGAGTTCTGCACAAGGCAGAAGAACTTAAGCAAGGTAGTTTAGAAAAACAAGTTTCAAACAGCAAAAAGGGTTGGTCAGAGAGAATAAGATTTACTCTATCTAGATCTGAATCTGCTCCATCCCCATCAAAGGTCAATAGCAGAAAAAAGGACCCCAAATCTGTTAGGAGAAGCTTGCTGGAAGATCTGTCCCAGCAGCTTGGATCGGAGGAAGATACGGAGATTATAGTGTGTAATGAAGATTTAGGCCAGAATCATCCTTCTTCTGTAGAAGTTGAAGTGGATGTACAAGATGGTGATGGTAGGAACTTCACTTGCACAGTTGAGGAGAGACATCTGTCTGGAAATGCTGGCAGTGAAGAGAACTTTTCTATTTTTTCAGATCCACCAAGCCCTTCTAGTGGAGTTAATGATGAAGAAAATGAATCAGAGAGTGGTAGTGTTGTGTCAAATTTATCCATCGATGAAAATGATGTTGAACCCAACACTGTGGAGTCATGTAGGACTAATCCAGAAGTCTCACCTCTTCTGGTCTCAGATTTCCCAGATGATATCTCATCAAAATGTGGGCAGAATGATGATTCTTTGGGAAAAACAGCAACCGGTTTGAAGGAGAGGAAGCTTCTATCTGGTAAATTCCAGTGGTTTTGGAAGTTTGGAAGGAATGGTGGCGAGGGGACGTCTGAGAAAGGTGCCTCTGAGGCTACAAAAGCTTCCAATGGTGGGAGTAATCAGAACAATACAGAAAGCTCTTCTACAGCTGACGGGCTAAATAGTACTGTGATAAGCAAAGGAGATGCTGTGGACCAGAATGTGATGATTGCTTTGAGGAATCTTGGGCAGTCTATGCTAGAGAATGTTCAGGTAATAGTCAGACTTAATATTACTCTGATGGTGATTGTGGTCAATGAAGAATAGTGGCTTCAACAACTGCTAGAACAATTAAGATCCTTATTTTGCGGCTTTAACTAATACTCCCGCATAACTGAAAACTTGTATACTTCTCCGAGAACCTAAGTCAGCAAGAAATTTCTTGATAAAAAAAATGACATTGGGAAGTGGTATGGAAATTCACATATAAACTTGGTAAAATAGTTTAACAGGAAATGTAAATCAACCATATAATTTAATACGAGTTATAGGTCCTAGGATGCTATTTTAAGATGACACCCAATGCATGAAAGCAGAAAGGATAAAAAGATCAAATATTAAAATAACAAAAAAAAAAAGGTTTTTTTTAAAAAAGGTCTTCTGCACCATTTGTGTAGCAGATTTTCATTTGCTGAACCTAGGACACGTCCAGCTCTACTTCCCTCTTGTTTGTGAATTACCTCCCCCATATAAGTTATCCTTGTTTGAAGTGACTCATTATTGCACGTGCATCTAAAACCATTTACCCTGCAGGTAATCGAGTCAGTTTTCCAGCAAGATTGTGGTCAAGTTGGGTCCTTAGAGAGCTTCTCTAAAAATGTTCTAGTGGGCAGAGGACAAGTTACAGCCATGGCAGCTCTTAAAGAGCTTCGGAAAATAAGCAACCTTTTGTCTGAGATGTGAGGTGGGAATGAGTTATATTAACCTGTATATACATTTTGTAATTACTATTTTTATTCCAAATAAATGAGTTTCTTTGATTTCTCCTACCTTTTATTTCTTCGGAAAAATTCAACTATTGTTACTTGTTAGAGACTGGCGTGCAAATATGATTTCCCTAAGTAATTATATCAACAAAATGTGATTTCTTTATGCGAAATTTGAGCAGCTATCAGCATATCAATCGTATAAACTGATGGTGTTTGGATGGAATTAAGAAACCGAGCTTGTGTATGGAGTGCTTTGATTTATTTTTCTTTTGGGTGGAATTCAAAGAATGAGGTTATTTGTATCAGCAGAACTGTAGTGAATCAAGGCTGATTGACAACTGTGGAAGGATTGTTCAATTTCATTCTCATTTGGTCATTAGGAAGGATGTTGATGCTGCATTACTTTTAGATCTTCAATCAACCAATTTTTTTTTATTAGAGGAACATGTGTCTATGCCGCAAGAGATTATGGATTCAAAACAATCCAAAATTAAGGTTGCCAAGCGGCGCATTCAGTGGCATAACATGCCCAAACAGAAGGAATTTTGATCCAAAGCTGCCCAGCCCAGAGGTGTCAATCTAGACCGTGAGCCACCAATGATATGATACATCAGGGTGGGGTGGGTTGTCAATATGTCTGTCATCTCAGCCTTTGTCGTGTAATCAGGAGCTCGTTGATTTTGCTTGCCTCTGCATGATTTGCAGCATTTTGATCATATTAAATGGTTGATTTTGTGGTGGACAGTCATCACCCATTAAAATCAATCTTCCCACCTGCCTTCCTATATAGATCTCGTGTTAGGCCCAACCCAAAGGTGCGTAGAGTTCATGTTAGCCTAGGCCCAAGGGGTCCACAACTCACGGCCCACTCGCTCCAACCAAAAAATCAGATTTGTTGTCATAGGCTTCCCTAACCGCCCTTTGCACTAATAACTTACACAACACACGTACATTTTGCAACTCAAAAATCTACGAAACTAACTGGTGGTGTTTGCTGATGACAGTTACAAGTTAATTATGCTTAAGTTACAAAAAAAAACCCCTTCCCCAAGTCTAAAAACTACATATGGAAATGGTTTAGAATTGAAACGTTATACGATAGCTAATACAAAAGGATTTCCAGGTGTACCTCTACGACGACTTCTTTTTGGTTTGGGGTACAAATTCCCAATGAACTCTGCCAACAGCTAACTTAATTAAACATGCAAGGGTCCCACATTCAGCTCCCACCCCAAGGTCCACCTATTTTGTGAATTAAGTTTCGGTAGGGCTTTTGCATGTTTCTCTTCGTATAAAAATAAAAAAATAAAAAAAATACCGCTTTTTAAAGTCAAATCCACACCTATCAATATGCCTATATAGGCTAACATGATGCAGATGTCAGGTAACAGGATAACTCATCTATTACATTGTATGTTTTCTTCCGTCACTTTCTTAGCCTGGCTAAAGAAAACGACATATAAATTTTAACCAACGTATCTGCTTCCTTCCAGGAGCATCATTCTACAATGGAAAGACGGTATGATCTGCTGAACACTCACAAATCAATTCTCCATAAATCACATATAAAGCCGGAAATCAACACTTCAAATACAATTCTGTTATCCAGATGCATGCCTAACTTATCAAGCTGGTGCCATCAATGCAGCCACACACAATATGTGTCAAAGTTAACATATTGAAGAACCACTTCTTTTCCAGAATCTGAGTTGGTTCCATGGACTATATGATCTTCTGTTAGTTTATTTTAATCTATGTTGTGGAATCCAGGGAGGAGTGAAGTGATGAAGCCAAAGACAATCATTTGAATCTCCTTTACTATTCCCCACCAGCGGTTGCCACCATTGCCCACACCATGTTCCACCACATGCTCATCTTCAATTGCCCGATTTCCATCATTTGCAGGCTGATTCTCATTCTCAGCTCCAGGCTGTCCTTCTGCCACATGTAGCAAGGAAATATTAATCATTTGTTTTTGGGTGATAGATCCAAAGAAAATACTAATCATGAACAATTAATCTTCTTCCCTGCTCAAAGTGATACTTTGGCAAAACATTTGCTGGTAATGACAAAAATTCTAGGATGGGCTGTGACTCGATACACCACACAAAAATGAACATACAATTTCATATTGGGTTTCATGGGCCACCAAACCAGACCACCTGGATACACACACACACACGAGAGTGTTTGCTACTGTTAAATTGATTTTGGAAAACCAAAACAACCAGAAACGAAACAACTATATATGTATGTATGTATATCTGTATGTATAGTGCTGCTACTTTTTTCTGGAAAAAAGGAATTGGTTGAGAAAGTTCCCTTTTTGGTAGATGTGAGATTGCTAGAGGACATTGCATTAGATAAAAACACAACAGTGAAAGAGGAAAACCTCCACCTAATTCTTCTATGTAGAGGCTTTATTCGACTGGTTTCATGCAGTGAGAAACCAAGATTTGTGGTTATAGCTATAACCACTTTGACCAAAGCAATCAACTAGCCACACATGTAAATGGACTAACTGCACGTGACATTAAATATAACTCACTATTAACACAACTCAACAAGTTTTAATGTAGATGAACTTTGAATGAGATCAAGGTTTCAAAATAATAATAAGCTGGAAACTAAATCCAAAAAGTGACCTGACAATGACAACCTAACTTCACCTAGGGTTTCATTTAGTTTGGTCAAATTTACAATTGGGCTTGGCTTGATTTGGGGTTAAGGCTGGACAAATCAACCTCAACCTAAGTTGATCTCACATCCCAACTGTAATGGAACACAACGGTAAATTTTTAGTGAACCAATCTATCCACCACAGGGGAGTCCCTTCTGGAGAGAGTCGATGCAAAAATTTATTATGATCATGCAATAAAAGACCAACAGATCTAAAGATCCTCAGGCTTTTCTTTTATCTTCCTCAAAAGAAAAAGGAAATCAATTTCATAAAATAGAATTT
Organism: Nyssa sinensis; assembly: GCA_008638375.1. Lineage (NCBI taxonomy): Eukaryota > Viridiplantae > Streptophyta > Magnoliopsida > Cornales > Nyssaceae > Nyssa > Nyssa sinensis. Next base: position 1,121,047 of record CM018047.1, read on the forward strand.
TCACTCCTCCTTTCTTTTTCTCTTTTTTTCCTCCAAAAAGCAAAATAAATAACATGGCTCGATCCAATAACCCAAATCAACAATATGCCTCTTTTCTACTGACTAAATATCTCATTGGGGAACACATTTTGGATTTCCATAATTATAAAAGCATGCCACATCTACAAAGGTGACGGGATTATAACTTATAAGGGGTTTTCGAGAACTCAGATTTAAGACTTCCCATGTGTTTATTTTGAGTTTTAAAAGCACATGCAAAAGTTTGTGTCCATGTTCACCTGATCATGTTTTTCAGGTATTCAGTGCTTTGTAGATGTAGAGGAAGTGGGTTAGTACCTGCCACAGGAGCATTTTCATTCCCCTGCCTTGCAGCAGCAGGGACATTCTCCACCCTAGCAGCTGGCCTAGGTGGTTGGGGAGGTGCAGCCGCCCTCTGCATTCCTTGTGAAAGCCATCGTATCAATGGTGCAAGAGCTCCAGTTTGATATCTGCAGCAGCCAACAAAAGCAATATTCAGTCAACACTTAACAACTTGGACACACACAAGTGCACATGCAAGTGTGCACGCACACACAAAAGACCTGGAGCTTGCAATTACATAACATACATCTGAACAAGTGGGAAGAACAGAAGTAGCACACAGAACAATTTTATATATGGAGAAAAAAGACGAAGCTGAAGTTCAGGGACTTACAGATAAATAAGTGAAGCAAAAAACACAAGGAGAACAAGCCTTTGTCTAGACCCATCTTGGTTGAACAAAAAAATTACTGCAGCTAGCTTTAGTATAAGCGACAAGTCGAGGTGAATTGCAATTTGAAATCTCCTTACAACAACATGTCTTTGTGGTGCAGGGTGTTGCTGCTGCTGTTGCTGTCCTACTTGTCCTTGTTCTTCACCCACTGCTCCAGCCTCAGATGAAGCTGATCTACTGTTAATGGCACACATGCATCCATATTGTGAGATGGAAAAGAGAAGTGATCTTCAAGTGCATGAAACTATTTACAAAATTCATTACATTTCCTAATCTGTTCCAAATTTATTGTCATGCCAGACATTTTTCTTAATCTTTAATTTGCATAAATTAGGATGAGAATTAAATTTAACGCGGTTAATTATAATTGAAAGATTTCTTACAAATTATTTTACTTGACCTAAAATATGTAAATATAGAAACCCTAGTTTATATTTTTTGCATATTCCAAATTTTAGAGAGAAAGAGAGACCAAAAAGGTCGTGCTTTAGAAAACAGGAAACTTGATTTCTTCCATTAAAGTTTTATAGTTTTAAAACAGTCAACTTAGGGCATGGTTTTGTTGCCCGTGAAATAGGATTTAATTTGATATATAATAGGCCTTAAATATGCATTGCTAGAACCAAAAGTTTGAAACACCATTAATGGCATTTTCCGGGGACACCCCCCCCCCCCCCCCCCCCACACACACGCTGGGGACCAATTTTCAGCCATTTCCAATGAATTGAGGGATACGATAGGTAGGATAATGTTTGGAATTCAGTGGGACTCATTTCCCCCATAATCTTAGTTTGAATAGCTAAGAAGCACAAATGTGAATACGGGGACACGACACGTAGACACATGATTTTTCAAAAAAGTAAGACACGGACACGCCGGGGACATGTTGAATAAAATATTATTTATTTATATACATATATTAATCATATAATTCAATTCTAACTTTATTTCAATAAAAGTAGGAATAAAAAACCACCAATCATAAAAGATCAAGTGATCAACTATAAATTTCAGTAATGTAAACTAAACACAAATCACTTATAATAAAGCATTAAGAACATCCAACAACTAAACTAATTTTTTTGTTTTTTTTTTTTGGCAGATAATCAGCAAAAGATAAAGTGAGAAGGAGATTATTCAACTCACAGTACTTGGACATGCTCTTGCCAGAATTCCAGTGATCTCAATTCTCAGGCATATTGTTCAAGGGCATCTAATACAAGCAGATTATTCAACTGATGCACTGCATCTAGAAAAGTTACCAAGTAAACTAAAAAAAAAAAAGGTATAATTGGTGGGTTTGGCTTATGAAAAACTTGGATTTTTTAAGATTTGATAAGCAACAGAAAACATGGATTTTTTAAGATTTTAGTAAGAACCAGAATAAGTGGCAGAATGTTACTGGAAAGCAACATAAAACATATATATATATATATATATATATTTTTTGATAAGTAAGAAGTGAGATGTATATTAATAAAGGAGCCCAAGAAGGGCAAAAACTTTAAAAAGCTTTACATCGGTCTTAGAGACCCCAAAAAATCAACAAAAGAAGAGACATTTGCAGGGGAAAGCTTCTTTGGCCCAAAAAAATAATAAGCGCAAAAACGTGTCTTTCAAGAAAGGAGTAGAGAGCTCCACATCTTCGAAGACACGATTGTTCCTTTCAATCCAGATACACCACAAAAGGCAAATTGGGGTCAGTTTCAAAATTCTCTTAATCTTTCTAGGAAAGTTGCATCCTACCCAAGCCAACAGAAAGTCTTTGACGAGCCTGACAAAACCCAGGAGACATTGAAAAGCGCAAAAACAAGGTTCCAACAGTTCCAAGGAACATGACAATGAATAAGAACATGATCCACCATTTCCTTGTCCTTCTGACAAAAATAACACCTACTAGCCAAGAGAAAGCCTCTCTTCTTCATATTATCCGCAGTTAAAATGGCCTTCTAGGAAGCTTCCCAGGCAAAGAAGGAGGCTTTAGAGTGCCATATGAGCTTCCAAGGAGAAAGAGGGCTTGCAAAATCAGCAAGCTTTTGTAGAGGGATCTGACAGAAAAAGATGTCTTATTTGGCAGCCACACCCTCTTATCCTCCCTCCCTTCCATAGCCCGAAAATTGCTGATGTGGCGGAGGAAAGAGCCCACCTCTTCTAACTCCCAATCCAGGAAGTCTCTCCTAAAACGAGGAGTCCAGACAAGATTGTTTCCAACTCTCTTCAAACACTCGCTAACCCAAGCCGCCTTGTTGCTAGCCAAGCTATATAACATAGGAAATTTCACTCTCATCGGCTCGTCCCCATTCCACATGTCCTCCCAAAATTTTACACGATCACCATTCCTGATAACAAAACTACACTTGTCCTTGAAAATCCTCCATTCACTTCTAATATAACCCCAGGGGCCACATCCCCTTGGCCCCTCCGCACTGCCAGAATACCAACCTCCAAAATCACAACCATACTTAGCAACAATGATCTCTCTCCATAGCTCCCCATTGCTTTTACCGAACCTCCATAACCATTTCCCTAAAAGGACAGTATTGACAATACTCAAATCTTTCACCCTTAAACCCCGTGAGACTATGACTTCTTGATTTTATCCCAAGCAACTAAATGAATCTTTCTGCACTCCCCTTCATGGCCCCATAAGAAGTTCCTCTGAATCTTCTTAAGCCTTCTACTAACTGACTTCGGCATAGGGAAAAGGGACATGAAATAGGTAGGGAGGCTGGCCAAGGTGCTTTTGACGAGGGTGAGTCTGCCTCCCTTAGAAAGGAGTTGGGCCTTCCAACCGGACAGCTTGCTAAGAAACCTTCCAACCACAGGAAGGTTTAATAAGCAGCAGATTGCTACTCGAAACAGCAGATGTGATGTCAACAGCTATTTTCAGGTTTTAGGTGTTAAAGAAGAGATTTATAGTGAGGGAAAAGGATTAGGGGGCTGATTAGGGATTGATGGCAAATGGATGAGGCAGTTTTTGGGGCTGTTCAAAAGCTGTAAACTGGTGAATAAGAGCAGAATGCTACTGGAGGTTTCTAAAATGCTGTAAATTTCAAAAAAAATTAGAACGAGAGATGAGAGACAATCGAGACCAGCAGCTACGTTAAAGGGCTTTGCTTTTTGTGAACTAAGAAGAAGAGAGATGATTGACCGATCAAAAAGAAAGAAGAGAGATAATTGGAGAGCACGAGACGATCGGAGAAAGAGAGATGAGAGATGATTGAGAGGACAAATCAAATGCAGGTTGCTAATTTGCTGCTCAGACCTCTGAAATGGCTGGCAGGAGGTTGGTGGGTGCAGAAACTGAGGTTGCTACCATGTTTTGAGGAGAATTTAGGTGATGGGGGAGATAAACAGCAGGGTCGAGGAAACTATGGAGGAAGCAAATTCACCAAGAAGCTCTAGCTTGGTTGGTACCTCTTCCAGGAGCTTGAGGGTTCAAGTCCTCTTAAGGGGCAAGGGGTGTGTGTGTGTGGTGTGATTTACCTATAAAAAAAATGGGGGAAGCAGATTCAGAGGATGTTGTGTTTGCTAATGGAGAGACTCTGAACTGTACTCTCCCTGGCTATAAATAGCTCCCTCAGAAGTATATGATGAGGATGACGGAAGGAATCATCAAGTCAAAGATTTGGGTTGGTTCATGCCTAATATTGAAAGATATGGGGCAAATTGCAACTAACTGATGAAGATTGGGAAGCAGATGACATTTTGCATATTTGAAACCATTGATGAGCTGGATATCAAATAAGGCCACTGAAACATGAAAAGGGAAGAAAAGAACTGCTCGGGAAGGGGAGGGGAGAGGGAGGGGGAGGGGGGGAAAGAGAAATAATTTCAATACCTATGTGAACTATGAAGGGGAGGTCCGGAGAGTGGTAGGAGCAGACTGGCGAAGAAGGGCTAGGAATAGGTACTGCTGGGTGGGACAACAAGGCAGTGAATAAAGAAGGGGTAATGTGGAGGAAATTTTCTATTTTTTTCTCTTTTCATTAGTGGAAGATAATTCCAAGTGGATTTTTTAGGAGTTTATGGAATGGTAGAAGATGGAGATCGAGGTAGATTAAGGGAGGGATGGACCATGGTGAGAAATCAATGGGTTGATACATGCTGTACAGATTTCAATGTAGTGCAGTCTCCAAGTGAAAGGTCCTTGGGTGGTCGTTTGTCTAGGGAAATGAAGGAATTCTTTGACTTCATTGATTATCACAATTTGATGGGCTTTCCTTTAGTGGGTGCTCGATTCACTTGGTCCAATAACAGGGATTCACCCACATTATTCAGAGGTTGACTAGTCGTCTATGCCTAGAGCGGTCTTGGAACATATTCCTATCATTTTGGATAGTAGTGGCATCAAAAGTGGAAGAGTTACTTTGTTGGAGAGGGCACAGAGTTCTGGGAGGGGTTAGGGAAGTATGGCAGAATTTGCCATTATGCTTGTGGTGGTGTATTTGGGAGAGGTATCAGAGGTCTTCAGAGGGGATGGTGTCCCCAATGTGGATTGTAATGCAATGAATGCTAAGTCTACTTAAGTCTATTATTTTTTTGGATTATTACATTGAGGTCCTCATTGTGAATAAATTCTTTTGTTGGGTTTTTGAGTGACCTGAGGGTATAGATCTTATATGGTTTCAGTACTCTTTATATGTATTCAGGGTGCACCCCCCCTCCCTCCCCAGGGTGAGTTTTATTGTATATAATGAAATGTGAAATACTTATAAAAAAAAAAAAAGACAATCAAACCCAGCAAACCTATGTGCACTAGAAAGCAACCTAAAAACCTCCTGACCTCATATCAGTATTCTACTATGTAGTGTATATATATATATATATATATATATATAGAGAGAGAGAGAGAGAGAGAGAGAGAGGGAGAGGCTACAGCAGAAACACTTACGTGGGTAAATTGTAGGTAAGAGGGATAAGGGTGTTGGATGGAAGTCCAGCAACAGGCCCCATGAACGGAAGAACAGGGACGGCATATATGCCTGCTCCACGGTTCATCTGTTCCTGGTTCTGCAAAGGGAATGACCCAGGAACAAGTGCAGGGTAAATGATTGGAAACATCTGAATATCACCATTTGGTGAAGCAGCAAAACCAGATAATCCTGATACCTGTTACAATAAAGCCAAAGTAGTTAAAAATGAAGTGAAAACATAGATGCTGACATGATCCTTAGAAGCACATGCACATGCAGAAGAGGCTTCTAATCCATCTTTCAGGGCATGATAGAGAGGAAAAAGAAATTGGCATATTTTACTACAATTTTTAAGTAGGTCAAGTTGGAACCTATTCTAGGTCTTGTAAATCCATCCACCATTTTCTTTTTATTCCATTTATTATTAAGTTTTCTTCTTTTTCTTGATTAATTTTTTTTGTGGTAAATATTTATTTATTAAACTCTCCATGTCCAAACTCCATGGATAAATCCTAGTCTACATTCTGATATAGAACACTGGTTCATTTAATTCTATTTCTGTCCCAAGCCTTTGTTACTCTGACACCCCGCTTGGATTGAGGGAGTTGGCAGGAAAGGGGAAGGGAAACATATCTTGGGGACACCCCAAAGCGCTCATGGTATCATTATGAATGACAACTAATCAAAAAAAAAATCAGAAAATGTTATAAATAGGGAAGGAAAGGAAAAGAGAGAAAGGGAGAGGAAGAGGTCTCTTAACCCCTACTTGATCTATTTTACTCTTCTTCCAAATGAGGAGGTGATGGAAGGAAATGATTAAAGAGTTAGTAATTACCCGTCTTATCCCTATTTTTTTAAATAAGTGAATTCCTATTTTATCCCTTTTTAAATATTAAAACATCTCCTCCCCTTTCCTTTCTTACTTTTATATTTCCCAAGCAAAATAAAAGGATTACACTATCATTTTCTTTCTTTTACTTTATTAGTTATCCAAGTATGAAGAAATGATTACATTATCATCTCCTCTCCTCTCCTTTCCCTCTTACTTATCCAAGCATAGGTCAACTTCTTATGTCAGTTCCTTATTACAGGGAAACAAGCTTGTTTTTTATCCAACATTCTATCACAATGACCAACTACAAAACAACATTATTTCTCCTCATTCTAACAATTGAAACAACACATGCTTAACAACATCTAGTCATCCAATTTTTTTTATAAGTACATCTAGTCATCTAAAATATCTCGTAAAGTATTTATCAACACAAATAAAACAAGCAATACCCTGAACTTGCCCTGGTGACGCCGAGTTAAACTCAAAAAATGTCAACAGAGATTGTGAAATTCCAATAAAATTTCACAAATTTTCACCTCGCCATAAAACCTCAAAAAGTAGTGGGAAATGTATTCTTCAGTAAAATATTAGAATACTAGAGAAGTATTAGAATAGTGTTTACCCAAAAAACAAAGATTAGAATAGTAGAGAAGTATTAAATTGTGTACAAGAGCCAAAATGCAGAGAGACTTGCTAGGGTCAGATCCAGGGGTGGTTGGTCCAGAAATTTATGGGAGAGGCAGGCCAAGTGAAATAATATACTGGTGTTTGGAACCAAAACAGGAGGTTAGTCAGCAACCAAGATGTGATCGAAGTGAATTCAGCTAGAGGCAAGCGTCAGTGAAGAGCTTTCTCAAAAGATTTTTGAGTTTACGAATAATTTTATGAAGGGAAATTAATCAAAATTCTATCTTATGCTCAGAGCAGGGATAAATTGATCTTCTTCCAACCTCTGGTGGTGAAACCTATATAATTCCAATATTGGAAACTATTCGTATAGCTCTTCTTTGTTTCTTTTGACATCAGAGAATCCAAATGAATTCACAGACAGATGCGGGTAAGAAGCGTCTTTTTTTTTATGAGTGATGTAGGTCAGAAACTTGAGAATTGCTATTCAAGAAATCCATTCATAATGTAAGTGTTAAAAAGATTTTTTTTGAGTTGGCCCAATAGTACCCCAAGATCCATGCAAGATGAAATGCTGAAAGAAAGATCAATGAGATAGAAATGGACAAATAGTATCTTTCATAATACTCAATTCAACTCAAGTAAACAAAGCCTTTTCCCAATTACTTGGGATCGGCTACATGAATCCTATCTTGCCATTTTATTTTATTTAAGATTATTCTCACAGTTAGATCACACATTATCATATCTTTTTTACTATAAGCTACCAAAGTTAATTTTGGTTACCTCCACCCCCTAGCATGATCCTCAATATGAATCATGTTACTCTTCCTTACTGGTGCAGGTCATTGTTGTACATGACCATACCACCTTAACCAAGGTCATCGTATAACATCGTTGGTCGAATGATTGGTTAATAGAATTTACTTTTCAATTTAAAAGGTCTAAAGTCAATCGCACAATACGCTAGATGCACTTCTCCAAGTTAACCCATGTTACTTTTAAGTCTATGAGCAATATTATCTCCAATTTCTCCCTTCTAATAGATAAGTGAACCTAGATAGTAGATAATTAGACTTTTTTTACTCAATTTTATCTATAATTATAAGTCTCGAATTTCAAAACAGTTTCGAAATCTTAAATCATTACTTATAATAAGTAGAATGTGACCCCTTTTTTGTTACACAAGCACTTATACGACTCATCTTTACAATTTTTGTTTGGCATAGAGTTTTCAAATGCATTTTTCCCTTTCTATATTTCCTTTTTCATTTTTTGGTGGGTAAATATTCTTAACACCCTATAAGTACTTAATTTTATTTATTTATTTAAATATTTAGAAAAATATGAAAATGAAACTCTTAATATTATCCAATCAATTTAAACCATATGTTTCATCTCTTTGGCTTGGGGAATGTAAATTTGTGTACATTAAAAATCTAATACATATGGTTACATTATACAAACATGGTTGCTAATAAATTTCTCCATATACTAAAATATTCAATGTCTAAAAAATATATATAGAAGTAGCATGTGCGTACTAAACTTGTCTTTTTAAAAAAACACAATCATCATATAATAATTTAGGTAGGTAGCGAACCCGTTACAAACTTGATATAATTATCATGTACAAAATTCATTGGTGCAATGGCCGTTACAGTCCACTAGTGACTTGTTACGACACCATAATGGCCCTCTCAAGGTCATGAACTTTTCAAGCTCATTTTTATCCACTTTTCCCCCTTTTTTTAATTTTAAGTTTTGGAGCGCTTCAAAAACATCTAACTACAAATCTACCCTCCAAAATAGCAAAATACAACATCTAATTCTAATTTTACATCTTAATCAAAACTCTTGGGAATTCCACTTTAATGGTAACACCCAAACTTGTTTTGAATTTTTTTGGAATAATTTAGGTCAGACCATAGTTACCACAATTCGATCACTTCCTACATTGCGAATTGAGATCGTACGATCCAAAGCACACATCATTGAAATTTTATTTTATAATGGCTTGGATTATTTAAAAATTTTATGTTCTATACATACATACGAATATTATTACAGATACAATAAAAAAGCAGATCACGTTTCAAATAAATATACCACGTTTTATAACAAGTGACGATCTACGTTTCTGTTTCCGTTCCACGTACCATGACGATCCACGTTCTAGGTAACATGTGTACGCTACTTTGTGTTACCAAAATAAAAAATAAGAAAAGCACACCTTTGATATCTACATCCCGTTACACCCTATCCTATATCATCATGGTTGAGAACACAATTGCTGCAATTTAGAACCTTTCAGTAAAAACTAATCATTTACCAACCAGGAAGAAATGGATGCTGTTATTCGAGAAGTTAACATGTCAATATGTTCAGCTTCTAGTTGGGTCAAAATTAGACAATTGTGAACTACCTTGTTCAGCAATGCTGTTGTAGTTTCTGGGTAAAGCAATCTACAGGAGTGGGAATGGCTTCTGGGTTTAATTCTTGCTATTGTCGTAGAGAAACTACCTTCTCTTATTATTCGAACCTTAGTTGCAACCTTTTTTCCTTTAGAAGTTAAAGTATTATTAGAACGCACCAATATAGGTGCACCCATGTACATAAGATGTGTACACAAAATTATACAGAGGTATAATCTCATCTCTCTTTGAAAATCTACAAAAGAATCTATATAACTAGAAGAGCGCCCAGTAATAGTGAAATGATCCTAACCTGCAAAATCATGCATAAATTCCAAATCCCAATTTTTTCCTTTGGCGAGGGAGGGGGTGTTCAATGGGCTAGTATACTTTAAAAACGATAGCTCTGTAACTTTTGGCAACTTAACCTATGTAATCTCCATGTGGTTGGAGTTGCCCTGTTATAGCATCCTTTAACATTTAAGCTATAAAAACTTTTACAAATCAAGGACCATCATGTCCCGCGCATAAGTTGAACACCCTTCCCGTTATTCACCTCCTTTTGTATCAACTTCAGAAGTCCCTCCATTAGCCAAATAAAAACTGGATATTTTACACTATCCAAGGCTCTGTTTTCTTCAATTACAAATCAATTCCTACACTTAAAAGAGAGAGGGAAATCTCCATCAATAAAAGCCCAACAAGCTTAACCTCCAAATTCTTAAAGTACTCATAATCACTGATTAGGCCATCTCGATAGTTACGCCATTCTTAGAGAGATCCAAACCTATTTTGTACACAAAAAGCAGAGTTTAACTTACTGCATCAAACTAAGATTTTGTATTAAATACCACAAATAAAAAAAAAAGGATTAACCACAACAAATCACATAATAACAAAAAAAAAACACCTAGAACAGATCTTTCCAGAGACCCCAATAAAACCCACTTTTAAGAAACGCTCAATTCACGGCATAATGTCTGATACACGAAAAAATAAGAAACAAAGAGATCAGTGGAAACCGTGAAAATGTTTTTGATGATTCCTGACAGCAAAAAGTGAATGAATTGAGAAGAAGAAAAATTCGATAGTTGGAACCTGAGGCTGATTGAGAGTGTCCGCAGACGATTTGTGAGACGAAGATTCTGAGGTCGAGGTCGAGGTCGAGGTCTGGGTTTCGGATTCTTCTGCCATTAGAGCTCCTATAGAAGATCCAGAGTTAATACGGAAATTATGCTCTCTGCATATACATGACAAATTTTTATCTCTTTTTGAACATTAACATAGACCTACAACTACGTGTTATTTTCGTCGTGTATCCAATAGTATCACGCCATGTAATCATATGAAAGTACGTGGAGCTAATCCAAGAGAAAGAAGAGCGTTTCTTTTTATTTTTTATATTACCAGAAGAGTTTTTATTTATAAGACATTTTTAAAAAATATAACAATAAACTCCTTTAAAATTTCAAACAAATTAAACTCTAATGTTATTAAAATTGCATTGCACTTCTGATAAATTGTAAAAATATAATCTCCTATCAACTAAGAAAACGAAGAAATCATGTCCTATCAACACTATTTTATGAAGATTCCAACAATACCCTTTAAGAAAAATATTAAGACTGTAATGCTCTTATTTACTAAGTTGAATAAAATAAAGATAAATTATATTAATTTCTTCTAAAATTATATTGACGTTTTTTCAAATTTTTGACAATTACACTGATTTCACTTAGGATTTTTAAAATTATACTAACTTATCATATTTTAGCCACAAATTACAAATATTCTTCTCTAATTAATTTTTTTTCAAAATGATAGATCTATCTTTTTTATTTTTTATTTTTTACATTTTTTAAAATTTTAACTATTTTTTTTTCATTTTTTTGGTTTTCAAATAAATATTAATTAAAATCTTGAATTTATTTTTATATAAAATAAAAATAATTTATTTACCGTAAATTTGTTTTTATATAAAATTAAAATATCTTTAAAAATTTAGAAAAAAAAAATTGGTCAAAATCGAACAAAAAAATATGAAAGTGAGAGTTTTGTCTTTTTAAAAAAAATTACTATAACAAAATATTTGTAATTTATCAGTAAAATAAAAAAAAATTAATATAAATTCAAAAACTTCAAGAAAATCATTATTAATGTTAAAATCTCATAAAATAATATATTCATGCCCAAACTTCTTTTCTCTTTTTGCGATCTTCCTTGTCTTCTTCTGATGAATCTTTTTTACTTGTATTTTCATCCCCCCCTTCCCCTCATCTTCTTCTTCCATGTGTCGATATTCTTCTTGATGCTACTAAAATTGTTGGCTAATAATGATTCAACATGTGACGAGGAGAAAGAAAACAAAACAAAATATATCTTAAATATATTATAAATTGATGGGTCCATGCATTCATGTGATATGTGATTTAGATAACAAATTAAAGTTCAAGTAATTGATACTAATTCATATGGCGACAAACAGATTGAAGGCGACAAGAGAAAATCCACTGCTAAGGTGGTAGAATATTTTTTATATAAAGTCATGATAGGTAAAATAGAGAAATAACTATACCGAAATAGTTTGACTGGGACTAAAAATAATAATTTATTGTGAGTCTAGTAAAATTATTTATTGTACTTATATACATAAATAGTCAAAAAAAATTTCCTTTATCTATAAACGTAAAATTAAAATTAAACCACGTAAATATTCATTTATATTTGTATGATTGGTATTATCTATCTACTTTACAACAAAATATAAGACATTGGAGCAATGAACCCAGTTTTATCTTAGAAAGCGAAGGAATACTTGCTTAGGCAAGCTAAGAGTAGCTCCAGCGGCCAATGTCATATTACTGGTAGCTATAAAAGGTGCACTCCAACGGTACACTCAAGCAGCTATTGAAATTTGACTTCTACCAAATATGACTTTCGCTTTGGTAGTCTACTGTCCAACGAATGGTCCAAATTGGGCTTAGATTTGATTCTGATAAAAAAAGAAATATTAGTTAATATGAATTATAGTAATTCTGTAAAAAAAAAAATTATATTTCTTCATCAGAACAGAAAAGTCAAAAAATAATTTTTTGATATTGTAATATTGTTAAAATTTAACTTTAACAAGAATAAAATGACTTTTATCATTAAAGTTGATCTAAGACTTTTAATTTTAGACTTTGACTTTAGTCAGAGCACTAAGTCATCAAATCCAAGGTTTAACCTCTAATATTAGACTTTGACTCTAGTCAAAGCACTAAGTCATCAAATTCAAGGTTTGACGAAGTCAGATTAAATCGACAACTTGAGAATCTTGATTAGCATGTGACAGCATTAAATCAAGAATAAGGAGTTCGATCCCTATGTTCAAGGGATCAGTGCACTAATCACTTGGGCACGTTAAATGCAAACCTGATTCTCCCAAACAAGGACATACCATAACAAATTCATGCATGAAAGCTATAAGAAGGCCTATAAGAAAGAGCGAGACGGGATTCAATGACTTCTTATTGTTTGTTATATATGATTAATTTTCTTGGTTGAGCATTGCCATATTTTGACTACAACACCTTGATGTTGTCTATAGAAAATCAACATAGTTTAATTGATAACGACAACGATATCATTGCAATGAATAATTTTGAGAATAGTGGTTGATCTACTCTTTTAGCATCAAATAAATAAACCTCACCCCTTACAGCATAAGTAGGCAACTCCACCACCGTTAAAGGAGCAACTACTCATTAGCGATATTGGGACGGCAAGAGCATATCTTAACTCAGACATTGGCACAACTAGTGCATTAATAACCACCTAACTTTTATTGACGCATTATAAGGATTATTAATGGTTCTTAGCGAAGTTGACCATGTCTGGGAAGGTTTTTGGCAATAATGTTTTTCAGACAATCGCAATGCTTACACATATTGCAAATAGCTAGGCATACCTTTAGTAATGCTTGGTTTTTGTGTCGCTAATAATATAGTGACCCCTCTTCTTTTTTTTTCGACGCTATTCTATGTGTTGCTAAAAGTCACATTTGTTGTAGTACACCAATGTACAATACATGTTAACATTCTTTAATAGGAACATAAATATAGTGTGCAATTAAAGTATAACAACTCACACACAAGACAATCATGAAATTTCAAGTTTAAGAATCACTTGTATAATTGTAATAAAAAATAGTCAATTGATAATTAAGTAGCACTACATAGGGATGTTTTTCACAATCACATTCGATTTATTTGTTCTTTAATAAGCACCGACATGTCTATCCTAGTGACTCGAGAGTAGTTAAAGTTTTCATAACCAAATATAATAGTACTAGTTTATATGAAATACTAATACCCAATTAGTAGTTTTATTATTAGAAACATATTTAAGAATAAAGTACTAAATATATATATATATATATATATATATATATAAAGTATTCAATCATTAATTCATTAAGAACATATTTTCTCAACTTTAATATATAAATTTATCATACAAATTGATAATAATATAAACATGATAAAATAAACTTACACATTTATTAGATAATATGAAATTATTTACAAATATAATGTTTTAAAAATATTTTTTCAACTACTGGCCATGTAAAATATAACTTATGATTAGATCTATCTATCCAAAGGGCTCAGGGTATTTTTATTTCAACTGAAACAGACATTTTTTATTTATCTTATAAATATGTGAAAATTTTTCTCAAAATTTAAAATATATTACAAATTTAACACGTGAATTTCACCTACTTATAAAAAAAAAATAGATATACTTCATTTCACTTATCCAAAAAAAAAGTAAAAAGAAAAAGATATGATTGGGTTAGAGGCACCAAATCAGGCTCACAGAAGAATGCCACTTGGAACTCGATCCAAGTGTCAATACTATTGTGGTGCTGCCGAAAGTGAAAGACGAAAGGATGAGAACATGCCGGACAGAGCAAAGCCCAATGGCCTTTTGGCAGCCATTAGGGTAACCACAAAAAAGGGTTTCTCATGCCAGAAGATGCTTATCATAATGGGAGAATGGTGGGTACCCATTGAACAGTTAGTTGTCAAAGCTCTTGGAACCAAGGCACGTAAGCGATCCTCTCATCTCCCACTCCCAAAAGGGAAAGTCCCAACCTATATAACCTGTTCACTTCCAAAAAGGGAAACTTTTTAATATTTTTTTTTTTGGTTAATACCCACCATTTATCATCATAAGATCAGCAAGAGTTACTAGATATCAAGATGGAATAGGTCCACTAGGAATTAGGTCCTTCCTCATCAATCAGCTCCCTCCATCTCCATGCAATCCACACTGTTCAATCATTTGACCACCTTTTCTTCATGCTACATAATGGTTTACTTGGAATCAGCATAAAATTTTAGGGCTCCTTTAATTAGAATCATATCTTATGCTTTCATTTTAGAATTATTCTTGGAAATTTTAGTAGCTGCATTTTTTGGATATCACTTTTTCAAGAATCTTCATAAGAATGGATTGTTTTCAAGAAATATGAAAAATAAATGCCTAAAAGCAATGTTTTGTTCCACAATTTTATTTTACTTTGAAAAATGAAAGACCATTTTAAAATAAAAAACTTGTTATTGAAAAAAAAAAAATCATTACTCAATGTTTTGGATATTTTATCATTACGAACACCAAGTCACAGCCTTACTTTCAAGGGAAAAAAACATCTTAAAAGTTAAAAATAAATAAATAAATAAAAACTATTGAAAACAATATGAAATAGGCATGGATTTATGAGCTTAGTTTGGCCTAAATGATTGGGCTAACCTCCTCGAATCATTAGGTTATAGCATCCGCATGCATTATGAAATCAATGTTTAAAGTAACCAATAATCAATGTTTAACCCACATTATTTATATAAAGTACTTAATATATGTTGAATATGTGCAAAGTGTGACGTCCCGTAAACCATGCATTTGTCAATGATTCTTTTTTCCATTATGATTGTATAATTTATATAAAGCATATATACTTTAAGCTCCCTTAGGGCCGTAGAAGATCTTCGTGTTGAGCTTTAATTGGATGATCTTTCTTTAACAATTTCCTTATCTTTTTCCAAAGGGAGGGGGGGCCTGCCATTATAACTCTTTTGTTCCAAGTTGAAAACCTGATTTCGAATTTTATATTTGCATGCTCAATTGCACCCTTGGAATCATTCTATTTGTTTGTATTGTTAATTGAAGAGGATAAATTCAAGTTCTTTGAATGGTGCAACTAAAAGGAAATATTGTGTTATCACACGAGTCATTAATTTTGAGGAACCATGTTAATTATTTTATTACATAGATGGCAAATATATATATATATATATATATATATTCATTTCAAATGGTACGTAAAACAAGAAAATTGTTAGGATTAATCGTGAAGGTCAAATTTTTGCGACATAATTAATTCGTGCATGTATCACACACTCGCCTAATGTGAATACACTAATTACATGGTGAAGATCAAGGTATTCATATAATAATAGACTATGAAAAGTAATTTAAACATTGAATACACAAGCATTGTAAATCGATCCTACAAAACTATTATAGTAATATTGTTTCAACATTTTTAAAAATAGACTTTAAAACTATATTTTCCTTACCAAAATGATAGAATTGAAATACCCATAAAATTTTAATCATTAAATATACGTTTTTTTTGTGTTCCAATGGTAAGTTAATGTTTATCATCATGTGGTGTTTTGGCATCCCATGACGTGATTTTTAAAGACCATAACATATATCACATTACTTATATCGAGAATACAAATCAAAACACAAATCAAAATATGTGACATTTAGTTGGTGCATGATGGTGTCAAAATAGGTTCAGCCCTCAA
Source organism: Nyssa sinensis (assembly GCA_008638375.1). Lineage (NCBI taxonomy): Eukaryota > Viridiplantae > Streptophyta > Magnoliopsida > Cornales > Nyssaceae > Nyssa > Nyssa sinensis. The sequence continues at coordinate 1,137,453 of CM018047.1, forward strand.
CCAAATTCAGGGCCTTGGGTTCCCTTGTTGAATGGAGGGGTTGTAGAATCTTGATCAATGTGAAACAATTGTGGGTCATCGATGATTCGGGGTTACACAATTTTGATTTCATGACCTTTTATAGCCAATTGCTTTGATCAAAACTTGTATAGTACTAAACATCTTGCAAGGGTGAAGTCAAATATCCCAGGAAGATTTTATGCCTTCATTTTGTTTTAAATAACAATTGGGTCACAGTCACACACTCTCTTTCATTTAATGGAAAGCCATTTAATTTGGAAGAGCAGTATGAAAAGAGACAGAAATTGGAAGCTGAAGGTCATAAAGGATGAAGAGTGACTATTGGACGGTTAGAAATTTAGCATAACAAGATGCATTGGTAACAGAAAATGAATAAATGATTCTGGTTAGATTTGTATGGGGGAGAGATCACAAGATCAAAACTGTTTCTCTCTCTCTCTCTCTCTCTCTCTCTCTCTCTCTCTCTCTCTCTCTCTCTCTCTCTCTCTCTCTCCTATCTATCTATCTATCTATCTTATCTAGAGCATTGTTCTGAGAATTGCCAATAAAATATGGGGAAAGCCCCATCAAGTGATAAACCCACATTAATTCCTGACGTTATGCGGTTATGGAACTCTCTCTCTCTCTCTCTCTCTCTCTCTCTCGTCCTATATAAATCCCCAGTTCATCCATTAAATCAAAGCGGGCAGTGTTTCAATCTAATGAAACAGTGTGAGCCTCGGAGGATACCAAATTTAGGGTTCGTCAACTGGTGCAACAGATAGCATCATATATATATATATATATATGTATATGTATGGGTTATGTATGGGGGTATTAAAGGGTAAGGGAGGTGACAGAAGAGAGTGAGCACACATGGTCTTTTCTTGCATGGTGTTCATGCTCGAAGCTTTGCGTGCTCAGTCTCTATCTGTCACCCCACCTCTCTCTCTCTCTCTCTCTCTCTCTACATGTAGGTTGTTTTCTGACTTTGTGTGCATGTGTGGATTGTTTTTTACTCTATGCATGTGTTGTGTATTTGCCCCCTTTCTCTGTCTGTCTCTGTCTCTCTTTCTTGTGTTTTTTTTTTTTTTTTTGCGGGGGTGGGGATTTTGCTGCCATCTCTCTCTGTCTCTCTCTCACACACACACAGTAGCTCTCTCTTTTCTTCTCTCTCATTTTGTGTAGAATGTTGCTGCTGAGTTTGTTGTTTCTCTACCAACTTGGCTGACTTTGCAACATACAAGTTCATAGTTTGAGAGAACTAGACGTTATATATGGAAAGTAACGTGTTGGAAAAATGGATTTTGAGCATTTAAATTACTCATCTTTGAGCTAAAATTAAAGTGGGTCCCACAAATTAATTTTAGTGTTTCCACATGGGAATGTATTCTCCTCCATGAGGAGATTACGATTATATTGGGTTACTCCAAACAATTAAGGAGTGGATGAGAAATTACTTCCAAACATCACTACTTAGAAATGGTAACGTACTAAGTTTGTGTCCCACATAAAATGGGAACAAAGTTTTTAAAAAGTATATATACACATACCTTGGAGGAGGGTTTGGACCCCAAGGGGCACCCCAGTTTTGTGAAGGGGAGAGGACCTAGTCCAAAGTGGGTCCACCACATGCGCACGCCGTCGCCCCACACCGAATCGGGTTGTGCTTGAAGCCGTCGTATATATATCTTTTTAGAGAAAATTAATTTAAATAATTTTTCATTAAACACTTGTCGTTTTGTTACTGTTAAAAACAAATTAAAACGCTGCCGTTTAGTTACCAGATTAATTAAAACAAAAAATGTCATCGTTCTGCGAGTACAGGTTTTTGGTTTTGATTTAAATCCAAAACGACGTTAGTTTTGCGATGGACGTTGGTTTGAATTTTGATTGAACAATCGTCTTCTTCATGCTGCGACTGTGTCTGTTCATGGTGAACAGACACAATAGAACGTTCGTGCCTGTACCAAATAGGCACGAAGAAGTCTATAAATACATACACCTTCATTGCATATTCATTCATTCAGAGTTATTCATTCTGTGTGTCAGTTCTTTAGAGAGTTTGAGTCACTGTTTGGTTCGTTATGCACTGAAGTTTGAGTGCTTCATCTTCAAGTGCGGTGGTCATTGTATCCTGGGAGACGGATGACTAAGAACTTGTAAGCACCACTGCGAGAGGCGTAATTCGTCTTAAGGACATTGTGTTAAACACAAGCCTTGATTCTCTTCTGTTTTTCTAATTTTTGTAAGTGTTTACAGTAATTTTATTTTTTCTGATTCTGCATATGGTTTTACAGTATTCTGCTTCTGTTTATTGGAAATTTATTTCACTGTTTTCCTTTGAAACTATTCATGTTTTCTGTAACTTTCTGCATTCTATTTTTTTGTAAAATATAAAACAACAGATTCTATTTTCTTTAAACAGTTTATGATTTTTCTTTTCATTTGACAAAACTGATTTAATAAATTAAGATTTACAATAACCTCTCAAATAAGGCAAAATTGGATTGTATTCAAAAATATTTTACAGAATATATATACTAATTATTAGTAAGTAGCATTTAGTATACCAATTAATTGTGTCATCAGATCGAATACTGAAAATTAATTGTCTAAAGCCTATAAATCTGTGTCAATAGGGATAGGCCATGGAAATGCGTGCATGCAGAAGATTTTGAGATTTCTGGAGAGATTTGACCATCTCAGCTTGTGATCATGTCTTCAGAAGCTTCATAGTACTCATTTCGGATTCCTTTAGGAGATACTACAATACAGAAACAAAAATTTGGATCATTCTTATTTTACCACATATTATTAAAAGAGAGTACTGTAGGTTAGTTCATTTGTTCACAACAGCTTTAGCCATTTGTGTTTCATGGGCAAGAGATTGAGAGAGAGACAGAGCTATTAGTATCTGTATTACCTCAGTAAATGTAAATAAGCTGTAAGTAACATATATTTATGATAATCGCCTGCTATGCCCCCATAATTTTCTGTCTCTCATGTGTTTGAATAGACATTGACCAGCAATATATATGTAATAATCCTTCATCAGAGCACATGATCACAACAGTTAGATGATGTGCCATAAGCTGAACCATATGCTCTCAAAGTACTAATGAATATTCTTTTTCCCTAATGCTGTCTCTCTTACCAAAAAAAAAAAAAATTCTATTTAACAAACCAAAAGCAAGAGGCAAATGTTACAGATTAGCAACTTAAATTATTATGTTTAATCAGTACTGCAAACGTGCCATGAGATTTCTGTGTACAAGTTTGAAAAATTATAGCAATGTTGCTTGGACAGTTCAATTTCATAAAAGGTTCTTGCGTAGGAAACTTGCCTAAATCTCGTATTTTCACTGTGTTGTGTGTGTTTTTGTCCAACTTGTATTGCTATTGTTAGGACAAATTTGGCAGGGTGACTGAGGCTTAAGAACGCAAGCCCATGCTGTAATTCTTCAAACAGTCCTCTCAATAACGTTGAAATTTTGATGGCTCCACGATTTCATTGTGATCATGCGATCCCAAACATACACTTATCGATCTTATGATTTACACAACTATCAAAAAAAATTTGTCAATTGTTATTTCAATTTAAGTCCTATACCCCTAAAACTTTATTTTTTGCATTTTGGAAATAAATTTCTTAGTTTCAATCTCAGTTGATTGACCACTAACCAACCCAACGACGATCAAAGGGATTTCAGTTTAGCTTTTGGTTTGATCAAGTTGTGGGGCATCCAAAACAAAAAATTTTAATTTGTTATGTTAGTTAATTTCAATTTCAAGATTTCAGAATATCCGTACACGTAAATGTGTTGAGTAAAAATTCATAATTACATTCATTCAAATTTTAATGTGATTATAACAAATCTGTGATTGTTAAATTAGAATGTTAAACATATGTTTGTGTTCATCCAATCATGCATACACTTAACATTGTTTGTTTCACTTTAATATTCATACATAAATTTGATTTGATAACATCTTTCTCAAACTTAGAAATTCATTGCGAATATTTTTGAACTTTTAAAAATGATCTCACGACATTTTAAAATAGGATCATTACAAATTGCATTATTTTGATTATAACTCAACAAATACTTTTGACTTTTGATATGAAACTAAGATGATATGAAATTGGACTTCCAGAGCTTCGAAACAATAGGTAGGACATCTCGATTCAACTTCCGAACGGGAGAAATACGTGTACGAAAATTAAAAATATATATTACTAATGTATTACTTAATTTTTGTACTTGAATAAAAAAATGTTTTATTTAGCTAATATTGACACTATAATTCTCTACGTAAGCTATCGTGATTATTAAGCATTAGAGGATTAATTGTATATAAGAAAGACTAGTTATATAAATTTGTTACATCTCCATTTATATAGAAGATAATTTGAGAAAGTCTAACTTTGGTAATTAAAATTGGTATGCTTGAGCCCAAGGTTTTAGCCTAGTAGTAAGCCAAGCCGAACCACTGTAAGCACTCATGAGGTGTTAGGCCGTAGAAAGTTACAATCCCCTTAAAACCCATCCTCCAAGGTCTTAGCATGACCTAATAATCATCACGGGGACTAGTCAGGGCAAAGCTCCGAAACCAGCGTCTAAAAGAAAAAAAAGACAGTTACCCTTGTCGAGGGAATGTGTACATCTAACTAAAACATGACAAAGGCTGTAACTAGAGCTGGACTGTTAGCTATTGCCTCGACTGAATTCGAAACCAGAGGAGGGACAATTAAATGCAGAATGCATCATAAAGGGTGAGAGATATTGACTTGCAAGATGGAGAGTTCTCAAATAGGGGTAGGGAAGATGAGACTGTTTCTGTAGCTGAGCGCCGGAGACATTAACATACTAGGATGGGAACATTTCTAATGAGTTCATGTGGACCGAAAGCTGCTTACAGAGGATCAACAATATCTAGGGACAGAATCAAATGCAATCATATTCTGCCAGGGGCTATGAAGTAGAAAATATAACTCAACGATTATTCCGTCTTCACTGAAGTAACTCCGATTAAATGATGTAATGGCTTGTGCCATAGGTCAGTACAATTAAGGAGGACCCCAGAAGACAGTACTAACAGCAATGACAATTAGAAGTCCTAAACGTTGGAAGAAACATTAAACATAACCATCTAGCTTATGAATGTCAAAAACATACAATAATCACTACTACTTTTCATAAGCAATGTAAAACAACACAACAATAGGGTTACGCATTTTGGTAGAATGAGTGAGCTGACAGCTGGAAAAACAAATTAATTAAGCTCCCAACCCCAAAACTACCAAGGTTCCATCTGTACAATCATCACATTTGCTAGCTTGCCTTTCTTCAGCCCCACTTCTCCCATAGCTTTTTCAAGTTTTAGATATTTACAAAGTTGAGAGAGCCTGCAAACACCAACCACCAAACTGTTAAAAGAGAGAATAATTGTTGACACTGCACTTGGAAGTGTCTAGCAGCTAAATAGCAGAAACTCTCTCCCCCTGGGTTAGTTTGAGAATTTTTTCATGTACTATGAATATAATCATATGCATGCACAAAAATATATTAGTGCACAAGTATCCTTGATTATTTCAACTAGCCTCAAATCCAGTGCAACCTTCAATGGATGGTATAGTATGAGAGCCATGTTTTTGCCAAAAATTTCATGATTGAGAGTTACCATTCACAAGTCAACCCTCAAGGTGTAGGCCTGGATTTTTTAATTTCGAAGAAGTAAAGCCACATGAATTTCATGGTTAAATCTTCTTACAAGTACTTAGCTACGAAATGAGTGAATAACTTCCCATGGAAAGCAGGTGTGGGGATAAAAGCTCCATTGAAAGCTGTTTTTTTGTTTGGACCCTCGCGTTGGGTGCAGTTCCAACCACAGACAACCTCCAAAGAAGGGGCTTTCACCTTGTGAATAGGTGTAACATGTGCTTGAAAGAGGTGGAATCAATCAACCATCTTTTCCTGCAATCTTCCTTTGTGAAGGAGATGTGGGATCTTTTGTTCTCTTTGTCTGGGTGTATGTGGGTTATGCAATACTCACTATTAGATTTTTTTATTTTTTGAGAGGTTGGGTGGGGGGTGGAAGGAAAGGGAAAGGAAGGAAGGTGTGGAGGATAATGCCAATTTGTTTGTTTTGGTATATATGGAGGGAAAGAAATCAGCATATTTTTAAGGAAAGTCCATGGATATATGTAGCTTTAAGGATTATTTCTTGAAACTATTATACTTTCGCTTTATAAAAGGCGTACCTCGTAGAGTTTTTGAAAGATATGAGACTCCAATTTTTGTGGGTCTCTTTTGTATATGAGTTCCCCCCCCCCCCCCCCGGGGGTGCTTTTAATGAAACGTTTACTTATCAAAAAAAAAAACTATATACCTTGTACAATAACAAAAAATTTACAAAAATAAATCAAAGTACGAATTTACATGCAAATATAAGTATCGACCACAAAATTAATAAACTCAATTTTTTTTGAAGGTATAGAGTTGAGTACAGTAAAATATGATAACATGAAAAGTTACTGCCGCAATAGATTTACAATGTACCCTTTAACACAAGAATTTGAGTCATCACCTAAACCAACAACCTAGACTGAATGAGAAAAGATTAAGCCACGTCTCTTAAAAGCTAGTGCTACATTGAAAGTTAAGTTCATGATGCTAAAATAAGCTGCAGTTGCTGTTAAGGAAACACACTCACCCTAGCAACCAGTTTGGTCAAGCAGTGCAGTTTCATCCTTCCTCATCGTCAGATTGAGATGCATTCTCAGAGGTTTTCTGAATCTTCACCTCCACCTCTACCTCCATTGGAACTGGATATGCAGATGCACCGCAACCTGCAGTCAAAATGAAGTGTCATAAAAATGCTGGAAGATTTTCAACATATCTTTCAAGTAATATTGAGCCAATGTTGGTTTCATCTTCCTACACCACCATTCAAAAGCTAGTATCTTTGCAAAACTTCTGTAGTATCTATAATAATATCTTGAATAAAAGAGTGTGTTTGGAATGACAACTTCTTAGTGTAGTAGTATATTGCTTTGTGTTGTACTCGAGCCAAATTTAGTTCTTCTATTCTGTGACAGGTTGTTATGAATTTTTAACACAAACTTTACACACAACATAGTCCAACATCCACACATCAAATCCAACATTTCAATGCAAGCATGGTTGTCAAAATTGGAAAGTATTCGTGACAAACGGCACCTTCATGATACACCCAATTACACATAGGAACTAAAGTGCTTTTACTCATAGGTAACTAAGAAGCTCAGATACGACATAGACATAGACACGCCAATACAAAATTTTCAGAAAAGTATGACACAGACACGTTGGGGACATGCAGAATAATACATAAATATATTTTTTTATATAATTAAATATATAGATTATTATTATTTGATCTAAAAAAACAATAAAAATCATGGTACCAAGTAAGAAAAGTATTTATTATTTTTAGAGTTTTATTAATAATAAAAGTTAAAATAAGATTTAATACAAATTAAACAAATTTAAAGAAATTAATAAATATTATAAAATAAGATTTAATAAATAAAAAGGTGTTTAAACCAATTTCAAGATTTTAATATATGTTATAAGAAAAGGATTTATTAAATAAAATTAAATGGGACACGTGGGGTCGACAATCAAAACTTGAGAGAGAAAGGGGGGGGAGACACATGAGAGAGAAAAAAAGACGCCTTGGGGAGGGGGAAAAAAACACGCCACAGGGAGGGAGAAAAAAAGAAGGGAAGAATTTTGGAAGAGAAAGTTCGCAGAGAGATATCGCAAAGAGGGTGAGAGAGAGATCGCATAGAGAGGTCCCAGATGGAAGACCCAACGAAAGAAGAAGAATTTTTCCTTTCTTTTTTCTTTTTAATACTCATCTTTTGTGTCCCGCGTGTAGGCCATGTCCCGCCGCGTGGGAAATTTTAAAAAACAAAACAAAAAGGATACTCATATTTAACATGTCGGACAAGTGTCCAGAACTTGTCCGTGTCCCAAATGTGTTGGACACCAACACTCTGGCCTCTAGAGTGTGTCGGTGCTTCTTAGATAGGTAACAATGCTTCCAAATTCATGACAGGAGTTACCCCTAAATGTTCTAAATAAACATCTAAACTAGATTACACAAGATTTGCTTCCCCCACCGCCCTCCCCCTCCCCACCCCCCCCTAAAAAAAAAAAAAACAAACAAACAAAAGGGCCCTTGGCAGGACTCAAAATCAAGCAGCTACCACTGAGGTACTAGGCTATGGTTTCAGATGAATTATATTGCTATGGATACACTTATCAGGCTGAAACAGATATGGAACTAGGACTGTAAAATCATTATGAATGAGAATTAGAAAGAAAAAAATATTATTTTATGAGTCCATGTAACAAATTTGTGTCCAAAGTGTCATCAGGTGCAAGTTGGATAGACAAATGAAACAGTGCTAAGGGTTACATGGAGGTCATGATTATATAAAAATGGATGTCAGGACTTTACAGTCAAATGTAGCATGTGTGTGAGAGCTAGCATCCACTTGAGAAGGGAAGTGAGGAACACGAGGAAAAACAATTGCACATCAAATCCCCCCTCCCCCAACCCAAAAAGAAAAGGGAAAAAAAAATCAAACATACCAAAATATAACATGAAAAAACTACCTCAGCATATCTCCCTCCAGTATTCTCAAGTATACAATAGCCATCTTTGCTAAGAGTCCACAAAAAGTCCTCAAATCAAGGATTAAAAGAAAGCAAAAAACAAGATAGTTGAGAATAAGTATGTTAGAATAAGTCCAAGGACCTCAATTGCTTTATCCAGTTAACCACATCACAACCATCTCCTTCCATGGGTGATTATAGAGGGAAGTTCTCATTATAGCCTCAATTAGCCCAAGCAGGACCGCCTCAATCTCCACTGTATTGGTTACCTGACTCCAAAAAGATGTAAAGAGTATATATATCCACACAAGTACATATAAATTGGCCATTGCCCATTTGTGTAATTTACTTATTCACCTATAAACAAAAACTAAAGTTGCATTTTATTGGGTTAACAGGAGAAATCCAGGAGCAGATCAGAAAACCACAACAGGAGCAGAGGGAGAGGACCCCAACCCACTTTGAATCATGAAAAATGAACGCCTTCAAAGACCATGCAGGTAGAAGGCCAAACAGAGACCAATTAGTAAATGTTGTGCTAAGCGTCCACAACTCCCTAGTATACTAACAATTCCAAAATTCTCCAGTGACATTCCTCCCAACCAAACTGTAGGAGAACCACACCATGCCACAGCTGCTCATCAGACTGCCTCAAAACATGGGATGTCGAACCAGATAACTCTACGAGGCAAGCAACTCATACCAATAAAGCCCAAGAGAAAGGACCAAATAGTTAAGGTAACCTCAAAATGAAGAAATAGATGATTAATGGCCCCAAGAATATTCTCTAACATAAAGGCTTTTTTATTTTTGATAGCTCTAAGCATCTAACATAAACGATCAATAGTAATATTCCTCACACATCATCAACCAATTTCCAATCTTCTTTTTTTTCTATAACTAACTAATTTCCAATCTTTAACTGGCTACAATTCATCCTCACATCATAATTGAGAGATCAATTTAAGAATATCAATTAATTTTCTCACAATAAATGTAATAAGTGCATTTAGATTTTCAACCTAGCAAAAAAAATTATAACCAGAAAGGTGGCCTCTGTTAATCTTTGATGAAACAAAATCCCCAATCCATCTTCCATTTTTTTCTGCCAAATCACAATTGCTTGAGTGTAGAACTACAATCAAATCACTAAAACACACCAATTGAAAAATAAAAACAGAGTTTCCAAGTATCCACATTATACTTGTAGCATCCGGATAATAGAATTCCCTAAATAAGGATAAAAAAACATCTTAAGATTCAATTCAGTTCGAAAGTAGTAATATAGTTAGCCGTTTAGTTGCTGACAAAATGAAAGAAAGGAAGAGAAAATAAAAAAAAAAATGAAGATTTAACCTTAGATATTTCAAATAAATAAATTTCACTCGTCACTCAACCGTGCCCTAATACACTATTAGGGAAAGAAAGGAAAGTTTATAAAGAAGTGAAAAAAAAAATTAAATCAATCAGTTGATTTACCTTGAATCCAGGAAAATATGAGAATTTTAGATAGAAAAGTAACAGAATTATCCCCGCTTAAAACAATTATCACCAGAATGTCGAAATATAAATTATTAAACCAGTGACCTGTTTGGTTGCTAAACAACTCAAAATTTTCATAATGTCCACCGACTACCCAGCTATGCCCTAATAGTTTAGATAAAATTTTCAATTTAACAATTCAAATCACAAGTTTTAAAATTTCATTCTTCTTATTCCAATTTCCTAGGTAGACAACTGGAAATCCATGAGACTGAAAACATCAATTTTTTTTTTTCTTTTCCTCCGACTTCTTGGAACCCAAACGGAAAATTAAAGATTGAAATTTACGGTACCTTCAACGATATAAGCCGAAGAATGCCACCCACGGGACGACGTAAAAGACATGGCTTCATCCTCCGTCAACGGATTCGCCAATTTTCCGACCAATTCGACGACGCCGTTGTAAGGCCGAAAACTTCGTGGTGGAACCCAGTATGACGAGCCAGGGATGAATGGGAGCCAATCGGGGGCTGATCGCTTGACGATGATGCTGTGGATGGCTTCCTCGAGCTTGCGGATGCCCAATGCCTCCTCATCGCCGTCCGATTTGAGGTCGACCTCGATCAGCTGGGCCTCTCCGGATTGGTTCGAACGGTTCCTGTGGCTCAAGATACGATGTGAGAGACCGAGCGGCGGTGATTTGCTGAAGTGGAAGGTTGGGGTCGTTGACGACGACGATGATAAAGAGCGGAATAGGGCTTGTGAGAGGACTCTCGCCATCAGATGCTAATGTAGAGAGAGAGAGAGAGAGAGAGGATAGGACTATGATTCAACTATTCAACACAACAGAAATTTTCCCAAGAAAAACCCTCACTTGTTAACGTCAGTTTTAAGAGGTGAAGATGGGATTTCAAGGCCTTTCTCCTTTCGTTTCTTTCCTTTCCTTTCCTTACTTTTAAACCAACCACTTATGAAACAACTGCATGCCAGATTTTGATACTAAATTTTATATTTTAAATAATATGTCATTAGATTATTATTAATATTATAAATATTTTAATCAATCATTTATTATCACATTATTTAAAATATAAATTTTAATTTTTAAAAAATTGATACAACTAGCATTCCTTATTATAAAATAAATTTTTCTCAATTTTTTCATTCATTTCCTTTCAACTCCTCAATCCAAATAACCTATAATAAATTAATTGAAAATCAGTTTGGATTGAAGAAAGTACAAAACAAGTGAAGTCACTCTACTAGGAGTATTAATTTTGACACAACAACATGAATATGATATGAAGTTAACATAATTAAGTTTAGTATAAATTAGTTTGTGTCATGAATAAATTAACATGTTTAATATTTTGAATAAGTGAAGGAAGATAGAAGGGAAAAAAAAGTATTAGTTATGAAAAAGAAGAAATGAAAGTGTAATTATTTTTTTATGTTTGGATAATTAGTGAAGAGAGAGAGAGAGGGTAATTTAATCCTTCCATTGTATTTGAGAAAAATATAGGAGAGAAAGAATATAATGTTTAATTATTTGAAGAAAAATGGTAAAATAGAAATTTACTTATTTTAAAAAAATAAAGGTAAAATGAGTAATAACTAACAATTTAATCATTTCTCTCAGTCTCCTATTTTTGGAAAGAGAGCTATTTAAGCTTCTCTTTGTCCTCTCATCTCCTTTCTTATTTTTAAAACAAACATAAAATAAATTCTCATTCCTTTTTTCTTTCCTCTCATTTCTTTCCAACTCCTTTAATCGATCCAAATGTAATGTTAATTATATTAAAAAATAAAAAACATGAGTCAAGAAAATTCATCCTATATCAAACGTCTATCAAAGTTTGAGAAATTTTTTCATTTTGTAAAAGAAGTTTTCATTTTATCTTCTTTCACGACTAAACTTTAAGGTTATTTTACACTTATAAACATACAAGTAAAAAATTTATTTAAGAGATTAAAAATCAAAATAAATGAGTTAGTTGTGTTGGGCACACATATAACTTATGTACTAAATGAGTGTATTTAGATTTTAAACTTGTCATGTCTGATTAGGATTTTTTAATTATATATATATATATATTTATATTGACATGATTTAAACATAACACATTAATATAAATTGACACGGCTAAACTATACAGTCTATACCTTCAAATGCTTAAAAATAACAAATGTGTGGATGAAGGAAATTAGAAGAAAAGGAAAGAAAATAAGAAGAGATAAAGACATTATTTCATGTCTAGTTTAAAAAGAAAGAAAAAGAAATTGGAAGGTTTTGTGCATAATAGGTGAACACTATACAATCAAATATGAAAGATGTTCCTGCCCCTAATCAAATATAAAAAATAAAAATAAAAAACCTTGGGATATTCATGCCTCTTAAGAAATATATGTGCTATAATTGCAGGGACAATGGGTTGTAATTCTGGGAGGGTAAACTAATAGAGTTGTTTATGCTTGAAAGGAGTGCAAATGCTTGTTGGCTATTTTCTTTTTATATTACTTCATACTTTAAAAGAAGAGAAGTATATTTAAATTAAACTGAAAATCTTCTTTCATGTCTCCCTTTTTTATTTTTAGACAAAAGATCAACTACACTTATAAAATTAAAATTATACTTTTAAAAATTAATGAATTAATTCTAATATGTTTCACACTTAAATATATTTTATTTTCTACATTAAATCTGCTTCCTTATGGATAAAGGTTTACTGTATGCTAATTTTTCAATAATTTGCCCAAAAAAAAAAAAAAGAATGCCAGCTTATCACCGGCCTATATTTTTTCCACCAATAGGATGAAACCTCCAGGTGGTGACCAATCACAAATTACTCAATGACCATATCACCCTTCCTTGACTCTAAATTAAGTCGAATTTTCTATGGGCAATTCAGTAACTTCAGAATAAAAAACACAAAAGGACCTTTCTGTAACCATATCAAATGATTAGCCAACGTTCGACAACTGCCAAACGACCAAACTCCTCCCTTATTAGTTGTTCCTTCATCTTGCGTACATTTTGCCATTTTGGAGAGAGAAAGAGAGATTCGTTGGTTGTTTTGTTTGTTGGCTCAGACACCGTTACGATAACCAGGGAAGAACATCTCCACCTTATTCTCTCTCCGCTCTCTCGTCTTTCTCTCTCTTCTTTTGATCAAAAGAAGAGATAGATTTGCCCTATCACAGGTTAGGTTCTCAGGGCAAATGGGTACCTTTCAGAGCTTTCGAAAAGCCTATGGGGCGCTTAAGGACTCCACCAAGGTCGGCCTCGCCAAAGTTAATAGCGAATTCAAGGTCTGTATGTACATATATATATATATATATATATATATACAGGCGCGCGAGCGAAAGAATGCATATCATTTCGTCAAATTCAATGGAAGTTATTTGAATTTATTAGCTCTGTTAATCGTCAAATTCATTTGATATTTTTTATTTTTTGAATAGTTCATTTCGCTTGTTTGGTTTAATGTTTGTTTGATCTCTTGGGGAAGGATTTGGATATAGCTATCGTTAAGGCCACCAATCACGTTGAGAGTCCTCCAAAGGAACGGCATGTCAGAAGTGAGTTTAGATATGTAATTAATATGTTTTTTGCCTTTGATTTTGAATTTTGGGTTTTTTTTTTTGATAATTAATAACTACTTTTGATTTTATATTAAATTGAATTGATCATGGCTGTGGATCTGTACAAAAACCGCTCAGTGAATTATTGAAGTGTTCTCTTTGTCCTTTTATTTATTTTTTCTAAGAAAATTTGGTAATTTATGATTGAAATTTAGCTGGATTTTTGTTTGCCTGCAGATTGACATACTTGTTTCCTTTTCCCATGTTTTGCTTTTAAATTGGAATTTTTATTTTTCTCTTTTTTACCATGATTTGAATATGCATTGTCTTCTTCTTTTAATTCTATTCTGTCTTTCAGGTTATCTCATTTCTGTTTGTTCTCTTTTCTTCCTAGAAATCTTCTTTGCAACATCGGTAGCACGCCCACGGGCAGATGTGGCCTACTGCATTCATGCACTTTCCAGGAGACTGGCAAAGACTCGCAACTGGACTGTAATGTCTTTTCTTCTTCTTCTTTTTTGTTCAATCTATTTATTTATGAATTTTTCGATTGCAAAATCCTTGATAAATTACTCATGAACACATGCCAGTCAATGCGTCTGCCTTTCACTCTGAGTCAATATTTATGACACAGGAGAATAATATTTAACATAGGAATGTCCTGTCTGTACAATCGTGTTTTATATTCTTATAGATGCAACTGGTTAAACTAGGTGCTTGGTTCTTCAAATTTTTGTCTCTTACCTAATGATTATCGACAGGTTGCCATAAAGACATTGATCGTTTTTCATAGGACATTGAGAGAGGGTGATCCAACCTTCAGAGAGGAGCTACTAAACTACTCACACAGAGGACATGTTCTCCAATTATCGAATTTCAAGGATGACTCAAGCCCTCTCGGTAAATTGATTGGCTAGGATTTCTTTTATTATTTTTTATTAAGAAAAAGGATGAAGTGGATATGATTTCAATTTTTGAAATGTGGCAGCTTTTTCTTATTAGAATGGTATATATTCATGCAGCCTGGGATTGCTCTGCATGGGTGCGGACATATGCACTCTTTTTGGAGGAGCGGCTTGAGTGTTTTGGGATTTTGAAATATGACATTGAGACAGAGCGTTTGACTAAAACATCACCAGGAGCATCCAAGGTGTGTTGCCCTCATCATTTAGGATCAATCCCTTAGTTAAATTCAAATCAGATTCTCCTGTAAGTGTTATGATAATATGAAAAACAATTCATTATGTTAGGTGCATAGTAGAACTCGGCTTTTGAATGGTGAAGAGCTGTTGGAGCAGCTACCTGCATTGCAGCAGCTTCTGTACCGCCTAACTGGTTGCCAGGTAACGGTTGATATAAAATTTCAGTAGCTGCTCTGAGAGGCGTCTTTAAAATTTGGCCTGTAAAGTTAGTCTTCTATTGATTATCACCTTTTTTCCCCCATAAAAATAGGCTTTCTAATTTTCTTTAAACTTTGCAGCCTGAAGGAGCAGCTTACCACAATTATCTCATACAGTATGCTTTGGCTCTGGTATGCATGATGTACATCAGTTTCTCTAATGGCAGAAATGGATTTGACTTAGCATTTACATGTATGACATGGAAATGTGAATGTATGCTTATTATATGTATAATTATTAAAATTTTGATCAGTTTTCAACTGAAGATTAGAATTTGTCAACTATCCTTAATTCTTTTACAATAAATGGAATCATGGAAAATTTTCCTGTTATGAAAAATGACTAGAACCTCGAGTAGGTATTGTTAATTCAGACATAGTTTGAACATTTGATATTGTTAAACAACCAACTGCTCTAAAATCTTAAGCTGTTAGCGAATGGGCCAAAAATGTATATCAAGTTCTCAACACTCCCCCTCACATGCGACCCCGAACTCGCACGTGAAGAGACACCTGACTGAATTCGCAGCCGAAACAGCGAAATTTGCATCAAAAATGAAAGATTGAGGCTTATAATGGCCTTTTTTTTTTTCTCAAACAGGCATCGCAAAATAGCCTTTGGCAGTTTTGAATGGCTTGATCTCAAAAAAATACATAAAATGCATATATAATTCGCGAAAAGAGAATAACAGAGCGCCAAGTTACGGCAGTTTGAATCTGCAACCAAAACAGCGAAATTTGCCTCAAAAATGAAAAAATGAGGCTTATAATGGCCCTTTTTCTCACTGCCTTCGGCCATTTAAATGGCTAGATCTCATAGAAATACCTGAAATGCACTTATGATTTGCATAAATTAGAAAATAGAGTGCCAAGTTATAGTTGTTTGAATCCGCAGCCAAAACCCCATGATATACTTTTTAATTCTTCATTTGGACTAATGAGACTGATTCTTACTATTGTTACTGATTTTGATTAGCGTGTTCATAGTTTCCACAACACAGTTACCTGATTTCCTTGGGAGGACCTCCATAAGAATTTTATTTATCTTCCATTCAATTTCATGCAATCTGGGGCATTTTTTCGACTGTGAATTTTTATTTTAAACTTTTGAAAGAACTAATGTAGAGAGAGTTAGCTCTGCATCCATGTAATATGCTGAATATGTATATAAACACATAACAATTTTTTGAAATCTTTTAAGATTCATTCGGTTGATTATGTAGGTATTGAAAGAGAGCTTCAAAATATATTGTGCCATCAATGATGGGATTATCAATCTTGTAGACTTGGTATGATAGTCTTCACACTCTTTCTGGACTATCTTCCCAACTGTAACAATTTTCCTTAATATTCAACGCTAACTTCTTCACCTTCCTGCAGTTCTTTGACATGTCCAAACACGATGCAGTTAAAGCTCTCAATATCTACAAAAGAGCTGGCCAACAGGTTTACAACTATCTTTTCTTTAGGATTCTGACTGTTGTGTGGAATATATTTGTCTGTCATTTTATCTTGCGCCTCAAGAGGATGCCTCCATTTTGTATAGACATGCTGGCTAAGCTAACTCTTTTCCTTACCTTTATGTAGGCGGAACATCTTGCTGATTTTTATGAATTTTGCAAAGGTTTGGATCTCGCTAGGAACTTTCAGTTCCCAACACTGAGACAGGTTCCTTTCTCTGCTTAAAAACTGAAAAGCTTTAGTCAATGCCCACGCTTATTTTCTTATGACTTTATTTTTTCTGCACTGAACAGCCACCTCCTTCATTTCTTGCTACAATGGAAGGAGTATATAAAAGAAGCACCTCAGACAGGTTCTGTTTCAAGGAGACTGGTGAGAACATTATCCATTTTATTTTGGGCTTTCTCCTGGAAACACATGCATATGTGGACATGGATCATATCTGCAGCTTTCTGTTGTTCAAGTGCCTAATACTCCTCTCAGTTGTTACACTTGAAGTTCCTATTACAGCAAACCAGTTGTAATCAATTTTGACATCATTCATTCTAGCACAACAGCACACTGACCAAAGATTGTTTCAGCTATCCATACAGTTTACCCACCAAGTCTGAGCACTATAGCCAGAAGACCTTGGGACCCTTCTAGTGTTTGATGCTTCCAAACAATTGAACATGAAAACAATTTATCTGCCAATTTGTCTGTCACTAATTCAACTTGACATATTGATCCATGTGGCATTCACCCCATACTGAAATGCATATGCATTAGGGAAGGGAAGACTTTTTCAGTTATCTTCCTCCTTATAAGTAGTCCTGTTAATGTCTTCAAGTTTTTGTAGTATTTTTTTTTGGGCTGGGGAGGGTGTGTGTGTAAAGCGTTCTTGAATAAAGTGATTCGACAATGTCATTATTATTAGTTGGATTTAGATAAATGCTACATCATGTGGGTAAAGAGTTCTTGAATAAAGTGATCCGATAATGTCATTATTATTAATTGGATCCAGATAAATGCTACACCATTATACAAATTTTAATCTTAACAATTGCCTGAATTTTAATAGCCCAGTAGAGGATGAAGTCAGGAGCACGAAAAGTTTGTATCTAGGTTTTCCAAGTATAATTATCTGTTTGACACCCCTGCTTCTGTGTTTCAACTTGCATGTCTTATTATCATCTTTGAATTGTCCCTTGACAGTGGCTGTAAGCCAAACTTGCTCATTCATTTTATTCCTTCAGCTAAGGGTGAAGTGGTTTACTTTCTTGCAAAATATTTAAGAGTAAGAATTAGCCTAGCTGCAGTCATTCAGATTCTATTATCTTGTTGGCCATTATCATTTGTCAGTATTACATAACAATTCAAGATCCTCAAAAATTCTTTCTCAGAAAAAAATTGTTATATACTTTTGTCTTACCTCGTGAATTTATCTACCGAATGATCGTTATGATTAAAGTTCCTTTCGCTGCAAGGTTTGAAAGCCTGGTTTACTAATCGTGAATAGCATGATTCTAGTACTTCTATTCATTTTCCTTTTTTTCTTTTGTGGGGGGGGGGGGGGGGGGGGGGGGGGGGGGGGGGATAGCAGGTAAAGGTTTGATCACACACAATAATAATAATAATAATAGATATTATAGTGTAGAGGACAAAATTACCAAATTAGGTCATTCTTAGAGGTTTCTTCCAGGCAAGATAATTAATTGATTCTCTTGCATTTGAGATGTTGTTTCCTGTATTTATCTATGGTCAAATCTTCCACATGGTTGTTAATATGTGAATTTAAATTTTTTTTGGGGGGGGCAATTCTAGACCTCTCTAAATTGAGAAGTTGATGGTTGAACTTCAGCAACCTGTATTTCCTAAAATTTGGATTATTTGGTCTAGCATACCTTGAACTTCACCGGGATTTCAAATGTTCAGCCAATATGGAACTTCCAAATTTTCCGAAATCCTCACAAAATTTTTCTTGTTTTCGGATGAATTCCTGCTAAAAGTCATGTCTTATCACTTGAACTATCCTAAAGTCTATTTGACCAAATTAACTTGGTTCTTTACTTATAAACTTGTACCTTGTTTTAAGATTACGTGCGGTGGGCACTTTTTAAATTTGGGCTTATGTTGTGCGGAAAAAAAACAATAGGAGTATCAGGAGACCAGTAAAGAACCACAGGAACTGGAAGAACCTGCCCCTGAAGAAAGTGAAAAGCAACTCAAAGAAGTTGAGGATACAGAGGATAAAGAACCACAACTGATAGATACACAAGAACCTCAGCCAGAGAATGACGATGAAGCTCCACCATTAATATCAACTGAAGATACTGGGGATCTACTGGTAGTTTATTTTTTATTTTTTGCTCTCTTAATTGGCTTACTTGATTCTCATACTTGTATCGTTCTTCCACCTTTTTTGGATATTTTTTATTTACGTGTGTGTGCGCAGGGTTTGAATGAAATAAACCCGAAAGCTATAGAGCTAGAGGAAAATAATGCAATGGCTCTTGCCATACTTCCACCTGGTAAGTTGCAAAGTGTTTGACATTTTATATGGAAATTTATTGGTACATGCCTTGCCCTGGTCCGAGTGCATTATAAGTTTAACAGCAGAATAGTTGTATCCAATTGAACTAGAAGTCACAATTCTTCCTGTTTGAGTTATTGTAATTATTATTATTATTTTTTTCTTCTTTTTTGGTCTTCTGAAAAATAGAAGTTCATGATCATTGGTCCCTTCTCTTGAATATTTGGTTGATCATATGCTTTTTTTAGAACATGATATAGAATTGTGCTGATATATTGAGATTTTGTTCAGGTAATGATACTCAATCAGCGAATCTTGCATTGAGTGAAATTGGAAATACTTCAGGATGGGAGCTAGCACTGGTTACCACACCAAGCACCATTAATAATAGCAAGCCAACAGAAACCAATTTGGTTTGTTCTTTTCATTCCATTCATTAATACTCCATGTTGTTCTCTATTCTCCAAAAAGGCTTTTAAATATTATTGAGTTGTGAATGCTAATAGGGGCGAAACTTGGATTTACCAATTGACCAAAGGTCATTTTGTACTTCTCATTTTTGTTGGTTAGAATATTGATTTGGTTCTTGATGAACCTTGTGTTGAGGTTTAATTTTGTGTGTGTGTGTGTATAATGAAATTTCTTTAGAATTAGTAGTGTTAAGGTACTCTTGTTTGTTCTATAAACTGCCTCAGTAGAAACTTGGCTTGTGCTGGGTTTGGTTTAGGTTTGAGCAGTTTAATCATCAATTTTGTGTTTGGGGTTTTAGTTGATTACATCATTATTACGCTTATCTTGGGTTAGTGCTTGGGAATTTAATGAAAAAATGCAAGGCAGCTGAGAAGAATTGACTTGCACCGCTAATTGTAAACCAGTAAATGCAAATGCTTGTTCTTTAAGCTCCATCTGAAGTTTTATTGTATGTCGTTCTTTTTTCAGGGGAAATTCCAATAGAATTGTAATAATCATTATATGTGTTAGCCTTTGTACTAGTGCACTACATGAAAAAATATCTATATATCCAATCACTAATACTTTTTGGTTTTTTGGGTGTCAGGCCGGTGGATTTGACAAGCTATTACTTGATAGCTTGTACGAAGACGATGCTGCCAGGAGACAAATACAGCTTCAGTATGCAGGCTACAATACAGGCTATGGATATGGAATGCCCGTGCAAAATCCATTTGATCAACAAGATCCATTTGCGATGTGCAACAACATAGCACCCCCGACCAATGTGCAGATGGCCATGATGGCTCAGCAACATCAACAACAGCAAGTGATGCAACAGCAACAGCAGCAACAACAACAAAACATGATGGCATTGGTACCTCACCAGTATCCAAACCAATATTCTCAACAACAGATGCCATATACGGGGTC
Source organism: Nyssa sinensis (assembly GCA_008638375.1). Lineage (NCBI taxonomy): Eukaryota > Viridiplantae > Streptophyta > Magnoliopsida > Cornales > Nyssaceae > Nyssa > Nyssa sinensis. The sequence goes on from CM018047.1 coordinate 1,157,941, forward strand.
AGCAAACCCATTCGGAGATCCCTTCAACTATCCTCAGAGTGCAATGCCACCACAGGGAAACCATACATTACTCTAGAGATCAACTTTTTTTCTTTAATACCGGTGTATTCTTTAATTTTTTTGGAGTAGGTGGATCTTCTGATTTGTTGTGAAGTTGATAACCTCATTCTTTGTATACTTAGTAAATTGTGAATCTGTTTCTTTCATTTTTTTCACTGAGATACTAACCATTGATTGTAGACCAATGCTGCCCCATTTTTATCATTTAAGATATATATGTATGTTCATTTTGAGATTTCTTCTCTCTACAGCTTTTTCTTAATTTGGCAATTTCCTTCCACATGCTTCAATTCAAACATATAAAGCCAGATTTTTCTATTTTGATAATTTGATGTCAAGCATGAGGGATCAGCTTGTTGCTTGATGCAGAGCAGCCCCCCTGATTTGCAATCTGGGTTGCACCAACCGAAAATGTATTGAATCGAGGAAAATGCATCCATGTCTAAAATAATATGCAAGTTTGGAATTAAATTCACTTGTTATCAGGGAAAATTATATATTTGCATTTTATATAAAATTATTTATTCAGAATAAAATGATATTAGGAACTTTTTATAATTAAATTAGTTATAATATAATTTTTTTTAGAAAAAAAATGTAAAAAACATGTACGCATATTCTATTTAATACTAACGATTGTATGCTTGGAAGAATTTTGTTTTCTTTTGAATAATCATCATATAATAATTTCATAATTAATGATTTTTGAACGCTCATAATTATTAATTAACACAGAGGTAATGTAATTCCAATACAGTACAGCTCTGGGAAAGTCATATTCAGTGCACAGCCTGAGATCATGCATTTTAAAGAAACGCATTTCATCAAAACCATCTCGGCGATCCTAAAGACCATTTTAGAGTACATGACATGGAGACAATATGATCAAATGGATTAAGTTGCCTTCTGTGAAGGCATTGAAAGGCCTTAAGCACATATTGGTAAGTGAAATTGATCAATTTTGCATTGGAAAGCCGAAGAATAAAGTAAAAAAATGAGAATTCTATCGAGAAGCCCATTGTTACTTGTTAGACGGTTCTCTGAGCAGACTGAGCTTGTAATTTAGTAAATGGATATGGCTTTTCGAAAAGAACTGTGAACAAGCCTGATCATGCGTTTTAAAGAAACCAAAATTCGTTTCGGCATTTCATCAAAAACATAACGGTTGATCCTAAAGACCCAATTTTAGAGCACATGACATGACGACAATATCATCAAATGGATTTAGTTGCCTTCTGTGAAAGGCATTGAAGTCCGTTAAGCACATACGGGTAAGTGAAATGATCAGTTTTCGCATTGGAAAGCCCAAGAATAAAGTAAAAACTGAGCATTTTGTTGACAGGTCACAAAAACAAGTCAAGAAAACGCCGTTGCCGGGGATCGAACCCGGGTCACCCGCGTGACAGGCGGGAATACTTACCACTATACTACAACGACTTGCTTGTTAGAAGTGTCTTTACTTTATCTATATTATATTTGTCTAAAACTCCATCGAATCTCCCAAAGTTGAAATGATACATATATATATATATATTTTTTAAATACAACAATAGATAAGAATAACTATTCTACGTATATGTATACGTCTGTTAATAAAATGTTATCTCCTTCAATAATTTATCTCAATAATTATTTAATGAGTAATAATGCATAGACTTAAAAAAATTATGAAATTTATTCACATGTTGATATGAATTATTGTAACTCTTATTAAAATCTAAACAATATGATTAAATTTATCTACTAATTTCATTAATTCTCTTAACAAATTAGCCAGTGGACAAAAATGAATAACTATGTCCGGTATATTAAACAATTCTCTAATTTAATACATGTAAAATAAAGTAACATGGGTATGATTTTTTATTTATTTATTTTATGTTTGAATTACAGTGACTTACAAGAAAAATATTTTTTCTTGGTTAAAATTACAAAAAAAAAAAAAAAACTTATAAAAAGTGAAGTGAATGACTTATGTTTGAGTGAAAAGGTAATAAAGTACTTTCATTAAAAAGATCAAGCCTTATGACTAACGGTGAGAATGTTAATGATGAGTTTAATAAATAGTTGTTGAAACTCGATAGCATTAAAAATAATGATTACTTAAATATCTCTTCTATATTTTAAAATAATTCACTTACTTATAGATAGATATAATTATAAAATTGTAATACTTAAAAACAAATTTTTTTATTAATGAAATTTTAAATAAAAATAATACTCACTCCGTCTCAAAATGATAGTCCTTTTTGGACATTTTAACTTTTTTGGAAGTATTGTTTTATTATTTTGAAACTATTTAAATTTTTTATATTGTTCTCATTTAATTGTAAATCATGTTCATATTAGGTGTAATAAATGGTAGTTTTGAAAATTTATAATTTAAAAATAAGTTAATTTTTTAAATGAAACTCTTAAAATAAATAGTGATAAAAGACTCATAAAATAGGACGGAGGGAGTAAGTTTTAATAAAATCAAAATGGGATCGACAAGGTAAGTATGGGTTTATCATAATTGAAATGTGAATTAGATAACACAAAAGATGTGACAAGAAGTATGAAAAAGAATTTCTTAAAGATAACAAGTTTTAGGAAGAGATATTCCATTTAGAAAGAGATTCTATCCAAACAGTGTAAGTATTTATCTCACACATTTTGATGTTTCAAGAAGAGATATTCCATTTAAGATTGAGATTTTAACCGAGTAGTTCAAGTGTCTACTTATACACAGTTAGTGTGAGTTCGATTTTTAACAATAACACACTAGTAATAATTAAGTTGTTATTATGAGTTGTTGAATGTGATTAATCTCTTTTAAGATTTTTCTTAAATTCTTATTTATAGATTGAGGCCTTACCAATTTTGATAGAGATAACAGAAATATCATATTTAAAAGATATCTATTGAAATTTTTTTTTAGTCGAAGTCTCCTTAAAATAAGTTTGTAGGTTGACTCTGAGCACTACTTAGGAAGATAAGCTTGCTATGGTCGGTAGATTTAGACATTAGCCCTTCAGATTGGCATCCTTCTAACTTTTGCTAGTGTCTAGACTTACATGGACACATGAAAAAGTTTTTTCGAAATTCATTTAAATCTCGTGATAGGCCAGAGTGGGTTGCCAATTATTTATTTATTTATTTTATGAAATTAATTATAATTAACATTTCAAAGAAAATGCTACTTGTTTTAAAATCAGAAACATGCATATTAATAAAGAATTAGAATGTCATTATTTTATTTTTTAAATATATAACTCTATCTAATTTGTATAAACTTTTAATAGATGACTAAAATATATCTTTTATAAACATTGATTATGTAACATAAAACTCTTTTATATGATCGGGGTAAGGTGGGATGGGGCGGGACTAAGGCTGCAATTTGGTCGAACTGGGTCAGACTGGGTTTGAGCCTTGACCAAGCTCAGTCCGCAACACAAGCCATTGAGTCCGAACCTGAGAATAACCCAAAGAGTGAACCCAAACCTGAACCTGAGTCCGACAAAAAATACCTAGTATCGGGTTTTTCTCGGGTACCTGAACATTTAAATTTTTTCGAGTTCGGTCGAGTTTCGAGTTCGTATTTCGTGCATATTCTAGAGACAAATAGACAAAAATTTTCAATGAAAATAGATTTAAAAAGGTCAATACAATTAAATAATAAAATAAATATTACATGTTTGAAATATTAATGGAATGAAAGATCAAGATCATTCACATGTTTGAAATCTAATAACAATTCAAATTAATTGAGGATATAAAATATATGATTTTAAGAGTTGGTAATTCGGGTTCAAGGTCGGGCTTGAATACCCGACGTCTCTACCCAAACTCGTCTTGATTTAAATTCGGGTTTAAAAATTTAGGTTCGAGTATGATATATTTTTGTCTAAACTAATAATTTTTTAAGCCAGACTTGGATTTATCTATCCGACTTGCATCCCTAAGCATGATGAATCGACTTATTTCTAAATTTGTTCCAAACCCTAATAAATTTACAAAGCTTTTTTTAAACCCGTCTGATTAAAAATAAAATTGACGATGTCAAGCAGGACAGGCTAAAATTGCCACCCGCTATCCAGTGCGTTCGCGTGGGTTCACTCCTCACATCTCCATTCCATCTTGTACCAAAAAAATAAAACAAAGGGAAAAAAAAAAAGAGAGTATTATTTCTTAAAATGAAAAAATGTATTTATGGAAAAGATATGTTTCGTACTGGATTTTTTTTCCAGTCATCATGCTATCTCAATTGACATAGTAGTTTTGTTGGTCATTGCGGGTAAATCAGGTTAGAGAGAGAGCAAGAGAAAGACCTGACCGTTGGCTGGCCTCGAAAGGAAGAGCCAGAGCAAACGACGGCGAGCGACAAAAGCAATTAAGGGATGCTTGTGAAGAGTAATCATTCAATCAAATCAATTAAACCCAAATTCAAATTTGAAATTTGGGAGCTAAAGTAAATCAATCACGCTCATATACCAACGGTTTCCCTCTCTCTGGACATATATTATGTGCCATTCTTGAAGCTATAGATCTTCAATTCTTTCCATTCTGAGGTGACTTGATGTTGGTACTCATCTCTTTCATGCTTTTTTCTTTGTTTCTTCTTTGTACCCATGTGGCTAAATATTTCTGGGTATTTGGTTTTTTCTTGAGAACTCCGACGTAAACCTTTTCTGGGTATTTGTTGACTTCTCCTTTTGGAGGTGATTATATATTGCATGCTCTCCAAATCAATGTGAATGGATTGATGCTTTCTCAGCTATGTCTTGATTTCTGAATTGATAAATGTTCTGGGCCTTTAATTGAGTTCTTGTTATTTACTTCTTTTGGTGATCATGATTCGTTAAGAGAGGGCCAATGTGGTGAATGCCCTTACTGTTTGAACTCTGTTGGATGGTTGTTCAGTGGCCCGTTAGTGTTGCCTATAAGAATTGAACATGAAATTCAAACAAGGGTTTGATTTCCGCCTGGATTTCCTAATTTCAGCTCTTTCGATTTCTTGATATAGCATCAGAAATTATTGATCTTTTGTTCTTTATGTTCTCTTTCATCATCATGACTCCGCAATGTGCCTTTTCCAGGTCAATCTTTAGTTTTTGTGAAGAACACTTGGCTAGTTCTGGTTTTGGTTTTGGGTGTATATAGCTATTGTGCTTTACATTTGATACGACTCTTTTTCATTGCACAATCTCTTTCTTTTTTCTGGGTTGGCGGAGTCATGATCTTTTGATTAGTTTTAGAGGGTTTTGAAGAGTTTGTTTTGCTTTGTTAGACTGCAGAAGAGGTCCTACTTTACATGGTGTTTAATTGTTAGGGCTTTCCATGTGCTCTATTATTTGGTTTTATGGCAGGGTCATATGTTCATTTGGTTTATTTCATGATCTTTATGTTTTGCTTTTATTTGTTAACATAACAGATATTATTATTATTTTTTGGCCACAAAAACATTTTTGGATCAAGTGGGGTTCCTTTTTATGTTGATGTCAGTCAATGGCATATAACAAACTATTCCAAAATGAGAAGGAAATTCATATATGTTGTTCACATTCCATCAAGTGTTGGACTTTATCCATATTATATTATCCTTTACGAGGTATTTCAGAAGTCATCGTTTTTCCCCCTTTTGCCTTCATTTCAGTTCTAATACATAAGAGACTACTATGCGTGGAAGTGGAAAGACTGAGATTGGGTCTAAGCAGAGTGCTCTATTGCACATAAAAACTGGTACAAAAAAATCACAGACCAAGAGACACAAGACAAAATCAAAATCTCATGGAAAAGCTATTGGTTCAACTATACCAAAGAAAAAAGTTACTAACTATGCAAGCAAAGGGACGAAGAATGACTCTGCAAGCAGAAGTGCAATCAGTAAAGCGGCTCTGTATAAAATTAAGTCCTCCAAGAAGCAGTCTTCCTCTATCCGGCAAGTTGAAAAACCCTCGCTGATCAGCTCCAAGGAAAAAGGAAAACATGCCAATGGTGATGTTAAATCTCAAAAATCAAAGAAGAAGGGAAAGAGAAAGAGGCAAAAGGATAACGTGGAGCTAGATGAAGCGTCCCGCTTGCAAAGAAGGACAAGATACCTCTTGATAAAAATGAAGCTGGAGCAGAACCTTATTGATGCTTATTCCACAGAAGGTTGGAAAGGCCAGAGGTACAAAAATTTTATCCTTTCTTTTTTCTAAATGCTCTCTTTGCATAGTCCAGCCCGACTAGTTTTGAAAGATCTAATTATGATTTTGAGTTTCTGCAACTTAATCGTAAAATCCTGACCAAGAACCATTATATAGTCTAACCCACCACTTGATCGACAATACATTAATTTTTTAAAGATAAATAGGCCATATGCTCTGTTTAGCAACTCTTGGAGTACAGCTCACATCTTTATGTCCATACGTCTCCTTGGTAGTATAGCTTACATCCAAAAAACTAATTGGAAAAGAAAAGGCAGACTGCATTATCTGTTGAACTCAAATACTGGACACACTCTGCAAAACATGTACAGATCACTTAATAATTTTATTGGTTTATTTTTATACCCTTGCTTGTTAGCTGTGGAAGAAGCTAAACACTCAATTGCTAATTTCATCTTATTCAGAACAGATTTCTGTAGTGTTTAGTGAAGTTATGTAGATGGGGTGAGGTACCGGATTTTGCTGTGAAAGCCACGAGCCCAAAGGAACCATGGACGGCAGGTAAAAAAAGTGGAGTTACATGGAGTTTTCCCTATCCTTAGCTCAACAAGAAAATCATTAACTTTGCTACAATTCTCAAACCAAACCATTTCCTATAGTGATATCTTTTGAGAGCCCTGGATGATAGTTTTATCCTAAATTTGAGGATAAGGTGCTATATAGACAATGGATTGGACAAGAACTAATATGTAATCTGCATAGTATTTGGCATGTGTGACATAGGTGGTAGGGGCATTTATTTCTCCATCTGTGTATGTATACACAAGGATGTGGTGTTTTTGTGTACTGATTGTGTTCATTTCTGAACATGTTCTTATTATTGGTGACAGTAACTGTCAATTTGTGTTGAGCCCTTCCTCATTTACCCATGTCACATGCAAAGGGCCATCCACGCTCAAATCTTAAGTGGGGAGTTTGACTTGACTAAAAACATCACCAAGAAGGTCTACTCCACACTCAAATATCAAGTGGGGAGTGGGGACTGTGACTTACCTACAAACATCACCAAGAAGGTCTACTAGAAAGTAGAAACAGAGTGTAACTGCTAATTGCTTGATATTGTGTTTTATGTCCAAGTAAGAATAGACAAAGCATAAAGTTTCTCGTATGTGAAAGTTTATCAGGGGCTGTTGTATTTTATGATGCTAAAGGTTTTAAGGGTTCAATTCATTTCCTATGGTCTGTGAAGGGGAAAAAAAGGAAATAATGCTAAAAGGTTGAAATGTATCCACTACATCTAAAATTGAGGTTTCTTTTTTTTTTTTTTTTTAATTTCTAGTAGAAGCTTTTTATGGTAAATTGTATCCTGCCTTCTCCCCATTCTTAAGAAACTGCTCACATAGATCAACTTTTCTTTCTGTAATTTTTTCCTCAGTCGAGAAAAGATTAAGCCAGAAAAGGAACTACAAAGAGCCAAGAAGCAGATATTGAAGTGTAAACTTGGAATCCGTGATGCCATTCGCCAGCTGGATATGCTTAGTTCTGTAGGATGCATTGAAGATTCTGCAATGGCTCCAGATGGATCTGTATATCATGAACATGTAAACTTGCATCATCACTTTTTTGGTTTTTGCTGAAAGGGTCCTTGAAGGGGCTTTTTTGAATTGCCCAAACATGTGCCAGCTGTTCTAAATGAGAAGATTTGGCTTAATTTCTCATTTTCAGAAGCAAATGGCTACTAAAGCCTGAGGGCACATGATGTTTACACTTCTACTTAACTGACTTCTTTATTTTTAGTTTTTATTTAATTTTTTCTTACTTCTTGATGAGATTTCGACACTCCAAACAACCCCAAATTTTGGTTGAAAACTTCATAAACAGACAATTCTCTGAGAGGACCCTGGCTACATCATTTAGAATCTCATATTATTCTCAATGTGGAATAAAATATTTTCATTACTGTTGCCTTCAGATATTCTGTGCAAAATGCAAGTTGCGGGAAGCTTTTCCTGATAATGATATTATACTCTGTGATGGAACATGCAATTGTGCTTTTCACCAAAAATGTCTTGACCCTCCACTGTCAACTGAAAACAGTGAGTTCCACCCAAACTATTGAGGATTTCTTTTTGCTTGTCATATTAAAGTAAGAAGGTCTCAGTAATCTTTTTACTAGTCATACTGAAGTAAGTGTTCTTCATGAAACTTACTTTTAATGTAATTATTAATTACCCAGTTCCTCCAGGGGATCAAGGCTGGTTTTGCAAATTTTGTGAGTGTAAGATGGAAATAATAGAAGCGATGAATGCTCATCTTGGGACCCGCTTTTTGGTTGACAGTAATTGGCAGGTTGAATACTCATACTCCCTTTTAATTTGGTTTTACTGCCCCAGTATTTTAAAAAGTTTGTTTCTATATGATAAAAACAGGACATCTTCAAGGAAGAAGCTGCTTTACCTGATGGTGGGGGTGCTATGCTACATCCAGAACAAGAATGGCCTTCCGATGATTCTGAAGATGACGACTACGACCCTGAAAAAATTGAGAATAGTGGCAGTTACAGCATGGCTGGCTCTGAAGATGATGCTTCTTATGATGCAAGCAGTCCCAGCAGTTTGTGGTCACTCAAGGATGAAGTGTTTTCTGAATCTGGAAAGTCAGCAAAGAGAAGCAAGGGCCAAGAAAGTACCTCTATTGAGTTGATCATTGGAGCAGATTCTGAAGACACAACTGATTGTGAAATTATAAGTGGCCGCAGACAACGACGAGCTGTTGATTATAAGAAGTTATATATTGTGAGTATACTGAAGTTGACAATAAGATTTAACGCTGATTTATTGGTTTCATAAAAGTGAGAATAGATAATCATGGGCATGTCTACAAGTAACTAACTTGTAATGCACGTTAGAATGACTTGAAACTGCCTATTTTTGAAAAACTTTTTAGGGAAACTTGTAATGCATGTTGACCATAATATTTTTTCAACCTTTTAAAGCATTTTCCAGCTGAAGGGCTTAAATAAGAAGGGAACAGATGTGATACCTACTTTTTTCCAGTGTTCACTTTGAAATTTCATGGAGTGATTTTAATTAGACTGCATTTTCCCTTTAAGGTGCTTTCCAAAATGATTGAAAACTATGATTTCCTTTTAAGTTTTATAGGAGGGAGCATATTAAGGTACACTGCTGAGTTCTTAAGCAATTATGTTGACCATAATGTTTTTCTACCTATTAAATCATTTTCCAGCTGAAGGGGAAACATAAGAAGGGAATAGATGTGATGCCTACTTTTTCCCAGTGTTCACTTTGAAATTTTATGGAGTGATTTTAATTTGAGAGTTTAATTAGACTGCATTTTCCCTTTAAGTTGCTTTCCAAAATGATTGAAAACAATGATTTCCTTTTAAGTTTTTTTTTTTTTTAGGAGGAAGCATATTAAGGTACACCCCGCTGTCCACCAACTTATAATTATATGGTGATGTAACCAATGAAAGTTAATGTTTCTGTAGCCAATGATACAATTCTGTCTCGTGTGGAATACAAAATTATATGGTTGTTTATTCTGTGAATTTTGGCAATATTTCTTCCAAGTGTATTTTCAATGTGGAGCTTATTTTCTATTTTTAACAGGAAATGTTTGGAAAAGATGCTCCTGCAAATGAACAGGTTAGTGAAGATGAAGATTGGGGTCCTGCGAAAAGAAAGCGAAGAGAAAAGGAATCTGATGCAGCCACCACCCTTATCACTCTCTGTGAAAGTGAGAAAAAATGTCCAAATGTGAATAGCATGGAAGTTGGAAATAAACTTTCAAGCGAACAAATTAAGAGACCATTTTTCAGAATTCCTTCTACTGCAGTTGAGGTAGATGGGATTTCCCATAGTTTTTCTAGATATGTTTTCATAGTAAGAAGTACCTGTCTATTTACTCTGCAGTTCTGCTTATTGTATCCTTTCATTTCTTGTTTACTGTAACAGAAGCTTCGCCTTGTGTTTGCCGAGAATGAACTTCCTTCTAGAGATGTTAAGGAGAATCTTTCCAAACAATTGGGTCTTGAATCTGAGAAGGTAAATACCATCAGATTGAAGTGCTAAGAAGTAGCTACTGAAAATGCCTTGAAAACTTCCACTACCTTTAATTAGGTGCACAAGGTTATTGATATAAAACATTTCCAAGAAAGCACGAAGGAGTTTTTTATTTTCTTTATTTATTTATATATTTGGTAATGTGGGAAGTTGTTATATGAAAAATATTTTAACTACATACAGTTTCATTAACCTGATAACTTTTGCTTCAACTTCTATAGCAAAAGATGTTAGCCTCATTATAATGCATCCACGATCCATTAGATAGCCAAATACACCCACTTCCTGATTCTAAGTTCCCTAAAACAAAATGGAGCCTAATTAACATCGATTGAAAATAAGCCAATTTTTTAGGAATTCAGGAATCTTAGGATGTGCTACAATTGTTTGTTTTTGTTGGGACTGGGGGAGAAAAATATCAAGCCATGATGTACAAAGGCTTAGTATTAGGTGAACACCATTGCAGCCCTCGTGAAAAGTTGATGGGCAGCTGATTTATAGCTTATTTCCCATTTATTTCTTCCACATGCTTATTTTTCACTTTCATTTGCTATTTTAGGTTAACAAATGGTTCAAGAATGCACGCTACCTAGCACTTAAAGCTAGAAAGGTAAGATGGTACTTGATAGATTATATGATGCCTATTTTCAGTTCTCTTACTAAAATTTTCCCAACATTTCTTCATTCTTTTCCTTGTAGCATCTGGTGTGCTTGCTGCATTTTTCATATAAATTCTTTCAAGTTGTAAGAAGCAAAATTAAATTTGACTTATTTCTTTTGCAAATTTAAGGGAAAGGTAAGTTTTTGTGGGTGTTATAAATTCTGAAAGGTGCAACATATTGACTCTTACTACCTTTTTAGATTTCTCATTTTGTGCTGTGGCTTACAAATATAGATTTTTAGTTTGTTGCTTCATATGAGTCCTTGAAATTTAAGGCTAAAGTATAATATAGTTATTGCATCTCCATTTAATTTTTCTGAAATTATAATATTTATGACTTTTTCTTGGACATTTACAGGCAGAGGGAGAAAAACCATTTCAAAGTGCTAGTCCTAAAATCTCTAAGGAATCCAGATCAGAAATTGGAAAGGACACAACTGCTGATCAAGTGGCGTTAAAGGATAGGCCATCAGCAACTGTTGTCCTTACCCATAAGAATTTGAAAAAGTTTCGTAGGAGAAAGAACTCACTGTTACTAACCAGTTCTTTAAAGAAAAGGCAGCAAAAGAGTGATTTTTTAAGGACATCGGCCAGAGACAAGGTATCGTTCCGCTGGAACTCCTGCCACCTTTCTGTTTGATTTAGCATCCTGACTGAAAAATGGAAGCATCTCAAATAAAAAATCCTAGTAGGCCTTTAGGAATTTTATGTGCAATTTTTTTAACCATAGAGGCAAGGAAAGCTAAAAAGTTTTGATTGGAAGTCATTGACCCGTTTTGTAGCAATTACTGCAAAATTAAGACGCCTTCCTTCTTTAGGTAATTGAGAAATTCAAGTTTTGAGGTTGATGAAGGAGCTTACATATTTTATTTCGTATTATCAAATATCTCATCCTCTTTCTTAAAACTGCATATCTTCTTGTGAGGCTATTAGAAGTAACTCCACTCTCTATAAGAATTCATTCTCTTGAAGTTGTGCGAAAACACACTTATGTTCACGTTGGGAATTCACACGGCGAAAGTATTTTGAAGGTTTAAGTTATTTTAAACTTAGTTTTCAAGCCTACTACAGGATTGTGTTTGTTTCTTAATTATGGTTAATCTCAGGATGGTTTAAATTTGATTCTTCTTGTCAGCTTAGAATCTAATAAAGCTAAACTTTACCTAATGGAGGTTCCCTCACTAAAAAAATATAATAATAAAGGCAATTGCACAAGATTGTTTGGATGCACCATTCTTTTTAGGGAAAATATTATAAATGATATTAAAGAAGGCATTGACAACAAGAAAAAAGAGAAGAAAAAGGAAGTAAAATTTTTTAGCAAGAACGTGAATCTGAAGATCAGGTACTGCAAAGAAGGGTTCAGCTTGGTTTAGCACAAACCATAAATTAAATAACCTAAACTGATCTTGGGTTGGTTTGGTTGTATTTTCCTAATTTACGGTTGGTTTTGAGTAGACAAAGTAGGAACCAACTTTTGGGTCAGCTTGGGTGAAGTTTGAAACTTTTGGTGACCAATGGAACCATACCATTATATGGAATCATTAGTTAAAAATTAATTAATGTGTTACCCTGGTTCTTCACAAGGAAACACTGCTATGAGTTATGTTGATGTCCTAATATTTTTTATATGCAGGTTGGTATGGAGTTTGGTGATGATGTGAGCTTGAAACTTCTAAGAGAAAATGTTAAGAGGGAGAAGAAGAGAGTAAACTTCAAGGCTGGAACTGGACTCCAAGAAGCAGAGGCTGAGTTGGAGAGGCTCTGTAGAATCAAGGGTAAGCTAGAAAAACTCCAGCAGGTTTTACAAGAACTTCCGAACTGCACATCTAATAAAGCAGATGCACCCACCTCAAATGAAGAGTCTGTTATCTATGTCCCAGAAGCAGTGCTAAGGGAGAAAAGGTTATTTTGAGCCATCTCTTCGATTATATTGGATGTTAATTCTGTTTCTTCGATTGTTAAAGAAACAGAAAACCCTTTTTGGTGTATATATTTAAGTAGCTTTGTCTAAAATGTCTCAGTTGGACTGCAAGTAAATTATAATGAAAAAAATATTGTATAATATGAGAAATTCATAGAGAAAATTGTGTTAGCTTCATTTGCTTTTGAGTTTCCAGCAAAAAAAATGTTGAGATTAAGTGGAATTGTGCTGCTTGGACACTTCCCAGGCCTACTTTGGATCTTTATTTTCCCATAATGTAAACTGGGCGGGTTTGATTTGGTTTTTAACATGCTTAATTGGGACCCAGAATTGGTAGTGGTTCATGGGAATTACTCTAGGTAGGGCATCCACCTGAAAACCAACAGTCAGATGGAGATGGTTTCCATTTGAATTTGGAGTGAAACCAAACAGTTTAAAGCACTTGTATGCCAACATATAAGACCATGAAGATGCCTTAAAGCCTAAAGGGCCAGTTAATGATTTATAAAATTGATTGAGCAATTATTAATTTTGGTTAAACACTAATTGTGATAGTAGAGGGTGGGCCTTGATATATAACTGTAAGATGTGACTTGGAGATTGTAGGTTCGAGGTGCCTTAGAGTGAAAATTCTCAATTTTCAAGTTGAGATTTGTCTAATACCCGAAGTCATGTCTATGTTTAAGACATTCAGTCCATTGAGTTCATCAAAATTCCCCGTTTACCATTGGGTTGAAACCTTGGGACTAACATATGCGTTTATACACACACACACACACACACACACACACACACACACACACACACACATATAAAGAGCTATAAAAATAAAAGCTATATATATAAAGTGCTATAAAAATAAAAGCAAACGGTATTTTAACGTTGCTTCTTGGATTTAATTTTTCCAAAATATGTACAATAACTCTTAAGCATGGATATCGAGAGAGCAATATGAGGAAACATAATTCGAACAACAAGACCTGATTGAGCTCAAATTGAAGTTGTAATTGTAATCTACAAATTGGATGATAAGATTGAAATATGCAGCAAATGAATGTTCATCATTTTGAACTGCTATAATTTGTAAAAACATCATTAATAGGATTTTTCATTAGTCTTGTGTCATTACACTCTAGGATCTACGTTATCTAACAAAAAGTAACAATTCTATTAATTAAGAATTTTTCACCCTCCTCTTGAGGCTATTAATTACTAGAGGGTGAACAGTAATTCAAAAATGGATATAATGTATTTAAAGAATATTTCCAAATTAGCAATCTATTAGCTAGATCTTTTTTTTTTAATTGCCTCCATAGAAATCAAGGTGCTTTATCTCAATTTAATCTGGAACCAGAAAAAGGACGGCTCTGGTCATAATGCTCCCCAATAATTAAAGAATGAAAACAAAAACACATTTATGAAAATATTAAAGAAAAAAGGGTAATGATTCGGGGTGTTTTAACTAATGAATGATCTGAAAATTAAAAATAAAGTAGTTAGAATAAATAAAAACTCAATCCTTAAGTCATCAAATGGTTAAACACCCAAAAACACTGGACAAAAAATTCCCAACTCGCTAAATACATTACTACTACACAACAGAATGGAGTTCTGTTACTCTGGTGTTGTTTTTCAATATATTCCTGTTTTCACATATTCAAATCTGCAACAGTCAAATGGTATATGATACAGGAAATATTGTCCTGAAAAGCAACTTAAAACATTACAATTCTACATTTCTGCTTCCTGAAAACAATATTGAGACCTCCATCTGTGATTATTCATCTTCATTACTCAGACACTGACCAACTCTCAGTCGGATGGAAATCTATGAATGGATTTTTACAGAGTCGGAATAAGACAACTTAAACAACAGCATTAACAACTCGAAAATGGCAACAATTACAGTATCACTCCCCTTTAGAGTAATCTACCAAAATCCTTCAACTTAACCATCATCATAACAGAATACATGAACGGGAATCCAAGGACAACGGAGAAAATAAAAATAAAAGGAATAGAAGTAACAGAAAACAAATATGAAAATTGGATGCAGGCCCAAGAGGCACAGGGGCCAGCAGCTCAACCATTTCATCAAATATGTTGTACCTCATAATTTTCCCAACTGTTACAACACCAGCCAACCATGATGAAGAATGCTCAGTAGACTAGAGCCTTTCAACATTCCTAAATGTACAAGATACATGCTAGGGACAACTATTGAGTTCGTTTATTTCCCACATTCTCTGTAAGGTTTTGTGAACCCACACTCTTGGTGCAACTCAATTTGCGTCTTTTAGCATCCAGCCGAGGCCTCAACTACACAGCATATGAGACAGTAAGTGCACAAGATGTTACCATGACAAAGGGAAGAACAGCATACAATACTTTACACACACATCAACACAGAACACATGCAGCAAAATATTCCAAGACATATACCCAATACCTTGATACAAATTCATGTAACATCAAATGAGTGATGAACTGGTACGCCAGGATATAATATCTAAAAGATCCTATTCCTGGCAAGTGTAACTACAGTGTCATTGCATATTCATTGGCATGGTGTTCTCTACCAAACCCATCCATGTCTCTGTGCAAGTGAACCAACAAACATAGGAACATGTACAACTCTTGTAAGAAGACTAGTGGAGATGCAAGTGGTATCAAGTAACAGGTAAAGGCCACTGGCAAAAATATTAAAGCCAGAAGAGACAAACCATCTCTCTACAGTAGTTAACAAATAACAGTGTGGTAAGATCCTGGACTGAGAATCTAATACATACCATCTCTATATACTTTAAATGCTTTAGAATTTCATCTGTATCCAGCTCCTGAAACAGACAATAAACAGGAAAAAATAAAGCTTTAAGAAAAGTAACTACTCTACAAACAGTCATCGCATAAAGATAAGGATATACAATTTAATACAAAGCCTTTATCTCACATAAATGAGTTCTATCATACCACAAATTGAAAACATCAACATTATAAACAAAAACAGGATGGCCGCGCCACCAGAATCCAGATATAGTTGAATCTCCCACAATTAATATTCAATAACTTAATAATCTCTAATAATTTAAAGATTTTTTACGAACCAACTTCATTCCACCGTGAATAATTAATAATTATATTACTTAATAATAAATAACTTTTGAAAAAAATTCCATTATAGTATTGATTAATAAGTATTTAATTACGAGTAGGTCTAACCCAAAAAATTGTAATCCAAGAAGTCCTTCACTATTTTGTTGACAAATTTACTCCTGTTATAAAAACATCTTGAACTGCTAGCTTCCCTGCCATGTCATCTTTATTTTTTTTAGAATTTAAAAATTAAATAACTTGCAATATATAAAACCATTTTTATAAAAAAAAAAAAAATTATATATTTAGACTCTAAAAATCAAAATCTATCAAATAAGATCCATATTGTATATGAAAGTTTGATAAAAAAAAAATTTCTTTTAAATAGAGAAATTTCGTTTTGCACAAACAGAGAAATTTCTCTGCCTCGCTGCAAAAGTTAATTCAACGTTGAAAATCACATTTTTTGGCAAAAATAAGGATGCAAACAACTTTGTTAAACAAGTAGAGAAATTTTACTCTATGATACTGAGAAAAAAATTTAATGAAGATCCTAGCAAACATAAAAAATTTCTCTATTTGTTTAGTTTGTTCTAGTGGATAGAAATTTCTTTGTTTTCTCAAAACAAGAAATGTCTTTCATTTCTTACACCATTCAGTTACAAAATTTCTCTATTTTCATATTAAGTACCATTCTTTTTTTTCTCTAATTAAATCCAATGAATCAAATGTCCAACCAAACTAGTTCTTGATAAGTATCTCATCAAACAAAAATTTCTATGCCATTGTCCATAGAGAAAGCATAGTCTGTGCACAAAATACATTTTAGATGAGCAAAATCATAATTACCACAATTCATTCTGCCTAGGAAATTGAGAATTGGAATACAAAATTTAGCGTTCCAATATAAAATATTAAAATCCCTAAAAAATTATACAACAAATAAGAAAAACCATACATAAATCAGTGGAATTTTTATTTGATAATGGCATGCCTTCATTAAAAAATTTTCGTTGTGTGTGTGTGATTACAGATAAAATCAAAAAGCATATCACGTTTCAAATAAACGTATTTTGTTCCAAAAAAAGCAATCCAAAAAAACATACCCCTAATGTAGGGGTCCACTTCATTATGCATGAACACTTGCCAACTTGAGTCACGTAGTGGACTGGGCCTGTCCACAGGGAAGCGTTTTGGAAACATTGGAACTCTTTTGTCAAAAACAAGAAGCATTTTAGGTGACATTTTTTGAACATTTTATAATAAATGATGATTGATGTTCCCATTTCCTTTCCATGTACCATAGCAATTTACGTTCTGGGTAACATTGATCAAAATAAAACAAGAAATTTCACACTATGGTATTTAGAGAATTTTTTTCAAGAAGATCCTAGCAAAACAGAGATATTTCTCTGTTTATTCTAGCGACCAAAGAAATTTCTCTGTTTTCTCAAAGACTAGATCTTTATTCCATATGACATGTGATTCCATATTAAGCATCGTTCTCTTTTTTCTCTAATTGAATCCAAATGAATCAACTATCCTAGTACACTTGAAAATTAATAGTGGAACACATGATCAAAGGCACAATAAAAAAAATTTCAAATTTCTGAACAAACAAAAATTTCTAAATTGAAAAGTTCTCAATTCTAAGCTAAACACAACACCTTATCAACTTCCTCGTTCTCAAATGACATCTTTAAGCTCTCATTTCAATACTGCAACGCATGATTAACGTTTTTTTTTTTTTAAATTTCTCTATTTGTCCATCCTTGGGTAAATATCAACAAAGACGCCTCAAGAATGACAAAAAGAAGGAACACCATGTGCGAGTAACAATTTTAAACCTTTATATAATGAGATACCATATTCATTTGACATACCACCCCAAGTTCCCACACATAACAAACACACACACCCCCATTCAAGCTCATCCCTCCACTATGGCCTTTGAAACTTCACTTTTAGTTAATACAAGGACAAACACCTTTTGTTAGAATATTTGATGGTTTTGGATTGTAAGGTATTAAGTTCCACTTCATGTTTCACGTGCCTTGAACCAAAGGTTGGGTTGACAAAGGACGGGGGACCACATAAACGGTCAATTGATATCAACTTTTTCTTTTACAAAGAAAAAGAAAACCCCTTTTTGCACGTCTTTTCTCCTCTTGTCAATGGTCCAAGTTAAGACTTCGATTGTTCATCAATTAAATGGGCTTTTTATAAGCAACAAAACATAAATCAGCCTAGTTTCATGCGGTTCACAGTATTGGTCGGTTCCCGGTGGTAGCAACATCAGTGTTAAAGATATCACGACCAAGGAGGTCTTGGAAGATAGACTGAAGCTGGAGCCCTTGAGGAATATGTGGTGGAACTCAAAAACTGTAGATCGGGTATATATTTATTTTAAGGGGAAAATCTGTCATTAAAAAAATACATTAACGATACCTCATCAAATATAAACTTTATCTCAAATAATTTAAAAAGTTAAGGACTTTTGAAGTTACAATAGTTTGCTTTGAACCTAGCTTGTAGAGACTTAATCTCAAGGACCTAATAATAATTAACTCTAAATATTATTAGTAATTTAATTTTTAGATAACTTCAGTTATATATAATACATATTTTCTCTGAAAAATATTTTATCACCATTGAGAATATACATGCATGTCCTACTTTAATGATATAAATCATATACTTGATAAAAAAATTTCATTAATAAAAATCATAGAGAAACTTAATTATTAATCATTTTCAAATCTCCCAAGATCATTAATTATTAGAGTAACTTGTATAGCTTTGTCAATCCCACCACCCATCTACCCCAAACCCAATTCAATATTCCGACCCTTTACTAATACAAGACAGGCCAATTTACATAATCAGATAGGAGCATTTATGTGCACTAGTTGTGGTCCATGTGGTTTAAATAATAATAAAAATAATAGTTATTTGTTATATGAAAACTTCACGAGTTCTCAACCAAAACGACCAATTCAAGTACCTCAAACTCATTCAATATTTCAACTTTCATATTGACATGCTCAACTAACACCACAAGATCTCAACCAAAATAGACCAATCCAAGCACTAGGTTTGCCAATCATTTGCTTTTGGTATATACTTAAAAAAATAACATTGAAGCAAACAAACAAGCAAGCAAGCAATATGATTATTCTGATATCTACATTTGGTTAGAAGTTCCCTATCCAAACCCAAGTATAATAATTCCCAAAACCCAAGCCGATGGGGTTTAGATTTGTGGGTAAAAATGGCAAATGCACAATGTCTTATGGTTCACCAATCAAATGGTCCTCAAAGATGTAAGAACTATTCTGTGTATGTTGACTAAACCAACTAAAATATTGTCAAGAATAACAAGAATGATAAAATGATATTGCAAAATTGTCTTAGAGACGTAATAGGATGTAATGGTATTAGGATATACAAAAGTTATTTAGGAGATAATGAGCGATGAGGATAACAAAACGTCCACAGTGATTGCACAATTTGGGAAGAAGACCTATGACATCTCAGAGGAGGAGATCCAAGGAAGGAAGGTGCTCCAAATCACAGAAAGATCCAACAACGTTGTTCGTCGATTGTGATTGTCTAGGAGAGAGTTCGATTGGGTGTGTAGAACCCTAGAAGACAAGCCAGCAACAGATTGCAGAAGAAACTTCTCTAATGCTATCCATGGTTGTAAGCAAAGTGTTTGGATATGGAGGAGAGAGAGAGAGAGGGGGGGGGGGGGGGGGGAGGGGAACGAAGAAGTATTTTCAGACTGGAGGTGGACAGAGGAGGATGGTGGCAAGTGGCAGAGGCCTTTCGAAAACTAGAGAAGGGATTAAGAATGGCATTGGTCAAAGCACCATTGCTAACCTTCAAAGAGGTGGCGATGATAAAAGGATGGCCAGAAAGTCTAGTGGTGGTGCTTGAGGGGAATAGAAGAGAATGGGAGGATGTGGGAGTTGATAGTGGAGTCATGCAAAGATAGAATGGAGTATTTACAATGACGTCTAATGGCTTGTGTAGGACTGTTCACTGCGTCGATGCCTGAAACTCATAAACTTCAAAGCTGGATAGACCAAAGGTGGGGAGTGGCGACTGACATGGAGCACTCTTTCTGTTTGAGGTTCCATTGAGTGGGGAGGCAAAGAGGATTTTAGTTGTAAAGGAATGTTAGTTGGAAGGGGAACTAGTCATCCTTGATAAGGGGGTAGCAATGGGTTGTGTATGAGGGGAAATAAAAATCCTCGACCGATCTGGGTTCATTTCACAGGATTGCCCATTTTCCTATGGTGTTTGGAGTACTTTGGGCTTTGGGGAGTTTATGAAAGCCAACAATGAAACAATGAGGAGAAAGCCTTCTTCAATAAGCCAGGGTGCTGGTAACTTCGATGATCAATTCCATCTCGGCTTCGGTGAAGATAACAAGTAGGGGCATGGAGATTTGAAATTCCGGTGTGGTTGAAGTCGGGACCCCCTTTTTTACAGCAAGCAATGAATAGGGCACCTATTTGTCATCTTAAAACCCCTTCTCTTCACAATATCATTCGTAAGAAAGGCCTCCTAAGAAGCTGTCCATACAACAACAACAACAACAAAAAGCCCACTTTCGGTGGAGCCTTTGACTTCCAAATGATCTTCTAATGGAAAAAGACACAAACTCCCGCTAAGTGCTAAATAATAATAATAATACTCCAGCAACTCAGAAAAGGTACCCAACTCCCAATCCTGAAAAGCTCGTCTAAAGGTAGGACTCCAAACAATGCCACCTTCATGAACAATAACAAAATCCACAACTGAGCAGTCAAGAATCCAAATAAGCACAAGTAGTAGGCGAGTGGACATTCTTTATGCTTTCCAGTCACAGTAAAAAGACTACGATTCAAGTTTTCTCCAGTACGAACTACCAAAGCAATCAAGAATCCATATTTGCACCAAGAAAATATAATTTATGTTTCCCAAGGTCCCAGGTTCAATTCCCACTTACCTATCAAATATATATATATATATATATGTTCATGGGGTTACCCCTTTTCAGGTACAGTTAAAGGAACCGAGAAATTCTTTTGGACAGAGACTTGTACTTTCTTGCAAACTGCACCAGGTCCAGCTTTAGAAGGCCACAAAATTATTAACACGCAAATAGATACTATTATGAACATCTTAGAAGCTTCATTTTATAAGTAAACTGAACCTCTCACCATAATGACAATTGACCACAAATACCTGCCATTCTAGCATTAATATCTTTAGATAAGATCAAATGTTTTGTGCAGCCAAAAAATATTATTCTCAACATTAATATGTTATAGATGGGAACTAAAACTTTCTCAATTCTGCCGAATCAAAAACTTAACTTCACATCTATAAAAAAAAAAATATTTGAACTATCAGAACTCATAAGTAACTTCATATCCACGAGGCAAACCATGAAAGTAATAAAAATACATGCTGCTCAACAAGCTACTTTGAGTCAATAGCATGACCTATGTTACAGTGCCCATGAAATTTGAAGATAATCAATAACACTGCAGATAAGGAGGAATTTTACCTGGGGCACAGCACAATCAGCATGGGCCGGATCCCAAAGGACAGAGCGGAAACACTCCCAATCATCAGTTTGAACTTCAAAAAGAGGAGCCCTGTGGTATCAACAACTTCTAGTACATAAGCATCTTGAGCAAAATAAATGTTCATAATCATCTTTAAAACAATATGAAAGACAAATGCAGCAAAGATGGAAGAAAATAGGAATGGGCCTAAAAAAAAATTTCAAGGTCCCAACACAGGAATTGGAAATCTTGTCGTTGAAAATATGAAGTCAAGGTTGTTGTTTGAAGGAGATGTGCACAATTTCAACAATGACAAAGAGCTTCTCCTTCCACTAAAATAATCTCTACACCATAAACCTTCTTGTTTACATACTGTATTTGTTCCATTTAAATTGACAAACGAAGTGGATAGATATTTTTATTTTTTTTATAAGTAAAATTCACCATAGACACCAAAACAGAGATGCAACTAATATTAAACGCAAGGAATACCAATATCCAAGTATCAAGAACTCAAATCATCTCGCTCCTGTAATGCTCATTCTGTCTTAAAGAATCAATTAAGACAGTGTAAATACTCAATGCACCAAAAAGCCCACTCCTTCAAAAACACTATGTTTTGCTCCTGCCATCATATAAGATAAAGAGAGGCTACATCCCAAACCTTCCTAATCCTCATTTGACAACACCACTCAGTTAGCAAGCATCTCAAACACTATCCTAGAAAAAGACCACACAATCCCAAAAGGCAGAAGCAGTATACTGAAGGTGTAGTAGTTTAATGGATTTTCCAAGAACACCTTCCTTCACTAGCTCAAAATTGATTTCTTCAACTAAGCCCACCAATAAATTATCTTATTTAATTGAGTTTGTAAGTCAATGGTTTCTCCATTGAGAGCTGACAAATATAACCCCATGAGTCTGGCCATTACTCACTTCCATAATGTTTTTCAAAATTCACTTGAAACCTCCATGATATTAGCATCCTCTTTATTCCATGTTAGTATCACCATCTAATGAACAGACAAACAGGGAGCCCCCCTTCCAAATGTGATTATTGCCCAGCTAATTCGAATAAGGACAGACTTGTCCTAGCAATGAACAATATCATACATATTAACACATATGAGTCATACACCATTTTGGTTACCAACCCCTGCGAAGAATTACATTTACTTCTGAAGTCTCTAGATTCTTTTTTTTTTTTTTTTTTGACGAGTCTTCTTAAGTCACTATTTCAAAGACCGAAACCGTGAGTGACCTTGTTACAAACCTATGATTTAAATTTAAAAGAGTGGTGGTGAAATCTGCCTTAAAAGAATAGGGGGCTGTAGCGCTCTGTCTTCAAGAGACCAAAATGGACCAATTCCTATCAAGGACGTGAGGAGTCTTTAGGGTGGTAGATTTTGAAGATTGGGTTTGTCTTGATGCCATTGGTATGGCAAGTGGGGTGGTGGTGATATGGGACAACAGAGTGATGGTTGGGAAATTTTCAGTTTTGTGCCAATCCTGTTTTGTGGAGGATAATTCAAAATGGGTTTTTTCAATGGTGCATGGTCCTACAGCGGATGGCAAGACAACCAAGCTGTGGGAGGAATTTGGCGGGGATAGGAGAATCTGAAGAAAATCCTTGATGTATTGGAGGGGATTTTAATGATTCACTTGTGAAAGGTCCTCCGATCCAAGGCTATCTAAAGCTATGGAGTTATCAGAGTTCATTAATGCTACCGGCCTTCTAGATCAGCCCCTCAGTGGCATGATACATTTGGTCAAACAACAGACAAGTCCCCATCCTGAATTGACAGATTCTTAGTCCCTGGAAGCTAGGAGGAGAAATCTTAGGAAGATAGTCAAATTTCATAGCCCAGGGTTGTATTGCATCATATTCCACTTCTGTTGGAGAGTCAAGGGATAAGGAGAAAGAGTCCTTTTCTCTTTGAGAACCTGTGGCATCGCAAGGAAGGTATTAAGGATCTTGATGGAGGTTGGTGGGAGGAATGGATGGTTTTTCATTACAGAATTGTCGAGAATCCAAGCATGCAGGAAGGAGACTTAAATAAGTAAAACAAGGAAATGTTTGGTCAATTAGGGTAGAGGAAATTGGTGGATGTGGCCTTGGCTGTGGCTTAGCAACTTGCATGTGAAGGAAGGGGAAGGAGGTTTAAACAGTGTCCAGTGGAGCCAGAGGGAAGAGTGCAGAGAAAAGGTCAAACAAATTACTGCAATGGAAGAGGTAAGTTGAAGGCAGAAGTCTAGAGCTATACGGCTAAAAAAGAGGGATAGAAATACAAAGTTCTTCCCTAGGATAGCCAATGCTCATAAGTGGAATAACTTCATTGCAAGGATCATTATTCGAGGCCGGGAGTTGTCTTTGAAGGAGGATATTAGAGATGGCATTATGCATTTCTACAAGGAGTTGTACTCTGAATCCAGCCAATAAAACCCACAGGTTGATTGGTTAGACACTTAGACTTCAAGCAGAGTATTGAGGAGAACAAAGATTGGCTAGAGAGTCAATTAAAGAAATAGTGATGGCTTTAAATAGAAACAATGGGGATAAAGAGTTTGGGCCGGATGGCAATACCCTAGCTTTTTTCTAGCAGTGTTGGGCTATGATCAAGACAGCGGTTGTGATGACCAGAAATTTATTTAAGGTTAATTAATTGACTAAGTGTGACTGTGATTTTAAATAAATTATTACAGCACGCCTAATTATATGGCTAATTATAGAGTAAAGTATGTGAAAGTATATCTAAAATGCAGGTACACGTGTTTTATTTGGGTTAATGTAGTGTCATCTATGCTGGTATTATTGGGTTTATAACACAGATCATTGGGAGAGCAGAAAGCTTGTTTCTGGCTATGCTGACGTGATATTTGAGCTATAAGGTAAAAAGCAAACATGTTAACGTTTAAGGATTTTCCAGAAACAAAAAGTTTATGCACGCTGGTACATTAGGGCATTTGCCAAACAGCCTTAAGGCCAAGAAGATATTTGTTGCATGAATCTTGTCTGCAAAGCTAGAGTGAGACATAGTTTTTTTATCTCTCGTGTACAAGTGGGCTAGTAGTTATATATATATATATATATATATATGAGAAATGCTTGGGATACCGGCTATGTTTACCTATTTTTGTTTACCTGCTAATGTGTCAGGGTATTTTTGAAATTAATTGATATGTTATGGTAGTCCATGTCAGTGGGAAAACAAATCCGGTGAATGTAGCATTACTATATATATATATATATATATATATAGAGAGAGAGAGAGAGAGAGAGAGAGACTTGGTTACTTGAGTTCTCCACATCTCACATTTACAGACCATTCTCTCTCTCTCATCTGCTTCTTTATATTTCCACCATTGAAGAGTTAAAGTGAGCTCAAGATTTGAAAGTTCAATGGGTGAGGTTTGGTCTAAACTTTGAAAGTTCCTGGTTTTCAATAGCTTCCACATGAAACACTCAATAGAGAAAATCACAGCTCATAGTCTTCACAAATTGGAAATATAAACAATATTCAGTTTACCTGCGCCACTTTCCACATATAGTTCCATCAACACCTTCTCCCACACCCTCTACAACCTCTCGACATTGAAGCCAATTACCAATAGAGCTGATTCTAGAAGGCTTGTTAAGATTCAACCCCTAAAATTAAAAAACAAAAATAAAGATACAATCACTTCTCTTAGTACTCCTGGAACTCTTCTGCCAACTGGAATAATAAAATAGTAGACAAAAGAAGGCATTACATCCAATTTAAAACACTCCGAAGGATTCATTTCCAAAGGTTCACAGATAGTATCAACATCACTGCACCAAATCAAAATAGCAACAATAAGTTAAAGGTAAGATGACTGAAATGAATTCATATGCATCAATAACAAAGAAAATAGTAGATAACTCGGCATGGCATTCCCATAAGTGGGGCATAGAGCACAAAAGGAATTGGAAATAGAATCTAGCTCTGCTGTACCCTGCAATACTGTTACTTCATATAACAATCAACGAAAACCACATTCAGGCACACATGAATAAGTTTCTCCATACATGTGACTTTGTTCCTTATTAGACCAAGACTGAGAGCCGGAAGAAATTTGAAGGCAAACATTACACAGAGGACCATCTATTAATGTTACAATTCCAGTCAATCGAAAGCCATCTCTTCAATATCAATTATGATTTTATGACTGTAGAAGACAGAAAACAAGACCTCAAGCAATCAAGGAGGGAGATGCACTCAACAAATTGTCATTCTAAAAGGTAACTAGATTGGACCCTGCACAAAAATATTGATTGACATCTTTTACTTCCCAAATCTAGGAAAATTGGAAACTTCCAACTTTTTCCCTTCATCACAATACCCAAATTTCTCACTATGAACAGACAATTATTTCCACTAGTAAGAAAATTAAAATCCAAAGATTCATCAGATGGCTTGCATCTGTAATTAGATTAATATATGTGAGTAAGTAGATGCACACATTAGACGAACTTCAAACAGCCTTTAAAGATAAAGATATCCAGGATGCAGTATCATGTGAAAATTTTAGTTTCTCATATCACCAATAATTATATTACAATACGTTTATGCATACACATACTTCGATTATACACCAACTGTCTCCAATCCACCCTGACACAATGACACTGGGTAATTTCCTTCATACATACACAAGTATGCTGATACGGTGATACCTGATACCTAAGGGTACAACACAGGAGACATGTTTCGAGAAACAATGAACTAGACATGTTAATTTTATTAACTCTAACTTGATCGACAGCTACTTATGTTTTTGCTTGGACAAATACTATATCGGATATGCTTAAGAATTAGAGACTAAAGAATTAATCAATGATGATTTAGAAATAATATAATATATTGTAAAAATCATCATGCCATCAAATTTCTGCACAATGTTTTAAGTCAATAAGGGTAAACTTCTGTAACCCTCAAGTCTGTATCAACAGGTATCTGACGCAGCAATCATCTGAAGGAAAGTGTCCTACATACAACAGACATAAAGCACTGTATGGAGTTACAGCTCACATTAAACACTTTGTAATGTTTGTGTCCATATGATGACTTCCGCAGATGATTACTATCCACAGTCACACTACAGAAGTGAAAACTATTTTTATAAGTACACTTCAGAAATAATACTGAATAACTTGTGTCCTCTTGATCACCCTCCCCAGTCCCCATTCCCCATTCCCCACCCCCAAAAGATTAAAAAAAAAAAAAAAAAACAATGGTAGAATTAATTTTGAATCCCAAATGATGTGGCGTTGCATCATTGGTTCACATTATTTTGAAAGAAAAAAGACACAAGGAAATATAATAGGCAACAGAAACTGTATAAAAACCATTAAAACAAATACAAGGATTATTGATAAAACATACTCGATAATTGGACCGGACCAGTCAGGAACCTCCCCTTGAAAATCTTTACCAATTCGAACACTGGTTGCATAAGGCCCGGTGTCTCTCAACATGAATGCTATAGGACCTGATTCGCCTTTAAAAGTTGCATTTCTACATCTGCCTGTCTCACTGCTGATATTAAGTAATTTATCGGTGGTTGTCTCCTTCAATATTTTACGCTTCTTTTTCAAACAAGAGTGACAGAACCATTCATCAGCAGGTATCTTTTTTATACGCGGGTTGCAGCAAGACACGTGAAATGCCTCTTCACAATTATCACAAATAAGCATCCTCAGAGTAGTTTCTGATTGATCACAAACTTTGCATGATAGAAAACGGCTATTATCACTGACAGTACCTGCACTTCCAGCAGCAGCACAAGTCCTAATGGGCCTAACTCCTAAAAGCAGCCCCTTGCTTCTAAGAATAGAGATGCATATATTTTTTTCTGAAAGATCATACTGCAAGCCCTCCGTAACCAATGCACCAGAAGAAGAGCATTCAGTGTCGTCCACTTCAGTCTTCAATGAAGCTGAACCAAGTTCCATATTTGACTTTGATGATGAACAAGTATCATTTACACAACAGTAGTCTAAAACTTTGTGCATGGCACTTTCCAGGGCTTCTTCAGAGCCTGGCTCTTCCTCAACTGAATGTTTATTAATAGATCCCAACTTTGAAACAAGGGCCCCTCTATTGCATTCAACAGGAAGGATAATAGGAGCCTGAACAGCTTCATTTTCAAGCTCAAGTACAGAAACTATATGTTCCTCCTTGGCTGGCACTGAAGGAGCTTCAGAACTGATGGCAGAAAGACAACCATCACTCAGCTTTGTGTTTGCTGATACCTGGGGATGGGAAACGGCAACAGAGTTCCTTTGAGGCTTCCTTCGCTGGTATACAAACATAGGTGTATAATTTTCAGACATAGTGCTCACAGATGATAGCTGGGAACAACTTCTTGGAAAATTTAAGGAGCACAAATCATCACCATTTTTTTTGCCCTCCATAACTGGAACAGCTTTTTCACAGCCACCATGAGGACATTTATCACAATTTGGACACTTCTGCCAAGTTTCAGCTCCAGGCATCCAGTCACGTAAAAAGTCTTGTCTCCGGTGATCAGATACAAACGAAAGAGCAGCTTCAATTGAACTAGGAAGGGAACCCTGTATCAACATCATCACCTGAACCACGTTTCCTAGTATCTAAAGCATGCAGCTTCTTTACTGCAAAATATAGCCATTAAAACATTTCAGGCATCAGATTTGAAGTTAACAAATAACCAGCCTCGTAACTCTTCCATCCACCAACCCCAACAGGCTACCTGATCATATAGAAGAAGCAAATAATTAAATATATACCATGATAAGATAGGTTTCATCAGTTCATCTTCCAAAAAATACTTTGTTTTCTAAATTAAAATAAAATAAAGACAAAACATAAAAAAGTGGCAGAAAAGACGAGCGAAATGAGAGAAAGAGAGAGATGGCCATTAAGTCAATACAAGATAAACTACACATGCGCATACGCATAACTCCAGAGACTGCATCAGTACGCAGCTATGTATTAGCAACATATTTCACTTCAACTAGATTCTCATCTCACCCAACTGATGCAGGAATCGTTACCTTGTTGGGTACAAAACAAACTAAAATAAATAACATTTGAATAATTGATCCTCCTAAAAATATCCAAGGTGGCAACCCTCTGATTTTAGTCATCTGCATATTTTAGAACTTAATTGTCAAGGCCATGCAATTCTTTTTATAGGTAACACACACACACACACCCATGTCTCAACCAGACTTGAACCTTGCACCTCCCCCTTTAGGAGTGGCAAGATATACCACTCAAGCTAACAGCTGGTGGTAAGGCCATGCGATATCAAATCTGATAAGTAATTAAAATTCGCTTCTCTCTTTCAAGTCAGACACACTTTTGATAGTTTTTAACATTTCAAAATTCCACTTCAATCAAACTCAAAAACCCTACTTCCTCAAAATTAAGGGCAATAACTCATTTACTTTTGCAATGCAGGATTCTCAGACTTATCTTTCGTGTTGATCAGACTCAAATTACTAGAAAATATAATCAATATAACTAGTGCTTATACAACATAAGTAGAATGAGAAGAACACATTAAGAATAACTTTGGGGAGATTCTGATAGTCATGTAGGAAAAGATTGTGAAGGGTACGTACTGGTACATTGGTAAGATGGATTTAAATATAAGAATGACGCTATCGAGGCTATTTTAGATTTGGAATGCCATATGATCCTATCATAACAAGCACATTTTAAAAAGATAGGTGAGCATCTACAAACTTTAAAAGCGGATTGAAAAGGATTTACATAGAATAATAACTAACTAGGAGAGTAGATCGATTCACGTACAAAGATGGTAAGGTTATTCCAAGATAGAGCATTACCAATGTAGATCAAGATTTTAACATGTATGTATGTAGGAAAAATCAAGAAAAAAATGAAGATTAGAAACCCAAGAACTACGTGGTGGGATTTGTGGAGTAGAATTAAAATAATTTAAAAAATAAAATGCAAAAGAAGCAACATGGAGTTTAAAAGATAAAACTGATTTAATGTAGAATAAAATGGTTGGATGTACTATAGGAACAGCAAAAGATGTTTTTGGAAATTCAAAAGGAAAGGGTTAATTATCTAAGGAACTTGGTGGTGTAATAATGAAGTCCAAACTGTAGTAAAAATAAAAGGGATGTGTCATAAAATATGGCAAAAAACAAGAAATAAAAAAAAAACTAGAAGATATAAATTTGCAAAGAAAGAGTTAAGAAATAGTAAAAGAAGACAAGTTTAAAGCATAATAGTCTTTTCTTTTCTTTTTTCTTTTTCTTTTTGATAAGCTAATCACTAGAAGAGTAAGGGTGCAACCCAAGTGCGCATGAAATATGCTTCTCGTGGATACCCCCTCCACGTGTCAGCATCCTAAAGGAGAGGGAAGGCAGGAGTTCCCTTGGAAAGTTATTTGGAGATCAATCTTGTACAAGCTTCTCCTTTTCAAAGGCATACCTCCACAACCACTTCTACAATAATGACTAATTGAACGGCATCAATTATTTTGACACTTGAAACCCCACTTTTCAGATGAAAGCACACAAATGGCATTCAACCAAATGATACTTAAATTTGTCCCCTAGATCACCCCATAAAAATATTTTTTTAGTTTTCTGGTTTCTCAACCTCCCCTATGAGGAGGAGGAGGAGGAGGTACCAGCCAAGTTAGAGTTTGTTGGTAAAAATCTATTATTTTTTCCAATCAGGTAAATGTAATACTATATTAACAAGGCACCCAAGAGAGGCCGAATCCATATACATGAGATGTTCTTCTTTAAAGCAAAAGAAATACGACCACAAAAAATTGTCTTAGGAGAATGTTCAACTCATTCAAAAGTCCTATTGTTCCTTTCTCTCCAGATGCAGCAAATAAGACAAAGAGGTCCCTCCTCTAAGCATGCCTCAAACCCTTCCTAACCCAGCTGAATCTCCGCCCCAAAAAATACTTCTCTAATGGTCACCGGCATCATATAATATGCCATATTCTAGAATTTTACGCTCAAAGTACCTTGATCTAGTGACTGTTTTTAACTTATTTGATTAGGTATTGAGGACTGCTTCCAATTTTTAATTTTTATAATATGTTAGTATGATGTGTTTATTCACTTTTCTTTTGAAAACTCGACAATAGAATAAATTTCACTAGCAATTAAATGAAAATTCTCACAAGTTTGTTAGGTGCAGTGGATAATATAAGGTGATACCAACTATAGATGACTGTATAAGAACATTTAATTTGACCATACTTCATTTTACATGTAATCTCTCTTACTCCAAAATAATAATTACTAGTTCTTACAAACAACAACCTGAATACCAATGTAACATTCCACTAACAATTGTAACTAATGCATGTGTTGGACAATATCACTTAACTTTCATCAAAAGTTGAAGTATAAGGTAGAGTTGGCTAAAAATACGTGTATTTGTAAATTTATAGAAGATTTTGCAGTATAGAAGGCTTCATTTTGCAAGGAGGTCAACCTTTATTTAAGAGAGAATAGGGCATAAAGTGGATGGCAGCAATTCACCCGAATGTTTCCTTCCCGAGTTTTCAAGTGCTGTAGACTTTCAAGTGCTAGAGAGGACCAATGAAGACCCTGGGCCAGAATGCAGGAGGATCTACAAGCCCCATGCCCTTTTTCACATTAAGATTTTTAACAGGTAGCAGCATCGCCCTTTGTCAAAATGATCAAAAATGGAAACCTGAAGAAGCATAGGCATTGGTAGCATAGGTGGTTGCATAAACAGAAGCAGCGGGAGAAAACATCTATTTGGATAAGGTCAAAACCCTGCTATGCAGCAAGCATTCCCTTCACATATAACTACAACGGATTGACCACTAACCCTGGGCTAACAGTTTCAAATCCAGAAATCCTCCATCTACATCTTAGGGCTCTTGACAAAGGTGCTTCTTGTCCTTCTACTATAGCCCTTTCCATGGGGGTTAGACTTTGAGGATGCTTTGATAACTAGATATAAAGTGAACTGATCATATAGAATTACCAATGCATTTTGAAGTCCTAATTATTCTTCCATAAGGAAGGGGAGATCTATAATAAGAGCTCCTTCTCTACCTGCTTTCGACACCTTGCTATTCTTTCAGGGAACTGTCTTCCAATACTGGGGCTCAAGTCAAGTAGTTAAAACAAACTGTTGCTCCTTGTTAGGTGTCATTTGTTAACTTCATTTTGTCCTATAGGTTCATTCTGAAGGAAAGAGAGTCAAGTCAATAAGCAAGGAGGCCCTTATTGCTCAAGCTCAAGCATTTAACCAAAAGGACATACTGTTCATAACAATAATTCATGGCTTCAAAAAGGAAAATCATGAATCCCATTCCTAATCCTTGTTAGGTATCACGGGGTGCACTTCCAAAGAAAGCATTACAACCACGGTCGATAATGCAAAGTCAAGAATTGTTGCACCATATTAAAACAAGCAGTCCCCTCCCCTCGCCCTCCCCCCTCCCCCCTCCCCAAAAAAATAATAATAATAAAAGCATGACAATTTATTACCTAATACAAACCATGACACTATCCCAAACATGTGATACAGGTGTTGTTTCTAAAACTTTCTAACCTCCTCCTTTGTTACGAACTTGACAAACACACCAAACGCCTTTCATTAATGGAAATTAAGCTTTCTATAACCCCTTGGAGCTATAAGAGACTTGTTCCAAGCAACAGTCTCCTAAGTAGCACCTTCCACAGCTGTTTGTAGTGTAGGTAGCTTCACTCCAGCTTTACGTTACATTCAAGGGCAGGACTACCAGTGGGCTAGGCCGAGCTCTAGCCCACCCCAAACTTTAGGAAATATTTTTTATACATATAAAATTTTGGCCTTTTTTAAATTAGCCCATCCTAAAATTTTATCTCAACCCAATTTTTACCTCTCATTTCTCTCATTTTCACCCCAAAATTCTTACTACAATTTTTTTCAAAAATTTTCTAGCACGCCTTTAATTTTTTTCCTAGTTCTGCCCTTAGTTACATTGATTCTTCTAAATGTGTGAAATACCCATGTCAGGCAGAAGACGTGAGTATGGGATATGTTTTTGAAATGTTTGGTTGGGCATACACCCTAGAAGCATGTCAGATTAAGGAAGCTCACCATATAATTTTATATAGACCCTCTTATTATGTTCTTTCTTTTCTTTTTTTCCTTTTCTTTTTTTACTTTGTTGCTTTCTAAATGACTTAAGTGCACATGTTGAACACTTACATAAAGAGACCGTTCTACCTAAGGAAACAAAAGAAGAATATTAAAGAGAACGAATATTTAGTTGAGTCCCCGTGATCTTGGGATGAAGGATTTGTTGAAAATGTTGCTTAGACAACACGTGTGCCCAACACCTCATGTAACATGCTCTAGCCATATGTAACCTTTTTCTCCTTCAAGACAACTCTCTCTTTAGGTAGCCCTCTCGGGATCAAACCCAACCAATGGTTTCTGTTCCAAATGTCTCGTAACCCAAACCCAAAATAGCAGAGGCCCAACCTCTCAAAACATGCTAATCAAACACTAAATTTTTTGAATATAAGGCTTAATGTTTAATTCTTTTTTTGGTAAAATGTATTTATGGTCTGTAATTAAAGTGATATTATACCCATGTCCTTAATTGATAAATCCACAAGTAAAGCATACTGCTACCGCCATAAATATCTTCTTAGATTACAAAATCTAAAGGATCCACAAATCTAGAATTCCAGTGATCATATAAATATATATCTACTACTACTTATAAAATACGAAACATGCACCTTGTTTCTCCACTTTTTGTTTCTAAAAATGCCCTTTATGGAAGCTTAAAGAATAAAGACATATTTTTTAGATTGTTTTTCTTTTGGTTCAAGGACGAATACCCTATGTATTTAGATAGTTTTTTGTCTTTCTTGGGGGAATTTAAGGCTTTAATGTTGTGGCCTTTTCCATTTTTAGTACATGGGTCTGCCCTCCTCAAGCGCCGAGTTTATATATTACACTTTTAGTGATAAAAAAAATTGCCCTTTATGAAATTAAATATGTACTCCAACATCCAAGCCCATTAGTCATTGGTAGGGACAGCCTATGTTGTCAAAAGTAAGCGTCTTATCACCTAGGCAATCAGGTAAGGCAATTTTTTGTCTTAGCACCTTAACATGTTCCAAGCCAGGTGTCTTCGAAGAAACGAAGGCGAGAAGCGACTAGGCTATAACCTTGTCGGTTGTAACGTATTTTACTTGTATATATCTTACTTTTTTATTGATTTGACAATTTTCTAAGAGACATTAGTATGAAAGAATATGGTTGTAGTTTAAGATTACTATTATCCAATCTAGTATATTCATTTTTTTTTATCAATAATATATTATATTAATACCAGTATATTATCAAACATTAGCACACAACTAGCCAAAGAAGCATTTAAATAATTTGAGTTGTTGCAAAAAATTAAAAAATTTTAAGAGCGTAACACTTTCAGCGTGAAAAAAAATTATAAGTAGATATTGATATTGCCTCAACAAATTGTCATCATTCTTCGTAAAATCTGGATATGCCCATGATAAAGCCTCTTCCCTTCATCAACCAAATCGACCACCTATATGTGAAGTCTTACTAACATAGGACCTAACCTTTGAGAATCAATTGAGAGATCTATGAGAATTTCCCTATCATGTCTATTAAATTATTAAGACCAACAAGTTCGCAAAAAATTCTTCTATATGAAACTTGGATAGATAACAAAACTTTGAATATTTATTGAGAATAAATCACAAAAACTTAGAATGGTCACAGCACTTAAATACTCATACATCACCTATATGCCTCCTTTAGATTGCACTTTTTAGTATCACCTCACTAAAAAAATATTATTTAACTTAAAATGAATGAATTTTTAAGGTTTAATATATTTTTTGATTATTTTTCTAAGTTACCACCTTCGTTCACTCAAGTTAGATGTTTTTTATTGCCTCGCTTTTCGAGCAACGTGGGACCTTAGTATCTTAATGACATGGAATTGAATAATGACCATTATGAATCATATCGGCCGAACATATCCGTTTTTTTACCCTCAAATACTAATACAAACCGATATATTGGTGAGAATAAAATTCACAACCTTGTTGGCCGATATGGCCATTGCAGGTCATTACAAAACTGTTACGGGTGTTATACCGCGACCACA
Organism: Nyssa sinensis; assembly: GCA_008638375.1. Lineage (NCBI taxonomy): Eukaryota > Viridiplantae > Streptophyta > Magnoliopsida > Cornales > Nyssaceae > Nyssa > Nyssa sinensis. The sequence continues at coordinate 1,192,641 of CM018047.1, forward strand.
TTTTGAATCCATGCTTGATGGCGCCTTTTGCCTTTAATTACACTTGCGACAACCACCAGATCAATGAAGTCAGGATACTTGTTTCCAGATTTTTTACCATAGATCTGTTGATTTTGCTTAGTGAAAATGCATAAAACAAAAATACAAGGAACTTCATCCTTCTATAAAAACAAAACATATATAATTGCATTCCAAAAGAGCACAATACAAGTTGCTTCATCCTTCCATAAAAACAAAGAAAAAACATATATAATTGCATTCCAAAAGAACACTCGAATTAAAGAACTCATATCCAAAAGAGCACAATACAAGGAACTTTATCCTTCCATAAAAACAAAGAAAAAACATATATAATTGCATTCCAAAAGAACACTCGAATTAAAGAACTGATATACAAATGTAGGAATTAGGAGTGGTAGAAGAACAACAATGCCTGTCAGTCTAATCAAACTTCTTACAACCAACAACCTTCCATCTAGCATCATATAACAATGCCAATAGAAGATCTAAGACATACCACAAACCCATCTCTCCGTAATTCATACTGCATGTATACATAAAAAAAATACTCTCATATAACGCACAGATATAACATATATATATATATATATATATGAACCAGAGAACCTGGCTGCAAATTACGTGGAGAGAAGGTAACCAAAAAAATAGAGATTGAAAGATAGTCAGGGGGAGAGAGAAGAAGAAAAGAAACGGAGAGAAATTCGACCAGATTGAGAGAGAGGAACAGAAAGAGGCAAAAAGAGACGCAAAAACAAACAGATGATATAGAACAAAAACAAAGAAGAGAAAGAAATAGAACAAGAGACCTGGAGCTGGCAGTTGCGGAAGATGGATGGAGCAGTTCGCCGATCGGGAACGCTGCGGCTAATCGGAGGACGATGGTTTGCAGGGTTTGGGGAAAAAGAAAACGGAGAAGAAACCAAGCAAAATAAAATACGGCAGTATGAAAATTTAGATATATTGCAACTGTTTGGGGGGGAAATAATAAATATTAATATTAGATTATAAAAACTTTTAATATGATTTTTAGAGGTAATTTATGATTAAAAAAATTTACAATTTAAATTTTAATGCATTATAACATAAATTTGAATTAAAATAAAATTTAAATTTATTAATTATTTATTCGAATCAAATTTTATCTGATTTTAATATATATTGCATATATAAAATATAATATTATAATATACATATATTATATAAATTTTGAAATACATAAGCTTAACTCAACTGTATTTATCAAAAGTATTATTAAATATAAAATATTTTCTCATCTCATTTTATCATTTTCGAATATAAAGACGAGGTATAAGGTGTTCGGACTCGTACATTTATTATAATGGGTCACATACTTAGTATAGAAACTTCATTATGTTTAATATTTTTTCTTTAACAACATTTATATAGCATTTTTTTATTATAATGAGTTCCACACTTAAACTTGACCTCCTATTAATTCGTACTTCGTAGGATCTTGAGAGTTCCTAACATGTAAATAAATAAATAAAATTTATAATAAAATTTATTACAACGGAGTATCATTAGGCCCAATTGTCTATCAATAAGATATAAATGTACAACATGATTGTGGTATTCAAAGTTTTGATTTTAAATATTACGATACAAGTCTATTATATATCACCATTCAAATGAGCGTACAAACTCTTTATACAAGTGTAACTACTCAAACGCGATAGAACACATCTTAGTTTGTCTTATACTTTGAAGCTGAACTTGTAATTGTCATCTACATTTCATATACTTATCATTCCTATGAATAACAAAGGATGAGTCATAAAAACACATAAGCACATTACATAAGAAAAACTCATGCAAGCACGATTAGAGGAAAAGTAATCCCTAATTGTTTCATAAAGATAGTGATTGGTTTAGACAATATAAAAAATAAGTATAAGAATTGATCGACTAATTCTTGAAACTAATATACTAGTTCTAACAATTTAAACTTGTTTACCCATTTTCACTGGTGTTTCTTTTTTTAAAACAACTTGATCTTTCAAAATTAAAAGTATATTAATGAAATATTTTAAAAAATCTTAATTTTAGTCGATCACTTAAATAATTAAGACCTCACACTTATGATCAATCTAAACTTAATTCACTCAAAAATCCAAAATAACCAAAAAAATAAATAAAGTACTCCCTAAGCTGTGTATTCATTTGCTTAGTTGATAATGAGTAAATTCACTAATTAAAATTTTGACTTTAAAGTTTATACTTTGAATAGATTCTTCAATTAATAGACTTTGATATTTATTATTCAATCATTAATTTTTATCCCGATGACCTATTTACATTGTCACTACTTATAATAGTAATCTTCATATTCAATGTCATATTATCATCACAATTACTGAGATGTTCTTCATCTAAATTCTTTAAAACTAACCATATGAATTGTGATGCTTTTTGAAAAACAAATTAAAAGATTCACCAATTTATTTTTTTTGGCCGAGGAATAAACAAATCCAACAAAACTATAGTCCTAGTTACATCGTCATTTAAGACAACTATATCCTATGAAAATAGAAAATTACAAGGCTTGATCCTAATTACAATATAAAAGAATTAAAAAACGTCACAACTTAGATAAACCCAATTGATTACGAGGCAGTCAAATTACATTCTAGGTATCAAAGTCTAGCGGGCTAAGTTACAAAACGAGAAGGTATTAGATACACGTTTTGTCCGACAAGATCGAATTCAAGTGTTCAATATTTTCTTACATGTAATAAAGCAAATAAGCAAGGAGATACAATTCATCACATTTTTCACATCCATGACTAAATCTGGAAATAAAATAAAGATTGAAGCAGCAACTCAATTAATAAATGGAGGTTTTTTTTCTTTCTTTTTTTTTTGTTGGCGCTTGGTTTGAGCTTGAAGGGTGCTTATGTATCTGCAATGGTGGTATCAATACATCTGACTTCATACCCGCTGAACTACTGGCCTATGAGGTTTTGGAGCTGAAATAAATGTAACATAAAAATTATTCAAACTAATAACACATATAAATACAGTAACAAATATAAATGCTGTTATTAAGAATTCAATATTAAGAGATTATATTTGTTAAGAGGAAGGGGAAGAAACAAATGAGAGAGAGAAGATAAGATGGTAGGACCAAAGAAGAGTAGAGAGGGATTATAAAATCCAATAAATATTCGGAAAAAAATTAAAGCACATCTATCCAATTGGTAATGAATAAAACCCTGCAATTCCATTCTTAAAATTTATAATCCTTCTACGAGACACTGCTAAATTACATAATGAACTCAAGTTAATAAACATGCAAGATTCTCCATGGGCCCCACAGTAAACAAGGTGTATCATTTACTCGGTTAAAGTTTTCAAGCTCTTTCCATCCCCAAATGAATGTCCAAACAGAATTTGTCAATAGTAGCCTTAGTACATAATTCAACAAAGTTGAGTTCTTCCAACGCTGGAAGAACTCAACTTTGTACATGGCATGGTGGAACCATTTAATTTTTTGACATTTTGATTAGAGGTTGGACTTTCTTTAACTAGGGTACTTTAATCATTTTGCAAATTAGGGTAATTTTGGCAATTATATTATCTGTTACGTGCCAAGGTTAGTAGGGTGTTTGGTCTTGGGTTATTACAAATCCTTCACTAAGTTTTCCAACCAGGTTAATTTAGTAATTTTCAAAATTAAGGTAAGTTGGTCCTACTCTTTCCTAGGTTAGAGGTTGTTTGTTTTATTGTTTATGAGTTATTGCAATCCTTTACTTGTCCTTGTCAAAAAAGATAAAAAACCTTCACTTTGGGATTAGTCAAGTCTTAGTTTAAGAAATCCTTTGTCTACTAGGCTTTAGGAATTTGGCAAGTTCCTAAAATTATATAAAAAAGAAAGCTTTGCAAAAACATTTAAATAAGGCAAGACTCCTAGAAGGCCTAGGTGATATTCTAAGATTTATCTTCTTCTTTTTTGATAAGTAAGGATTGTATATATCAAGGTGCCCAAGAAGGGCAATAAGGGCAAAAATCCCAAAAGGTTACATCTAAGTAGAACCCAAAAAATCTACAAAAGAAGAAACATTTACAAGAAAAGCCTTTTGGGCCCAAAAAAATAAGATACGCAAAAAAGAATCTTTAAAGAAGGGAGAAGAGAGTTCTCGATCTTCAAAGACCCTGGTTGTTCCTTTCGATCCAAATACACCACAAGAGACAAATAGGTGCCAGTCTCCAAACTCTCCTAATCTCAGTTGGGAGATTGCAACCTTCCCAAGCCAACAAAAGGTCTTTGACTGAACCTGACATAGCCCATGAGAAACCGAACAGAGCAAAAATAATATTCCAGCAGTTCCACGAAACATAACAGTGGATGAGTACATGATCAACCCTCTCCTCAGCTTGCTCTCCTAAAGATTTATCAGTCTTTATTATTCTTCTTCTCTTTCTTCTAGTTTTGATTTAATACCCATCATTTCCCATCAGTACTATGCATAATTGATAAACAATCACCCTAATTTAATTCCCACAACCTAACCCCTTGATCATAACTATCCACTGTTCCACTGCCGAACCCTTGAGCTTTTAATGCTATCCAGAAATTTCAACAACCTTCTTCTTTTTTATTTTATTTTATTTTTTTTGATAGGTGAAAAAAAAAATGAAGCCCTAAACCTCAGCTTTACCTTCTTAGCCAAAAATAATGACAAGATACACTTCAAAAAATAACATCACGGAAACTCTTTGAACGGTACTTGATTCATGTATGCTGCTACTGAAAAAGTAATGATAAGCTACACTTAAAATAAAATCATGGAAACTCTTCCATTCTTTTTTCGTTTTCCATCAAAATCAGGGATTAGTAATTATATAGTGAAACTACCTACCGTTGGGGTTCCCTTTCTCATAGAAGCTTCGTAAGAGAGAGACTGCTTCTGATGCCATTATTCCTCCAGTGCATTTAAAATTCTTCCTTTGTGGAACTCCACTATAAAAATAAAAATAAAAATAAAAACAGACAATAAAAGATAACCCATGTACTTGAATAATTGACTTACAAGCTGCACCAATAGAATGCAAAATGTATGTGTGAAAGCAGAGGACAATACAAAATAATCTCCCGGGGATAACTTAAAGTTTTTTTTATGGACAATATTCTTCATCTAGTAGGTATCTGTGACATCCACGAGTGTTCTTCCTAGGAGAAGTCTTGTGGCAAAAGTAGATGATACTACTTTTCTATCTTTTCTCTGAAATTATTCTAAAAGCAGAAGCATTCAGTATAATGAATGTTGCAAATCACAAATGGTTCAAAATTATGTATTTAATGCTTTCCTACAGACAGCTTGTTGGGGTGGTATCACATATTCCAAGTAACAAAAACAAAACAAAGTTCTGAAGTCACTGAAGAATGGATTGTCTCAAAATTGAAGGAAAGATGATAGATGAGAAGAATTTTTAGACAGTATAAAATCCAGATAATTCAAATACAAACCACAAATTAATAATCTGAATCCATCAGAAAATAAAGTATTTAATAGATGATCTGATAATTGGTAATTATAAATATGATCTGATAATTGGTAATTATAAAAAGAACACATATTTTGTTCATTACAAGCTATTGTTTGTAAGTACATATGAGCCCAGCATGCAAAGAAGGATGAATTAGGAAAGTGTACCTCATTTGTCCAAATTAGCAACTATAAGGTTAGTAAACATGCAAGCACACAAGAATAGAGAGTTTCCTAAAACATGCTTTCCTAAGCTCAAATAACACATAAGATCATGCTTTCTAATTTGGAAAAGAGAAATAAAAGGAAAGTGAGGGCACTTACCTTGAGCACAAGCAATAACAAATAAAGCAACCTCTATAATGCGCTCCAAGTACTTCATCTTTTCTACAGATGGTAATGACACTTTTGTAGGTCTTAAGTACTGGCTGCTGGGGAGGGAGAGAATATGAGAACTTGTTCTACAGCTTATGCACAGTTTGAACGGAAGACCTTCAAGATTGAAGATATCAGAGAGATGGATCGGTGTTTCAGATCACTGAGAGGGGCTCGAGTGTGGTTCATCGAACCAGGGTGGACAGAGAAGGATTACTGAGGTTTTGTTAGCAGCTGGGGGAAGCTGAATCACAAGGACTGGGGAAGAGACCGGAAAGCGTTTTTCATGGCAGAAATGACAGTCTCAGAATGGTGAATCGATCGAACTAGGAAGGGAAGTTTGTGAGAGTAGAGGTATTCTGCGGTGAGTTTCGACATTCCATTTTCATTTCAGACGTAGATCAGGGTGGAGGGATGTGGCAGTGGCCTTTCAGAAGTTGGGGAATCTACAGCAGGATGGGGCAGAGAAGCTAACGAGATCCTTCAAGGAGGTGGCCGAGATCACAGGATGGCCAAAGGACTTTCTGATCGTAACTCCAGGCAACCATCACTCTTGGGAAGATGTGGTAGTGACCCTGGATTCGTGCAAGGAGATGATGGAGTTTTTACATAGGTGCCTTGTGGGTAGAGTGGGTATGCTGCGTGATCCATGCCAGAGAAGAGTAAAGTCCAAAGTTGGGTTGGCAGAAGGTGGGGGTTATCTGCAGCAGTGAAGGTTGGCATATGAAAGGTTCGCTATTCTTGTTCAAACTTCATCTTTTAAGGAGGGTTTTTATATTGGCAAATCGGTGCTATATGTGCTGCAAGGAGGAAGAGTCTATTAGCCATCTCTTTTTCATTGCACATTTGCATGGGAGTTCTAGTGTCTTCTGTTGTCGCTTTTAGGTTGTGATTAGGTAATGCAAAGTTTAATGGCAGAGTTGCTCAATGGTTGACGAGGTAGTCATGCAAAGAATGGTATTAGGAAAATTTGGAATCTAGCACCGTTCTCTTTTTTGGTGCCTTTAATGTGAAAGGAACAGTAAGATTTTTGTTGGGAGGAAATACCCAAGTTAGATTTAAAGAGTTGTTTTTGAAAGACTTATATTTTTGGGCGAGTCGTTCTTATCCACAGTTGTATAGATACTTTTGTAGAGTTATGGGATAGTTGTAAGCTCTAACTTAGAGCTGTCTTAAATATAAAAAAAAAAAGAACTTAGAGCTGTCTTAAATATATAAAAAAAAAGAACTTAGAGCTGTCTTTTTTGTATATGGGTTCACTTCCCATAGGCATCTCTTAATGAAATATTTACTTATAAAAAAAATGCAATCGAAGCAAAATTTGGAAACTTGCCAAAATGGCAACTTCCATACTTACCCAATACATACCATAAAATATAGTGCAGAAATAGAAAGAAAATAAAATATGGCAATAAACAAGAAGAAAATCATAAATGAAATTGGGCATGATTTAAATC